>CM060975.1:105184593-106437093 GCA_030765065.1 Deroplatys truncata
AATCTACAACAAAATATGGATATTCACGAGAAAATTGTTGCTTTTAGTGTATTAATGTTTGTATGAAAATCCAGAGTCCAATTGTAAAAACTTTGTCATATGTCATAAAGGACTTAAGAAATAAAAATGGCGAAATGAACAGAAAGTCTATAAGACAATAGAGGCGTGGAAGGGAAAAGGCCTTTGGTTCCGTATTTAACTTATAATTAATATAGTAACTTAGAAACGAAAACATAGTAGTGGCTTTAAGAGGAGATGTGAGATATGTAAAACACTTTTTTAAACAGTAAAACCATCGCGATGTTAAGAAATTACTTCATTTTGTTAATACTGCGCAAGCGCATGGGAAACTGCCAACACAAGCATATTAGTGTAATACGGAGAATAGCTATATTAGAGGTGACAAATATGCAGTTTCTGATATCATGCAGTTATGGGAACCAAGTTCTCTCTCTCTCTCTCTCTCTCTCTCTCTCTCTCTCACACACACACACACACACGCACGCACACACGCTAACCTTAATCTAGCCTCTGAATAAATTTCGAAACCACAGTCATATGGTTTTACTGCAGCTCGCTACGGCCTGACGGGCTACGCTTGCCTTATATTCTTTCTATAAGTCATTTCCATCTCGTGATATTTTTGTTCAAATGTTGGCAGCCCTTCAGGATAAACTCCATGCATTACGATAGCTACAAAGCGCCCATTACTGGCCGAAACCTAAACTAATCAGCGGGATAAAGGCTGCATCCCTTGTATAGAGCAGCAAAAGCAACACTTGGGCTAATACCTAGAAAGAAAGGAACACCTCTACCCACAGGTTTTACAGTTCATGTATTGGATGTTGGTTGTTTTATTTACGGCAGTTTAGTCGCTATCAATGAAATATGCACGCATATAGGCAGTCTTAGATATTCACACAGCGTATTTATTCTTCATTATAAGTTAATTTCTGGCAAATATGGATAGAACGCACGATGCTGGACGAGCCTACAGCATAGAATAGTCCGATTGCAAAAGTCGATGGTTATATTCCTGTTCCACTGATTGCCTTGTAAATTAAGCATGATGACCCCTCTTGCTGCTTCATACTCTCGAGAATTGGACGAGCTACAAAGTACTTGAGCAAGAGCAAAAGAACGCTAGCGTACATAAAATGCTTTTTTTATAGACGAAACTAATATAGTTATTTAGAGGAGTAGTTACAAAAGTAGAGGCTTAGTAACGAGAGGCTCAAGTTACCACCCGACCGAAAGGAGTGTTCTAAGAGCAGTGAGTTACTAAATCTAATTTGTAACGTGTTGTCTACAATATTTTATCTACGTTCAGAGTATTTTAGTATAAGCAGTATATTTGTATTTGTATTTATTGTGCTAAGAGATTTAGAATTTGTCTACTGAAATTTGGTCCTGGCCACTCATTCTGTAGACATCCAGTACTGTATATCTACATTTTACAATTTCCCGTCAATAAATTATCTTGCTCCAGTTTTTCATGTCCCATTTCCACTTGTTTTACACTTGTCACTCTTTAATTACTTTACCATCAAACATTCACCACAGTTTTCCAATCAAAGTTTCATTGAATTAATGATTTCTCACTACCTCTATCCATCGTCTATATTGTAAGTTACACTACCTCTTACTTATCTCTATCCAATGTCCAAAGCCATTTATTTTGCACAAAAACGGCCCAATGCTCCTAGCGTCTTTGCACATCATTTCGATTATAACTGTATTTCTATCCCCCTTCAACCACTTCTTTTTAATAAATTCTCTTCTCCAATTTTCTTCCTTGGCACTTAAATATTATGTGCTCAATGTCTTCATTACCACCACAAATCGGACATTGGTTTTGAGGAATACCTTGTCTTAACCCCCTTAGCCTCCATGCTCCGGTTCTTACCCATGCAATAGATTCTCTCTCTTCTTTATTTACTATGTCTATATATTTTTCCCTACCCCATGTATTTTTCATTGGCATATAACAAACCAATGAGCTCTTTTCGACAATCTCACTAAAAATGTTTTGTATCTCTATATCTTCCACTCTTTTCCTTGCCTTTTTCCAAAAGGTTTTTACATTATTTTCTCTCCTTCTCCACATGAGATTCATTTATTGTGGAAACGATATGTTTGGAGAAAGAGGAATGTGGGCTTTAAAAAAAAAAAGACACGATAATAAACAAACTTTGTTGTTATATTCTGCAATTTTGGATGCTAGTTTCGTATGTGAATTTAAAGTAAAAAATGAGCGAAGAAGGTGATTTTCACTGGTCATCAGGAACAATTTTAAAAGCAGTCCAAGATGCAGCTATAAGATTTTGTTTTAATGCATATTATTATCAAAGAAAATAAGATATAGATGATCATCATTAAAGTGAAGTTTACGCTTTGTTGAACCTGTATTTTACGTTTTGATGTCCTGTTTTATTAGAAAGTATAGCTTTTTTTTTGCCTAGTACCACGAACAAAACCATCTCTGATTATTATAGCAGTAGGTAAACGATAAAAGACAGTTTAATTTTTACTTTCTCTACAGCTTACCTATAGTAAGTCGAGGACGTATTGCATTCCACCCAAAAACATTTTTAAAAAAGGTCCGGTGTGTGCGTGCATTTGTAAACAGCATAACTTAAAAATGAAAAGTCGAATAAATACCAAACTTGGTATTTAAGTTCAGTAACCTCCAAAGATGCAACACGTAGATTTTTAAGAAAATCCTCCCACCTCAAACTACCCTTTACATGGAACATGTTTATAAATGTTCAATTTTCTCAAAAAATGACTTCGACGATTTTGATTAAAATACTACACGTTTAAGATATATTAAGAAAAATAAACTATAAGTTGAATATTGTGGGAATAGCCCGTGAAGCCCTGTTCAATTCTAAATAAGTTCTGTATAACTTGCAAACCGTAAGAGATACACAAAAACTTACTACACAAAAATATAGATTTCGTTAATACACAGTATTTATGTAAAGTAGTTTTTTGAGGCTTTGACCATTTTCGAGATATTCTTTATTATTGGTTTGAATTGTCAATTGCTTCATTCTTTGTTAAATACCTCAGTCGCTAGTCATTTGTTTCTAGTGGTCATGCAAAGAGCATGGAATTTCAAAGCCATCAAACACTAAGCGATCCGCTTTTTAAAAATCTGACTATCGCCTATCGGATTGATAACCAGGCAAACCTGCATTTTACAGACGATGCGAAATGCAGGTGCTGACACCGCATTCACCAGCCCGCTGATTAAGACTACGGTGGTGCTCGTTAACGTGCTCTAGTAGCGCAATGCTTAACATGCTAGAAAGTCATGATGGAGGTCAGAAGTTCAAATCACGCCTGCAAATAGATGAGTTTTTACTTTCTCTACTACGTATAGTAAGTAGGGGAAGTATTGTATTCCACCCAAAATTTCGATACCGAGATTTCACCGGAAATACATGTTTTGAGACCCCCTGAATCCAAAAAAAAGCCTTTTTGGAAACATGCCCGTGTGTGTGTCTGTGCCTGTGTCTGTGTGTGTCTGTGAACAGCATAACTTGACTATCGCCAAGGTACTCTGAAATGGTAAAAAATCACATATTTTGTTTTAGGCACTAATAAACCCTCTCATTTTTTCAGTTTCAGAAAATATGTACTTTGGGGGGGTAAAAGGTTTTTAAGACATTTAAATATCACTGAAATGCTAGTCTGCATTCCTTTAAAATTGTCATGCAACGCCCATTTTTAGAACATTTTTGTATATTTCAACAATGAACGACTACATCATGCCCAGCGAGCAGTTCAGCAATTAACAAGAGGCCAGGACCAAGAGACCAATCAGAAAAGCTGAAGCACTCCAGGATTATGACCCTAGAATGTACTGAAGTGTGTCAGAATGTTCATGTTCAAACTTTAAATTCAGTTTACTCAAAACAACATTTTTGGATACTTATGTACCTTTTTCTCAAAACATAGAGGTAGAGAGCTGAAATTTTCAATGCATGTTCACAACACATAGTTTAACTTTCTGAACCACAATCATAATTTTATAACGTATATTAGTGATGTTAAGAAAGCAACAACATTGCAAATTTTCCACATTTTTACTTTTTTGACTTTGCAAATAATTTTTTTTCAGTTTCTAGTGAACTGATATACTTAACTAAATAACTGAGGTTCAGAAGATAGCTGATTACACTAAGAACAAGCATGCCAGAGTGTGATTCTGTATTGGAAGTAATATCAGAGAAAAAGGTACATGAATTCACATGTTTTAAGAGTAAATTTTATTATTTTTCTGCTGAATAAAATAATTTTTACGGACTCAACTACATAAGCTATCAATGTAACACTTGAAATAAGTGTCATGATTTATAGAATAATTCATAAAAATTTCAGGAAAAACCATTGAGAATTTCAAGAGCAGTGGTAATTTAACACACTTAAGGCGTAATTTCCGTGTTTTCAGACTACCTTGTCCCCTTAAATCTACAACAAAATTGTAAAGACTGCATTTGTGGTTTGGTGCTTAGTATGCTAGCTCCAAATCCCGAGGTCCCGGTTCGATTTCCGGTTGGAGGATGGGATTTTTTCTTTAGCTGGGTTAATCCCCATCCTCCCTGAAGTCTAGAATTATAAAAGAGAAGTAAATGTATGTGTGTGAATTTAATGTTTATAAAGAAACAACCGAAGTAAACAAACCCAAAGTTTAGCACAACAGTAAAGCGAGCGAAAATCATTGCCGATGGGTAATTGTTACAAAGGCAAAGCCCCGAACTGACTTTAGATGTTAAAGGCGGTATATAAATGGAACAAGAAAAATCTGATGTGTTACACTCACATGACTTTCTCTACTCTTGTACAGACTATTTTTACAAACGCTTATTCTCCATCTATTTCATATTAATCGAGATAAACATTTGCAGAAACGATCCTTTGACATGCAAAGAGATATACATTTTACACATAGCGACCGGTTCTAAAAATATTTAACCATCGCTTAAGGCCTAATATGTTCCCCTTGTTTTGTATTTGCAAGGGCAATATAAGCACATACATATCTCTTAATAAATGGTTGCTATGTGCAGCACCATTCCCTTTCCCACAGATTAATACTCTTTGCATATCCAAGACAAAAAAATGAATAACGAATTTCCATTTAGAAAATAAGTATTGAAAAACTTAAGGGAATAACAAGCAATATCTCGGAAATGGTACACTCAACAAAAAAAATGTATATGACATAAATTGTGTATTTTAACGCGATCTACATTTTTTATGTAGTAAACTTTTGTGTATCTCTTATGGTTTACCAGTTATGCAAAAGTCGTTCACAATGAAGATACTTTTGGAGACATTCCCAGAAAATTCAAGATATACATTTTATTTGTCATAAAAATATCTTAAACATATGATATTTTAATCAAAATCGTTAGAACCATTTTTGAGAAAATTAAAATTTTCGAAAAATCTTCCATGTAAAGGGTAATCTGGGGTGGGGGGATTTTCTTGAAAACCTTCGTGTCTCATCCTTGGAAGATACTGAACCTAAATACCAAGTTTGGTGTTTATCCGACTGTTCGTTTCTGAGTTATGCTGTTCACAGACACACACACAGACACACACACGGACATGTTTCCAAAAATGTTTTTTTGGACTCAGGGGGTCTCAAAACATGTATTTCCGGTGAAATCTCGGTATCGAATTTTTGGGTGGAATACAATACTTCCCCTACTTACTATACGTAGTAGAGAAAGTAAAAATGTATAACTGCGTAATCAAACTTTATCTCGATTATTAAAGATGTAGATAGACGAGTAAGTTTTGTAAGAAGATTGAGTAGAGAAAGTCATGAGAACGAAACACATCAGAATTATGTTAATTGTAAGTATATCCCTGTTAAAATAGTACAACAAATCAGTTATGAAACTGCTGATACTAGGCCTTACCATATTCCATAATTGTTTTGTTTGATACACTTCTTTTGCCATATTGAGAAATGTTATTTGTTTGTTTATTCGGAACGGATTATATATGCATATTCATGTGTGGCAAAAGTAGTGTCATTTGCCTCTAAGCAAATCAAAGGCATTTGTGCTTAGGTTTTCCTGAAATATTTGCTGAACGACATACTATGTTTTATCTGCTCATAACATTGTATAGAAGAGTGGAGAAATAAGTGCTTTTTAAGCACAAACCTGAGGAACTCTTCTAAATTAAACCTGAGGGTTGCAGGTGTAACAGAGAGTGCAGATGTTGAAATGACGATCTCCCCGTATACCAACAGGCACCAATAGAAACAATATCTCGCACACTTCACCCAGAGAAATAAAATGAGCTTGAATTAAGTTCAGCATAGGTTGGTGTGTGTGTGTGTGTGTGTGTGTGTGTGTGTGTGTATACAAGACTGCATTTTACTTTGTTTTACCACTAAGATACTTTTATATACCGCGTGAGTCTACTCATCCTGCGGATTGGTAACCAAGCAACCCTGCATTTTACAGACGATGCGAAATGCATGTGCTGACACCGCATTCACTAGCCCGCTGATTAGGACTACGGTGCTGCCCGTTAACGTGCTCTAGTAGCGCAATGCTTAACATGCTAGAAAGTCATGATGGAGGTCAGAAGTTCAAATCACGCCTGCAAATAGATGTTTTTTTAATTCATTTCTGTTCATGTTTCGAGAACATTCTAGCAAATCATAATTTCTTTCCGAAAGCACTAGAAAGTGGATTTGCCTATAAATACGAAGTTTTAGCCATTCGTGTTCACTCTGGAACAATATGTTAGAATAGAGAGTATCTGGAAATGCTGTTAGTATACGGGGAAGCGTAGCAGAATACAACGGAGACACGTCGTCTATACCAAAAGAGATTTCCGCAGAGAACACTTCCTATAGATCATAAGTTTTTGCGAGTTTCCAACCACCTTCTGGAATCAGGAACAGTGCACAAGACACCACATCCACGAAGAGATCGCCCTGTCTGTGACCAAGCAACGACGGATCGTGTGACTGACATGTCATTCAGCATCGACATTGTAATACGAGGGACATGCACAGGCATTTCAAAATTAGCCAATCTTTCGCGTGGAGAATACTACATCATGCAAAGTTTCACCCTTATCATCTTCAACTACACAAGGAGCTACCGCAGCCGGACCATGGACGGAGAGTGGTGTTCGCTAGGTGGATCATACGACAAACTGAACAAGATCCACTTCTTTTTGGCAACTGTGTTATTTAAGAAAGCAGGATTCCACAACACAGGCCACGTAAATCGCCACAACATGCATTACTGGAGACTGTAAATTGGATGTCTTACAAATCGATCGGGTTTCAACGTTTGGGCTGGTATATTCGGTGATCATCTAATAGACCCGTATTTTTATGATGACCAACACACTGGGAATCGCTATATCCACTTCCTACAACCCCAGGTGCCTAGTCTACTGGATGAAGTGCCATTATAGAACAGACTAAGTATGTGGTACCAACATGATGGGGCGCCAGCTCATTCGGCCCGTCGTGTAACGGCTTATCTTGATTCCACCTGAGCGATGGATTGGACGGCATGGACCAATAGGGTGGCCAGTACGCTCACCAGATCTAACCGCATTAGATTTCTTATAGGGTTATCTTAAAGATATCGTGTACCAGAAGCTGCCAATGACCCCTCAACAGCTCAGGGAATACATCATCTTAGCTTGCCGTGACATCACACCGGCCATGTTGCGCCAGGTTAGACTGGCGATGATGGTTAGACTGATATCTTGCATCCGCCGGCATGGTGGCCAGTTTAACACGTATTACAACCACATGGAGGAAACGGGTAAATTGTAAAGGTGCATTTATGTGATGGTCCGCATTATGTCATAGTCACTGTTAAATGCACTACTTTGGGAACCAGAGAGGTTCAAAACGATCATAATATGGGCTTGCAAACGTTATCTAGTTTGTTTGTAAGTACTGCATTTTGTAAACTCTCAGAACAATTTATTGGCTTTCTTTTGTATGAAAGAATAGCTTTAAATAGTAAAATATTATTTAATGATGTCTTTTGTTTGTAAGTTATAATTACAATGCTATATGCATTTATTTATGATGTTCATTAAAGCATATTCTAACAAGTAACAATATTTGAAATTCAAATAATTAAACTAATTAAATGAAACGACACTTCCATGTCAAACTACCAGTTCCCGTTAAATTTAGTAAACATAAAAAGTACCTTCAAATGGCAGGATTTGAATCTGGGACCTTCACCGCTGAAGACCAACGCGCGCACCGTTGCCCTACGAGAGCAAGTCACTGCACGCATAGCGATGCAAAACAAGTCATTTCGGCCGAAATTACTACACGCGATGCAGTGGACAGTATTTATGGCATAGCCTGTACAACGCCGGAACTGCATAACTTCTCAATCCGCAGGCTGAGAAGACTCATCCGGTATATATGGATGTATATTAAAAAAGAAAAGCCAGACAAATACCAAACTTCCTATTCGGTCCAGCGATTTCTAAGGATGCAAGACGAAGACATTCATGAAATTCTCCCTACCTCAAGCTGCCCCTTGCCTACAATAATTTTCCTTAAAATACTATTCTGTTTGTGGTACTGACATCACGAATATTCTGAATTTATTATGAGCCTGTAAAGTTCCTTTTATTCTCATTGAATTTTCAGTAACCATTAGACAGTCATAAAACCTTACTACAGAAAAAAATCTGATGCGTTACACTCATATGACTTTTCTACTCTTGTACAAACTATTTTTACAAACGTTTATTCTGCACATGCTTCATGTTAATCGAGATGTTAATCTTATTGCTAATTTTCTTGTAGCTGCAAGGGGAATTGGTAGGCTTTAAGCGATAGTCAAATATTTTAAGAGCTGGTTGCTATGTGGAGTCTTCCGTTCTTTGCATTACCAGGACGAAAAAAAAAATGAATAACTAATTCCCATTTGAGAAAAAGTATAAGAATTGGAACATTCAACGGAATAACAAGCAATATCTCGAAAATGGTTCACTCAACAACAAAAAATTATACGACATAAATTGTGTATTTTAACGCGATCTACATTTTTTGTGTAGTAAAATTTTGTCTATTTCTTATAGTTTATCAGTTATGCAAACATCGTTCACAATGTAGAATACTTTTGGAGACATTCCCAGAAAATTCAAGATATAGGATAATCTGGGGTGGGGGGATTTTCTTGAAAACCTTCGTGTCGCATCTCTGGAAGATACTGAACCTAAATACCAAGTTTGGTGTTTATCCGACTGTTCGTTTCTGAGTTATGCTGTTACTGACACACACACGGACATGTTTCCAAAAATACTTTTTTTGGATTCAGAAGGCCTCAAAACGTGTATTTCCGGTGAAATCTCGGTATCGAATTTTTCGGTGGAATGCAATACTTCCCCAACTTACTGTACGTAGTAGAGAAAGTAAAAATGAGTTGCCGAATAAATACGCCTGTTGTGGCATTTATCACTTTCGAAATGTTTGCTTTGCGGGTAAGTCCATTTATATGCAGCATGTAATATACACTATGTGATCAAAAGTATCCGGACACCCCCAAAAACATACGTTCATCTTAGGTGCATTGTGCTGCCACCTACTGCCTGGTACTCATTATCCGCGACCTGGTAGTCATTAGACGTGAAACAGCAGAATGGGACGCTCCGTGGAACTCACGGACGTCGAACGTGGTCAGGTGATTGGATGTCACTTGTGTCAGAAGTCTGTACGCGAGATTTTCACACTCCTAAACATCCCTAGGTCCACTGTTTCTGATGTAATAGTGAAGTGGAAACGTGAAGGGACATGTACAGCACAAAAGCATACAGACCGACTTCGTCTGTTGACTGACAGAGACCGCCGACATTTGAAGAGGGTCACAAAGAGTAATGGGCAGACATCTATCCAGACCATCGCACAGGAATTTCAAACTGCATCAGGATCCACTCCAAGTAATGGCAGTTAGGCGTGAGGTGAGAAACCTTGGATTTCATGGTCGAGCGGCTGCTCATAAGCCACACATCACACAGGAAAATCCAAACGACGCCTCGCTTGGTGTAAGGAGCGTCAACATTACACGATTGAACAGTGGCAAAACGATGTGTGGAGTGACGAATCACGGTGCACAATGTGGCGATCCGATGGCAGGATGTGGATATGGCGAATGCCCGGTGAACGTCATCTGTCAGCGTGTGTAGTGCCAACAGTGAAATTCGGAGGTGGTGGTGTTATGGTGTGGTCGTGTTTTTCCTGGAGGGGGCTTGCACCCCTTGTTGTTTTGCGTAACACGATCACAGCGCAGACCTACATTGATATTTTAAGCACCTTCTTGCTTCCCACTGTTGAAGAGCAATTTGGGAATGGCGATGCATCTTTCAACACGATCGAGCACCTGTTCATACTGCACGGGCTGTGGCGGAGTGGTTACACGACAATAACATCCCTGTAATGGACTGGTCTGCACAGAGTCCTGACTTGAATCCTATAGAACACCTTTGGGATGTTTTGGAACGCCAACTTCGTGCCAGGCCTCACCGACCTACGTCGATACCTCTCCCCAGTTCCGCACTCCGTGAAGAATGGGCTGCCATTCCCCAAGAAACCTTGAAAGTATGCCTGCGAGAGTGTGCGCTTTCATCAAGGCTAAGGGTGGGCCAACACCATATTGACTTACAGCATTACCGATGGAGGGCGCCACGAACTTGTACGTCATTTTCAGCCAGGTGTCCGGATAGTTTTGATCACGTAGTGTATACGGTCATACCGTCCCCTTGAACAATTGCTCATCAGCACAGACGTCTTCTACACATTTAATTGTATTTGTTGAGCTTTATTACTTTTGATTTAAACTTTGAATACTTCTCTCTCTCTCTCTCTCTCTCTCATGCATATTTCCGCACTTTAATTCATTATTCCAGGCTCTAGGGAGGATAAGAAATAAAATAAATAGAATCAAATAACAAATTCTTCTAACCAATGGAAATCGAACCCAGAGTTCTAGGTTTCTAGGCTAGAACACTAACCACCAGACCGCAAACACAATATTATTTGTGTGCATTAGTGTGAAGTTTTCCAGATGTTGAGCAGTACATTTCGAAACGTTAAATTGACTTCCTTTTTTCACTCTCATGAGCATGTAAAGGGTACGTAAAGAAACACGGTTAGTACATAGCTATCCACTAACATTTTAGTACTGTACTAACCTACAAAATGTATATGTCCCCTGAAAAGGGTGAAGTAGAGCACCGCACGCAAGCCAAGCCGGTCCTTATGCTTCTACCGTGACCCCGGGAGGTAGGGATGAGGGGGGGAGACCCGAAGGGCGACCATATCTGGATGACGACGAGCCAAGCACAGACGGGGTCCCTAATGGCTCCAGATTAAACGCCTCCAATCTCGCCCGAACCCACTCTATTGGGCCCCTAGCCTCCGGGGCTCCTCCGAAGGAGCTCCCGCCCCGAAAGCACTCAGAGGCGGGTTCCAGCCGAGCAGTCCCTGGACGACGTCAGGAAGAAACTTCCACAAAGTACACAGAAACCGCCCAGCCGCAAATCGCCGACAGCGGTCCTATAACCATGAAATAGATGACAAGGAAGATGAGTGGTACAGGAAATGGGGGTAGGGGAGGTGGTGGAAGATGAACTACTCCAGGCTTTCGCCTGTCGATCCGAAGAAACCACAAAAAACGGATGGGGATCGAACCAGGGACCTCCAGAATGCGAGTCGCACACGTTACCGCGGCGCCACCTCGCTCTTTATGTTAGTCCTGAAAGAAGTTTACGCGAATATTTTTCTAACAGGAAGTAAATAAAATAATAAGATATTGTATAAATACTTTGTAAACTAGATGTAATGGGTAGAGAAAGCGTGAGAACCCTACACATCGGACTTTCTTCCCTTAAAGCGCGTGTTCGGTTAAAGGATATCCGGTGGGTTCGGATTATCGAGATTTTAGGTATTAGCTACATGTTTTCTTCCTCCAAAACTTACATAAAAATTGCAAAAGAAATGAGAGTTACTCAAGTGTTATGGTTTTACAAACAGAAGTACGTTTCTGTTCGGAACACTCTTGGCTACCTCCGAAAGGTAATGTCACCTGTTGTGTTAACTATATCAATATTTCCTGAAAGAGATCCTGCGCTCTCTTCAGATGCTGCGAGGCATGATGGTGGCGGTGGATGACAAAATTGACCAATTTGCGGGCACGCACAACGCATCCCATTTAGAAGCTTGCGGTTTTGCTTGTCGCGCGCCGATACCCTCCAGTACCTCACTATGCGACAAGCCTCCTAGGTCAAAACTCTTCCTTCTAGCAGATGCTGCAAATATGTGTGTGCCGCTTGTGCATCACATGTTAGCGAAATGCCATTCCCCATTCGAAAGAAAGAAAAGAAATCTGATGAGTTACATTCACTTGACTTTCCCTACATACCACCCTTTATTTTTGTTTCTATTTTAAAAACTTTTGTCATTAAAGTTTAGTTTCTCTATCTATTTCATATTAACCAGATAAACGTTTGCAGAAACGGTTTCATTACATATTTCGTAGTAGATACAAGCAGTACATAGTAAGCTGAAGCGATAGTTACTTTAAAGGGGAACGAAAAACAAAAATGAATATTTCATTCACCATATCCGTTTATTTTTGTCAGGAATAAATAACAACGCACGCAGTTCACCATCCCAAGGTGAATGGTTATCGGGTTGTCGAGTTGACACGTGACGTCATGAGAGCCACACTGCACCCAGACAAGACGTACGCAGCATAGGTGTTTTAAATGGTTAACAAGTTTACTGTTAATTTCACTAGAAGTTCTAACTTCTCTTAATAACAAAGAGTAGAGCTAATGCTAGCCAATCACGTTTCATAACCTAGTAAATACCTGCTAGGTGAACAGTAGTCTAACATCTGTTTTGAAAATGAGTGAACGTGGTATCCGACCTTATCAGTTGAGCCAAAAAAGTGCGATTTTGAACCGATTCCGAGACAGTGTGAACACCGAAAACCGTGCTGGTTCCATCCATTAGGTAAGAGTAAGGAATGTATACCGACGAATAATGACGAGGAAAGTGTGTGTTGCTCGGACGATGAAAACACAAAATTGGTGAATGGTGATTTTGTTTGTATCACAAAGCATCCTAATTTTCACAAACTACAGATCGGATGCTTTAAATACTGTGAGGCATAATTTAGAGTTAAAAATAAAAAGTCGAGCTAAAAAGAAGTCACCTACAATCCTGCTAGTAAGATCTGGCGAAATTCTTGCTACAGTTTATTGGATTATTTCGTGGACTGCTATTGGACACAGAAGAAGAGTTGTCATACATGATGTATAGTGCTTAGTATAGAAATACTTTTCCAGAACCCAGCGGAGTATATGTAGGCTTCATTAATAAACTTCACTAATAAACAACAAATTAAAAATAGTAAGTTTTAAATTCAACCATTATTTATTATTATTTAAAATTTTATAATGTGTCTGTGACGCACCTTCTTATGCTTACTGAAAACGTGAGAAGTGCTTCAATCGTAGTAACTCTAATGGTGGTCGACGCGTGGGAGCTATATTCTTCGATAGTGACAGATCAATTGCTGCGTCCGGTAATGGATGCACACAACGTGCGTGCAGATATTGTTCTATTTCACGCACTATCAGCAGTTTCCGTTCTTCGTTAGATTACTCATATCTATTTTTCATGATCCAAGACCCAGATGCTTTGGAGTACTGGGTTTTAACACCAGTAATCTTTTTTAAATTTTATTTACATTGAAATTGTGTTCTAGCGCTGCTATCATGGATCTAAGTTGAAGGCTATTACATGAAAAATGTATTCTTTCGGGACATATCTGAGATGAAGATTGTGATAACTTTCTAAACTGCTATGATGTATATAATGTCGAATACGAGCCAAATCTTTTAAGAAGGTGCTGTCCAAAATAATTTTCTTCACAGCATGATAGGCATTTGATTCGCCTTTAATCCATAAATTATTTCTTTGGTCCTCTTCCAGTAATTCATGTTCACAAGATTTCCATTCACCGTTTTCTAGCCATTTATATTCATTTTTATATGATGAAGAACTGATGTTAATTTTGCAATTAATGTGGTAGCGTTCTCATTACAGTTTTGCGCAGCCCACTATAAATGGTTATTTATACTGCTTTTCATTCCATCAGCTCTGGGTAATTCTTTTTTCTGTTATTTTAATTTTTTTCATTTGACTTTTAGACAAATGCCATACATCAAATTCATGTTCAACTTCCAGATACTGAGTTTTAATAGGTATTTTACACCTTTATGCCCGTCGGAGAGAAAAACTTCAATTCTATGCTTTTCCTGTTTTGCAAGCCTTGTCATTATGTTGTCGTAAGCAGCCTTTTCCAAAACGACTTTCACCATACCTCTTTGAACAAGTTCAAAATAAATAATTTTGCAGGAATTAAATCCATGACAGAATAGACCAAATATTTGGCTGAAAATCTTGGTGAGTCATACTGCCCATTCCCTACCAACCACATAGGTATACTACAACCTTTTAATGAATGCAAGTACTTTGTTCTTTCTCGAATCCAAAATGCTCTAACTGGTGCTGCCATGTTTCGAATGGTTTTATCGAATGAACGCTTGGAAACATTGCCAAATCAGTGATTTGCAGAAGGATTTAAATTGCTGAAACAATATACCATAACTTGCTCTTAAAACACTTCCTTCTGGTTTCTTTCCTGATAAATTTTGTGAGTTTCAAGTGAATACCGCAATAACACATTGTTTTAACGCATAGCATTGTCCCTTTAACGTAAAGAGAAATTATTTTGACTTCATTTCTACATAAAACACATACCTTGAAAAATAAAAGTAGAGATTTCCAAGCAACAATGAAATATCCCGCTTAGCTTCATTTCCATGTGTAGTGAAAGTTTCTTCTTCTTCTTCCTCGTTATTACTTGTATCAAAATCTGAAGTATCAGGTTCGTAGAAACCTTCATTCACCTTATCCTGATCTTCCTCATCATTGCTTGTTTAGTAGATTTTTCAGGTTCCAACAATATATATTTCCTTATGATTTCAGTACCTAGTTCACATTGTCTGAATTCTTGGTTTTTTCATCACCTTCTATTCTGAATTTTCTTTCAATAATTTTAACATCATCGCCTTCTTTGTCAGTCTTATTGCAAGTAACACTATGCTTTTACGATTTCTAGCCTCATATCACCACTCTGTTCTCTGTCTTTGATCTTGGATGAAGACGGTGAAGAATCAACTGTCTTACTAGAACTTGATAGTAGGGATAGTTCCAGGTTTTAATAAAGGCTCTCTGAAAGCTTCATCTGGCATAAGTTCTTTTTTAATAACCGTGTCTGTTCACAATCTGTGTCCTTAAAATGGAAGGAACATAAACGTGCACCGGGACCAGGCAAAAAATATTTTCTTTTGCAAAATTCTACCTATGTCCTGTATCTTTTGGGAGATTTGTCTCTGTTTGGAAACGCGTGAAAATGAATTCCCTAGTCTGTTCCTTCTCAAATTACAGCCATATTGCACAACATTGAGGCATTTTATTGTTCACAATATTACGTTTGTATAATACTAAACTGACTCAGTAACACCATCACCAAAACACCACAATACACTTGAACTTAAATACTGAAGCAGTATTTTTAACACTTAAATGATTTCAGTCTAATTATATAATATAAAATATAACAGCCCGCCTTAAAGCAATATATGTATACTACAATATATAAAAAGTGTATATTACAGTCATTGTATATGTTTATATTATTGTGTACATGTATAATAATGTTATGTGAATGTATTAGGTAATTTAATAATGTAGGAGCTGTGAGAATGCAGTTGCTAACAATGAGGTAACCTTAAGGCAATAATGAATTAGAAGGTTTAATAATGCTAGTAATTTTTGGAGTAATAATAATGTAATATTTAAAACAGTTTATAAATAGCCAATCAACAACTAGAAAAACCTTAAGTTAAATAAAAGTATACTATTGGAGTAAAATTAGCCAATCAGAGACGTGAAATAGAAACATTTACAAATTTAAGCGGTAAACGGCAGTCGCTAGAAGGCAACGTACCTGAGCAGTTTGTTCGCTCGGTACGTACTCAGTGTGAGACGAAAATTCATTACGGCGAGAATATTATAAAGTTTACGTGTTAAAAAGTGCAAGTAATTAATAAATAATCTCACAGCTCTCTATACAAGTGAAGTGTTATTTAATCGTGTGAAGGATTAATAAAAGGAGTGAAGTAAAAATTATAATTAGTGTAAGCCTACATTCTTTAGCCGCATCACTCCCTGATAAGAGATACATGTTTCTACAAATTAATACGGACGCAGCCGAGGCAAACATAAATATATATAATATTTAAAGAAACATAAAAATACAAAGTTGATTCCTGAACGTTGGGGCGAAGGCCACCGGAAACTTTGTACCATACGTGGGGCAGCAATAATACTTCTTCAATACCAACATGAACAGTCTTTGAAAACGTATTACTGCACGTGCAGTAATGACTGACGTTATCTCCCAACTGCTTCCAGCGCACGGCTGGCTCTGATGAGGTAAAAGGTGGTTATTATTTCCCTTGCTCAGCGGTAATGTTACCACTGCATTTTACAGGTTATATCCTTCATTTAGGAATAAACATGATTTTTCTGTTTCGTTCCCCTTTAAAAATTACCGAGCGAGATGGCTCCGCTGTAACGTGTAAGGCTCGCATTCGGGAGGACCCAGATTCGATTCTCGTCGAGCCGGCCACTCTGAACACGTGTTTTTTTTCGCTGTTTCCGGGTCAGTAGGTGAATGCTGGGGTGGCTCCTCTTCTACCACGAATTTCCTGTCCCCCCATTAGTTATAGGAGAGATCTGCAAAAAACACGGATAGCGTAATATGTCAGAAAGGCTGGCATCAACGCATAAGGATTTCTGTCTCTCTTCCTCAGAAAGCAAAAATGCCAAATTTGCTCCTTTTCAAACTAAAAACAAGTTGAGAAATGCTACTTTACGTTTCAGTAGCTATTTTCCTCTGTATGTTTACTAACATCGCAAAGGAAAAAATTATACAGTAATATTTCAAATTACAGTAGAATAATACTATTATATACTACATATCAGTTGAATATTTTATCTTTCTCAAACCATTGCTCAAAAAATAAATTTGGAGAAATTTCGGTTTAATGAATCTAATCTAATTCCCAAAGCCTTCTGAGCCCTAACTACTACAACATTTAATCGGAATTCTGCAATTGTCTACATAGTGTGAAATTAAACACATTACGCAACTGCTAAGTAAGTTTCATTGCTTTACTCGTATGGAAATTCTAGCTTCGCCAACTGCACCGCAAACATTCATTCACAACGGAAATGCAGCAGTTTCTTTAAAGTTGCGCAAATAACTATTATCCATTTTGCACCACTCCTTCTGTGACGCTAAGCACCCAATTTTCAGCAAGTGTCTTGAAATTTTCCAAAATTCTAACTACAGCAAATGTTCGGATGAAAAGAGGGACAAGCCACCAAAACTGTTTCTTGGTGTAACCCAGCGATCTCAAGCCGGAGGAATTAGGATCTCTGTATTCCGAAGGATAGGCTAATGAAATGTCCTTGCTGATGACAGGATTGCCAATAATGGTTTGCTAGGCTGAGGATTACAGACTGGATGTAAGCAAGCTTTTCTCTAACACCGAGAAAGACACTCCTAGCATTTAATGACCAAACCATTGGTTGTATTCTTAAACATTCTTGTTGCAATACCAACTAAATTGCAAAATTGTAAATACATCATATGGAATAGGAAAAAAAAAGATAAAACAAAACCGCATTAATTTTTAATCTAATGGTGTATTTATGTTTGCTCTCAATAGTCATTATTAATTTAAGAGTTGAAATCATAGTCGTCGCTTATGTGAAAAGAAATACTAAAGCAATAAATATTTCCTTCTGATAAGGAAACGCTTATTACCATTTGGTATATGTACACAGACGGTACTTATATGCTCAGCGCTAAACGCTTACTTATTTCCGAAGCACATGTGGCAACATGGTTCAGCTGTTTCACAGCCACTCAGATGCGCGAAGGAATGTGTAAATGAACATGCCATTATCATTTTCGTTGGTTTTATTCACAACTGTTGAGCACCTGGTAGAAGTTTGCGAGTTTTAAATGGTACATTTATTAATTAGTTAACTTTAGTTTAAAATCAAGTAGATTGTAAATTTAGTTAAGGGTTTGTATTAATAGTTATACAGTTCCATTAGTTAGGTCGAAAACATGTCAAAAGAAAAACATTTCAGCGAGCAGGAAAGAAACCAACTAAAAGAGTTGGTGCTGAGATACATCGTAGATTCGGTCGCTGTGTGATGTACTGGCCTTAAGTGGCATTTACTCGTGGACTGTTTTAAAACTGAAAACCTGACTTTCTAGCGAAAAGTGTTAGTAGCTAGAAGTATTTACAATATGTGCACTGTGTATATGCATGCATGGAAGCAAATCACAAATGCAAGTACTACACGGTCCAGCAGTAAGAAGAAAGGAAAAGTAGCCAATAACTTACAATGTTTGGCTTGAACAGCGGGTTTTCACGCGAAATTGTTAAACCTCTGTTCAAGATAACCCAACATATATTTGCGAATTAATGGTAAAAACGTGTGACGTTAAGTGATCCATTGCAGTTGTAGTAATTATGCAAAATAGGCAATTTGATCGAGAAAGCACTGCAGAGATGTACTTATTTACTGCAGAAACATTTCCGCATTTTATTTTTGGGATTTGATTAAATGGTTCTGAATAAGTGCAGCAGAATCTCGTTTTCTAGGAACCCAAGGACTTTGGACAACATAAATGAGAAAACAACTAAACAGAAAACATATGGATAGTGTTATAGCACTGAGATTCTATAGATTATCTTTTCAAGTAAGCCTGTCTCACGTTGTGACTTCATAACCTCTGTTTGTTAAGGTTACGTTGTTTAGCAGAGGCATTAGATTATTACAACAGCGGCTTCTTACATTCAGCATCCCTATGGGTTTCAAGTGAATTTTGCAAATCATGCAAATTCATTTATTAATGCGCAGTACAATTTGGTATGAAATCGTCCTCCGTGGACTAGTGGTACCGTGCTAGCCTCTAGTTCCCAAGGTCGCGGGTTCAAACCCGGCGGAGGGCGTAAAAATCCTTGGCAGGGCTTCCTTCGGAAGGGAAGTAAAGCCGGTGGATTTACGGCACGTAAAAGAACCTCAAGCCTAATAAAGAGGCCTCTGAGCAAAATTACCGGTCTTTCACGCCCAATATAGAATGGGACGCTAAGGACCATAGTAGTTAAAGAGCGTCCATAAATAAAACTCAATTTAAGCCATTATCGTTAACCTCCGTTGTAGCAGTTGATGCAAGATGGCGTCGGCTCTCCTTATTGCACATAAGCGGAGGTCGGAGCTTCCTTATAGAATAAGCATTTCCTTATTCGCCTGAAAGAGTAGCGTCTGTTGCTGAAAATCGCTGCTTAAGGACTTCCTTGAAATAAGCGACAACTATGAATTCGACCCTTAATATGCTTTAAAGCTTGAAATGAATTAATTCGCAATCAAATAATACACACCTTGTTATTCGAAGGATGTTGAAACAACACAAGTAAATTTATATGTGAAACAAAATAATGAGGCAGGCAAGAAGGCTCAGGCGGTATCGCCACTAGCTCGTATTCGGGAGGTCGTTGATACTTGGTCCAACTATGTTGTTTATCGTTACCAGGTAAATATATCCAACACTACAACCCAAAGTTCGACTTACAGGACCAAAGAAATATAAATAAAAGTGTTACAGGAAGGTGATTACGCAACTAAGGCAAACCATCAGTAATTGGCACAGGAAAGCAGCTATGCAACTAAGACCATTTATCAATAAGTTATCCAAGCAGATGGTACAGGAAGGCGACTGTAAACTAAGGTCATATAATCAACAAATTACTCAAGCAGATGGTACAGGAAAGCGACTACACGACTATGGTCCGACAACGCACTGACTACGCATGCACCCAAAGAAAAGTCAGCAGTTCCACGAACCCAAATTTCACATTCCAACTAAACTTTCAATAATTACAAAATAGAGGGTACAGGAAGGCGACTGATAGCCACCCATCTGTTTGGTACGCGCTGAATGAGTTGAACAGAGGAACCTGCGGTGGCCGACGCGATATGGCCAAGAAATTAAAGTGACGTTATAAAAACAAGCACAACACAATAAAAACTAAAAATTCTTATATGTTACATTCCCGTGACTTTCTCTACCCTCTATCGTTAATTACAAGGGTAAACAACCTAGTCTTACTGAAGCTTATTTTTATATCTACTTCATTTTAATCCAAACAAACTTTTGCAAAAATAGCTACATTACATATTTCGTTACAGACACAAAGGGAACAGCGATAGTCAAATGTTTTAGAACTGTACGCTACATGCTGAATTTAAAATTCCATACTCGTTCCATGCTATCGCGAGAAACAACTAAAAATCGGCAGGTTCTTGAAAAGAATGGCTTAGGTATTGAACAATTCGTGCCATTAATAACGGATATCTCAGAAATGGCTGTCACAAAAAAAAATATTTGCAATAAATTGTGTGTTTTAAAGAGATCTGTATTTTTTGTGTAGTTCGTTTTGGTCTATCGCTTAACGTTTACCAGTTATTCCAGATAATACAAAATTCCTTCCGAATGAAGTAGCCTTCACAGGCTATTCGCAGAAAATTCAAGACATGCATTTTATTTCTCATATACGAGTATCTTTAACATATGGCAATTAAATAAAAATCATTACAGGCAGTTTTTAGAAAATCAAAAATTTCTAAAAATGTTCCATATAAAGGGTAGTTTGGGGTAGTGGGATTTTCTTGAAAATCTTCGTGTCGCATCTTTGGAAAGTTTGGTATTTATCCGACTTTTTGTTTTTAAGTTATGCTGTTCACACACACACACACACACACACACACATCTCTTTCTAAAAATGTTTTATTTTATTTATTTATTTATTTATATATTTCCAGTGAAATCTCGATATCGAATTTTTGGGTGGAATACGGAATTTCCCTAGTTACTATACGCAGTACAGAAAGTTAAGAGAAGAACATGCTTGAATCCAGAAAATTCTAAATATTCAAGTGCGAATATTCGCAAACCATTATTGCCTCCGCCTCAAAAAGGACAACTGACTTACTTTACGAATTTTAAGATTGCAGTTTGTTTGCATTACAAGGCAAAGTTATTAATCGATATTTTATTGTCCTTTTAGTCTGCCCTTACACCTTAAAACCGAATTGCAGCCGGCATTGCTTGTTAAAAATATACGTACTAGTAGCATACTCGGTTGCATAGGTAGCTTTTGAAAACTGGAACGCCAATTAATGAATACCCTTTCGTATTCTTTATGAAAATATCGTACAATGATCCATACGATTTGTATGGTGATTCTTACTCATAACAGTAATTTCGTAAGTCCGTGTGATATTTCTAGTAACTTAGGAAAACTCTCCTGACATTCATGCAAATTCTAATGAAATATGGGTAGAATTTATGTTTCTGATTTCCTTAACTTTCCCCCAAGTCTCCCAAATTCTAGAAACCCTGTAAGTGAAATAATTATCGGAATATTCTAATAAATTTTAGATAATCACAATATATAAAATTCTAAACTCGTGTACCTTCTCTTTGGTTCTGTAGTTATTTAATAACATAAAGGCTTCATAGTTTTCGCATAATAAAGAAACTCCTGACATCAGCATTCAGGTGAGACCGGTGGATATGAAAATTCCCCACTACTAGATCAACCAAATTAAACATTTTGAAATTGGTACATGGTCTGTGACCATTTTCTCAGTTGTTAATTATAAATATAGGTGGCGTAATTGCTGATATTACGCTGAATACAATAATGTTCTCTCTTTATATAATTATTTAAACATTTATATTGGTAACGAACTTGACCAAAATAAGCAGAAAACGCAGCAAAACTTTCTAACATAAGGGCTATTAAAATGTTTTAACATCCAGAAACTTCATTTATGTTATACGAATAAAAGCTGTTCAGATGTTTAAAGGTTAAATCCTGCACTCATCTGCAGTATTTGAATAAAATGCCAATTAAAGGCATACATAACCGAGCGGGATAGCTCAGGTGGTAACGTCCGTGGCCCGCATTCGAGAGGCCGTGGGTTCGATTCCCCTTCCTGACCCGGGTGTTTCCCCGGGTCGCCAGGTGAATGCTGGGAAGGATCATTACATCCCCCAAATTTCCTGTATCTCCATTTCATCTCCACTCTCATTTCACTTCAGGGTTGCTCGGCGGGAGGGCTCGGCATTTGCAGCAGGATGCTCTAAGTAAACCTTGTACTCCGGACTGTAAGCGGTCTCCGGGTCCCAGACTCCCCATGGGGAAGGAGGCCCGCTGCACCAGCCAGCACTCCGGGAGTTCAAATCTGTAAATGGTAGGGACCCTGCCTCCTGGTCCGACCGCCCTCTGTCTCCTCTCACCTCATCCCTCCCTTGCGGAGGCGCCCCATCAGGGGCATAGGCACAAAAGATCTGCGTAAGTGGAGATGCTAAGTCCCCTTCAGATTCTAGTTCTACCTTATCGCATACATATCGCAATTTACAACATTTTAAATGCAAGATGTGATCGGTTTGATGTTTCCTCTGTTTCTTAGTTGCTAAATTATCATCATCTACGTATAATGCTTGAAATTAAATATCTGCGGTTTTTTGTTGATTTTTACACAGCATTTTCTGTGGAGTAACAACGACAATTATGTTCTACTCGTGGCATACTCACCTAAACAAGCATGTTACTTTATTACTACAGCAATTTTACGTTATAGTATCCAGGCCTTATAAACCCTTTTCAGTATTTTAGCCATTTGAAATTAGGTGTCTTGTAGCGTATATCCGTCGGGAAGAATAGCATTTTACAATGACGAAAGTATTATCAAAATCGCTTGAATGGTTTCTGAAATTACTCTATAAACATAAACAAGTAGTTTTCTCTCCTTATATTAGCATTTTTACTTTCTTTGCTACGTACTTACTGTAAACAGAGGAAATATTGTTACATACCGGGGTGAGGCCAAAAGGTTTGCAGCTAGATATTAAATTTTAGTTACCCCAGCATATACACTGGGAGGCATAGCTGCAGAGGCAGCAAGAGGGCCAGAATCTTAAACTACGCATTCCAGAGCAGGCGTGGGATAGTTATAACAAAACACACAGAATTTCACATTAATCACATTACCTGTAATTTATTCAACATAAGCACGGTGCCCCTACATCACACACAAAAGACAAAAAGGAAGAAATTGAAGGGAGATGCTACACACACGAAACCACATTCACACGATTCCATATACAACCTTTCAGACCCAACACTCGACCAAAAGTGCCGCTCAACACACAAAGAAGTAACGCTCACTTCCCCCAGTCTCTCCACCTCTGGCTAGGATCACCAACCAAAAGGTGGCGAGTCGCCACGCCAGACGAACTTCAAACCTAAAGCCGAAAGAATTACCCCAACAATACTGTCGCCAACGACGCAATAATGTGTCTAGCGTGACAATACACACACATACACGCCACAATATTGTATTCCAGTCAAAAATCTGGAGATTTCACCGGAAATATACGTTTTGAGGTACCCCGAACTCAAAAAAGCCTTTTTAGAAAAAGGTTGGCGCGCGCATGTGTGTGAATAGTGTAACTCAGTGAAAGTCGCTTAAGTGCAAAACTTGGTATTTAAGTTCAGGACCGTTCTTTAAGTTCAGGATCTTCCAAGGATGCGACACGAATATTTGAAGAAAATCCCCCAACCCAAATTAACCTTTACATAGAAAGGTTTTTGTTATTTTTTATTTTCTCAAAAAATGGTTTTAACGGTTGTGATTAAAATACCATATGTTTAAGCTATTTTCATGACAAATAAAATGCATATCTCCAATTTTCTAGGAATAACTTCTTATGTCCTTTTTATTCTGAACCACTTTTGTATACTTAGCAAACCGTAAGAGACAGACAAAATCTTACACAAAAAATGTATATCTCGACAAAGCACACAATTTATGACAAGAACAATATTTGTGGCATTAATTATTTCCAAAATATTATTTGTTACTGGTATGAATTTTCAGATACTTTATGTTTTTCTCAATTGAAAATCACTATTATTATTTCTTTTTTTCTTTTACGTGTTCATACAAAGAGAACATAATTTTAAAGTCATTATATAGCGAGCAGTGAAAAGATTTGACTATCGCTTTAGCTTATTTTATTCTTCTTATACATACAACGAAATAAGTAAATGGAGGTTAATATGTATTAACAAGAAGTAGATAGCAGAATAAGCCTTTTTAAGACTAGTTTGTAGAAGAATGAGTAGAGTAGGTTATGTGAGTGCAACACATCAAACTTTTAGTGTGGAATAGAAAGGAGGAAGACAGAAGAGGAGATCCTGGATTGGTTAAAATTAATCATATAACTAGTATATTACTTATCTCACCGTACACATGAAATGAAAGTCGTCCTCTGTGGTGTAGTGGTTACCATGCTAGCCTCAGTACCCGAGGTCGCGGGTTCAAACCCAGAGGGCGATGGGAAGGGAAGTAAAGCCGGTGATCCCGTGCAGTAGATTTACGGCACGTAAAAGAACCTTAAGCCTGATATAGAGGCCTCTGAGCAAAATTTCCGGTCTTTCACGCCCAATATAGAATGGGACGCTATGGATCACAGCAGTTAAAGAGCGTCCATAAATAAAACTCAATTTAATTTTGTACCCATGAAACGAAGCTTTAGTTATGTAAACTATAAACACAGCCATTGGTGTAAGTTCCGTGTAGAGTTGCTAGTCTCCCATCGGACGCCTCCCCCGGATAGGGGAACGCTTACCAGATATGGCGAGTACCGGGGAAATGCAAATACTCAGGGCAGACCAAAACTAGCATCTACTGTCTTGTAGAGAAATATTCGATTATCAATGGCTAAAGGAAGAAAACCTTTATTAAAAATCAGGTTGGGGGTTGAAAACCCAAGGACTTACAGGCGAATAAACTTAAGAACATTCGATAAAGGCTACGGAAACGGATGATGACAATTGGAACATGGAACGTACAAGGAATACGTAATAAATTTAAAGAGAGCTGTAAAGAATTAGAGATTAGAAACCAAGATATTATGATATCCGAAATGAAAGAAAAGAAATGCCCTTTCATGCATTTCTATAGTGGAGTGCCTAAAAATCAAAGAGCCAAACGTGGAGTATATATATTAATAAAAAATAAATTTAGAAAATATGTTACAGATTGGAAGCATATTAATAAAATTTTGATAAGAATTAAGACAAACTTATATGGACATAAACTTACAATATTAGTAGTTTACATAGTTAGCAATGACAAGAATAATGCTAAAAAGGATGAATTTTACAATAAACTAAATGGAGTAACAGAAGAAGTTGGAAACGGAAGGGAGATTATTATTTATTATTATTATTTATTATTATTATTGTTATTATTGCAAGAGATTTTAATATTAGAACAGGGAAGGAAAAATAATATTAAATGGATATTATCAGCATAGGGATATCCATAAATTTAAAAGATAGCCAGGATACACTTTAATAAAAAACTAAAACTACAACTTTTAAAACAATAGTTAGAAGTATTATAACCTATGACTCCGAAGTGTGGACTCTACACTATCAGTTAAAAACAAAATTATTGGTAACAGAAATGGATTATTGGAGGAGATCTGCTAGGATATCTAAACGAGAAAAAAATAGAAAGAGATTGTAAAAGCAAATATGAATGTTAGTAATTCAATTTTAGATTTCATTCAACAGAAAGAATTAGAATGATACGAGCATGCTAAAACAATGGAAGATGAAGATTACCCAAAGGAATAATGGAGTGGACGCCACCAGGAAGGAGGAGGAAAGGAAGAGCGCATAGCACGTGGATTCAAGGAATTATAGGGACAATGATGGATTGGAAATTGAGGAAGGTTTGTGGCCCAATAAGCAAGAATGGAGAAAAGTGATAAAAGCTGTTAAAAACTGTAGTCTTGGGTGTCGGAAAAGTGATTGTAAAATCGGATATATATAGTTGTAAGTCGCGTTTTGATGTGTTTATCAGGAAAATGAATAACATTTTAAATAAAAGAATTTTCTACACTTCGCAGGAATGAAATACAATATGGGTATGGTGAGATAACAATCGATACTGAACTGAGACTAGCGATTTGTTCAACGAATATAAATTTTAAATGAAACGCAGTATACATGTTAACACATTAACAACTAGGGAAAAGATTCATTTGAAGGTTAGTGGAAAACCTACTTTTTGGTGTTTAATAATTGTGGAAAAGCCTTTGGGAACCCTTAATGGCATTTTTAACTACGATTTCTCGCTTAGGTATGCATCAACTGCAGGCTGCTGATAGTTTCAGAACTTGGGATGTGGAGTTAGCTGGAAGTGGGGAAGAGAGAAGTAAATTCCAAACATTCTACCTGCCTAGTGGGTAAAGCGTAGTACAGAGCACGCGAGATTGATGGATGTGCGGGTTGTCTACTCTCAGGCGTACCGCCACTCTAAAAACACCAGCTTCAACAAAATGTTAGCACGTTATAAAGCGCATCTCGCACTGCGATTCTTATATTGTTCTGTGCACGATATAAAACATGCACTTACTTCTCTCGCATATACAGGATGGTCCATTTAAGTTGAGGCTGTACGATATCTCCAAAACTAAACGTTGTAGAAAGAAATGTCTTGAATAAAAGTTGCTTGATATTATGGGGGAAAGTAAATGCCATTAGTCGTGTTTTGTTTGAATATGGGTCGTGTTTTGTCATTTTAGGGTCAATTTAATTTGACCCTAATTATAGCTTCCCATTTAAAAAAAATCTGATGTGTTACACTCACATGACTTTCTCTACTCTTGTACAAACTATTTTTACAAACGCTTATTCTCCATCTACTTCATGTTAATCGAGATAAACATTTGCAGACTCTACCTTATTGCTAATTTTCTTGTAGATGTAAGGGGAATGTATATTTACAAGGGCAATATAGAAATACAGTAGTCTTTAAGCACATACATATCTCTTAATAGCTGGTTGCTAGGTGCAGCACCATTCCCTTTGCCACAGATTAATACTCTTTGCATATCCAAGACAAAAAAATGAGTAACGAACTCCCATTTGAGAAAATAAGTATTGAAAAAGTTAAGGGAATAACAAGCAATATCTCGAAAATGGTTCACTCAACAAAAAAAATGAATATGACATACATTGTGTATTTTAACGCAATCTACATTTTTTGTGCAGTAAAATTTTGTCTATCTCTTATGGTTTACCAGTTATGCAAAAGTCGTTCACAATGAAGAATACTTTTGGAGACATTCTCACAAAATTCAAGATATACATTTTATTTGTCATGAAAATATCTTAAACATATAATATTTTAATCAAAGTCGTTAGAGCCATTATTGAGTAAATTAAAATTTTCGAAAGATCTTCCATGTAAAGGGTAATCTGGGGTGGGGGAAATTCTTGAAAACCTTCGTGTCGCATCTCTAGAAGACACTGAACCTAAATACCAAGTTTGGTGTTTATTCGACTGTTCGTTTCTGAGTTATGCTGTTCACAGAGACACACACACACGGACATGTTTCCAAAAATGCTTTTTTTGGATTCAGGGGGTCTCAAAACATGTATTTCCGGTGAAATCTCGGTATCGAATTTTTGGGTGAAATACAATACTTCCCCTATTTACTATACGTAGTAGAGAAAGTAATAATAAGTTGACCCTAAAATGACTAGCATAACGTCCTCCAAACAAAACGCGACAAATGCATTTACTTACCCCCCATAATATAAAGCAACTTTTATTAAAGACATTTCTTTTTACAATGCTTAGTTTTGGAGATATTGTACAATCTCGACTTAAATGGTCCATCTTGTATATTAAAAGAAAGGTAAGCATGTTCTAAATTTAACGAGTGAGAAAACGAGGTATTCCTACCTATCGCTCAATGGCATTTACAATTCAACATTTACATACCTACGCATAGCTAGTGTGAAAGTAAAATTGATATAGTTGTATAGATTAATCCGATGCCTAATACAGTTAACCAGAAGCCCAAAAGTATTTTTCGACGATAGTGTTGTTTTATCCATTTCCCGCTCTGCTATCATGCGTGGAAAGTTGAAATTTCTGCACTCCGTGAGTTTTGTATTCTTATCGCAAAAGTTAATAAAATGTATTTAATCCTCCAATTATTTGGTAAGTATATTTTTGCAGACATGTGACATAATCATATTTGATAGTCGAATTTTACCATTTTAATCTTACGGTCTTCTGAGGTGTATGACGTATGACCAGAAGCAGAGCGAGACTTAGTACCTCCACCTAAGATCTTTTGTGCCTAGGCCCCTAACGGGGCGATAGGAGACAGAGGGAGGCCGGATCAGGAGGTACGACAGAGCAGAGGGCAGGGTCCCTATATTTTCCATGTTGCAACTCCCAGGTGGTAGCTGGTAAAACCGGCTCCCCTCCCCCCGCAGGCTTGTACAACCCACTGGGGGGCCCGGGACTCGGAGACCGCTTCGATTCCGGGGGACGAAGTGGCACAGAGAGCATCCTTTTCCCCTACCATGCAACGCCGAGACTCCCGCCGACACTTGCAACCCTGAAACAACCAAGCAAATGAAAGGTGAAGTGAAATGAGAAAGGAGGTGAAATGGAGGGACAAGAAATTCGAGGGATGTGTTAACTGTCCCAGCATTCGCCTAGCGACCCAAGGAAATCCCCGAAAACGCCCATGGGTCAAGCAGGTCGGCCGCGGGAATCGAACACACGACCTCCCGAATGCGCTACGCGCTACCGCCTACGCCAACTCGCTCGGCTTTGGAGTGTAAAGTAGACCGCCTCCGTCTGGTATAGCCAACAGGTGGACCATGGATAACGCAAAATGGTCTACCTATATGTGGAGATGAATCTTGCAAATATAAACTCTGGAGTAATAGTACCACAATCGGATCTCCGGGTTGGGATATGTACAAGAAACACTTCTCAGCTGTCCAACCTTTTAAAGATCCTTCAATGAAATGCCGGTGGGTTATTCCAAGGAAAGAAAGATTAATTGTCTACTGCTAATGGCTTTGGTGTCAAATGCAAAACATTAGAAAACAACAACACTTCCCTTTATTTGTTAACATTTACATACGATTTAATTCATGCAGCATTTCAATATAACTCTTTCAACGCAGGCAGCCATGTCGCATTCAGTTGTTCATTTGTTCAACACTACCAGGCGTGACTAATCATCACCAGTTGCAGAGTCGTCCTCCGTGGTGTAGTGGTTACTATGCTAGCCTCTAATTCCCAAGGTCGCGGGTTCAAACCGGGCGGAGGGTGATGGATTATTTTCGGGCGTAAAAATCCTTAGCTTGGCTTCCTTCGGAAGGGAAGTAAAGCCAGTGGCCCCGTGTCGTAGAATTACGGCACGTAAAAGAGCGTCTGAGCAAAATTACCGGTCTTTCACGCCCAATATAGAATGAGAGCTAAAAAACCACAGCAGTTAAAGTATGTCCATAATTTAAAAAAAAAAAAAAAAAAAAAAAGCTGCAGAGGCTAGCGCGAATGACCTGTATACTGCTTTCAAAAGCTGACAGTATTAATTTTATTTTCACGTAGGCATTTTTATTATTCTCTACCGTCGAAAAAATAGTACGTAATACATGTGTATTAAGTGCTTTGCAGAAACTCGGGAGTGAAAACACGAGTCGGGCAGATGCACTTACCGTACGTGTATCATGATATACTATTATGGCAATGCAAGTTGCCTTTAAGGTACGTTCTCTCGCAATAATTATTAACACCTTCAAGGTTCCCACAACTTAGTCGTAGTGAGTGAACCGAAAGCTGAAGATGCATAGTTCGGGGCCCAGCCGTGGCACTGATTTTTTCAGTGTGTAAGCATAGGAAATAGCAACGCCGATGCTAGGCACTGAGATGTTAATTGTTCTACACCTGCAGATACTCTCCTCTTCTCTGCTACACATGGACTCGTCTTGTGACAATGGTAGTAAAACGGGTACATTTAAGATTTACGGAGTGCACTTCTAAAGTTTTTAACGAGCTATTCCGAAAAATTGCACTGCAGAAGTCACTGGTCGACTTGGGACTCTGGGATACTAATTTTTATTTACAGATTATAAATTAATTACATCAGATTTGTCTAAAATATAATTTTAAAATTTCAGCAGAAAATGCTAATGGCATTCAGAGGAAAACAACAAAATAAATTCAAAATTAGTGATATTAAATAAAATAATTGAACAAGAATTAATTTCAACCACCTTATCTGCGATATTTCGAGTACGATAAAGATATAATGAACAAAACAGCAACATTTCAGGTATCTGCGGAACGATTACTGGTAAACAAAACAACTACAAAAGAAATGCAATTGAAATTTTATAAAACACTAACTGTTCCACTGCTACACAATGGATCAGAGGCCTGGATAACAAGGAAGAAAATTCGAATACCGGTCACAGAAATGAAATTTCTTAGATCAGTTTAAAGGGTGTGAACCAGAAATTAGAGTAATTTTTCCTTCACGTTGTAGCCACAGCATGGCTGCTCGCGCGCCGGCCGCCGCAGCTCGGACTCCCGCCGAAACAGTTATAAATCCCCGCAACCGTCTCACGTTTTAAAAGTTACAATTAAAATGACAATAAGCGCATACCTTATCATAAGATATGTTGGGAATGTTGTCCTCTGCACGCATATTTCTGGTTTCCTCTTAGGAAATTTTCATTTACATGAGAATTCAACTTCCGAAATTGTGTGAATTTCTCGCCTGATGTTTTCTTTTCGTTCTTACAATGTACGGGTAAGTGCACTGCGATTACTGGCAATGCCAAAGTTTTAGATCTGAATACAGCTCGGTCCATAACAAGAGTGTCATTTTAGAAACTCCACCGACAATTTTGAATACTAATGTGTCGGGTGTGCAATTTCTAAACTACACAAAGTATTTTCAATGAATAAGCAGCGATTGGCAGGTGAAGGGACAATGCATCCCCCGTGAGGATGAATTGGAAAGCCTGGCATTATTTAGCCGCTAAATTTTAGCGAGTCGTAGAAGGGAGGAATCTGAAAGCAAGAATTGGTGGGCAGCATGGCAGCCGAGGATGTGTTGCCGGAGAATATAAAAGTAGAAAATATTCGAAAATTGTCAAACGGTTTGTAAAGAATCGGTCTACATTGTCAACAGAAAAACCATTAGTAGTGGAGAAGTTATATCGAAACATTTATGTTATACTTGTATCATCGACCATGTTTCGTTTTTGTGAAACTTTTTACTCAAAAAAAATTAATTATTTTGTTCTAGAACCCCGACAACAGGTTCCACATGACCATTTAAATGCCTCTGCAAAATTATATCTGTCATGCCCTGTCACATTTCTTCTATTCGTCTTCACTCCTTTAAAGATGCAGAATGACACACAGGATGCAGCTTTATACTATAGTATAAGATTGTATATGTTTTCAGATAAAAATAAAATAGCTATATTACTTTCCTTTTCTTCGATTTAAAATATTTGAACATTTTAAAACCTTATAATTCATCACAGTTTAAGATTAAAATATTTTTATGTTAAAGTGAAAAAAAATATCTAACTTATTACCGGAAATTCCTGAACTTATTATTAGCAGACACACAGATAATAATCCACACATTGATTTCTAAAATAGCATCGTAGGCTGAAATGTATAACCCATTCCCAAATAAGATATTTGAAAAAAAAGAGCGTTAATACTAAAAATCTGAAAATTCGTAGTTTTTATTTCAATCGTAAACAACCACCAAATCTTTAACAATTTATTGGAATATTTAATGTTTTGTATTTTAAAAAATAAAAAGAGCTAATTAAATCACGAAATTAGGAAATGTGATACACACAATAAACTATGGAAATAAAATCTACTTGCGTTTTCTGATCAATACCTGGTGCATAAAGCTGTTACAATTACATCAACATCTTAGTGTAAGACTCTGAAATGTAAAATTCTAATGAAACTCTTCTTAACACTTTTATTTACAAAAAAGTATCTAACAATGGGCTATGCGTTTTATTAACCCTGAAATCCTCCGTAATAAAGAGCTTTAAAGCTCTATAACGTATGTCCAATACCCGCACATTCTCTACCCTTAAGAATTTCATAGCGCTTCTACAGGTATTCACACATATAAAATATAATTTTTCCTACCAATTTATATTAATTATGAAAAATATCTGTAGTTATGGTTTGAATTACGTAACACTTTTTATATGCAGGAGGCTCAGACAAAAATCAAATATTTATAAAATAAATTGAGATTATGAGAAAAAAACAATAACTTTTGAAAATATAAATCTAACCTCGTCAGCCTAATCAGTAAACCATAATTGCATTTTTAACAATTTTAAGGAGAAACAAAAACATTTTAAGATTTATTTGTGTCATAAGGTTATCACATCTAATTGTTTAGTATTTACTGTTTGAGAAAACTGGGTTGGATTGTTGACAAACTCTTGACAAATCTACTAATAAATTAAGATGTTAATACAAATAGATCTAAAAGCGTTTATTAAAAAATTTCACAAGATAAAATGATCTTGAATTTTTTTTTCCTCAGTAGTCGAGCTTAATAAAAAAAAAAGTGGAGTTGCGAGGTTTGCTGACTAGGCTGTTCATATAACTTTGCCAACGAAGCTTTCGGAAATGGCTATTGTTAAAAATTATTTGGTATAAAGCGTATAATCACATAAAATTATATTTTTTGCAGTAGTTATTTTAGGTTGTAGTTTTAGAGCTGTACAAAATGGGCTTAACAGGCTTTATACGGAAAATTCAAGAGACTAGTTTTATTTATAGTACCATTAACTCAAAAAATTTAGAGCCAGTTTTCGGTAAACAAAATAGAAAGTCAGAATAAGGAAAATCATCTGAACATAGCCAAATTGTACATTTAAACGCCACCCCTCACCTAAGAGACATTTATTTTTCATTTTAAGTGCACAAAATATTATTTTTCGGTAATACAGTGATAATTATTGTTGAATTGAAGGCAATATTTTCCTCGAATCTAGATGAGGGATTATATAGCAGCCTGAGCAAGCAAAGGCTGCAGACCGCAGTCATTAAAAGTTGAAATGACTATCTTTTTTGTTACGTCCTTTAACCGCCTACATAATATCATCTTCTGAGGATATGAGCAAATTTGCCCCAACAGATATAATAATAATAATAATAATAATAATAATAATAATAGTAAACGTACCTACTAAATTTCTCAGTTTATTTCTCCTGTATTATTTTATAAAAAACATTGCTGTAGGCCAACGATTGTGCTTTTGCTTACAAAACAATGTCCAAATGAACAGAAAACAGCCAGTCAGTAACTATTACTCTGCTTCCAGTTATTTTCATTGCTCTTAGCTGTGTTCGCGTAAGACATTTCATTTAGTAAAATGTTTGTAAAATTTATATTGTCTGTTGCTGTCTCATACTTTGCTTATTTTCATAATTCTTACACACACCCCAAAACACGTCCCCGTTTCCTTAGCCTTCATCTCCAAATTTGACTCATTATGTATAAACACAACCGCATCCACTTATGCGAATATTAGCACCTGCCGGCGCTAAAAATTAACACCCGATGAAAAAAAATATACCTATAAACAGATAACTAACAGTTTTTTTGGGGGGAGGGGTGTATTGCATTTCACCCAAAAATTCCATATCAAGATTTCACCAGAAATACAAGTTTTGAGGCCTCTAAATAAAGAAAACATTTCTTTATTTAGAGGCGTGTGTCTTTGAGCAATATAACTCAAAAACGAAAAAAAAAAATACCAAACTTGGTATTTAAGTTCAGTATCTTCCAAAGATGCAACATGGAGATTTTCAATAAACTTCCCCCACCCCAAACTGCCCTTTATGTGGAAAAATTGTCTATGTTTCAATTTTTTCAAAAACAGCTCTAACGATTTGAATTAAAATACAACATATATATAAGATATTTACATAACAAATAAAAGTTTTATCTTGATTTTCTCGGAAACAACATGTAGAATCCTCTTCAATGGAAGGAATTTTGTATAATTTCGTGCAACGGGTAAGAGATAGACAAAAGCGTACTACATAAAAATGTAGATAGCTTTATGTCGTTTTTGCGGCCTGGGCCATTTCCTAGACATTCGTTATCATTGACTTCAATTGTTCAATACTTTGTCATTTTAAGTGCTATCGCTATTCAATTTCTCGCGATATCATGCAATGAATGTCAAGGGCAGCATATAGCGACTGGCTTTTAAACACCTATCGATTGGACTTCCTGTATTCCTCTCGTACCATAGGGCGGTAATGTTTAATTAAACATATTTTTGCAAACGTTTATACAGACAAAAAATAAGCTTTTTAAGAATAGTTTGTAGAAGCTATATAAAAAAATCTGTGTTACACTCACATGACTTTCTCTACTCTTGTACAAACTATTTTTACAAGCGTTTATTCTCCATATGCTTCATGTTAATCGAGATGTTAATCTTATTGCTAATTTTCTTGTAGATGCAAGGGGAATTGGTAGGCTTTAAGCGAGTCAAATATTTTGAGAGCTGGTTGCTAAGTGGAGTATTCCATTCTGTTTGCATTACCAGGACATAAAAAAAATGAATAACGAATTCCCATTTGAGGAAAAGTATAAGTATTGGAAAATTTAAGGGAATAACAAGCAATATCTCGAAAATGGTTCACTTAGCAACAAAAATGTATACGACATAAATTGTGTATTTTAACGCGATCTACATTTTTTGTATAGTAAAATTTTGTCAATCTCTTATGTTTTACCAGTTATGCAAAAGTCGTTCACAATGAAGAATCCTTTTGTAGACTTCCCAGAAAATTCAAGATATATATTTTGTCATGAAAATATCTTAAACATATGATATTTTAATCAAAATCGTTAGAGCCATTTTTGAGAAAATTAAAATTTTCGAAAAATGTTCCATGTAAAGGGTAATATGGGGTGGGGGGATTTTCTTGAAAACCTTTGTGTCGCATCTCTGGAAGATACTGAACCTAAATACCAAGTTTGGTATTTATCCGACTATTCGTTTCTGACTTATGCTGTTCACAGATACACACACACACCGACATGTTTCCAAAAATGCTTTTTTTGGATTCAGGGGATCTCAAAACATATATTTCCGGTGAAATCTCGGTATCGAATTTTTGGGTGGAATACAATACTCCCCCTACTTACTATACGTGGTAGAGAAAGTAATAAACGACAGTGGATAGAGAAAGTCAGACTTATAGTAATATTTATCGTGAAAGCAAGTAATTTAATAACCGTTACTATTTTTACAAGATGTGTTACTTAATGGGACGTGATATATGCCGCAGTTATATAATTTAGTAAATAACGGAAACGTACATTTAAATGTTGCCGACAAGCGCTTGTTCTGAGCATACCCGAGCACTCTCGCAAGGTTACGAGTACAAGAAAAGGCATCGCCAATAAGAACAGAGATGGATACTCACAGAGATTACGAGGAACACTAGCACATGATGGAGCACATGAGCAAGACACAGTAATAACACACGCTCTCTACGGCTTCTTTGCGCAGACTGAATGCACCGAGGTGAAAACAACAGGTATCCTCTATGCTGAAGATTCCACGCTCTGTGAGCACCGGGCCCGTCCTACATAGCACCGCCAACAATGTCCACCTTCATTAGCAAGCAAGGAAAAGTGATCATTATTCTATTCTTCGCGAGAAAGAGGAAAGTGAAGGAAAGGGTGGCACGCTGTGATTCGATTTGTCCCGACAGTCACGCTCCGCGGATTTTAATTGCAGCCGCTTTGTAAGGGACCGACACTACACTTTGTGCCTAACTATGCTTGTTTCGTAAATTACTCAGGCTGGTTTTGCTGGAAATACCTCCAAAACTTTCAAAGTGAGCTCGGATCGATTTCGGTAGGTACATTTCCGAGCTGAATACTTTATGAAACCGGGAGTTTGCACTGAACTGAGTCTGTAAAAAGCGGAATGGAATGGGATTCAATTTAAGTGAAAACATTCACTGCATTTAACGCACTACCGGCTTATCATTTATTTAGCAGCAACAGGAACCGCAGACTCGCTCGCGTTATCCGATTTGAGAAAATAGCTCTCTCTCGCACACACCCCACCAACACGGGTGGCCAAGATCGTTACGGCATGGACTCGTGAACGGGAGGTCTGCGATTCAAATCCCGCCACGACCGTCCTCCCTGACAGTGTTTTTCCAGGTTTTCCTCAGTCTTCATAACAGGCAAATGCCGGGGACGTACCTTAGGCCTGGAATGTTTCCATTCCAAATTTCCTTTCTCAATTATCATTTCGTTTCATGTATCATCAGTATCACCGCCTGTGGCACAGGATGCAGTAATCACAGGCGTTAAACACGACTCAAAATACCTGCCTGGCTGTCTATCTGTTAAAAGTATGCTTTACTTTCAAAGTCAGAAATCAAACTACTACTTCTAGAGTACCAATAGAAATAAATGCGATAACTGAACCGAAGTTTTATTTTGCGAGTAGGAATGTTTATGGAACGAGGGTGAGGCCGAATGCAGCAATCCCACGAGCAAAACAAAACCACTTTTAACATGTGTTGTAATATACTATTTTTCAGACAGCCCTGAATATTAAATTATATAGTGTCCAACTGAAATTTGTGTGAAGATAGCAATATACATTCGGACATGCGCAATGGCGAGCTTAGTCTGTTGTTGTTTGGCATTCGTTGTTGTTTAACCATCATAGCACCAGTGCTGACAACATGATCACTTTACATAATCATAACATTTTATAATATATAGAAGGTTGTGGCAAAAATAAAAAATAAACTCAAAAGAATAAGTGTAACAATTATGTTATTAATAAAAATATTTTGTTTAACATTTTGCTATCCACTCCTTTGATATAATTGAGATGTTGATTGAGAAGTTGTTTAAATTTGTAATATTAAGTGCTTGTGCAGAGAAAGTAGCATTGGTATTTAAAAAAAAACTGAGCTTTTTATTTATGGACGCTCTTTGACTATCATGGTTCTTAGCGTCCCATTCTGTATTGGGCGAGAAAGACTAGAAACTTTGCTCTGAGGCCTGTTTATCATTCTTGACGTTCCTTTAACGTGCCGTAAATCTACGACACGGGACCACCAGCTTTACTTCCCTCCCGAAGGAAGCCATGCTAAGCATTTTTACGCCCGATAAAATCCATCGCCCTCCGCCGGGTTTGGACACGCCGCCTCGGGAACTAGAGCCTAACATGGTATCTCTAGACCACGGAGGACGACAGCATTGGTATGATAACATTGTTTGGATTGGAAACAGTTGAATTCATTGGATATCCGAGTCATTCAAATAATCCGTCATTACGTTAATCGATACAAGGTTTCCGCGTAATCTACATATAACTTCCATTCAAAAATTTTATTCCACTGAATGTTATAGTTTTACATTTCTATTAAGAGTGATTCATGATAAGAGCTCCACTTTTAGTGCCAGCTGTCTAAAAAAAATTTGTTTGACACTTGATATTGAATTTCAACAGAATTCGAAGAAAAAAAATCTGTTTAAAATATTTATAGAAAAACACTTCAAACATTGTAGATCAAAATTCAACTTCGGCCATTTAAATCCCCAAACGCGACATTTAAATGGCCGTGTTCAGGCGACTACTAACAGCATGTGAAAATTTAAAACTTGATTTACTTGTAATCTTGGATTCCCAAACTTATTACGACTTTAAAACGTTCTTCATGATGTAATATTTGTTCAATATCTTTCAGATTTTCAGCAAAGTTCTTTGAAGATGGACGAATAGATCTAAATAGCCTTTTCTTGATATCAAGCATAGTTTTAGATGTACAGTTTTAATAATTTATTATATGATTGATTTTTTGAAAGTTAAAAATTTTGTATACCTTATTTTTCCAGGAAAAAATGTGATTTTGCATAAAATGTAATCTTTGATTGTAAAGAACTATATTCGATAAATTATATGCAGAATCTAGAACTTCTAGTGTTTCCAAATTTCATCACGCGGGACGTATCACTGGATTTTCGTATTTTAGAATAGTAGGTGAATAGCGTTACGAACATTACATTTTATTATGATTATTTTGAGCAAATCTGTAATAACTTTCGTTTAAGTCGGTTGAAATTTATACAAATTAGCAACTTCAGTATCGAGTAGCCTCAATACTAATATTTAAATCCGTATTATTGAACGAGTTGGTTGTATTTTTTAAAATAGTGTTAAACGCCATCACTGAGGTGGACGCTAATGATACTTGAAATAGAAATTTGGGAAGAAAACGCAAAAACAAAAAGCAAACTCTGCCAGGGAGGACGGTCTCTGCGGGATGCGAACCGCAGATCTCCCATTCATGGATCCATGTCTAAAAGACTTCGGACACCTGAATCGGCGTGCGCGCGCTTTTTCCAGATATCGACATATTTTGTTGAATAGGAAGGAGAAATTTATTTAAATATGGGTCGTCTGCAGGAAAACTCCGTTTCATTGGTTTAAAAGCAACGTATTATGGAATTCCGGATCTAGAAAACTGCTCTTAATGATTTGAAGAAATTAACTAGAAAGGGTTTTAGGGAGACAAGAAACAGCCTGCCTCTGTGGTCGAGTGGTCAGCGTTCTGGCTTCTCCATACTCAGGTCTCGGGTTCAATTCCCGGGCGGGAGATGTTTTCTTTAATTGAATCCTTCCCTACCGTCAGCAGAGTCTGGAAGTATGCATGTGGGAATGAATATGATTGCGTTTAATGTTAAAAATGGTTAAAAACCAACGTTAAATAACCTATTAGTCGACCACGATATGGATGCGTTCAATGGGAAGAGGAAATAGATATTTACGGAGCAAATGGGTGGGGCATGAGGACAGTCAGGTAAAGAAAACATTCGCAGTTCCGAGTTGCTTTACTAGCAAGATAAGGCCTGTAAAAGTAGTACCGTTTTCATTGTACAACTGTGCATTCCCCTATCGCCTTGCCCCTCATTCCCCTCTTGATTTCTAGCTTTGATGACGTTACGCATTGTCAACAAACACAGTGGCGCCCTCTTCTAAGCGCACGTATATCGTGGGCGACTAGTACAGTCAATGAGTTGTTTTTCAAGTCAAAGCCCCCGATATGACCTTAGAAGTTATGGGAGCAATAAAATGAACAACAAAAGGGAGAAAGAAAAAATAAACTAATCCTGACATTGTATTCACTGAGTAAATTTCGCGCGTACAGACACTCCTCATTAAACATGTAAAACAAACTAAGTAAGAAAAATAATGAATTTCATGAAATACGGAGATTATTTTACGTTTACGCGCAGAACGTAAGCGAAATGTCTCCTGAAACTGAAGACATCCCAACGCTATAATCCTTTATAAAAATGATAAACACTTTTCTCTCAATTACGATAGCTCAATGCAACAGTTGAGTAAGCACGTTTTGCTAAGGTGATGCTTCAGAAATCCCAGTGTTTCCCTAGAAGCTAAGGCACTGCAAATATTTAAAACTCTACTGGAAGCCGAGATTTTCAATGTAGCAGCTGAAAGTACGCGTATTTATAAGACCGCTTATTATTCTTATTTCACCCTACAAAACCACATCATAAAAATTAATTTCTCTGAAATGTGTTCCCATTGTATTGAGGTATTGATCAAGAAATCCAATCTGAAAGCATAAAACTTGTATCTGTTTTGCTTTCAAAGCAAGTTGTTTCCTAAGCTGATCACAAATGACAACGATGTAGCTGAAAGTTTTATACTTCTTCTTCAGATTTTCAAACATTACAACACCAGGGCCTGTTCCGAGTCTCAATCCCAACGCTTCTCAGGTCCACTCATAGCTATCTCTCTTTTCCACTGGCCTTTACTGAAATGCCGACTTTGGTATTTTTTGGTCATCCATTCTAAAAATACGTTATTTCCATTTTTGTTTACGCTGTTTTATTTCTTGAACTATGTTTGAAAATCCCAATTCTTCCCTTATGATTTGATTGGGAATGCGATCTTTAAGAATAACTCCCATTAAAGGCCTCAAGCATATCAACTACTGGGCTTCTAGCCTTTTCTTATAAGTAGGTACATTAGAGGAATTCGAGCGCAGTTATTTGGGCATATATGGGAAAGGATAGGGAAAACGAGGATAGATGGGGCGGTTCAATGAGGAAAATGGGTTTATATGGGAGAGATAGGGAATACGACGACCGATACTATGCTAGACAGGGTTGAAGGAGGGAAATACGTTTATATGGAAGAGATAGAGGAGAGGTGTTAGGCTAGACAGAGGCTGAGGAGTAGAGTATGGTTTATATGAGAGATATAGGAAAACGAGGAGAGATATTAGGCTAAGCAGGTTGAGTATGCGTTTATAAGGAGAGACGAGAAAACGGAGAGATCCTATGCTACGATAGACAGGTGTTAAAGGTAGAATGTGTTGTATATATGTTAGATAGGAAACCAAAGAGATACTCAGCTAGACAGGGGGGCAGGAGGGGGAACACGCTTTATGAGAGGTAGGGGATACGGGGAGAGATGCTAGACTAGACTGTGGTTGAGAGTAGAGTATGCGTTTATATGTATGAGAAGTATAGAAACTGGAGGAGGGGTGTTAGGCTAGACAGATGTTAAGGAGTAGAATGCGCTTTATATGAGATCGGTAGGGGATACGGGGAGAGGTGCTAGACTAGACAGAGGTTGAGGAGTAGAGTATAGTTTACATGAGAGGTATAGGAAAACGAGGAGAGGTGTTAGGCTAGACAGAGGTTTAGAGTAGAGTATGCTTTATATGTATGAGAGGTATAGGATCAGGAGGAGAGGTATTAGGCTAGACAGATACTGAAGGAGTAACAATATGGGTTTATATACAGGAGTGATAGAGAATAGGAGAGGAGGTGCTAGACCTTGAAATCGACTTTAGACGTGAACTTCGTGGAAAACTGTTTCATGTCAATGTTAGAGCGCTAATTCTAGACATGCCCATCACGTAACCTATTCAGGGAAAAGGTGACTCGTTCACGGGAAAAAGGTGACTGCTCAGGGAAAAAGGTGACCCACAAAGGGAAAAAGGAGACCAGCAAAGGGAAAAACGTGACCAGCAAAGGGAAAAAGGTGACCAGCAAAGGGAAAAAGGTGACCAGCAAAGGGAAAAAGGTGACCGGCAAAGGGAAAAAGGTGACCAGTAAAGGGAAAAAGGTGACCACTATAGGGAAAAAAGTGACCAGCAAAGGGAAAAAGGTGACCACCAAAGGGAAAAACGTAACCAGCAAAGGGAAAAAGGTGACCAGCAACGGGAAAAAGGTGACCTGCAACGGGAAAAAGGTGACCTGCAACGGGAAAAAGGTGACCAGCAAAGGGAAAAAGGTGACCAGCCAAGGGAAAAAAGTGACCAGCAAAGGGAAAAAAGTGACCAGCAAAGGGAAAAAGGTGACCAGCAAAGGGAAAAATGTGACCAGCAAAGGGAAAAAGGTGACCAGCAAAGGGAAAAACGTGACCAGCAAAGGGAAAAAGGTGACCAGCAAAGGGAAAAACGTGACCAGCAAAGGGAAAAAAGGTGACCAGCAAAGGGAAAAAGGTGACCTGCAACGGGAAAAAGGTGACCGGCAAAGGGAAAAATGTGAACTGCAACGGGAAAAGCTAACCCGCTCACACTAACAGGCAAGTAATTCAGCTAGTATTGCAAGAGGCTGACTGCATCATAGCAGTGTATGATTTCACAAGTAATTCAGCTAGTATCGTGGCTATTTGGGCTAATTCATCTAGTATCACAAGAGGATAGATTCCAGAGGCTAACTGCATCATGGCTCTGCATGATTTCACAGGTAATTCAGCTAGTATCGTAGGTATTTAGGCTAATTCAGCTAGTATCACAAGAGGATAGACTCTAGGGTTGGGTATAGCTTAGTGCCGTATTTCACAGGTAATTCAGAGAGTATCGTAGGTATTTAGGTTAATTCAAGTATCACAGGCGTTTAGAGTAATTCAGCTAGCATTACAGGAGGGTAGGTTCCAGGGTCGGTTATAACATAGCTTCGTATTTCACAGATAGTTCAGGTAATATCGTAAGTATTTGAGGTAATCGACATAGCTTCACAGATATTATTGATAATTTTGATCAGCGATTTGTATCACAGCTATTTAAGGTAATTGCAAGTGATTCAGGTTGTATTAATGGTATTTGAGTCATTTTAACAGGTAATTCAGATAGTATCGCAGGTGTTAGTGTTAATTTCGATCAGGGATTCGTATCAGAGCTATTTAAGGTAATTTCACATGATTAGGGTAGTATCACAGGTATTTAAGTAATTTTAACAGGCAATTCAACTAGTATCACAGGTATTCGTGGTAATATAGAGAGTAATTAGATTATAAACATTTCTCATCCAACGTTACAACAATTTATATACTTTTTCTAAATCTTACAAACTTATTATATGTTAAACAGTTAGTGTACGAGGCGGAGAGGGATAAACTGCATATTGGCTCACAAATTGAAAAGCTTTGCGTCAACATACCCTTATTTAAGTTCGTTGTAGGTGTCTCTCCCCTTTTATCTAGGCTTGAGACTAGCACTAGGATTGCTCCTAATGGCAGGGTTACCACCTTCCCTTCCATCTTCTTTCTTCATCAGGCGTCTGTTAGTTGCATACACAGCACACGGATAAACTTCATTTTTAAGATTGTAGACTCACGTGAAAATCTTCATCTTCGACTTACATTCTCTTAAGCACTGTTTGTAATACTGTAATGTCCATACGCATAGGTAGTTATTCCATCCTCAGCAATAATTCTGTTATCATCAAAGGGATTCAATGTAATTTTATTCACTTGCACTGTGGTAACAGCATGCTTTCGTGACAGGATTAGATTCATGGGAGTTCTGATGATTTCACAGGTTTTAAGACAGTCTGTATAGCTGTCAAATGTAATGTACTGCTTAATAGCGCTACGTTTTATACCTTTAATCTTTTTTATCATTGAGCCTTGAATATCTAAGGCATACATCTTAGGACGTAGTCCAACAAAACGTAGGATGATTTTGCTATTAGCCTCATCTTTAAATTTTCCCAATACCTTCTTGTTCTGAGTAGAGTGGCATATATGATTGACAGGGTAATCAGATGTATCGAGATGCTCAAGAAAACGTAGCTTGTCCTGGTACACATCTTCAGTTGTTACACGATGAATGAATGAATCAGTATCCATGTACATAAGGTTCAGTTTTCCAGCTTCGTAATAAGGCAACAGCACATCGTAATGATATTGATACACTAATGTCTTGGAGATGTCCAACACACTCATTCCAATGTATATGGGCTTGTTGAACACAATCTGACGAGAGGTCATATGTACAGCAGCTAGATTAGCAGCATATATCGTCCTGTCGATAAACGTAGGCTTAGCGATCAGCTTCTCTAGAGTTTTTTCATTGGTCACCAGTCGTATGTCCATACGGTTACGCAGGTTCTCCATAGTTTTTCCAAACATGGCGTTGTTAAAGAGCTTGTAGAGATCCTTCTCGAAGTCATTTGCAGCTTGTTGTCGTAGCCTGTTGTTAAATTCTACATAAGGTTTTAGCCACCGAGACTGTTGGAATTGTAGCACACGATGAATTTTTGTTAGTCGTAGTCCATGATCAAGAGCTTGCTTCAAAGCCATGTAATGCACTACATACTTCTGTCGAGGTCCAAGATGGGGTATCAGTTTCTTTGTAGCTGATTCCAATGGCTTCATACACTCAGGCAGGAAAGGTAGATCGTTGTGTAGATCGTGAAGTTCTGCAGGATACTATATATCGACTTCTAATATGTACCCATGAGGATCATCTTCTTGTAGTCTTTCTAAGTTGATTTCTTCAGGCGAAACCCACTGAAATCCACCAAAAGGAAGGGCGTGACACATTGTCCAGCCATATTGGTTATTAGCGTCCTCGTATGTGATAAATTGGGTTGGCCTCGACGGATCAAACTTCTCCATATAAGTGTTATTAGCCTCTGCATACCAATGAGAAACTTGACATAAACCTCCTCTTATACCTGATTCCACCATGAGCAGTTGAACATAATCTTGTAACAGCTCTAACTTAATTCCAGTATACAGTAACATAGCGTCCCATGTAAGACCTGGAGAAGTAAAATAATGGGCCGGATCGACTTTATGTGTTTTGAGGGTTTGCTCTCTGAACGTCTCAAAGACGTCAGCTAGAAGAAGTACATCCGAAGTTAAGTAGAGATCGCTGTACTCTCCCAGGTTTCTCACATTAAACAGCTCCCATACATTTCTAGCATGATCATAGTCAGTATCAGTAATTTCTTCTTCATTTAATCTATTGTAGAAGGAGTCCTTAGGAGGCAAGCAGGTCTCGTTCAGGGCATCCCATGACGTAATAATCAGCTTTCTAAAGCGGTATCAAGGTGAAGAGGTCTACATTTAATTGATCAGTGATTAATACGTTATTACAAAAAGAATAAAGATGAATAACTCAGCGTATAAGGATATTATTCCAAGCGCTACTGGATATGCATGCGGAAAATGTGGGAAGAAGTTCCTCCGAGGTTATCACAAGAGAAGACACGAGATGAGCTGCAAGAAGCTCTTCAAATGTAAACATTGTAATGTAACCTTCAAAGATGGTTATAAGGGGCAGCGACACGAAGATATATGTGAAATAAGCCGCCCTCGGAAGAAAAGAAGATTGGAGCCAACTAAACATCAGTTACTGTCAACAATGGAGGACTGTGATATGAAAGAATACGAAACTTCATTCGAAGGACGATTGAAATCGTATTTTATACGATGCGTATCAGCTAAGGACCTAAATATGTATCTGCATGAAAGAAAACAACGCATAATCCAGACCGTGCATAAAGAGCTTGGTATTCACAAGAGTGTTAAAATTAATCTGCTGGTTGAGTGTCGATTTGTTAACAGTATTGGAGAAACCTGTGACAAAACATTTAAAACACGGAATCAAGCTGTTTTCCTGGAAACTGATCTGGAGTCAGCGATGGAAGTGAAATTCAAGAAATTGGTGACTGAAATGGAGGAGTCTCAGCTTAAGGGTAGCGGCTGGGCTTTTCTTGCTGTGGAAGGAGTTCGACTTCGTATCAACAAGTACAACCCGTTACGAGGAAGTAGCTACATACCACTACCGTCATCTGTCGGAGCTAAAGAAGCGTGTATAAACATTCAGAACTTTACCGACGAGAAATGTTTCATGTACTCTATATTAGCTAAATTCGTTGAGAAGGATGCGCAACGTGTGAGCAAATACAAACAACTTCAAGATAAGTACGACTTCAGCTGTGTTTCCTATCCTACTCCACTTTCTCAAATACCTAAATTTGAGAAGTTTAACAAGATATCTATTAACGTTTTCGGTCTAGATGAAAAGCATGAACTGTATCCGATAAAGGTTGCTCATATTGAACTACCTGAACATCGCGACCTGCTACTATTGAATGATAGTAGTGGAAAACATCACTACGTGTATATAAAGAATTTTGAGAAGCTCGTTCGACGCCAGAAAACTAAATGTAATGAACGTGTTTATACTGCAAGCGCTGTTTTACACATTTTGATAATCGATATGGACGAAGTGGACTGGAAAAACTACAAGAACATGCAGCCACCTGTAATCAACATGGTGTTGCAAGGGTAGTTATTCCTACGAAGGAGAAAACAATTGTACAGTTTAAAAATGTTGAGAGGATGCTGAAACTACCTTATGTCATCTATGCTGATTTTGAGAGTATTCTCACTCCATGTCATAAGTGTATACCCAATCCTGAAACTTCCTATACAATACCTTATCAAGAGCACTCACCAATGAGCTTCTGTGTTTATGTGAAGCCAACATCCTGTGTTAAACATCTCGAAACTGGACTTCCTAAGCAACCCTATGTATATCGTGGTTATGATGCTGCTCAGACGTTTATGCTGTACCTGACATCTCTTGCAACAATGATTGATAATATATACAAATCTGCTAAGCCTCTGAAACTTACGGACCAACAGCAAAGAGAGTTTGAGTCTTCTATGGTATGTTACTTGTGTGGTAAAGGCTTTACAGGAGAAAACTACGAAGTACGCGACCATGATCACATCAGCGGTGAATATCGTGGAAGTCTACATAATGAAGGCAATTTAGCCTGCAAAACACCTAAATATATCCCAGTCTTCATGCATAACCTTAGCGGATATGACTCGCATTTCATTGTAAAGGAGTTGGGGTGCACAAGTGAACGTGTGGATGTAATTCCTAACTCTGAAGAAAGCTATATCTCATTCACCAAGTATGTAGGTGATATAAAGCTTCGGTTTGTGGATAGCTTCCGATTCATCAGTACAAGCTTGGATAAGTTGGTAAAAAATCTAACCTCATATCCAGAAACACTAAAGTACTTCGGAGAAGACAAATTGAAGTTGATGACACGTAAGGGTGTATTTTCATATGATTTTGTTACGTCATGGGATGCGCTGAACGAGACCTGCTTGCCTCCTAAGGACTCCTTCTACAATAGATTAAATGAAGAAGAAATTACTGATACTGACTATGATCATGCTAGAAATGTATGGGAGCTGTTTAATGTAAGAAACCTGGGAGAGTACAGCGATCTCTACTTAACTTCGGATGTACTTCTTCTAGCTGACGTCTTTGAGACGTTCAGAGAGCAAACCCTCAAAACACATAAAGTCGACCCGGCCCATTATTTTACCTCTCCAGGTCTTACATGGGACGCTATGTTACTGTATACTGGAATTAAGTTAGAGCTGTTACAAGTTTATGATCAACTGCTCATGGTGGAAACAGGTAAAGAGGAGGTTTATGTCAAGTTTCTCATCGGTATGCAGAGGCTAATAACACTTATATGGAGAAGTTTGATCCGTCGAGGCCAACCCAATTTATCACATACGAGGACGCTAATAACCAATATGGCTGGACAATGTGTCACGCCCTTCCTTTTGGTGGATTTCAGTGGGTTTCGCCTGAAGAAATCAACTTAGAAAGACTACAAGAAGATGACCCTCATGGGTACATATTAGAAGTCGATATCGAGTATCCTGCAGAACTTCACGATCTACACAACGATCTCCTTTCCTGCCTGAGTGTATGAAGCCATTGGAATCAGCTACAAAGAAACTGATACCCCATCTTGGACCTCGACAGAAGTATGTAGTGCATTACATGGCTTTGAAGCAAGCTCTTGATCATGGACTACGACTAACAAAAATTCATCGTGTGCTACAATTCCAACAGTCTCGGTGGCTAAAACCTTATGTAGAATTTAACAACAGGCTACGACAACAAGCTGCAAATGACTTCGAGAAGGATCTCTACAAGCTCTTTAACAACGCCATGTTTGGAAAAACTATGGAGAACCTGCGTAACCGTATGGACATACGACTGGTGACCAATGAAAAAACTCTAGAGAAGCTGATCGCTAAGCCTACGTTTATCGACAGGACGATATATGCTGCTAATCTAGCTGCTGTACATATGACCTCTCGTCAGATTGTGTTCAACAAGCCCATATACATTGGAATGAGTGTGTTGGACATCTCCAAGACATTAGTGTATCAATATCATTACGATGTGCTGTTGCCTTATTACGGAGCTGGAAACCTGAAGCTTATGTACATGGATACTGATTCATTCATTCATCGTGTAGCAACTGAAGATGTGTACCAGGACAAGCTACGTTTTCTTGAGCATCTCGATACATCTGATTACCCTGTCAATCATATATGCCACTCTACTCAGAACAAGAAGGTATTGGGAAAATTTAAAGATGAGGCTAATAGCAAAATCATCCTACGCTTTGTTGGACTACGTCCTAAGATGTATGCCTTAGATATTCAAGGCTCAATAATAAAAAAGATTAAAGGTATAAAACGTAGCGCTATTAAGCAGTACATTACATTTGACAGCTATACAGACTGTCTTAAAACCTGTGAAATCATCAGAACTCCCATGAATCTAATCCTGTCACGAAAGCATGCTGTTACCACAGTGCAAGTGAATAAAATTACATTGAATCCCTTTGCTGATAACAGAATTATTGCTGAGGATGGAATAACTACCTATGCGTATGGACATTACAGTATTACAAACAGTGCTTAAGAGAATGTAAGTCGAAGATGAAGATTTTCTCGTGAGTCTACAATCTTAAAAATGAAGTTTATCCGTGTGCTGTGTATGCAACTAGCAGACGCCTGATGAAGAAAGAAGATGGAAGGGAAGGTGGTAACCCTGCCATTAGGAGCAATCCTAGTGCTAGTCTCAAGCCTAGATAAAAGGGGAGAGACACCTACAACGAACTTAAATAAGGGTATGTTGACGCAAAGCTTTTCAATTTGTGAGCCAATATGCAGTTTATCCCTCTCCGCCTCGTACACTAACTGTTTAACATATAATAAGTTTGTAAGATTTAGAAAAAGTATATAAATTGTTGTAACGTTGGATGAGAAATGTTTATAATCTAATTACTCTCTATATTACCACGAATACCTGTGATACTAGTTGAATTGCCTGTTAAAATTACTTAAATACCTGTGATACTACCCTAATCATGTGAAATTACCTTAAATAGCTCTGATACGAATCCCTGATCGAAATTAACACTAACACCTGCGATACTATCTGAATTACCTGTTAAAATGACTCAAATACCATTAATACAACCTGAATCACTTGCAATTACCTTAAATAGCTGTGATACAAATCGCTGATCAAAATTATCAATAATATCTGTGAAGCTATGTCGATTACCTCAAATACTTACGATATTACCTGAACTATCTGTGAAATACGAAGCTATGTTATAACCGACCCTGGAACCTACCCTCCTGTAATGCTAGCTGAAATACTCTAAACGCCTGTGATACTTGAATTAACCTAAATACCTACGATACTCTCTGAATTACCTGTGAAATACGGCACTAAGCTATACCCAACCCTAGAGTCTATCCTCTTGTGATACTAGCTGAATTAGCCTAAATACCTACGATACTAGCTGAATTACCTGTGAAATCATGCAGAGCCATGATGCAGTTAGCCTCTGGAATCTATCCTCTTGTGATACTAGATGAATTAGCCTAAATACCCACGATACTAGCTGAATTACTTGTGAAATCATACACTGCTATAATGCAGTCAGCCTCTTGCAATACTAGCTGAATTACTTGCCTGTTAGTGTGAGTGGGTTAGCTTTTCCCGTTGCAGTTCACATTTTCCCTTTGCTGGTGACCTTTTTCCTTTGCTGGTGACCTTTTTCCCTTTGCTGGTCACGTTTTTCCATTTGCTGGTCACCTTTTTCCCTTTGCTGGTCACCTTTTTCCCTTTGCTGGTCACCTTTTTCCCATTGCTGGCCACCTTTTTCCCTTTGCTGGTCACCTTTTTCCCGTTGCAGGTCACCTTTTTTCCTTGGCTGGTCACCTTTTTCCCTTTGCTGGTTACGTTTTTCTCTTTGCTGGTCACCTTTTTCCCTTTGCTGGTCACATTTTTCCCTTTGCTGGTCACCTTTTTCCCTTTGCTGGTCACTTTTTTCCCTTTGCTGGTCACCTTTTTCCCGTTGCAGGTCAACTTTTTCCCTTTGGTGGTCACCTTTTTCCCTTTGCTGGTTACGTTTTTCCCTTTGCTGGTCTCCTTTTTCCCATAGCTGGTCACTTTTTTCCCTTTGCTGGTCACATTTTTCCCTTTACTGGTCACCTTTTTCCCTTTGCTGGTCACCGTTTTCCCTTTGCTGGTCACGTTTTTCCCGGTTCTATTTTTCCCTTTGTGGGTCACCTTTTTCCCTGAGCAGTCACCTTTTACCCCTGAACGAGTCACCTTTTCCCTGAATAGGTTACGTGATGGGCATGTCTAGAATTAGCGCTCTAACATTGACATGAAACAGTTTTCCACGAAGTTCACGTCTAAAGTCGCTTTCAAGGTCTAGCACCTCCTCTCCTATTCCCTATCTCTCCTGTATATAAACCCATATTGTTACTCCTTCAGTATCTGTCTAGCCTAATACCTCTCCTCCTGATCCTATACCTCTCATACATATAAAGCATACTCTACTCTAAACCTCTGTCTAGCCTAACACCTCTCCTCGTTTTCCTATACCTCTCATGTAAACTATACTCTACTCCTCAACCTCTGTCTAGTCTAGCACCTCTCCCCGTATCCCCTACCGATCTCATATAAAGCGCATTCTACTCCTTAACATCTGTCTAGCCTAACACCCCTCCTCCAGTTTCTATACTTCTCATACATATAAACGCATACTCTACTCTCAACCACAGTCTAGTCTAGCATCTCTCCCCGTATCCCCTACCTCTCATAAAGCGTGTTCCCCCTCCTGCCCCCCTGTCTAGCTGAGTATCTCTTTGGTTTCCTATCTAACATATATACAACACATTCTACCTTTAACACCTGTCTATCGTAGCATAGGATCTCTCCGTTTTCTCGTCTCTCCTTATAAACGCATACTCAACCTGCTTAGCCTAATATCTCTCCTCGTTTTCCTATATCTCTCATATAAACCATACTCTACTCCTCAGCCTCTGTCTAGCCTAACACCTCTCCTCTATCTCTTCCATATAAACGTATTTCCCTCCTTCAACCCTGTCTAGCATAGTATCGGTCGTCGTATTCCCTATCTCTCCCATATAAACCCATTTTCCTCATTGAACCGCCCCATCTATCCTCGTTTTCCCTATCCTTTCCCATATATGCCCAAATAACTGCGCTCGAATTCCTCTAATGTACCTACTCTTATGCTATCTGTTTAAAATCCAAGTTTCGGAACCAAACACTACCATCGGCTTTGCTATCATTTTATATAATTACTTTTATACTTGACAAATAATAGGCCGTTAGTGCACTTTCTTAAATATTAATCCTATCGAAATGTTGTCAGTAACCTAATGACAGATCAAATAATAATTAAATGTGTCATATACACATGACCTTCTCTTGCCACTATCGTTTATTTTAATATATTCTACACACTTATCTTTCAAAAGCCTATATATATACATATATATATTTATTTATTACTTAATGTTAATCGAGATAAAAGTCTGCACAAACAGTTTCATTACACATCGTGGTAGGTACAACGGGGACAAGGAGACTGAGGCGATAGTCAAATATTTAGAAAGCGGTTCGCTTTATGCTGACTTTGAAATTCCATACTCTTTGCCAGCCCAATTTCAAGTTTGTAATAATTGGAAGCATGCAGACCTTTTTAGATCGTTCGGAGAAAAAATAATCTTAAATTTCACTTATGCTATAAAACTGCGTAAAACGCACCACAAAAACAAATTGCTAGAGAATGCTTCCACAGTAACATAAAAATACATTTTACGCAAGAATTGTCCATTATTTCCAAGATATTGATCTCAAAATGCCTTATATCTATCTTCGCCAGACATTTCACTGATGTATGCAACCCCAACCAATAATTGTCAGTTATTGACATTCAACATTCATTCCATGCAAAATTCTAAATACGTATTCTTCTCAAATAAGTGCTCAGTTCTTTACGAAATATATCTTAGGTCTACCAATAGCTTCACCTAATGGGGCAGCTCAGTTGGAACTAGGTAAATATTCGACCAAGACTAAAATTATTATAAGAGTTAGAAAAAGCGTATATAGAATTTTAAATTTGAAAGATAATCATATCATTAAAGAATGTTTGCTTACGCAAGAGAGAAGTAGATGGAAAGGGTCACTGATATGGGAGATGCTTGGATTAATAGGGAATATGTGATGAAGAGTCTTTGGAAAGATGTGGAAACAAGGTTAGAAGATATTGATAGACAGGATATTTTTGGCAGCATAAGAGAAGTACATTAAGAGTATATAGAGTAATAAAAACAGTTTGGGAGAGGGAAAAGTATATAGACATACGTAATAAATAAGGACGAGAAGGATTTGTTTGGGCAAGAACTGGATCTAGTAAATTGAAGGGTGTAGGACAAGATGAAGCCAATAAATGTCCAATGTGTAATGAAGTGAATACGGACTATCATTGTATATTATATTGTAAGCAAACAAATATATGGAGAGATCAGGTTTGACAAAAGAAATGGGAAAATTTGGATGGGGAAATAAGAGTAATAATAAGGAAAATTCTGAATGTAAAAGGGGAAAAAAATAAAAGCAATGGGAAAGTATTTGGGTAAGGTAAAGAGAAAATGGGAAAGAATGGCTACAAAGAGAGAGGAAAAAGACACAGATAATGGATGATTATTATGAGCACAAGATAGTGGGCTTACGCAGATAACTTGAGGTTGTGTGCATTGATGCCATAAATTAATATAGGTGAGTAACTAAGAAGTTATAAATGTAGTGTTTATCAGTACATAGTAAAATAGAAAAACAGATATTTATGTTATATTTTATTGGGGTAACTATTAAGTAAATAACTAAATTACTATGTAAAAGGAGTGATTGCATTAATTGAATTGAATGTAATTGTTGATAAATAAATATTCCATTCTAAGTAAGTATCACACCTCCCTGAATCTTTTTCGGATAGTTAGTATATACTGAAGGAACATCTGCGCAGTACGGCTGCTTTACCTAACTTTTTATTACGTTCTCTTAAGAAGTCTTTGCCACTTGAGAAACTCTTCTACATATGGATTAATCGCCCTATAAAGCCCACTTCATTGCTTCCATTAGTGCACCAGCATTAAAGTACAGTACGGGCGTTTTAAGGTGAGCTCACAGACCGTTATATGCGTAGCGCACTGCACTGCTGGCATACGTGCTATCCGTGGCCTCATCATAAAACGACTGTAGTAGTTGTCATTCAGGAAGATCGATGGTATGGTTGCGCAGTGACGATAACGGCGACTAGAAATCCTCTGGCCAATCGGATTTAATTCTGCTGTTGAATTTGTGCAATACGGTTATCTTACATGTTTTAAAGTGCTCTTTTTGCTGTTATAGTTAAGGTTCCCGTGGTTTTTGTTATAACATGTGTTTCATTTATAGCCTGAACATAGATCGCGCGTATGCATAGTTCCCTTGCACTGGAGTAATCTCGTATGCTTCAGGTAACCCACTACCGCAAATGATTCACTCAACATGTCTGTGAATGTTAAATGCCAGTTCCTACCTTCGTTTAGTACTCTTAAGACTCAGGTTGTTCATTTGAGGATCTTTTCGTGCTATAAAGACTAGAGTTTGTTCATTGTGCATTTCAAAAGTGAAAGTTTACTCAAGATATCTGTGTTGTGTGTGAGTGCATTAGATTATTCTTCTTAGTCCACTGCAATGCCTGTGACTTCTATTTATGAGGAACCCTAAAAATAGATTTAGGTACAATCCCCACACCCTAGACAAACTTAGGACAGTACAAGAACAAAAATTATGAAAATTACACAATAATAACTTATGAGTGTGAATGGAAATTTCATCCGAAGATACCAGGAATGTCTCAATGTAGATGGGCACCACTTTCAACACAACTTATAACAAGGTTAGTACTTATTATAGTGCGTATTACTACCACTCATAGGTAAATAAAGCGAGAGTTTTAGAACCGAAACTCGCCCACTGTTATAGACAATGCGCGGAGTACGCATAAGCGCGACCCGCAGCCCGGCAATATATTTTGAATTGCATGCATATGATGACTTCCTTTAAGGAGAGTTAGCTGAACAGTAACAATAAAAAATATTGGAATGTAACGCATATGTAAGGTTGTGAAGAATATGTTACGAATTCACGCGGGCATTATTGAAAGTTCGAGTGGCTGAGAGAATGGGTGCTAAGCATACTGCTATCTTTTGCTGCATGTCTATCGGCCTATCCTAAAACAAAACGACTAGTTACAGAAATCTTAACCAACCATGCAATGATACATGACTTTTGATCTTTGTGCTCCAAAATTAACAAGACTGTGTATATATACAAAATGTTTCAGAAATACTTTTACAAACTTCGGGTATGGGTTCCTCACACCAAAAGAAGGAAACAAGTTCATATGAACATATGTCCCATAATCCTTGGTTTTCGCGTTATTCCTGTAACAATGAAAGTGTGAGTTCAACGGCCTTCGGGGTTCAACCTCAAAACTTCATTTCTCTATGCATACATAGAAGGCGTTGACCCATTGTACTACAAACGGTGGATGGCGAAGCGTTGCCATGGAGACTTGTTTACGTTTGTCATTAGTCTGTCTTCAACGTTTCAATTGTGTACATGTAGTGAATTAACTGCACGTGTTTCGTTCCACCATGGCTGGATATTCATTTCGTGAACAGGCCAACATGATTTTTATGTATGGTCGCGCGAATGGTAATGGACGCGAGGCTGCACGGCTCTATCAGATGGAGTTTCCAGACCGAAGACAACCGAGTCATCCAACCTTTTCGCTGTTTATCGTCGCCTTGCTGAGACAGGAACCGTTGCACCACGGACTATTGTTCGAGGAAGACCAAGAGTTGTTAGTACGCCGGAACGCGAAGAACAGATGTTAAACTGTGTCGAAGACGATCCAAGTATCAGTATAAGACAATTGGCTGAGGCATCTGGTACATCACACGTGACAGCATGGAGGGATAGGCAGAGGAGGACCAGTTCCATGGCGTGCACGTTCTCCCGACCTCAATCCTGTGGATTTGTACCTCTGGGGGAATTTTAAATCATTGGTTTAATGAGCAGCTATCCCGGATGCAGAAACGCTACATCGACGTGTCAGGGAAGCCTGCGAAACCATTCGACACCATCCCGGAGTTTTTGACAGGGTGCGACATTCCATGATTCGACGAGTACAGGCATGCATAGAAGCAAGAGGAGGACGTTTCGAGCATTTATTATGCGTTTTGTGTGTTATAAGTGTATAACTGTGTTGAACACCTCCTAACGAGAAAACAAAGGATTATAGGACATATGTTCATATGAACGTTTTTCCTTCTTGTGGTGTAAGGAACCCATACCCGAAGTTTGTAAAAGTATTTCTGAAACATCCTGTATATATAGGATTCCCATATCTGCGTAGAAAGCAAAGAAATAGCCGATCAAGGCGCTAAAGAAGCGACCATCCATTGCCTCTCCGTACAGAGATGTACGAGTATTCTTCGCCCGTTCGCAGTCTGGTAGGTTCACGATGAGCCTAGGTGATTCTGTTGTGCATGTACCTGACCTTGGTAGGCTTACACAGAAATGGAAATGACCTTTGTAGTGTAAGGTGGTAAGGAGGTAGCGCTAATTTTATAGGCTTCACTTCGGCTCACCTTCATCAAACGAATATACATGCAGCAATGGAAAAGGGAATGGCTATCACTCGGTAACACTTCATGAAGCTCCCTCAGACGACGAAATTAAACACTCATCTCTCGTCTAACAATAAGTCACTCCAAACTGATGCATTAATTTCTTCCAACTAACCTGTGCCAACCGTGATATACCATTAACCAACCAGCACATCCTTGGACTGCCCACCGGCGGTAATAGATAATGATCTGGTATCTCTAGTTTCTCCAGTACGTGAACAAACCAGACAAGATGAGAAACCTCTACGATTTCTTACGTATACCAATCCAAAATCTGTTATAAATTCATGAGAGGTATTAATGAGATCAAAGAGCCGAAACGAACAAAACTAAATCGTTTTAAAAAGATTACATTTGAGACAAACTTTATGCGTTACATTCACATGACTTCTTCTAGCTAATACAGTTTATTTTGATAGAGTATCTACAACCACTCCTGAAAAAGCTTATATTTATATGTGCTTAACATTAATCAAGCTAAACGTTTATAGAAATAGTTTCATTAGAAATTCCGTTGCAGGTACAAGACGGATACAGGAGGCTGAAGCGAAGTCAAATCTTTAAAAAACTGGTAGCTAATGCTGGCTTTGAAATTCCATTCTTTTCATGACAACGCGAGAAACAATGAATGATGACAGCACTTTAAAACTGGCATATTAAAATAAAAACAATATACACTGCCGTTTGTGAAAATTGCAACACCAAGAAAGAATTTCCCGAATAACTCCAAACTTGGTGGGAGTGCAGAAGTGTGTGCAAGCAATAAGCGATTAGGTTTGCAGAGAGATGGGGTACACGTAGGCCGAGAAGAGCCCTCTCGTGTCAGCCCGACAAGGTCAGTGTTGCGCCCAGTGTAGTCAGTGCAGAGCTGTCAAGCAAGGTGGAAACAATAAGGATTGTGCCAGTATGCCAAGTCGACGTCAAACGGAACCATATCGGCATGTGAGTGAGTTCGAACCGGGCAGAATGATCGGTCTCTGGGAAGCGGGTTTGTCATACCGTGACATTTCGGCTCGTACAGGGTATGTTGCTACGACAGTGGTGCGTGTGTGAAAGCAGTGGATAGATGAAGGTCGTACGCAGCGAAGAGCGAGTACTGGATCACGGAACATGGCCACAGCACGGGATGACCGTCATCTTGTCCGCATGGCCATAACGGACCGTACAGCTTCATCCACAGTGTTGGCTCGACGCTGGAGCACTGCAACAGGTATGAACTTGTCTGCATCAACGGTTCGTCGTCGTCCGCTGCAGGTTGGAGTGGTTGCATGCATGCCATTACATCGGCTCCCATTGTCCAGAAACCAAAGCTCCTCCGACTGCAATGAGCACGTGATCAACGTCACTGGAGTGCTGAGTGACAAAATGTGGTCTTTTCGGACGAGTCCCGCTTCAACGTGCCCTACAGTGATGGCCGCATACGTGTCCGGCGGTACCGTGGTGAGCGCAACTTGGAGGACTGCATTGTTGAGCGGCTTAGCGGACAAACGCCGGTGTGATGGTTTGGGGCGCCATTGGTTACAACAACCGATCTCGCCTTCTACAAATTGAGGGCACTTTGAACAGCAACCGGTACCTAACGGTGGTTGTAGAGCCTGAGGTACTACCCCTGCTTCAGGCATCTGCACAGGCCACATTTCAACACGACAATGCCCGCCCACATATTGCGAGGAATGTACAAGCCTTCTTCGAAGAGCGACGGCTACCACTGCTTCCCTGGCCTACACATGTCGCTCATCGAACATGTCTGGGATATGGTTGGTCGGCACCTGGTGCGTCACGGTCCTCCAGTAACCAGTGTCACGGATTTGTGGGCTCGAATACAAACTGTGTGGAGGAAAATCCCCCAGAAACTTATTCAGAACCTTTTTGATTCAATGCCATGGCGTATAGCAGCTCTAATTGCAGCGCATGGAGGCCACACTAAATACTGAATATTAGGGCTCAAGTCATGTATAGATTTGAAAAGTTCATCATTTGCTACTTGTCATGTACCTAACTTGTGGTATTAAATTCATTGAATTTATGCGTTTCCTTCTTGGTGTTGCAATTTTCACAAACGGAGTATAAATTGTTTTTAAAGAGATCTAAAAAAATTTTGTGCAATAAGCTTGTCTACCAATTACACAAAATTATACAATATGCATTTCGAATGAAGAGGACTTCATAGGATATTCGCAGGAAATTCAAGGCATGCATTTTATTAGTAACATAAATATTTTAAGCATTTGGTATTTTGTTCAAAATCTTGTCATTTTTTATAAAAATAACGAAACTTCTCTATGTAAAGGATAGTTTGGAGTCAAGGGGGTTCTTAAAGACCGTGTCGCATTCTTGGAAGATGCTGAATATGTTTGTTATTTATCCGACAGTTCGCTTTTGAGTTATCTGTTCACAAACATACACACACACGGTTACAGGAGTTTTGAAAACAGCTCCTACTGCAACAATGGAGACACTCTTGGATCTGACTTCATTGCATTTAGTTGTAATAGGGAGGCAAGGATGGCACTCCATAGACTGCAACACGCTAAGCAACTGAGAATTCCTGAAATAAACTCAGGATTGCTAAGAATTAGGAAATACAAAGGAGATGCATCTTTAGAAATGCCGTCAGTATAATTCCAATTAAACATGTATAAATAACTTCAGAGTCATTACTGGTGCTGAATATTGGACGAATAAAATTCTGAAAACTCCTGAGAAAGCTGATGTGGTTTACAGGCGGCTCAAAGAATGGCTCAAGAACACGATCCGGAGTATATGGCATAAGACCAAGGTGCAAAAAGTTTTTTTTTCCTTGCGTGAATATGCTACTTTTTAAACAGAAATGTATGCTTTTATTCAATGCACAAACGAAAACATACAGAGAGCTTACACTGGTAAACAGATCCTTATCTTCTCAGGCTGCACTTAGGGCTCTAAATGGCGATAACGTAATACATATATGGACTGGTTTTAAACTGTCTAAACATGCTCAAAAGCATGGCAGAACAGAATGAAGTTCAAATCATCTGGGTGCCGGGTCATAGTGGCATAGAGAGAAATGAAAAAGCTGATGAACTTGCAGGACAACGAGAGGCTTCATAACTTATTGGGCCAGAGCTGGCTCTAGGAACATCTCCATGTTTAGTAAGAAAGGCTTTTAAGAAACTGGTTCTAAGCAGAATATCATAAAACCTAGCTTACAACTCCAGGAAACAAATATGGTAAACTAGCTATTAGAAAACCATGTAAGAAAAGAGCTGAAAGCTTACTTAAATGTAACAGACTTCAGCTGAGAACAATTATTGCATTTCTCACAGGACATGCTTACATCGTGTTAAGATGCAAAGATAAGGGTCTTAACACAATGAAGGTGTTTCAGGGTAACTCAGATTGCAGATTGTGCAAAAAAGAAATTGAAACAGCCCAGCCCATCATATGCTCCTGTGAGGCCTTGGCTCACAGAAGATATATTACTTTTGGAAAAAAAAACATTTAGAACCAGAACAATTTGAAACCATATCTGTTATGAGACTGCCTCACTGGGTAAAGGGTGCAGGCATAAGGAATTGGCTTTAAACCGATACAAACAGCACAATAAGCCCAAGGCTGAAGTGCATCTGGAGAAATGACGGAAATATTTACGGCAGGTAAAAGAACCTCAAGCCTAATAAAGAGGCCTCTGAGCAAAACTTTCACGGCCAATATAGAATGAGGCGCTATGAATCATAATAGTTAAAGAGCGTTCATAAATAAAACTCAATTTTTACTTTCTCTACTAGTATAGTAAGTAGGGGAAGTATTGCATACCACCCAAAAATTCGATACCGAGATTTCACCGGAAATACATGTTTTGAGACCCCCATGAATAAAAAAAAGCATTTTTAGAAACATGTCCGTGTGTGTGTCTGTCTGTGAACAGCATAACTCAGAAACGAACAGTCGGACAAACACCAAACTTGGTATTTAGGTTCAGTATCTTCCAGAGATGCGACACGAAGATTTTCAAGAAAATCCCTCCACCCCAGATTACCCTTTACATGGAACAGTTTTCGAAAATTTTAATTTTCTCAAAAGTGGCTCTAACGATTTTGATTAAAATATCACATGTTTAAGATATTTTCATGACAAATAAAATATATATCTTGAATTTTCTGGGAATGTCTCCAAAAGTATTCATTGTGAATGACTTTTGCATAACTGGTAAACCATAAGAGATAGACAAAATGTACACAAAAAATGTAGATCGTGTTAAAATACACAGTTTATTATTTTTTTTTTGAGTGAACCATTTTTGAGATATTGCTTGTTATTCCCTTAAATTTGTCAATACTTATTTTCTCAAATGGGAATTCGTTATTCATTTTTTTGTCTTGGATATGCAAAGAGTATTAATCTGTGGCAAAGGAAATGGTGCTGCACCTAGCAATCAGCTATTAGGAGATATGTATGTGCTTAAAGGCTACTGTATTTCTATATTGCCCTTGTAAATATATATTCCCCTTACATCTACAAGAAAATTAGCAATAAGATAGAGTCTGCAAATGTTTATCTCGATTAACATGAAATAGATGGAGAATAAGCGTTTGTAAAAATAGTTTGTACAAGAGTAGAGAAAGTCATGTGAGGTAAGACATCAGATTTTTTTTAATCACGAAAATCTGTATCGTATTAAGACAAAACATGACATACATATACACACAGTGCGCTGATGTTTGTATATTTGTTTATTCAGGGGACCTTAAAATATGTATTTCCGTGAAATCTTGATATCGATTTTTTTTGGTGGAATGCAAAACTTCCCATACTTACTCTAAGTGGGTGCTAGAGAAAGTAAACCCACTTTAAAATTTTTCCCTTAGACATTTAAACATGGTACAGACAGGCAACGCTTGTACAAAGGGGAGTAAGTAAATAACCACATAAGATCAATTAGGCAAAATAATGTACGTTTTCAGAAAGTGCAGGAAATGAGAGCCACATTAAATATTTTTATGAAAATTTGGTTCAAATTCAACATGCTTGTGTGTGTAGACTTTTAACGTGCCTCGCGGGACCTAACTGGGTATCAGAGATCGTTAAGGCACGATCTCGTGAACGGGAGGTCTGCGGTTCAAATCCCGCCAAGGCTGTCCTACAATCATTTCATGTATCATCAGTAGGGCTGCAACGTCGGAGTCGCTACATGAAGGAAAGCGCATACTCATAGAATAGGAACGTAAATGTGTAGCGATAAGGGCTGACATTGAACCGCGCGGTACAGTCTATACAAGTAGAATTACGCATGCGCATGTCCCGTGAACATGTACTTTTATTTCTGCAATACTATTTATAAGATACACAGCTGACTTATGTAACTGAAATTGCTTTATTAAATCATTAATGCAAAACGCTACGTACAGTGTGCACATGGATAAGGTTCTATGCCAATTCAATGCAATGAATTACAATCCACAACGTTGTAACCTTTATACGAGGGCGGATTGATAAGTACATGACTTTAACGAGAGATAGGGTTCCAATCACAGTTTCTTGTCTGCACCCAAGTTTTACATCTATTCTGGGTATAAACGCAGAAATTCATCGTCATTTGTTTCTTAGAACTTTGTTGAGAGCGACTAAAATATGCAGATGTGTGTTGCTTCGTAGAAAATGGAGAAAAGTGAGTTTCGTGTTCTGATAAAGCACTACTTTTAGCGTGGTAAAACGGTGAAGAAAACGAAGAAAAGCTGAACAAGTATTATGGGGACTCTGCTCCATCACATGGCATGATTCACAAGTGGTTCAAAGAATTTCGATGTGACCGTTCCAGCACAAGAGATGCCGTGCGGTCAACACAAAAGAAATGGTGAACAAAGTTCACGATATTGTGTTGGAAGACCGCCGAGTGAAAATTCGTGAGATAGCCAAGACCGTAAACATCTCAAATGAACGGGAGTATAACATTCTGCACGAATTTTTGGGTATGAGAAAGCTGTCAGTAAGATGGGTGCCGCGACTACTCACAGTTGAGAACAAGCGGAATCGGGTGATCATTTCACAGGGATGTTTAAACATGTTCCAGCTAAACCCAAATGAATTCTTACAGCGTTATATCACGGTTGATGAAACTTGGATCCATTACTATCAATCTGAAACTAAACAACAATCAAAGCAGTGGATTTCCTTCGACGAACCTGCTCCAAAGAAAGCGAAAACCATTCCGTCGGCAGGAAAAATCATGGCAACTGTCTTTTGGGATTCACAAGGAGTGATAGCCATCCACTACGTGGAAAAGGGTAAAACGATCACAGGTTCATATTATGCCGCAATGCTGGATCAGTTTCACAAGCGATTCTTAAAGAAACGACCTCATTTGGTGAAGAAAAAGGTTCTCTTTCACCAGGATAATGCACCCGCACACAAGTCAGCCTTTGCCATCGCAAAATTTGTGGAATTGGGCTACGAACTGCTATTCTCCAGATTTGGCTCCGAGCGACTTATTACTCTTCGCAAACCTGAAAAAGTGACTCGCTGGGAAGAAATTCACGTCCAGTGAACACACCATGGCAGAAACAACCTCATGTTTTGCAGACTTCGAAAAATCAAAGTTTTTGGAAGGGTTAAAAAAATTGGAGAAACGATGGACAACGTGTATTGAATTGAAAGGAGATTATGAAACTGATTTTCTTAGAAAAGAATTGTTATTTTCTTAAAAAGTCAGTGATTTATCAATCCGCCCTCGTATAAGGGAATATCGGTAGAAATAAACGCCGTGCATAGTTCATTAAACGTTTGATTGAATGGGGGTGACTCTTGCTGTAGCAGTTTATACTCAACGCTTGTGTGTTTCTGTGCTGACATGTCTTCGCACGTTACTCGATCTACTATGCGCAGATACAATTTTGCTATTCCATGGTTCGCAATAAAGGTTTTCATTAATAATAGAGAAAACATTTTCCCCATACTCCAATATATGGTCTTGCTACGTTGGTTGTTGACTTTGTTGCCTTTCCTTTGGCATTTCATGGACATTCTGCGGCGATACATTTACTCACCTGTATACACAGGTAACCCTCTCGTTGTAAACAGTCGGCTACAGGACGCAATTTTGGTTCTCTTTTGGGTTTATGTTTAATTATTCAAATTATTACAGGATTATTTTTGGATGATATGATAATTCTAAACACATGTTTACCCATCTAGTAACCCAAGGTACTCCTAACAATAAACAAACGCAACAATCCGAGGTCGCAGCACTAATCATCAGTGTCCACTAGCCTTGGTGTCGTATGCAATAATATCGAGCATCAAACACCACTTAAAATGAATAAACGTTTTTTAAAAAAATCTGATGTTACACTAACATGACTTTCTCTACTATTGTAGAAACTATTTTTACAAAAGCTTATTCTTCATCTACTTCATGTTAATGGATATAAAAATTTGCAGAAACTATCGTATTGCTAATTTTATTACAGGTGCGAAGAGAATATGGTAGGTTTTAAGCGATAGTCAAATATTTTGAGAGCTGGTTGCTATGTGGAGCATTCCATTCTCTTTGCATGTCCAGGACAAAAAAAGCAGAAGGAAAAAAAACCGAATAACGAATTCCCATTTGAGAAAAAGTATAAGTATTGGAAAATTCAAACAAATAACAAGGAATATCGCACTCGGGAAAAAAAATGCATATGACATAAATTTTGTGTTTTAACGAGATCTACACTTTGTGTGAAGAAAAATTTTATCTCTCTCTTACTATTCACCAGTTATGCAAAATTCATTCAGAATGAACACAATTTTTGGGAACATTCCCAGAAAATTCAAGATATACGCTTCATTTGCCATGAAAGTATCCTAAACATGTGATATTTTAATCAAAATCCTTAGTCATTTCTGAGAAAATCAAAATTTTCAAAAAATGTTCCATATAAAGGGTAGTCTGGGGTGGGCGGATTTTCTTGAAAATCTTCGTGTCGCATCTTTGAAAGATACTGAACCTAGACACCAAGTTTGGTATTTATTTGACTTTTCGTTTTTACTTTCTCTACTACGTATAGTAAGTAGGGGAAGTATTGTATTCCACTCAAAAATTCGATACCGAGATTTCACCGGAAATACATGTTTTGAGGCCTCCTGAATAAAAAAAAGTATTTTTGGAAAAATGTCCGTGTGTGTCTGTGAACAGCATAACTCAGAAACGATCAGTCGGATAAACACCAAACTTGGTATTTAGGTTCAGTATCTTCCAGAGGCGACACGAACTTTTTCAAGAAAATCCCCCAACCCAGATTACTCTTTACATGGAACATTTTTCGAAAGTTTTAATTTTCTCAAAAATGACTAACAATTTTGATTTAAATATCATATATTTAAAATACTTTCATGACAAATAAAATGTATATCTTGAATTTTCTGGGAATGTCTCCAAAAGTATTCTTCATTGTGAATGCCTTTTGCATAACTGGTAAATCATAAGAGATAGACAAAATTTTACTACACAAAAAATGTAGATCGCGTTAAAATACACAATTTATGTCATATACATTTTTTTGTTGAGTGAACCATTTTCGAGATATTGCTTGTTATTCCCTTAAATTTTCCAATACTTATACTTTTTCTCAAATGGAAATTCGTTATTAATTTTTTTTGTCTTGGATATGCAAATAGTATTAATCTGTGGCAAAGAGAATGGTGCTGCACATAGCAACCAGCTATTAAGAGATATGTCTATGCTTAAAAACATTGTATGATATGCAAGTATTGCCCTTGCAAATACAAAACAAGGGGAACATAGTAGGCCTTAAGTGATAGTAAAATATTTTTAGAACTGGTCGTTATGTGTAAAATGTAATTCTCTTTGCATGTCAAGAGCATAAAAAAAGAACAACGAATTCACAGTTGAGAAAAAGTGTATTGGAAAATTCAAAGAAATAACGAGGAATATCTCGAAAATGGTTCACTTTACAAAAAAAATGTTTATAACATATATTGTGTGTTTTAACGAGATCTACATTTTTATGTAGTAAAATTTTGTCTATCTCCTGCGGTTTACCAGTTATGCAAAAGTCGTTCAGAATGAAGAGGACTTTTGGGGGGACATCCCCAGAAAATTCAAGATATAAATTATATTTGCCATAAAAATGTCTTAAACATACGATACTTTAATCAAAATCGTTAGAGCCGTTTTTGAGAAAATAAAAATTTTCGAAAAATGTTCCATGTAAGGGGTGGTTTGGGGTGGGGGGATTTTCTTGAAAACTTTCATGTCGCATCCCTGGTATATACTGATATACCAAGTTTGGTGTTTATCCGACTTTTCGTTTTTGAGTTATGCTGTTCACAGACAGACACACACACACACACAAAAGACATACACACGAACATGTTTCCAAAAATGCTTTATTACTTTCTCTACTACGTATAGTAAGTAGGGGAAGTATTGCATTCCACCCAAAAATTCGATACCGAGATTTCACCGGAAATACATGTTTTGAGACCTCCTGAATCCAAAAAAAGCATTTTTGGAAACATGTCCGTGTGTGTGTCTGTGTGTCTGTGTGTGTGTCTGTGTGTGTGTGTGTGTGTGTGTCTGTGAACAGCATAACTCAAAAACGAACAGTCGGATAAGCACCAAACTTGGTATTTAGGTTCAGTATCTTCCAGAGATGCGACACGAAGGTTTTCAAGAAAATCCCCCCACCCCAGACTACCCTTTACATGGAACATTTTTCGAAAATTTTAATTTTCTCAAAAATGGCTCTAACGATTTTGATGAAAATATCATATGTTTAAGATAATGTCATGAGAAATGAAATGTATATCTCGAATTTTCTGGGAATGTCACCAAAAGTATTCTTCATTGTGAACGACTTTTGCATAACTGGTAAACCATAAGAGATAGACAAAATTTTACTACACGAAAAATGTAGATCGCGTTAAAATACACAACTTATGTCATATACATTTCTTTTGTTGAGTGAACCGTTTTCGAGATATTGCTTGTTATTTCCTTAAATTTTACAATACTTATACTTTTTCTCACATTCGTTATTCATTTTTTTTATGTCCTGGACATGCAAAGAGAATGGAATGCGCCACATAGCAACCAGCGTTAAAATATTTGACTATCGCTTAAAAGCTACCATATTTCCCTTGCATCTACAAGAAAATTACCAATAAGATTGACATCTCGATATCTCGATTAACATGAAGCATATGGAGAATAGGCGTTTGTAAAATTAGATTGTAGAAGAGTAGAGAAAGTCATGTGAGTGTAACACATCAGATTTTTTTTTATGACCTGGACATGCAAAGAGAATGCAATGCTCCACATAGCAACCAGCTCTTAAAAGATTTGACTATCGTTTATAGCCTACCATATTCCCCTTACACCTACAAGAAAATTAGCAATAAGATAAGATTCTGCAAATGTTTATCTCGATTAACCTGAAGTAGATGGAGAATAAGCGTTTGTAAAAATAGTTTGTACAAGAGTAGAGAAAGTTACGTGAGTTTAACACATCAGATTTTTTATTCAGGGGGGCTCAAAATATGTATTTCCGGTGAAATCTGGATATCGAATTTTTACTTTCTCTACTACGTATAGTAAGTAGGGGAAGTATTGCATTCCACCCAAAAATTCGATACCGAGATTTCACCGGAAATACATGTTTTGAGACCTCCTGAATCCAAAAAAAGCATTTTTGGAAACATGTCCGTGTGTGTGTGTGTGTGTGTGTGTGTGTGTGTGTCTGTGTGTGTGTCTGTGAACAGCATAACTCAAAAACTAACAGTCGGATAAACACCAAACTTGGTATTTACGTTCAGTATCTTCCAGGGATGCGACACGTAGATTTTCAAGAAAATCCCCCCACCCCAGACTACCCTTTACATGGAACATTTTTCGAAAATTTTAATTTTCTCAAAAATGGCTCTAACGATTTTGATGAAAATATCATATGTTTAAGATAATGTCATGCGAAATGAAATGTATATTTCGAAATTTCTGGGAATGTCTCCAAAAGTATTCTTCATTATGAACGACTTTTGCATAACTAGTAAACCATAAGAGATAGACAAAATTTTACTACACAAAAAATGTAGATCGCGTTAAAATACACAACTTATATCATATACATTTTTTTTGTTGAGTGAACCGTTTTCGAGATATTGCTTGTTATTTCCTTAAATTTTCCAATACTTATACTTTTTCTCAAATTCGTTATTCATTTTTTTATGTCCTGGACATGCAAAGAGAATGGAATGCGCCACATAGCAACCAGCGATAAAATATTTGACTATCGCTTAAAAGCTACCATATTCCCCTTGCATCTACAAGAAAATTACAAATAAGATTGACATCTCGATATCTCGATTAATATGAAGCATATGGAGAATAAGCGTTTGTAAAAATAGATTGTACAAGAGTAGAGAAAGTCATGTGAGTGTAACACATCAGATTTTTACTTTCTCTACTACGTATAGTAAGTAGGGGAAGTATTGCATTCCACCCAAAAATTCGATACCGAGATTTCACCGGAAATACATGTTTTGAGACCTCCTGAATTCAAAAAAAGCATTTTTGGAAACATGTCCGTGTGTGTATGTGTGTGTGTGTGTGTGTGTGTGTCTGTGAACAGCATAACTCAAAAACGAACAGTCGGATAAGCACCAAACTTGGTATTTAGGTTCAGTATCTTCCAGCGATGCGACACGAAGGTTTTCAAGAAAATCCCCCCACCCCAGACTACCCTTTACATGGAAGATTTTTCGAAAATTTTAATTTTCTCAAAAATGGCTCTAACGATTTTGATGAAAATATCATATGTTTAAGATAATGTCATGAGAAATGAAATGTATATCTCGAATTTTCTGGGAATGTCTCCAAAAGTATTCTTCATTATGACGACTTTTGCATAACTGGTAAACCATAAGAGATAGACAAAATTTTACTACACGAAAAATGTAGATCGCGTTAAAATACACAACTTATGTCATATACATTTCTTTTGTTGAGTGAACCGTTTTCGAGATATTGCTTGTTATTTCCTTAAATTTTACAATACTTATACTTTTTCTCACATTCGTTATTCATTTTTTTTATGTCCTGGACATGCAAAGAGAATGGAATGCGCCACATAGCAACCAGCGTTAAAATATTTGACTATCGCTTAAAAGCTACCATATTCCCCTTGCATCTACAAGAAAATTAGCAATAAGATTGACATCTCGATATCTCGATTAACATGAAGCATATGGAGAATAAGCATTTGTAAAAATAGATTGTACAAGAGTAGAGAAAGTCATGTGAGTGTAACACATCAGATTTTTTTTATGCAATGCAATACTTCCGCTTCTTACTATACGTAGTAGAGAAAGTAATAAGACTCCTCGCAGAGTTTAATCTGTTATTCAGTAGAACACTTCTGTACAGGAGAAAAGGTCGTACAACGCCGTACCTCATCGCGTGTTATAAAGGTTGATATATATGCTTTCACTTTAACTAAGTCGAAAAGAAGCGGGATATTTCAGTAAGTTTCCATGAATGTACGAATGTGACTCGCGAGCCACAGTGTAGGCGCCTCTAACAAACACAATGCAGTATCATAATACGTATCAACATATTCTCTTCATTAATTCCGAATCCTTTATTCCATTATCCACACACTCTACAATTGTGAATGATGTCCATGCTCCAGGGGTTTGCGAAAATCAAATAAAGCTGGGATAGAGAGCCTTTAGGTATAATTTCCAAATGATGAGATCCGCAATGAAACTGCCCAAGGCATCCATGTCTCGTCAACTGCCAGTCATGTTGTATAGGAATCATTTGTCTCCCTCTTATAGACTTCGTTGCAACAATGAGACATGTTATTTCGGAGAGGGGCAAATATGCTAATAAGCCTAACCCCGAGGTTCCCAGCTTCGATGCCACTCCACATCATTTGTTGAAGTGAAACCTTCTAGGGAAATGAAGTAATTCCTTTCTTATACAGAGTGTCTGACAAATGATGTTAGTAAATTATGCCCATAGGAATTTTTGACAAGGGGAGATGCATTATTACTAAACTTTGAATATGCAATGGATCATAACTTACACTGCACAATAATTATTGTTATTAACGTTAACAAGAATCTAAGCTTACAAAAGTTGTTTTAAAACCAGCTGGCAAAATTTTATATTTACAACAGGAATACTATTAATTTTTGCTGCCTACAGTTATTTTAGTTTTATGACCAGTAAAATGCATGTGACTTGTTCCTTTTACCCCCCCCCCCCGCAGTGGGGGGTCCGACCCCTTCAGCTGCCGTAATGCGAACTCTGCGGACCCCTAGCACTCGTACTTCTGACGTTACTAGAAGTACGCCGGGCCGAACATTCGAGCCTCCCCCGATAGGAAGTTGTTCGAATTGGGTTAAACTCGGCGGGGCAGTGGTTCCTGATACCCATGGGAGATTGGGTACGCCTGGCTGGTTTTCCCCCCAGATGTTCTCCGACACCAACCATGAGTGAGAGCTGGTAGACTAACTAGATATACTGTCGGCCCCACCGAGGTTCTCCCTATTGGGCTGACGCGCGTAAGTGCCGTATCCACTTCCGTCCCTGTGTGGCAGGAGACGAGGGGAGGATGGTGTCCTGACCCAGTTTCGGGCACGCAGGGGGGGTGCGGAGTATAAAATAGATACTGCCCTAATGGAAAAGTCCCACGAGCATGGCTCTTGGGTTCCGAGGGTGCGGATTGAGTAGTCAATCCAGATCCCGTTGGTCTTGTGTTCCTTTTACCATAGAACCATACAAGTGTTAGAAATATGTTGATTGCACGGCTTCTCCTGTCGCCATGGATTCAGGAACCAGAATTAGCAGATCTAGATACTCCTTGATTTCCGCGCCAGTTATCAGGATCCACGATAAGAGCTCTGCTTCAGCGGAATCTCATAAACCAATGTTTTCAGGGGGGAACACTGGTGTGAGATCCAGGAACCTTGGTGGCCTAAACGAGGCGCAACCCAAACAGCATCTTCATTGTCCAAGACCGTAACCATTTTCTTTCGACCCATGGTTCATTATATTAAAATACTAATGTGGACATTATCTTATCATCACATCATGAAAAATGTTCGTTTGCTAGATACGGCTATAGTAGATGATAATGTAACAATATGCATTTCAAGTTTTATTCCCGTCCAGTATTACAAAACGGATGCTTCAAAACATCCCCCAGGTCTACTTCTAGTTACAGAGCATAATCCATTTAATACAAAATAAAAGACGTAGGTAACTCAAGAAAATATTAAATAGGAGATCAATAGTATTTGTGTTCTGGGCTCGTACGGCAACAATAATGCAATAATGAGATTAAATACATGTATTATTATTATTATTATTATTATTATCATCATCATTATTATTAACATTATTCCCATCTCCTCTTCCACCCTTCTCCGTTATATCAACGTCATTGACTTAAGCACAGCCTTCGTTTTATAAGCGTGGCCATTATTATGGGGAATTGCTTGCCTTGCCCTGCGCTGTTTATAGCCAGTTCTGTTCCCCCTCCACTTTCACTCCTCATCGTGGGCCGCTAATCAGCTAACGCGAAGTCTGTGCTGGTACGTTGTAAGACCATGTGTTTCAGTGTTATAGTGCGTTAGTGCTGCTACAATGTCAAAATTCCCTTATACTTTGCACACACAATCTTCATGCATGATTCCTGTGTGTCAAATTCTTGTGGAGAAGTGAGATGGCAATTAATAGACAGATTCCTTGCTGTCCGTGCGCTTCACAGACAAACGGTTCTAATGTTGTGAATAGAGTTAGGGAAGCGGGATTTATTCTTGATGAGAAACCGAAAATAAATCGCCGTGTTTTTACAAAGGAAAAACTCAATGACATCCGAGAAAAGTTAGAACAAAGTCTAAAGACATCTCTGAGAAAACTTCTACAGAAATTTCGCAAACTTAGGTTTGGAATGTCACTAAACTTCTAAAATTAAAACCATATAAGATAGCTGTAGCTCAGAAATTCCAACCACGCAACAATGTGAATGCAGTTAATTTCGGCAACTGGGTGTCGGATAATGTTGATGATCTCTCTATTGATACGCGTTTTATGTTTTTACGACGAAGCATGGTTTTATTTACATGACCATGAAGAATTAGTAAGTGTTAATACAAATTTTCTTAAAAAGGTGTGAGAGATATAAAGCGGTACAAGGACATAATTTCCAACATTTTCTGTAACAAAGGTATTAGGTGATTGTAGTTATAATTTGCACGAGAATCTATGCGCTTGGATTTTAGGGGCTATGAATATCCGACTCCGCCGGCAAATAGCATACTTCCCGGTGCCAAGAAAGTTTCGTTAGGCCGGCCAGCGACCACACGAAGACTCTATAGAACATAGGCTAGGACTTCCGGGTCTCCGCCTTAAAAACTGATTCTGAAAAGGGCCCCTGGAGTCAAAAGGGTTCGAACGTCTGTTCTAAAATACAAACTCACGATAGGCTATTGTATAATTTGATTTATCAATAAATATCCGAGATGATGCTTCTAATTGCCGTTTCTTCTTTGCGTATCAGTGGTTTAATTCCTTCTTTTTGATTCTGGAAAAGTAGCCTACATTTTTGCTTCAATAGCTATAACAACCTATTACTTCATAACCTAAATGCAACACGAAAAGGTTTCTGAGCTAGTAATAACAGTTTACCGAATTACACGGATTTTCCACCGTAATTTTTCCCTTGCTATAGGCCTACAAATCACGCGATTTAGCCGGGTAACACTCGGTTTTTAATGCCCTTTATCAACCGCGGGTTAAAAATCAGAAAGCGGGATAGATACCCGGTTTCCGTACTTATGCATCATCTGTTTGTAATGACCACACAAGCAAATGGACAAGACCGTATAATGAATTAGCTGTATTCAATTTATTAACTCTTTCTAAAGAACCCAAGTGGGAAAATGTTGAAAATTGTATGTTGTATTTACTTGAGAGAGAGAGAGAGAGAGAATATTACTGTAGATAACAGTTCACTCTTTGGTAAAATTACCTACTTAAAAATGTTTTGTTTGTGAACAGCCAGGCTGAGGAAACAGCAACAACACTGTTTCGGATAGGTGGTGTAATTTTTTTAAGTCATTCAGACGCAGATGCATCGAAGTGTTGAAGATTAAGTTTTTTTTTCCAATCCCGCCCCATAACGCAACCGTGGAAAAGAGTATTTCCTTATTAAAAGTTCATTGGCAAGATGAGAGAAATGGGTTATAAACAAAAGGTGTAAAACATTTGCTGTTGCAATTATAAAAATGGCAGCTGTTCTCAATTCTAGGACAATAGTAAATGCAGAAATGAGTTTCTCAGAAAGGTTCGAGCAAGAGAAATATTTTCCTCAAAAGGTAAACATGAATAATGCTTAACATTAGAATAAAGGATGGTGGAAAGTCCCCCACCCCGGATTTTAATTTTGGAATTTGGTAACCCTACCTTGGTGAAGCTCAGCCGAACGTAACCTCTAAACTAATGTTTACTAACAGGAAATGACTGTATCGTGATTGTAATTATTTCGTGAAATCTTGACAAAAATAATGAATGGACGTTCTCCGATTCACAGTAACAATTGAAAGGATTGTGTTGCATCACAAGGAGGAAGAAAGTGTGAAGACAATGGTAACTCTCTGTTCCAGAGGACAAACGTTTAGTTTACATTTCCTCTAAAAGCGACAGCTAACGTACCTGTCTTTAAAAAGGTCTACGCACTGCGTGGAACTCTCACCATCTTGCAACCGTGTCTCGTAAGCTGCAAAAGAGAGAAAGCCACCTTTAGCAACGCACATAAGTTTAACTTCTGCCAAACTCCCGCGATAGTCTCGATTTTCATCTCTGCGTCCCGCATCATTTAATTTTCAAACCATTATTGTTTTCTGGCACATTAACAAATGTTTTTATATCCCTGCGAGCCAGATAAATTCTGGCAGGGTTGAAATTGCTATGCGAATAAGGAAACTCCTATTATAGGTGCATAACATACCCAAAGCCCTGCGCTAGAGCGTGGAGCTCTGACTCCTGGCCACGGAATGCGCCCGGGTTCGATCCCATTCATGGGGATGCAGATTTTAAGTCCCGAGTATAAAACCTTCAGCATCGTGAGGAAAAGGAGGAGCTGCGATAGGCAGCGATTCCGTCCACGGCGGCCAACATTCTGGCTGGGGGATGCGTGATACTAGCCACATCACCTCTCCGTATCGTAGGATGATCGCCCACCGCAGCCATGCGTACGTGGGCGTGAGGCAGGGAGCCGGGTTCGTAGGTCAGGGCCCTTCATGGGCTGTAGCGCCACGGAATTTATTATTAACATACCCAAAGGGCGAACTTCTGCCTAGGCAAACTAGGCAGCTACTGATGGCTCCAACCTCGAAAGAAGCCCCAGCCAGGGGACGAATTGACACACAGACTAAACCCATGATTTAGAGAACTAAAAAAACTGCTTCGTGGCAATGTAATCTTAAAATTTTATGTAATTATGTATGGTGATACTCGTTGTTTTGTTTCTATGTCATAGTCTGATTTTTTACAGTGAAAGTAGGTGAAATGCATAAAACATAATAGAAATAAATATTTTTATTAAACTTAGCAACACGGGGCTCCATTCTGTTAAGTTATTATAGTCTCCCTTACGAACAAAGGCCATAAGTGACAGTTCCGATCAGACAATTTCAAGGAGATGGGGAAGGAGTGGTCGCAAGCACGTGGCGGTTTGGCACGAGACGACGAAAAATTATTTTATTGTTAAACATTAATGCACTACATATATTTATTTGTTTATTTATTTATATCTCACTTTCAAAACTGAAAACTGAGTTTTATTTATGGACGCTCTTTAACTGCTGTGATCCTTAGCGTCCCATTCTATATTGGGCGTAAAAGACCGGAAATTTTGCTCAGAGGCCTCTTTATCAGGCTTGAGGTTCTTTTACGTGCCGTAAATCTACGACACGGGACCACCGGCTTTACTTCCCTTCCGAAGGAAGCCATGCTAAGGATTTTTACGCCCGAAAAAAAATCCATCGCCCTCCGCCGGGTTTGAATCCGCGACCTCGGGAACTAGAGGCTAGCATGATAACCACTACACCACGGAGGACGACTTCAATTTCAGGAGGACATCAGTCGCAATTACAGAAAATAAAGGAACAATTAAAAACACAAATAAACATACATGCCTATATGTATACAAATGTACAACACGCAAACTTAACTATAAATACCTAAACAAGAGCTTTATAAAGTTGTCTTTTAAATTCACAGAAATTGAAGGGAAAATCAAAATATCTTAGTTTATTCTTCGTCGCCGGATTCTCCTTCAGTCAGAATCCCGAGAGCACATGATTGATAGCTAGAAATTATCAAATTTCGGTGACAAATATAAAGCAAATTTAAACAAACACACGTTGAAACAGACTAATTCCTATGAAATACGTGATTATGACGAAGCAGAGGTTTTGCTACTGCGAAATCGCCTTCGCTCGTGATTGAGACTCTAGACCCGGGTCTTGTGTCCGGACCTAGTAATATATTCTGTTCAACACAATATCGAGATTACTTTATTTTCATTATGTAGAGGAATCTGTGGAGAAGATTAGATTACATGTATTTATCTGCACGGTATGAGCATCTGAATATTGTGCTGCTTAGTTGTCTGGGAATAAAGTTAAGACTGAATTTGATTGTGCAATTATTTTAAAAACGTAAACTATTCAAGTGCGACGTGCATCAATATGATACAAAAAAATAGTCCTGTAGTTTGCATATTCACACCACCTTACAAGCGAAACACACTAAATCATGGTCTGCCTATGGTTCAGTTTGCTTTTGAGCCCGAGGTTACAGGATTCAATCCCGATTAAGAACGAAAATTTAAGTATGCGGCAGTCTCATGTCAGCAGATTTGCTGGATAACAGAATTCCCCCGGAACAAAATTCCGACACACTGGCGACGCTGATATAATCCTGACAGTTATCGCCGTAACAGACATAGCACATCGATTGCATGCTGTCCTCGGGGTCCCAGTTCGATTCACGGTTGAGCTCAATACGGTTAACCCGTGTGCTTGGGTGGATGTATAAAACAGGTTATTTATATAGCTACATCTAAGGACTACCGCTGGGCAACTTCCTGATCACATGTTCCAAGTCATATACCTACAGCACGTCCGCGCACTGTAACCTTACTATGCCTATTGGAGGGCCTTAAGTTGGGTAGGTCGCTATGAAATACTCGTACACTACGCTTCCCGGGGGAATTGAAATCTATTTTAGTCCAGTTCCATACTGAATATGATCCCGTTTCCATGTTAAATTCAATACGTTTTGAGATCGATTTGGACACACAAAGTTCGAGAATAAATAATTCAAGCTTTTATGTTGGTCAATTTGGATTTACGTTGGCGAACCTGTTAAACATGTGTTTGTTTTTCTTTATATTTTTAACAGGTTTTGAAGTTATTGAGAAGAATAAATTGCGAATTATGGAAGCGATAAAAATGGCTTTGCTGTATGTTTTATTGCACATGTGGTTAACGATTTCCGCTAAATAAAAAAAGTGACGAGCGTGCAGTGCATTAGGAGTACAGAAGAAGATATAGGGAGAGCCAAAGAACTACGAACCGGCTGCGCGGTGTTTTTCCTGTCCGCGTCCACGGCACTCGTTGCCGTCTGCCGCTGTTATAGAAAGACGCGGATGAAACCATTCAACAGTTTTAAATTTCCTGACCAATATTATGTTTTAATTCTTCCAGGGTGTGTAAGTTTGTCTTGTACACTATATATAATTTAAGTTACCCCAGGGGGTTAGGTCGTGGACCGAGGGGGCCACAAATCTCTACTAATAATTCTGTCCTCAAACGCACTTTCAATTGTTCTCATTCAAATATTGGCCGTATGAGCTGTTACAGAGTCTTGTTGAAAAAAGGCAAAATCATGCTCCCTGTCTGTTAATTCTCTAAAAGCAGGGGACAAAATTGTATTCCAGTGTGCGGGCTTCAACTATTGACTCGAAAAAGATTGCTGCCAAAAACGTATGGACAACGACGGTAGACAGTCTCAGCGTCTGCTTTCATAAAGTTGGTAAGTAAAGCCTTTAAAAGTAGTTTTAAAAATGTCGTATGGTTTCATCCGCGCCTTTCTATTGTAGCAGCAGACGGCACGAGCGCCGAGGACGCACACAGGAAAATCACCGCGCAGCCGGTTCTAGTTTTTTTGGCTCTCTCTGTAGTATCTTTGGCGTACTCAATACGATTTGAATACGGTAGGTGTTTCCATGCAACAAATTTCGATCCGATCCTCTTACGACCCTACTTTCTAAGAGGATTGGATCCAAGGTTCAATACGATCTCAATACGATCCAGATCCGCGTATCCATGCAGTATTCAATTCGGAAAGTGTACTTAAATCGATTTCAATTCTCCATGGAAACGTAAGGATGAAATCTAGCAGGTAGAAATCTGTGAGGAATGGGGATATGTGAATTCCTATAATTTTGGAAAAATGGGATATGTTTAGTTCTTACAGTTATGTAGGTTAAAGAAGCCTTAGGAGCAACCTTGGCGTGGTTAAAAATGTTATCTTTGGTTTTTGTTTAAAATTATAACATTGTCAAACAGCTAAGCATTAAGGCTTGATCAAGCAATTTTGAAACAGATATGTCAAGTTGCAATTTTCAATAAAATCTTCATCGAGAAAGGGGAACCCAAAGAAGTATGTCAAACCCTTTCCTATTTTGCTCACCTGCACAAACTTCTTAATGGTTAAAGCCGCTGCACTCTGATTACATTCAGTCAGTCCCGTTCACATCTTCATTGGGATGGGAGTATGACTTGATGTCTGTCAAGCCTCAGGATCAAATATTAGATAAATTTTGTGATTATATTGTTGACACATATACAAGTGAAGAATGTCTTATTTTTCTACACGCTGTGCCGAGCTATGGGAACAAGTTTGTCTTTGTAGGAATTCACATGTCAGTATTCTTACAAACCACAAGTTTGTATGAATTCACAAAAACCGAAGTTGGGCAGCACCATTGTCCTGTAAACTTCAGCTGTGCCTCTCTTCCAGTATGCTAGGAACTGCATAGAAACGGCCTTCTGCTAGGAACTGTTTATTTTTCAAGGAATTACAACTATGATGTCTCTAAAGCGTGAAATGTTACTCACTTCCTTGTTTGCTCATGCACCCAGTGTACTAGTCACCACTGACATGGCCTTCAGCACAACATCCACCAGATAGCATTAATAGTTAAATTACGTTGTTACGCAGACAGAGGGGGTTGGCTCATACTTATGTCCGTCCTTCATAAACCTGACGACCTTATTCTCTGTCGAAGAGTTGTTCTTCAACCAGATTATCATATTCCGACCGCAGAATGTGTATATGCCTAGGCGTACTAGGTGTCGCGCTCATTTCCTCTTCCACTTTCTTTTACGCATGAGAAAATGTCAGAGAATGAATAAATATCTTAGTTACTGGTCGGCAATTGCAGTCGCTCTGCATTAAATAGAAAACACTGGTATACGTTTTCAGCAAGTGTATGTTCAAAATGTATAATTTTAGAGGTGTTTTTTTTTAAGAAATTTATATATACCTACTTAGATATTGTTATGGCTTTTTATCAACTGCTTTAACAGTATGCTAACACGAGAAACCAAAACAGTACTTAACAAGTCTTTTCATTGACACAATAAGTTTTAGTTTTCCGGTAATTTAACTCAGCTTATGGTTTGCTTTCTCCAGTCTAAAAACTTAACTTACGACGAAACAGAATACTATTAAAGTAAGGTCACGTGTCCACGAACGAATGTATGGGTTTCATAGCATTGTTTTCCTACAACTGAGAACTTAACTGAACTGAATTCTATCGAGAGCGAAATTCGTATATGTTCAGTTTGTCAGCAATATTTTAAGTTTTCGCCCAAAAGTTTTGGTGACGAAATTAGAGGTGCCACTAGTTTCGGTATTTTAAGTTCAGTTGATTTTGGTTGTTATACGTTTATATTAAACTTTCACTTAGCCTAGTTATTTATAAAGATAGAAATGAACTGTAAAGGAGCTTTACGACCTGGGAATTTCTAAACAAATTATGCATTTCTATACACTCTACAAAACTGGGAATATAGAAATACAGAGAAAAAGCAGGGATTAAACGAACGCTTATTGTCGTGATAACTGTTTGAATTGGAAGTTAGAGAAATAATTGAGTAGCTGAGAGCATGAAGGACTCTTTTAATTGGTGCATTAAGGATGATGTAGGTTGAAAATGACAAAATTTCACAATTTAAAAAAAAAAAAGTCCAAATGAGGTCTTGGGAAAATCTCCATAAAATGTTATGGTCAAGTTATTAGTCTAAATGGGTTTTAACCCTCTGCAGCTTGGTGTACTATATTTGATACAAAGGTGTTTTTTTAAGGTTTTTAATGGTCTTTTTTATAATTTCATATTATACTAACCTTCAGCTATTTGTATCTGTTTTATATTGTAAAAAAAATTCAATAAAACTGTAGTATTTTTTTTAATAATAAACAAAATCCATGTAACTGCAGTCAAATGTAACCCCATCAACACCACACCGGTTATTTTGGTTGGGCCCTTCCAGTCCTTCACCACAGGCACATCTGACTGCTGAAAACGCATTTGGTGCTGCGAAGTGTGGAGTAATACCTCCTCGGATGAATCTGCCGAAGGTAGAAGAATTCCTGTGGTAAACGGCTCTTAATTCTGGTGGGGAGGAGAGACTGCTGGCCGAGAGAAAAGAACACAGCCCCAGGAACGTTGTGGAGGTTACGGAAAAAGTCTGTGGCTTGGTATTAGAAGGCTGTGACCAGTCATACCAACATTCTCTCACGCGGCAAGCATGGCTTGTATGGCTATATTAGAGGTAGAATTAAATACCTGAAATAAGTTTTAGAATGTGTTTGCGAACTTTCGGACTTGTTTTCTAAAACTTACATATTTCTACTTTAGGAAACTTTTCTCCAAAACTATTAGAAAATAATTAATTTACCACCTTTTATAATTTAGTAATGAAAGATTCCCTGTAGATACGTTTTTCTACGTGTGCATTTGTAGTATTTGCCCTGGAGACTGGAATGATAATTTTTAAAAATTAATGGTACTAATATTTATTTTCTAAAAAGATAAATAATGTTTTAAAAATATGTCTGCTGAATTTGCTACATATAAATTAGAGAAACTGTATACAAAAGGCCAGTTCCACGTCTGTATGGTTTTGTGAAAATCTTTCTTATCTTTAGCAATGTCAGGTCAGGTAATAACAATGTATGACTCGGCGCTACGCAAAACAAAAATTCTGAAATAATTATGGAAGTTGTAGTCAATTATTCTAAAACACCCTACAACGTTTCAAATTTTTAGCTAAAGAATGTTATGATTTATGGTAATTGATTATTTACTGTCACTTGAATCTGTCTCTCCTAAATTCATTTTCGCTGATAACGGCGAGATTAAATACACAATGAACAGAAGAAACAACTTCACATAGCCTTTTGTAAGCGGTTTCTGTAGTTGGTAAACGATTCCATTTATTTGAAACTGGAAATAAAACCAACCTTTTCCCGTTTCTTTGTCAAGTCAAATAATGCACACAATGCGATTCCAGAACTAATGTATATTGCACATGCGCTCCCACCTGCAGTTGCGTGGTTGTTTATCCTTATACGTAAGAAGTCTGCACCAGTTCAGGTTTAACTCGTTTGTTTAAAAACACGAGGGCTGATCGAAAAGTAACGCACAATACTTTTTTTACAAAAAAAGTTTAATAGTTAAAAAAAATCACAAATGAACTTACCCCTTTTACCTACTTTTCGACATAGTCACCAAGTTTCTCAACACATTTCTCCCATCGTGATACCAGTTTCAATATGCCCTGTTCGTAGAAGTCCGTTTCCTTGGAATATAGCCATCTGCGGACGCTGTTTTCACTTCCGCATCTGTCGCAAAGCGTTGGTCGGCCAGGAATTTCTTCATGGGACCAAACAGATGAAAGTCCGACGGTGCAAGGTTCGGACTGTATGGTGGATGCAGGAGCACCTTCCAACCAAATTTGGTGATTTTCTGACGAACAGCAGCAGAACATGGGAGCGAGCATTGTCATGAAAAATGTTGACATCGTCAGCATTCATGTTGTGGCGTTTGTCACGAAGTGCACGACACAACTTCACCAAAGTTTTCATGTAGGCTGCAGCATTCACAGTGGTCCCGTGTTCAGCAAAGTCCACCAATACAACAGCATCACAAGCACTTTCCTAGCAGATTGAGTCACTTCGAATTTTGTCTTCATTGGGGAACCAGCATGAACTCCACACTTGCCTGCTTGGTTTCGGGCGCGTAGTGGTATGCCCACGATCCATCACCAGTGACGATTCCTTTCAGAAAGTCATGACCTTCTGCGATGTACCGCGTTTGGTGATCCAAGCTCGTCATCATTCGCTGCCCCTTGTGGTTGTCTGTCAGGTTCTTAGGCACCCAGCGAGCACTAACTTTACGAAATTTCAACGTGTCATGAACAATATCGTACACTGCACCATAGGAAATACTTAACTGTTGCGATAAGGTTCGCAGTTGTGCACGCCGATCGTTCAAAATTGCCGCCTCAATGCCTCTGACATTCTGCGGGGTTGCAGCTGTTACCGGTCTCCCGGAGCGTGGCGAATCACTAAGGTTCACACAGCCCTCTAGGAAGAATGCACACTACCTAGACACATTGCTAGGTTCATACAATCATCCCCATACACGCCATGCATGTCCCTGTGAATAGCACTCGATTTATGCCCTTTGGCCCACAAACCTCTGCTCTTCACACGTGGACGACAGTAACATGCGCTCCATCTTTGTTGCGTAGTTCACGCTTCTCTCGCTAGAGCTGCACATGAAACAAAAAATACCCATTTAGTGAAAACTTCAAACTATATCTATGAATATAAAATAGCAACATTCCAGCTGCAATACCAAGGCAGAAAAAAATTATTGTGCGTTACTTTTCAATCCGTCTTCGTATCTTTGCTATAAGCTCTTGGAATGGATGAAGAACAAGATCAGTCGTTACGTTAGTATCTTAGATCAAAGATATTTCATTCACGTTGAAACCAAACACGGGCGTTCGATGACAGTAGAATTTGTCAGTGATTTAAAGGTTTTCATGAAAGTGGTATTACTACAGAGAAAACCAACGATCGAAACACCAGATCATCTATGGACTTGGAGGTCCCTCTTTAAATGTTTGGAAGAAGACAACTGGATTACTTTTGAAATGCTAGCTCGCGAATATGGTATATACACGGTACCCATACGTCACATTTTCACACAGCATCTAAAAAATAGAAACGTGACTGCTTCCCCACGATAATTGCAAGACAACATATAGGCGAGTTGACGCGGAAGTATTGACCGATTACAATTGAAAAACGCTTCCTCATCCAGCCCACAGTGTGAACATTACTTCAACTGACTACGACTTTTTATCCAAACTAACGAATTCACTTAGGGGTCAGTTAATCCATAACCGGAACATCCATGTGACTCGGCGCATATGAGAATTAAATTAATCATTGACTATATTGACAGAATAAAATTTGTAATGATTACTTAAATGTGTTTTTTTAATAAGTCGCTTATAGTGGAGGTTAGAATAAACGAGAATAAGATGAACTTTACATCATTTTAAAGACTACCTCAGTTAACCTCCATCATCTATGAGGACACTCTACATGTTCAGTGATTATGTTGAGAAAACAAGAATCATACAGAAGTGCGATATTTACTATCACTATAATAAAAGTAATAAGGAAAATTGACTATAATTCACCAATACTTTCAAAAGGCTAATAGGGTCTGAAAAACTTTCTTCTTCAATGTTATATTCAAGTGTATGTTCATTTTAATACCCAATATTACTGCCAAAGAGTATCCAAAAGAGAACACAGCAGTCTAATAAGCTGCGAAAATATAGTTGACCTCCAATTCTGGTGGTAGATACTGAAAACCAAAGCAGTTGCCTACATCAGCATGATCACTGGAAGCAAATTCTTACAAACTATCGCCGATGAAAAAGAAAATTTAGATCACATGGAATGTAAAATATTCATGTCATTGTACTTTCAAGTTTGCAGGACGGAACGTAAGTCCAGATTTACCGCTTTAAAATGCACGTGGTATAGCTGTTGCCTGCGTTAAGCGAGGAAATTTAAGGCAGTGTTTTAAACACTTAAATGATTTCAGTCTAATTATATAATATATAAATTCAATAACAACCCGCCTTAAAGCAATATGTGTATGTAACAAGATATAAAAAGTGCATATTACAGTCATTATATATGTTTATATTATTGTATACATGTGTAATAATATTATCTGAATGTATTACGATATTTAATAATATAGAAGCTGTGAGAATAATAGGTTAAAAGTTGCTAACAATTAGGTAACAATGAGGTAACCTTGAGGCAATAATGAATTTGAAAGTTTAACAATACTACTTGTAATTCTTGGAAGCAATAATATAATTTTTGAGAGTTTATTAAATAGCCAATCATCAACCACAAAAAAGCTGAAGTTAAATAAAAGTATTCTATTGGATCAGGAATAGACAATAAGAGACTTGAAATACAGAAATTTACAAATTTAGGCGGTAGAAATCAGTTCAGTTGCTTGTAGACAGTATTCCTAACCGGACGCGAAACGCGTCCTCGAAAGTTAAATACGTATTCAGTGCGAGACAAAAATAGATTGTGTGTTAAAAAGTGCAAGTAATTAATAAAAAAAATCGCACAGCTCTCTCTGTACCAGTGAAGTATTATTTAAATCGTGTCAAGCATTAATAAAAGGAGTGAAGTAAAATTATAATCTGTGTAAGCCTACATTCTTCAGTCGCACCACTCCCCGCTAAGACACCCATGTCTCTAACAATAATACTGTCACCAGGAGGTATGTCCCAATGGTCGCATCAATATTGAATGTACCCCTCTCGGTCAGTAATACAGGCATGTAATCGTGGGCAGACGATTGTACAGGCATCCTGCGACACACTGTCCCAAGCATTTTGCACCTGCTGTCGCAGTTCGACAATGGTTGTGGCCGACCGTGGAGACCCAGTCAGTTTCTTTCTCATCATGTCCCATACATGTTCAATGGGAGAGAGGTCAACGGACCGAGGTGGCCAGGGTAGTTGTTGTACACTATGCAGAGTACGTTGTGTTGCAGCAGCTGTATGGGGGCGTGCGTTATCCTTTTGAAACAGCACATCGTCTTCCTGTTGAAGAAATGACAGTAACACAGGATTAATTACCTGCTGGATGTAGCTGACACCGGTTGCACGTCCCTGCACAAACACCAAAGGCAAGCGCGAGTTGTAAGTGATGGCACCGCACACCATGTTGCCAGCATTTGGGCCTTTGTGTCGTGGACGAATGCTTTCTGGAAGAGTTCGTCCATCAGCTCTACGTCGTACGCGTACACGACCATCATTTGCGTACAGGCATAACCTACTCTCATCACCGAAGACAACATAGCGTCATTCCATTGTCCAATGAACCCTTTCTCGACGCCAGAGGAGACGTGCATGGCGGTAATGTGGTGTAAGAGGTACCTTGACTAGAGACACACGTGATTTAGTCCTGCTGCAAGAAAACGTCCAATAGTCCATGCTGACACTCCAGGTGCTACCTGTGCACGGATCTCTTCCCCGGATGCTGCTCGGGCACCCACGAATGTCCGTATAATTCGTCGATCCAGACGTGATCTGTACAACGTGGCCGTCTAGAACCTGGTCTACGGGAGTGACAATGTTCCACAGCCCACTGCTGAAAACACCGACACAGCACCGACACATTGCGCCCAACATGAGCAGCAATTTATCGATAGGTCCACCCAGCTTCGCGCAGGTCAACAATTCGAACCCGTTCAAATGACCGTAGCTGTGCGACAGGTGCACGTTCGCGTTGTGGTAGCAGGGCTATATCCTAGAATGTCGTTTGACAGCGCCAGTCACCTGTTATGGTACCACAGTGACTGCCTGCAGAGTGGATACAGAGATCATTGAGGCACATCTTATCAATGCCATCCAGTGTCCACTGACCGGACACATCAATCACCAATACTTAACCCCTCAATATCCACATTCTATGCCCATGTTTCATGAACACAGTCCTTAGCGTTGTTGCATTGTTTTCCGCCAGTGTATATATATAAAATGTATATTGATTGTGCAATTAACCATCATATATAATACTTAGTGCAAATAAATTATATCAATATATATGACAGTCGTTTACAGCCAACCTAATGAACATTTTCCCAAAAAAAATTCCAAGTCAGTTTTTTTATTATGGTGCAGTAGTTAATTTTGAACCAGAAATCTGTAATCGTTCATCCGAGGAGCATTTTGAAAAATTGCAAAATTAGAACATTTTAGTAAACAATTAATTTCTCAATAATGGCTTAACTTAGAAGTTCGAAATTTGGTATTTTGTTTGTAGAACGCACGTCCATTATCACATAAAATTTGAAGTTTATAGCTCAAGAATTGCGGATTTTAGTATTTTCACCGATGGACGATGGAGTTACCTTAAGGGAAGATGGTAAGCAAATTTTGGCGAAAAACTAATTTTTCTAACATTTTTATTTCATAGATTAGACATATGAGCACATGTTCCAATGATATTCTGTCTTTTACCACCTCAATATGCGTTTAAAAATTTTAATACCGTAGAAATGCAATTGTATTACACCCATTTTTCAAACAGGCACCAGCTTTGTGTTTGTTAGTTTAAGTTTATATTGTTATTTATTCCAGTAAAATCTAAATTCTTTTACAAAATGTAGGTGGTTTATTACAAGGAACCCCAAAATGCAATATTACTTTAAAGAGTGAGTATAGTAATAAGTTTCGAAAATGCACAAAACAGGTATCACACTGGGTGCTTCTACCTGCCCCGTCATCATCCAGGCATGCCATACCACCGATTATTTAGCCTGGGTCCACCCCATCCTAACCTACAGGCGAGATAAAGCACCCATGTCTGCCATATTCTATCACCGCATATTCTGTCGTAATTACAGAAAATAAATGCAACTCTGTCATTCAGGTGTTAAAATTACAGAACCAAAATACAACAAAAAGCGTAATTCTGCCATTTATTTCTTATTTATAATAAATCCGTTGTCAAAGAAGATTGATGTTTTAAATCTCCTGAAATCGCAGTTCAACAAGCAATAAAAGAAGCCAGAAAAGAAGAACAACGGAGAAGATAGATGACCCAGCATACAGTTCTGGAATGTATTAATTGCAATTCTAAAGCATAAAAAAAAATCTTTAGTATTTTTAAACGTTAACTCAATTTTCCTCAAAACTGCTTTTTTCTGTCTTTAGGTAGAGTTATCTCACAAAATATGAAAGATACAGAACGTGACATTTACACAGCTTTTAAGGAATAGCGCGATAAAAAACCGATAGCTTACCATTACAGGATGGTAGGACTAATCTACGGGTTAGTGGGCACGATACTGAAGATTTCCATTGTTTTTTAAACTCGTATATTCGTATTTAGTGTTTTCACAGATGGGCGATAAAGTTGCCTTGAGGGAAAACGGCAGGAAAATTCTGTCAAAAAACCGATTTCTTTTTAACATTTTTATATCATAGGTTATACGTGTGAGCACATGTTCCAAGGATATTTTGTTTCTTTTTCCACCCTTAGATGCATTAAGATTTTAAATACTTTAGGAGTGCAACTGTGCCACACCCATTTTTCAACAAGCAGCAGCTCTGTGTTTGTTAATTTGAGTTTAATTTGTTATTTATTTCAAACATTCAGTTGTTTCTCACGATTGCATGGAAACAGTAGAATTTTAAGGCCAGCATATAGTGTCCAGTTCTTAAACATTTGACTATCGCTGTCTCTTTGTATGTATAACGAATGTGTAATATAGCTATTTCTGCAAAAGTTTATTTGAATTAAAACGTAGTACACATAAAAACAAGCTTCAGTAAGCTACATCAGATTTTTAATACAGAAACATGATCACTATATAGACAGACTTGATGTGCTATCAGTTTTTAGTTAGATAAGTTAGCTACGTTGTGTAAAAATTTCAAAACTGCGGATGTTGTATCTTTCGTACAATGTGTAACTAAAGTTTGCTAAATCTAATCTTATCTACTGTCTTCCCTTAAAGTGGCAACCGCGAAAAAAACATAAATCATGGATAAGCCTGGGCCCATAAATTTTAGGAAGCTCGGCTTAGACAAAATGTACCAACCGGACCCACCAAACTACTGACCAAACCAACAAATGAAAATGGAGGCATTTATGTGATATATCTGTTGTGCTGCACAAATCATACACATTATTGATGGGAAAGATACTGAGGTTTTCTTTCACTACACCAATGGAGACTGCATTACACGTTACTTTCAAAGTATATGGAGAGGGAATTCAGGTAAAAAAACAAAAGCTCGTAAATTATGAGAGCCACCACTGGAAATCCGAAGGACGTCAACTTGGAGGTGATCCCATGATCCCTTGCTGTGCACTCTCTGCTTGATTTGAGAGGGTTCGGGCAGTCTGTATTAGCGTTCATCAAGACCAGGAAGTACGAGGATCTCATACGAGTGCGGTACGTTTTATATGACAAACAGCATGCATTCAGTCCCTTTATGCTTAAGAATAATTCCTTATGCACTGTGCGTTAGTTTACAAAGTGTCAGCGGTATAGCTGTATTTTATGCGTGTGGTTATGAGAATGTGCAAGATAACTTTTAATAAATATTAGTATTTCTCTGCTTTTGATTAAAGGGTCTTGATTGCTGTTTTTAAAGAATGTGTTTATAAGTTCTGAAGTATTGAATCTAGCGTTTACCATTTTTACTTTCTCTACTACGTATAGTACGTAGGGGAAGTATTGCATTCCACCCAAAAATTCGATACCGAGATTTCACCGGAAATACATGTTTTGAGACCTCCTGAATACAAAAAAAGCATTTTTGGAAACATGTCCGTGTGTGTGTCTGTGTGTGTGTGTGTGTGTGTGTGTGTCTGTGTGTCTGTGAACAGCATAACTCAAAAACTAACATTCGGATAAACACCAAACTTGGTATTTACGTTCAGTATCTTCCAGAGATGCGACACGAAGATTTTCAAGAAAATCCCCCCACCCCAGACTACCCTTTACATGGAACATTTTTCGAAAATTTTAATTTTCTCAAAAATGGCTCTAACGATTTTGATGAAAATATCATATGTTTAAGATAATGTCATGAGAAATGAAATGTATATCTCGAAATTTCTGGGAATGTCTCCAAAAGTATTCTTCATTATGAACGACTTTTGCATAACTGGTAAACCATAAGAGATAGACAAAATTTTACTACACAAAAAATGTAGATCGCGTTAAAATACACAACTTATATCATATACATTTTTTTTTTGTTGAGTGAACCGTTTTCGAGATATTGCTTGTTATTTCCTTAAATTTTCCAATACTTATACTTTTTCTCAAATTCGTTATTCATTTTTACTTTCTCTACTACGTATAGTAAGTAGGGGAAGTATTGCATTCCACCCAAAAATTCGATACCGAGATTTCACCGGAAATACATGTTTTGAGACCTCCTGAATACAAAAAAAGCATTTTTGGAAACATGTCCGTGTGTGTGTCTGTGTGTCTGTGAACAGCATAACTCAGAAACGAACAGTCGTATAAACACCAAACTTGGTATTTAGGTTCAGTATCTTCCAGAGATGCGACACGAAGGTTTTCAAGAAAATCCCCCCACCCCAGACTACCCTTTACATGGAAGATTTTTCTAAAAGTTTAATTTTCTCAAAAATGGCTCTAACGTTTTTGATGAAAATATCATATGTTTAAGATAATGTCATGAGAAATGAAATGTATATCTCGAATTTTCTGGGAATGTCTCCAAAAGTATTCTTCATTGTGAAAGACTTTTGCATAACTGGTAAACCATAAGAGATAGACAAAATTTTACTACACAAAAAATGTAGATCGCGTTAAAATACATAACTTATCTCATATACATTTCTTTTGTTGAGTGAACCGTTTTCGAGATATTGCTTGTTATTTCCTTAAATTTTCCAATGCTTATACTTTTTCTCAAATGCGTTATTCATTTTTTTATGTCCTAGACATGCAAAGAGAATGGAATGCGCCACATAGCAACCAGCGATAAAATATTTGACTATCGCTTAAAAGCTACCATATTTCCCTTGCATCTACAAGAAAATTACAAATAAGATTGACATCTCGATATCTCGATTAATATGAAGCATATGGAGAATAGGCGTTTGTAAAAATAGTTTGTACAAGAGTAGAGAAAGTCATGTGAGTGTAACACATCAGATTTTTTTTTAAACTCAAGGATAGGTGCATAACGAAATTTAGATTCCATTTAATTAAAGTTCCATTTAATTTGAAGCTCTAAATCCTTGATAAAAGATCGAATAGTGAACAATCAAAAGGATTTCACAATTGTTAAAAGTGCCTGTGCGAACAATTTGTAAGCGATTTAGGTAGAAAACCAGTTGAAACCACATATAACATATTTTGTAGTTCTTAGCGAAGTTGGTCTTTTGGAAGGAGATTTTAAAATACGTTTGAGTATTACACAAGTTTAATACGGGAACGCATTTCTTTTTTTGCTTCACAGACCAGCTTACATTAGACAGAAATAATACTTTAATGACACCCCTGCTTTTGCAACAAATATTTAACACAAATCACGAAAATAAAAAAAGAACATACAACCCGCGATTCTATAAAAGATTGTCAAATTTCAACCATATGGATAATATGTGAAACTTTTATTTATATAATTATTTATTTGCTTTTTAAAAGGATAGACGCTTAATTTTATCAGGGAAACAGTATTCTTCCTATATTTAGAAAACATTTACCTAAGTTTAATTATTTACCTTACAATTGATAGGGTGGTTGCTGATTTCAAAATTCGTGAATTTTTCATATTTGATTCATAAGCTAGTGGCGAGAGTATGAGGTACGCGATTATTTTTATTTTGGCAAATTAAAATAATCGATTTCATAACATTTTAAGAATGACAATTTTTTTCAGCATTTCGCTTGCTAAAATGACTATAAATGAGGAAAGCTTCACCTTTTTTCAAATAAATTCTGACAATAGAAAAAAAATTCTCTGAACAACCGTAAATATGCTGTCTTAATCGCTTAGGTATCCTATTAAAGCCTTGCTCAGAAAAGAAGGGGAAAAAAAAGAAATCCAGATTAACAAAACGACGCTGACAAATCTACACTAAGGCGTTTTTAGTTTCCCTACTGCGCATAATTAGGGGAAGTAAGGTATTCCATCCAAAAATTCTATGTCGATATTTCAACGGAAATATATGTCTCTACTACGTATAGTAAATAGGGGAAGTATTGCATCCCACCCAAAAAATCGATATCGAGATTTCACTGGAAATCATGTTTTGAGGCGCCCTGAATAAAAAAAAATCTGATGTGTTACACTCACATAACTTTCTCTACTCTTGTACAAACTATTTTTACAAAATCTTATTCTCCATCTATTTCATATTAATCGAGATAAACATTTGCAGAAACGATCTTTTGACATGCAAAGAGAATTACATTTTACACATAGCGAACAGTTATAAAAATATTTGACTATTGCTTAAGGCCTACTATGTTCCCCTTGTTTTGTATTTGCAGGGGCAATATAAAAATACAGTTAAGCATACACATATCTCTTAATAGCTGGTTGCTATGCGCAGCACCATTCTCTTTGCCACGGATTAATACTCTTTGCATGTCCAAGACAAAAAAATGAATAACAAATTCCCATTTGAAAAATAAGTATTGAAAAATTTAAGGGAATAACAAGCAATATCTCGAAAATGGTTCACTCAACAACAACAAAATGTATATGACATAAATTGTGTATTTTAACGCGATCTACATTTTTTGTGTAGTAAAATTTTGTCTATCTCCTATGGTTTACCAGTTATACAAAAGTCGTTCACAATGAAGAATACTTTTGGAGACATTACAAGAAAATTCAAGATATACATTTTAGAGCCATTTTTGAGAAAATTAAAATTTTCGAAAAGTGTTCCATGTAAAGGGTAATCTGGGGTGAGGGGATTTTCTTGAAAACCTTCGTGTGCATCTCTGGAAGATACTGAACCTAAATACCAAGTTTGGTGTTTATCCGACTGTTCGTTTCTGAGTTATGCTGTTCACAGAGACACACTCGGACGTGTTTCCAAAAATGCTTTTTCTGGATTCAGGGGGTCTCAAAACATGTATTTCCAGTGAAATCTCGGTATCGAATTTTTGGGTGGAATACAATACTTCCCCTAGTTACTATACGTAGTAGAGAAAGTAAAAAAGCATTTTTAGAAAAAAGTGCATGTGTGCGGATGTGTGTCTGTGAACAACGTAACTCAAAAACGAAAAGTCGGATAACTAACACATATGTTTAAGATACGTCCATGGCAAATGAAATGTATATCTTGAATTTTCTGGGTTTTCCCCCCCCAAAAGTCTGTTCATTCTGAATGAATTTTGTGTAATTGGTAAACCGCAAGAGAGAGACAAAATTTTGCTACACAAAAATGTAGCTCTCGTTGAAACACACAATTTAAGTCATATAATTTTGTTTTCAGTGAACCATTTCCGAGATATTTCTTGTTATTTGTTTATACTTTTTCTCATATGGGAATTCGACTTATACTTTTTCTCAAATAGGTATTCGTTATTCGTGTTTTTTTTATGTCCTGGAAATGCAAAGAGAATGAAATGCTCCACATAGCAACCAGCTCTTAAAAGATCTGACTATCACTTAAATCCTACCATATTCCCATTGTACCTACAAGAGCATTTAGCAATGAGATAGTTTCCAAATGTTTATATCGATTAACATGAAGTAGATGGAGAATAGGCGTTTGTGAAAATAGTTTGTGCAAGCGTAGGGAAAGCCATGTGAGTGCAACACATCAGAATTTTAGAAAAAGGTCCGTATGTGTGATTTATGTGCGTGTCTGTGAACAAAATAACTCAAAAACGAAAAGTAGGTTAAAACCAAACTTGATATTTAAAATCAGCATCTTCCAAGAATGCGACACGAGGATTTTCAAGAAAATTACCCCACCTCAAACTAACCCTTACATGAAAAAGTTTTCGCAAATGTTGATTTCCTCAAAAACGACTTCAAGATTTTCATTAAGATATCATATGTTTAAGATATTTTCATGACAAATGAAAAGTATATATTGAATGTTCTGGGAATAGCCTCTGAAATTCTCTTCATTCTGAATGACTTTTGCATAACTTGAACCGTAAGAGATAGACAAAATCTTAATACACAACAAATGTAGATATCGTTAAAGCACACAACTTATATCAAATACATTTGTTTTGCCCTCAACCATTTTCCGAGATGTTTCTTGTTATTAGTTTGCACTTTCAAATACTTATACTTTTCATGGGAAGTTCTCTCTCTCTCTCTCTCGCTCTCTCTCTCTCTCGCTCTCGCTCTCTCTCTCTCTCTCTCTCTCGGCAGAATTTCAAATCCATTACATAGCGACCGCTCTTAAAAGATTTGATTATCGCTTAAAGCCTATTGTATTACCCTAATCCCGCTGTAGTTACAAGGAAATATGCCGTAAGACAATTTCTGCAAACGTTTATCTCGATTAACATTAAGTAGATAGAAGAATATGCTTTTGTAAGAATAGTTTTACAAGTAGAGAAGGTCATGTGAGTGCAATCATCCGATTTTTACTTTCTCTACTACGCACAGGAAGCATTGCATTCTACCCAAAACTTCCATATGAAGATTTCACCGCAAATACATGTTTTGAGGCCCCCTGAATAAAAAAACATTTTTAATTTCTCTAATACGTATATTAAGCAGAGGAAGTATTGCATTCCACCCAAAAATTCGATACGGAGATTTCACCGGAAATACATGTTTTGACGCCTGTCGAATCCAAACGTAACATTTTTTAGAAAAAGGTCCATGTGTGTCTGTGTCTGTGTGTGTGTGTGTGTGTGAACAGTATAACTCAAAAACGAAAAGTCGGATAAATACCAAACTTGGTATTACGGTTCAGTATCTTTCAAAGATGCGACAAGAAGATTTTCAAGAAAATCCCCCAACCCAGCCTACCCTTTACGTAGAGCATTTTTCGAAAATTTTGATTTTCTCAAAAATGGCTTAAACAAATTTGATTAAAATTTCATATGTTTAAGATATTTTCATGACAAATGAAATGTATATCTTGAATTATTTTGGGAATGTCCCCAAAAGTCCTATTTATTGTGAACTGGTAAACCATAAGAGATAAATAAAATTTTTGCACACAAAAAAATGTAGATCTCGTTAAAACACACAATTTAGTCATATTTTTTGTCCAGTGAACCATTTTCGAGATATTTCTTGTTATTTGTTTGACTTTTGCAATACTCATACTTTTTCTCAAATGGGAATTCGTTATTCGTTGTTTTATATCCTGGACATGCAAATAGAATGGAATGCTCCACATAGCAGATAGCTCTTAAAAGATTTGACTATCGCTTAAAGCCTACCATATTCCCCTTGTACCTACAAGAAAATTAGCAATAAGATTAACATCTGCATTAACATGAAGTAGACGGAGAATAAGCGTTTGTAAAAATAGTTTGTACAAGAGTAGAGAAAGCCATGTTGGCGCAACACGTCAGATTTTTATAAAAAGGTCCGTGTGTGTGTGTGTGTGTGTGTGTGCGTGCGTGTGTGTATGTGTGAACAGCGTAACTCAAAAAGGAAAAGTCGAATAAATACCAAACTTGGTATTTAGGTTCAGTATCTTTCAAAGATGCGACACGAAGATTTCCAGAAAATCCTCCAGTCCAGACTACCCTTTACATGGAACATTTTTCGAAAATTTTGATTTTCTATAAAAATGGCTCTAGCGATTTTGATTAAAATATCACATGCTTAAGATACTTTCATGGCAAATGAAATGCATATCTTGAATTTTCTGGGAATCTCCCCAAAAGTCGTCTACATTCTGAATGAATTTTGCATAACTGGTAAACCGTGAGAGACAAAATTTTGCTACACAAAAAAATTAGATCGCGTTATAATGCACAATCTTTGTAATAAATACTTTTTTTCCGAGATATCCCTTGTTATCTCTTTGAATTTTCCAATACTTTTTTTTTAAATGTTCAGGACATGCAGAGAGAACAGAATGCTCCACATAGTAACCAGCGCTTAAAAAATTCGACTATCGCTTAAAGCCTACCATATCGCCCTTGCACCTACAAGAAAATTAGCAATAACATTCTGCAAATGTTTACGTGAATTAATATGAAGTAGTTGGAGAATAAGCGTTTGTAAAAATATTTTTACAAGAGCAGAGAAACTCATGTGAGTGCAACACATCAGATTTTTTTATGTTTGGGTCTGTGTCGTTATTATGAATCAAAACATGTTACGTCACAAATCAGATTTTCATCGAAGTGACTGTGAGTACCGCCCTTTGACGTCATTTACTACGTAGAGAAAACCACTCCTACACAAAATGCGAAATAAAAGAAAGTAATAACCAGCAAATGTAAAGAAGTGGACATTTTAACTAAACCTGAAACCGAATATATTTGTAGGAAGGTTTGCTTTTAGGTTTTAAACTAAATATATAAGCGTTTTAAAGGGAGGATGTAAGTGGTAGGATCAAAATTTTCGATTTTTTTAATTTGTTATTTTTTCAGCATTCATGATGTTTTCCTCACTCTCCGTAAATTTTAACATGATATTCCAACTCTTAATGCATTAAAAAAAATACATACCAGTGCGCTGGTACTGCCATGCCTACCTTTTAGTCAAAATGAACACTGTGGTTGCATCATTCTATTTTGGCACAATGAATCTCTATGGGCAATTCCACTCCAAGATTATTTTCTCTATGTTGTATAGTACACTCTTCTTCCACCAGGAGGCTACACAAGCGCACAATCTAGAGAGCACATGTTTCTGTTGAAGTTGGAATTGAAGTGTCAATTTTTCTATAATAATTATTTTTACTGGATTACCTAGTGTATTTCACAATAGTTGTGATAGTCTTTACAATGCCAAGAGTGTATAAAAAGATAACATTTTATGGAAACCGTTTTAAAAAAAATCTGATGTGTTACACTCACATAACTTTCTCTACTCTTGTACAATCTAATTTTACAAACGCCTATTCTCCATACGCTTCATGTTAATGGAGATATCGATATGTCAATCTTATTGGTAATTTTCTTGTAGATGCAAGGGGAATATGGTAGGTTTTAAGCGATAGTCAAATATTTTAACGCTAGTTGCTATGTGGCGCATTCCATTCTCTTTGCATGTCCAGGACATAAAAAAATGAATAACGAATTTGAGAAAAAGTATAAGTATTGGAAAATTTAAGAAAATAACAAGCAATATCTCGAAAACGGTTCACTCAACAAAAGAAATGTATATGACACAAGTTGTGTATTTTAACGCGATCTACATTTTTTGTGTAGTAAACTTTTGTCTATCTCTTATGGTTTTCCAGTTATGCAAAAGTCGTTCACAATGAAGAATACTTTTGGAGACATTCCCAGAAAATTCGAGATATACATTTCATTTCTCATGACATTATCTTAAACATATGTTATTTTAATCAAAATCGTTAGAGCCATTTTTGAGAAAATTAAAATTTTCGAAAAATGTTCCATGTAAAGGGTAGTCTGGGGTGGGGGGATTTTCTTGAAAACCTTCGTGTCGCATCTCTGGAAGATACTGAACCTAAATACCAAGTCTGGTGTTTATCCGACTGTTCGTTTTTGAGTTATGGTGTTCACAGACACACACACACACAGACACACACACACACACACAGACACACACACGGACATGTTTCCAAAAATGCTTTTTTTGGATTCAGGAGGTCCCAAAACATGTATTTCCGGTGAAATCTCGGTATCGAATTTTTGGGTGGAATGCAATACTTCCCCTACTTACTATACGTAGTAGAGAAAGTAAAAAAACAGAAACAACCAGTAGCACACAAACTAACACAACATAACCTATCAGCTTCATCTTCTAAAACTGATTCTGATCTGCAAGTTTTGCATAAAAGTGTATTCAATGAAGAATTAGCAATGTCAGGGCTAAGACTTATATATCTAGCTTATTACGTAATGCAATGAACATATGTGCCTACTCCAATTGCAAAAATGCTCAGGGTGTCAAAATTATGGAAACAAGCAGAATTGGTGTTGCTTCTGAATTCAAGTTTGTGTGCGAGAGCTGCAGTTTTGAATTTTCATTCTCTTCGTCCAAGAAAGGGCTAAAAGATATTTATGAAAGTAATTTTAGATTAGTATATGGAATGAGGTGCTTGGGAAAGTGTTAAATTAAATTGAGTTTTATTAGGTGCTCTTTAACTGCTGTGGTCCTTAGCATCCCATTCTATATTGGGCGTGAAAGACCAGTTATTTTGCTCAGAGGTCTCTTTGTCAGGTTTGAGATTCTTTTATGTGCCGTAAATCGATGACACGGAAACCACTGGCTTTACTTCCCTTCCTAAGGAAGCCATGCTAAGGATTTTTACACCCGAAAAAATCCATCGCTCTCCGCAGGTTTTGAACCCGCCACCTCAGGAACTAGAGGCTAGCACTAACCAGTACACCATGGAGGATGACGCTTGGGAAATGGGAGAGAAGGTGCAAATATCTCTCGTGGAATGATGAACTTGCCTCCACCTATTATAAGATTTGATGCTGTAAACAAATACATTTCCAATATAACATGTGCTGCTGCAAAGGAAAGTATGAAAGCTGCAGTAGATGAACTACTAAAAGAAAGAGAAAGAAGAATTAAGTGAAGAGCCCACAGATTTGTGTGTTTCAGTTGATGGTGCCTGGATAAAGAGAGGCCATACATCCCTGTTTGGGGTAACTTCAATAATAAGTGCTGACAGTGGCAAAATATTGGACATTGCCATGAATGTGCAGTGAGAAAATCCTTGGCAGATCCAGCAGCAGAGAAGGAATGGGCTGAAAAACAGATCAATTTGTAGCAAAAACTATGATGGTTCAAGTAGTGGCATGGAATTAACAGCTGTTGTCAACGTGTTTTGTAGATCCCAAACTCAATATGGAGTAAGGTGGGGATGGTTACTCTTCATTCTACAAGCATGTCTTGGATTCAAACCCTTATGACTATGCAGTTAAAAAACTGAATGTATTGGACACATTCAGAAAAGGGTTGGTAGACTTCGAATGCTAAAGGAGAAAAAGGGTTCTCTCTTGGAGGATGGAAAAAGTTTATGAGGTAGAGGAAGAGTACAAAGGAAAGACTCTCTGCAGGTTTACTATGAAAAAGCTATAAGAGAAAATAGTTCCAGTGTAGAGCATATGAGGGAAGCAATTTAGGCCATTTACTTTAACAAACTGTCAACCAACCAGAAACCTATGCACCAGTTGTGCTCCAAAAAAGGATGGTGCAAGTAAAATATTGACAGCAGCAGCTAGACACACAAGCATTCACTCCCAGAGGCAGTGTAAAATGAAATAAAGCCAACATTCAGAGCTCTGTCACATCCTGAACTTTTGCAAAAATGTGTGCATGGTAAAATCCAGAATGATAATGAAAGTTTTAACTATTTAGTGTGGATTAAGTACCTTAAAACCACGTTTTGTGGACTAAAAGTACTGAATGTTGCTATGTATAATGTACTATATTATAACGAAGGAAATAATGGCATAATTAAGGTTTTAAACAAAGCTGAGCTGGAACCCGGAATGTACACAATAAAAATATTTAACTACGAAGTGGAGAGCGAAAAGTAGAGTCAAATCTCCTGAAACTGCACCAGGAAGCAAAGCAGAAGAAGAGGGCCAAAAGAAAGAATCAAGAGGATGATGAGGAATGCAATGGTGGTCACTGAGTGTTGCTAGCTTCTGAAAGTAAGGATTTTTTTGTTCATAAACTTGAATTGCTCATTTCCACAACTTATATTTTTCATAATATATGTTACCTTTTTATGAAACTTTCAGCAATAGAGCTATGAAACTTTTATAAAGTCTTTATAACTTAATATTGAAGCTTATCCTCTAAAGAAAAGTTAATTTGAGTATCAGAATCAGGTTTATGCCAAAAGTTAAAAAAAAAAAAAAAAGGTTAAATGTAATTAATTTTTATTTTAGTAATATTAATCTCTCACATAAAGCTTTAGAGCTCAAAAGTTACCAACAGGTAACAGTAATTCAATACAAAAATTCAGATAAATGGCTTCACAAATTTCAGAGATAAAGGAACATAATTTCTAATCATTCTTTTACTTACTACATTTTATAGGTAACATGTGTGCAAAATCTCAAGAACATACCTTTTATAATGAGCTAATGGCAAGTTTTTAAATGCATTAGTGACTTCTAAATTACATCCCCCCTTAATGCCTGCAGGGAAATTGTATGATTCCACACTGCAAGTGCACTGAGGGAGGAGGACATTTTCTTTACACAGGAGACATGTACGTCATACAGGCACTATTTGACCAGATTTGCACAACGTTACATATTTTACAAGATTTATAAAGGATATCAAACTGAAATTTTGCAGACATGTAAAAATCTGCTCTGTGAATAACTTCCCATGAGTTTCATGATCCTATTTGAATTATTTTATAAATATATTCCTTTGGTATAAATTATAATTATAAGTCAATGTGCATTTCTATTCAGAAACATTTTTTATTGAATATATTAAAGAAATCTTCTTGAAATTTATACACGATATTCATAAAACCATCACCAATATACCATAGTAAAATTTGTGTTCTGAAAATTATAAGCCAAGGTAAAAAACTTTTTCTAGGAATTCAAATTCTGATATAAAAAAATTTCATAAAAGGTTAAATTAACATAGAAAATTTTTTATTGGCCACTAATAAATTTACTACCAGTTGAAGATATGTATGAGCTTAAGCTTCATGCAAAATTTTATACCTCTAGCTTTGTTTCCTAAAAATGCAAAAAGCTAATTTGCAGAAAACAGCAAAGTTACACAAAGTTTCTGACTCACCAAATTGAATTTCAATTGGAGTATTTGTACATTCAAGCACCATAGTCATCCTGATCTAGCTGCTTAATGTCTTCTTTCCACTTTTTAATGCTTCTCTTTCCAAGGCTGGCTGCTTGCTCACCTGTAGGACATCTTTTTCAGCTTCATTCACTCGCTGCTGATCAACTTTCCTCAGTGCTGTCACCATGTTAGTACCAGTTTTATTCCAAGCTGCTTTACAACTTGTGACCTGCTGTTAACTCCATTATTAAAGCAAATAGTTGCATTCATTACACCTATTTTTAATGTTGTCAAGCCTACGAAGACATTTTTGGGGATATGTTCCCATATGCAGTTGTTGGAGCTTTCATTGGGGTTTTGATACACCCATGTAAACATTTTGACAGCAGACTTGGATTAACAAGATCCCTGTAAATGGGTTTTATAGCTTCCATTATAGAGATTGGAAAAGGATGTTTGTGGCTGTATTCTTTTCCATATTCCTTGGCAACATTATATTTGCATCACGAGTCATTGCCTTTAGGACAAAGTTCATGTTGAGGAGCACCATCTGTAGAAATTTGATGGAACAATGTAGACCACATTGCTTTTTTCATTTCATCAATTCTTTGAACATTTCTTCTAATAGCTAATCCATAATAACTTGTAAAGTCATTTATTACCTTTTTTGTTGGTTGCCCTGGTCCACTAATTCCCTTACCATCTGATAGTTTTTTGCCACTCAAGTCTTTGCACAACTTCCTTAGTCTAGAGCCCTTTCTAAACTCTATTTTTTCTATATTTACATTCATATAAGGTCTATCCTGTACAACTTTAAAATATCCTTTGGAATCCCCAACCTCTAAGTATCTAACATACTTCAAATCATGAGCAGCCTCTGACGATGAAAATATTCAGCACTCCCTCACACTCCATTTCCCCACTATAACCTTCAAAAGTTTTTACACATTGGTGCTCAGCCTTATAAATGCCACAGCCATAACAATATTTGGACATACATTCAATGTCTATGACTTTTCCTGTGCCCAATGCAGCTGCAGCTGCAGTTACAACTCTATTCATTGAGCTGTATCCCCTCGTTTGTCAACTTCCGTCAAAGGCAGCAACTATGTTGTGGCTTTCATTTTGTAATCTTGCTTCATCAGGTGCTTTTATCATTGATTTTTCACTAACAATACTACGTGCCTCATGCAATATATTATTATACCCATCAAATCTCACTGGAGGTGGTGGCAGATCCATCATAGAACATAATGTGGCTGCTAGTTTTCTACCTTTACCCATGTAACGCATGACATAAGCAAAACGAATGTTTGTGTCATAATACTTGCTCTTTGACTTTTCTTATGTCATACAGCATACAGCTTTTCAGAGCTTTACAGACACAACATACTAATTTCAACTGCATACCAAACACTTTCTACTATTTATATTCTCAAAATATCAACACTACTTTCACTGTCACAGTATTTGCACTTCATCGTACTCTTTATAAAATTAGACAGAAGACAAGTATTTATAAAACTGTTGCCGTCGTTCAAGATAAGTATTTATAATAATGTTTCAGTCGTTATTTACACTGTTTAGATCATTGCTGTCACTTACTTCCTGATCAAGATAAATTTGTTTCATTTTTGAAGCACCCGGTGGAGTTGACCTAACCTCTTTTGTCGCACATGCTTCTGTTATCACATGTTTTTAACCCGAAGAGTTAATATGTTTATTTCTTCGGAACTTTCGCGTACTGTTTAATGCCTTTGCTCTCGGCATGATTAATTACAAGAAAAGAAATAGCCCCCACCAAAAAGCTAAGAAACTACGAACTTCGCGCTTGTAAACAAATAATACCATGCAAACAAATGAAGCTCTTGAGCAGCCATAGAGTAACTAACAGTTAACACGCGGGCAGTTGCATGCAGGTTAACCACAGCATACTGATAAGGAAAACAAACTTTACCGCAAGTCAGAAAGCCATCCTAGCAGAAAAGTTACTGCATTTTCAATTTTCACTCCAAATTGGTGAATTAAATGGGCGTGACTAATGCATAGCCATATTTATAAGCCCGATTTAAATATCCTTAGAGGTCATATAAGATTGTACTTTACGAAATTAAATTAAATTGAGTTTTATTTATGGACGCTATTTAACTGCTGTGGTCCTTAGTGTCCCTGCTATACTGGGCGTGAAAGAACGGTAATTTTGCTCAGAGGCTTCTATATCAGGCTTGAGGTTCTTTTACGTGCCGTAAATCTACGACACGGGACCGCCGACTTAATTTCCTCCCGAAAGAAGCCATGCTAAGGATTTTTATGCCCGAAAGAATTCATCGCCCTCCGCCGGGTTTGAACCCGCGTCCTCGGGAACTAGGGTCTAGCATGGTAACCGTTACACCACGGAGGACGACTTGTACGAGCCAAAACTGAAATTTCGATTTTTTTATAACATTTTGACGTGCATGCCCCTTAAGGAAAATTGGCATTACAACTTGTTCCTGTAGATTTACAGTTAACTGCATGCGCATTCCTTACTATTTCGTACAAGACAAAGAACATCAAGAATGTAGCTGCTGTATTTTAAAACGTTGTCACAAAAAGAACAAATGAAGAACGAAAATACACGTGTTTAATTTGTATAGCTCCCTTTAACTTCTATGGTCATAAAAGGAACTTTAGATCTGAGAAACAATCGATGTTTTTTTTTACTTTCTCTACTACGTATAGTAAGTAGGGGAAGTATTGCATTCCACCCAAAAATTCGATACCAAGATTTCACCGGAAATACATGTTTTGAGACCTCCTGAATCAAAAAAAAATCTGTGTTACACTCACATGACTTTCTCTACTCTTGTACAATCTATTTTTACAAACGCCTATTCTCCATATGCTTCATATTAATCGAGATATCGAGATGTCAATCTTATTTGTAATTTTCTTGTAGATGCAAGGGGAATATGGTAGCTTTTAAGCGATAGTCAAATATTTTATCGCTGGTTGCTATGTGGCGCATTCCATTCTCTTTGCATGTCCAGGACATAAAAAAATGAATAACGAATTTGAGAAAAAGTATAAGTATTGGAAAATTTAAGGAAATAACAAGCAATATCTCGAAAACGGTTCACTCAACAAAAAAAAATGTATATGATATAAGTTGTGTATTTTAACGCGATCTACATTTTTTGTGTAGTAAAATTTTGTCTATCTCTTATGGTTTACCAGTTATGCAAAAGTCGTTCATAATGAAGAATACTTTTGGAGACATTCCCAGAAATTTCGAGATATACATTTCATTTCTCATGACATTATCTTAAACATATGATATTTTCATCAAAATCGTTAGAGCCATTTTTGAGAAAATTAAAATTTTCGAAAAATGTTCCATGTAAAGGGTAGTCTGGGGTGGGAGGATTTTCTTGAAAATCTTCGTGTCGCATCTCTGGAAGATACTGAACGTAAATACCAAGTTTGGTGTTTATCCGACTGTTAGTTTTTGAGTTATGCTGTTCACAGACACACACACAGACACACACACACACATACACACAGACACACACACACAGACACACACACGGACATGTTTCCAAAAATGCTTTTTTTGGATTCAGGAGGTCTCAAAACATGTATTTCCGGTGAAATCTCGGTATCGAATTTTTGGGTGGAATGCAATACTTCCCCTACTTACTATACGTAGTAGAGAAAGTAAAAAGCATTTTTGGAAACATGTCCGTGTGTGTGTCTGTGAACAGCATAACTCAAAAACTAACAGTCGGATAAACACCAAACTTGGTATTTACGTTCAGTATCTTCCAGAGATGCGACACGAAGATTTTCAAGAAAATCCCCCCACCCCAGACTACCCTTTACATGGAACATTTTTCGAAAATTTTAATTTTCTCAAAAATGGCTCTAACGATTTTGATGAAAATATCATATGTTTAACATAATGTCATGAGAAATGAAATGTATATCTCGAAATTTCTGGGAATGTCTCCAAAAGTATTCTTCATTGTGAACGACTTTTCCATAACTGGTAAACCATAAGAGATAGACAAAATTTTACTACACACAAAATGTAGATCGCGTTAAAATACACAACTTATATCATATACATTTTTTTGTTGAGTGAACCGTTTTCGAGATATTGCTTGTTATTTCCTTAAATTTTCCAATACTTATACTTTTTCTCAAATTCGTTATTCATTTTTACTTTCTCTACTACGTATAGTAAGTAGGGGAAGTATTGCATTCCACCCAAAAATTCGATACCGAGATTTCACCGGAAATATATGTTTTGAGACCCGCTGAATCCAAAAAAAGCATTTTTGGAAACATGTCCGTGTGTGTGTCTGTGTGTGTGTGTCTGTGTGTGTGTCTGTGAACAGCATAACTCAAAAACGAACAGTCGGATAAACACCAAACTTGGTATTTAGGTTCAGTGTCTTCCAGAGATGCGACACGAAGGTTTTCAAGAAAATCCCCCCACCCCAGACTACCCTTTACATGGAAGATTTTTCGAAAATTTTAATTTTCTCAAAAATGGCTCTAACGATTTTGATGAAAATATCATATGTTTAAGATAATGTCATGCGAAATGAAATGTATATCTCGAATTTTCTGGGAATGTCTCCAAAAGTATTCTTCATTGTGAACGACTTTTGCATAACTGGTAAACCATAAGAGATAGACAAACTTTTACTACACAAAAAATGTAGATCGCGTTAAAATACACAACTTATGTCATATACATTTCTTTTGTTGAGTGAACCGTTTTCGAGATATTGCTTGTTATTTCCTTAAATTTTCCAATACTTATACTTTTTCTCAAATGCGTTATTCATTTTTTTATGTCCTGGACATGCAAAGAGAATGGAATGCGCCACATAGCAACCAACGTTAAAATATTTGACTATCGCTTAAAATCTAGCATATTCCCCTTGCATCTACATGTACATTACCAATAAGATTGACATCTCGATATCTCGATTAACATGAAGCATATGGAGAATAGCTGTTTGTAAAATTAGATTGTACAAGAGTAGAGAAAGTCATGTGAGTGTAACACATCAGATTTTTTTATGTCCTGGACATGCAAAGAGAATGGAATGCGCCACATAGCAACCAGCGATAAAATATTTGACTATCGCTTAAAAGCTACCATATTCCCCTTGCATCTACAAGAAAATTACCAATAAGATTGACATCTTGATATCTCGATTAATATGAAGCATATGGAGAATAGGCGTTTGTAAAAATAGATTGTACAAGAGTAGAGAAAGTCATGTGAGTGTAACACATCAGATTTTTAAGTTTAACGTCCCTTAAACGGGTAGGTCATATCGGACAATGAATGAAACAGCTAAAATGATGTTCAAATGAGCCCGGGGTCCATAAAGATTAGAATTATCCGACTTCACCTTTTCAAAATAAGGCGAAAAATCTTACTGGATAAATCGCCCTAACAGAGGTTCAACCCGGGACCTTCTGAATGAGAAGCAAACACGCTACCCCCACACCATAGAGGGAATATCTCGTTGAATTTGTATGTTTTCTTAACGTTTAAATTGAAATATTACATTTTCATTGCAAAGATAAATTTCAATTTATATAAATATATTCAAAGATAAATTATTATCTCAATAGCTCTTGCTATTAAAAACCGTCGCATAAACTCCCACGCTCATACTTACAGATTTCGCGGAGGACAGGGAATGTTTCTGGTTAAAAAAGACTTCCGCCACAGCCGGATATCGAATCTGGGGCTTCTGGGTTGAGAAGCCAGAACGCTGACAGAAGCGTTCTTGAGTTATTTTCCTACGTTATTCATATTCATGCGCATTGACGAATAATAACAATATGACTTTATTTAGTGTGCCATCGATGCTAGCAGCTACCAGAATCGTATACACATAGGAATTCCGTCAGTAAGTATACCAACATGAGTTTGTCCCATTTAAGCACACCTAAATCTTATTTTCCTGAGTCGGATCGAACCCACTGGTTATCGGGATGCAGAAAGCCAGTGCTCAATCAATTGCGTCACCGCACCGACTTTTTAACCTAGGTTATATTTTCTTATTGCTTTCATTAATCTTTTTAAACCTTCACAAACGTCACCGATCGAACAGACAAAGTAAGGTAGCAAATTATCCCATACTTTCCGGGAAATTCCGTAATTCAACATTTATTCAGATCGAAAATCCAGGTCCTGTATTTTGTAGCATGTATCCCGTATTTCTCGTTTAAATTTCTCGTATTTCTCGTCTAACTTTTGTTTTGTAGTGGAACTTACATAGTTTTAAATTAAATTAACATGTTCCAAGAACCTGAGTCTAACTGAAGTAAACTTTAAGAATTTCTACTTGAGCTTCTTTGCATATTTAATTCTTCAGATTTGCCTCAGAATCTTGGATGCCCTTCACTTTAAGATCAGAGCTTCAGTTTCAACAACTTCAAAACGTTCTTAAGTGTATTCAATGCCAGATTTTATATCCCATGGAGGGAATGCATCAGAAACATGGGTCAAGTGCGCTGAAAAAAAAAGAAATGTGTATAAATAACTTGTTTAAGATAGTTGGATTTGTTCTTAGTGTGCCAAGATCAAATGCAGATACATTCTTCTAATGAACAATAAGTGGACTGTGAAACATAACAGAAGCAGAGCAGATCTCAGGTGACTGTAAATTTATTTATTCATGTAAAGGCTGTTTTAATTTTTGTAAAAACACATAAAGAGATACAGAAAGAAGACTGATTCTGTTGATAAGTGCAAACTGTGATATATTGATGTTAAGATGGCAGAATATAATGTAATTTATTTACAGTAATAAATTTGTGAAGCAATAAAGAAATGTTTGATAACAAAATGTCTAATTACAGAATGCGTTAAAGTGTTTATCTATCCCTTATTTTCATTTCTGAAAATTAGCAACCCTAGGACGAAGATCGGAGAAAATTATTTTTTACAACCTCCTGAACCCCCGGAATGTTTAAAGTGCCATGCAACCTGTAATTCTCGTAAACAGTTCAACTTTGAACAATTGATCCGGATTCCTAAAGCAATTTTAGTATTAATTGTAATAAGGTCGCTTTCTGTTTACTTTCTCTAAGAGGAAGTATTGCATTCCACACAAAAATTCGATATCGAGTTTTCACCAATATATGTTTTGAGGTGTGCTATATATATATGTGTGTGTGTGTGTGTGTGTGTGTGTGTGTGTCCGTCCCCGTCCGTTTCTGTCCATCTTTCTGTCTGTGAATAGCATTACTCAGAAATGAAAAGTCGGATAAGTACCTACAACATTTTGTATTTAAGTTCAGCATCTTCCAAGGACGCGACACAAAGATTTTGAAGAAAATTTGACACCAAACTAGAGTTTACATGGAATTTTTCACCTTACTTCTTATTTTCTCAAAAGTGGTTCCAACGAATTTGATAAAAATATATGTTTAAGATATTTACATGACTAATTCAATTTATAGGTACATTCAATTCTCTGGACATAGCCTGTGAAGTCCTGTTTATTCGGAAGGAGTTTTGTATAAGTTTGTTTAACTGGTAAACTTTAAGAGATACACAAAAACGTACTGTACAAAAAATGTAAAACCTCAAAACACGTAATTTATTAAACAGTATTTTGTGTGTGTGTGTGTGTGTGTGCGCGCGCGCTACAATGGCCATTTCGGAAATGTCCGTTATTATTGCTTTGAATTTTGTCCTTATTCTATGGTGGACACACGATACTACTTGCGGAGTATTCCGAAGATGCCACTTGCTCCATCTCGCTGAGCTTGATTCATTTGTCTTCACAACTGCAGGGCTGCCAACATATGACTAACAAACATCGCCATTCTTTCACGGATAACGGATACTCCTTGCATGTCTTTATTCGCAGTAATATACGTAACATTAATTTCCCTTTATTTTTTTATAAGTAGAGGAGGGAAGCACTATCGACAATATTGCGAAGCTTTTTGTCGTTACGCCAGAATTTTACTATAAAAGAAAGAATCCTTAAAAGGGTGGGTGGATCACAGGCTCTGGAAGTGTCAAACATTACAAAACACAACTCTAAGGTAATCTATCTAATCGTTTTGCTTTTTTTAACACTATTTATAACATGCGTCTACATACGATGGTTTTACCGAATTTTTCAAGACTATAATTTTTCCAAGTGCTGTCACTATCAGTTCTTTCCTGCTGTGTCATTGAAACAGTATGGAATTTCAAGGCAAGTATATAGCGATTGTTTTTAAACATCGCATATCGATTCGGTAACTCAATCCCCCTTGTACCTACAACGAAATGCTAATGTAGCTATTTGCAAAGGTTTGACTTGACGAACATTAAGTAGACAGAAAAAAAACTTTGGTAAGAATATTTTGTAGAAGCCATATGCAAATAAACGAAAACGGATAGAGAAAGTCCTGTAAATTAAGCACATAAGCTTTTTAACTCTTAGCAGTTGAAGTCACACAACTTTAAAAGCAGTCACAAAATGAAGCCTTTAGTATTTCTTCTATTAGTATGTATCCAGATTCCGAGAATATGAAACACAGCATGTTAATATTAGGTCATTTTTTCATCTACAAAATATTTAGTTTAAAATGTTACTCAATAGGTGTTGCCACGATAATGGAGAAATAAACCACATAATTTATTTTTCAATGGTCACAACACCTAAGGAGAAAACCGCTGAAAAGTGAAAAACGATATTTTGTCGTGAACCGTTTATTACTTCAGTTTGTAATCTGGTAAACAAAATTCTAACCTATTTTATGGAAAATTGGCGTTTAAAATTATATATAATCGAAAACAAATATTGACATTTAATCTTCACACATACACGCGCTGTGTTCAGCAGAACTGCTGTGTAAGTAAGTATTTATGCAAATTTTCTTTGCACTTCTGAAGGTTTTAAATGCTTATGTTTTTCTTAGTTCATCTTTTAATTCTTTTTGTAGAAAACAGAGTTAACGATACCACTGCCTTTTAATATGCGTAGGAAAAGCAAAACTTAAAATTGGCTTCGAATTTAACCTTGATCATGTAAGTTTAACGTCATTTAACCGGCTAGGTCATATTGGATGCTGAATGAGTGAAATGGATTATGTGAAATTATGAGTCAGGGATCCATATAAAAGCTTAGAGTCACCCGATATTTAGTACCTCCAGAAAGTATTCGTCTCTGCTTTAAAATACCTAGGAACCTATTAAAGGAGAGAAAATTCCCATCTTTAGTACGTAGAGAAAAAAAGAAAGAAAAAGGATACTGCAATATGGGTATTCTGGGGCTTTTCATGATTTTTAATTTTATTAGTCTTATAATTTTTGCAAATTACATCGACTTTACAAGCTTTTCAAGTGTGATATTACAAAATTGTTTTACCTTCATTCGTACAGCAAGATTGTTTTGGCGCAATATCCGCAGTTGCGGTGAAAAAGGTTTTGGTCAAAGCCAGGATCAACGTTTTCACTGAACTTCCTCTTAACTCCTGCTTTTTACGACTTCACAAATTTATTTCTCCGTCAGTTTAAACATATGTCGCTTACATTGTTAGGAATATCAAAAAAAAAAAAAAATCGACTACATGTATATAAGATAATTTTGTAAACACTATACATGAAAAAAATGAAAAATTGGCAAAATAGCAAAAATATAAAATTAATAAAGTGCGGGTAAAGCCCAGAACAAGTACATCGCTTGTTTCTTTCTGCATATTAAAATAATACTTTTCTTTCCGTTCTATAATCATTGTTCATTTTCTGAGAATTAGAGAAAACCTAGGTAACCTACCCCAACCGACATTCGAACTCCTAGCTCTTGAACATGAGGTAGAACCCGCTACCTCCATATCACGGAGGTGGGCAACTTCGATCGTGTTAACTGCTTAAGCTCAGAGAAGAAGATCTGAACCAAATTAAAGACCAAAATTTTGAGTTATGTTTCAGTTGGCTTTCATATGAGTAAAAGTTACAATATACGGGAGGTTACTAACTGCAATTTTGACATTTTCTCACCATTATGCGATAAGTCACTGATTATCGGATTGTTAGGTTCCACTCATGACAGGCAACTCCTCCGCAAATACACACCTGTTAAATGTATTGGAAAGCTTAGTTATATTGTATCTGTTACGTTGGTGTCCTGTTTTTATATTCGCAGGTGTTCAAACTTCGCACGCCAACCATTTTGTCACCAACTGATGCACTGATTATATTAGTTATATTACATTAATTATATTATTAATATTTTATTAGATTAGCTATAGTTATATTAATTAGGCTAATTATACGAAGATTTAATTATTATCATTATTAGGTTATATTATTAATTATTAGGTCTTATTTTTGCAGTTAACCAGAAATTTGAATTGTTTTTGCAAGTTTTGGTGTAAGCGTTGTCTGTTTGAGTGAGGTTTTATTTTTTAGAGGAAGAAGATCTGAGTAGAAAAAATAATCAAGAAATGTAAATGTTTGGTTTAGGTAAGTACGCCGAAATGATATTAAAACATAATTATAAGTTGTTCTCCATACTATTACAGTACAGTAATTTACAACGTTTAATAACACACGCATGTTATATAAATTAAATTAGCACAGTTCAGTGCTTAATTTAACACTTACGGTACGTCCAGGTTATACGTAATATAATCAGCGTTTATGGCGAGAAAGATAACCAAACCTTTGCACCGAAGAAAATAATATTGCAGAGTAGTAGGTATAATTGATATGACAATGGGTCATAACGCTAGCAGAAAACTGAAATAGTGCGTCTTTTGTAAATAGACTGTCTGGTAATTTCTCTGATTATCCTATCTAGTATCTCAAGTTACAACGTTGAGTGCCCTGACAATGCAGCATCAGCCATCTTTGTTTTGAGTTATGCTGCCTTCTCTATAGTTTGGTACTGGCGAAACTTCCTTACCTGATATGCAAAAAAAGGTGTTGTTTAAGAAAAACACAAATACAAAAGGAATCAATAGCTTCCTTAAGAAGAAGATGCTGATTGCCTACACGTTTAATATGATTTTTACATAAATGAAAGAAAACAATAGTGAGCGAGCAAGCAAGCACGAAACCTATTAGCAATTGATTTAGCGGAAAAATAATAATAGGCGAGATATGCGTGCTCTACAGATGGCATGCAATTAACAGCCCACGACAACGTAACTAACTGTAGTTCTCTGTTTGACTAATGAGTATTTATAAGCTTCGGTTCCGAATATACAGAAGTAAATCTGCTGTACACGTGTGATATTCATTGAAATCACTTTAAAACGGTAGTAACTTGTTAACAAAGTCTGGAGCACTTTACGCTGTCTGTTGGTACCCCCGCATAAGCAACTTTAATACTGACGATCGCGGCAAAGTGCGCTCCAGTGTCCAGTGCGGATACGAATGAAATATTCCAGACAAGACGCTTTAAGCATTGTGAAGGTAGCGTCTCGTAGCGTATTCATGACAAGTGACGTCCATCATGTTGCAGGATTCTTCTGAGGTTTGTCCCTCAACGTCCATTATGTAATGGAGATGAGTAATGCACTAAGTCAATAAAATATACAAAACGTCATATCTTATTAACACGAAATAATTCAGCTCTGGATAAAAAAACAATACCTAAAAAATTTGCTAACATATTGCTGATAGCGCCAAATAGCTTAAAATAGTTTTGCTACAAGTGTATTAGACGGCTTATACATTTTTAAGCTCATTGATGTCCTATAAAATAATTGTTTCTAATTTCTTTAAATACTGGGGCAATTGCCTATTGTTTAAGACTGTATGCACATTTATTTACAATTACGTGCTTTTTATGTGAAATAATTTGCTCTGATCTAGCATTTATATAATAAATTGCAGTTCACATGAAAAGCCTCTTTCCACCGTCTAGGGGTCCACCACGAAAGGATTCAAATTTCAATGAATTAAGAGTAAAATAACAAAATATTTTCTTAGCAAGGCTTTCAAATTGGGACAGTTTCTTTCTTATATACCTAACATATGTGTAAACAGCATTCAACCTTTTATAGCACAACACGATTTTGTTGGTAATTAAATCATAAGAAACAAAACGTACATTTTTAATCCGTTAACTTCAAAGGAAATTCTATCTGAAAAAAATAAAACACACACACCGAATATTTCGGAAACGAATAATACTACAAAATAATTTCGTGCCATAAATGTGCATTTTAATAGTTATACATTTTTCATTTAGTAATTATTTTGTCTATCTCTTGTGCCTTCTCAGTTAAAAGAGAATGAAGTTCCTTTCTTTGGCTGTTTGCAGAAAAGTCGTGATATAAGTTATTTGTCATAACCGTATTTCAAGCATTTGTGGGCTAAATTAAAAAAATCGTTAAGTGCAGTTTATTTAGTTTTGAGAAAAACACATTTTAAATGTCTTCTTTACCCTAAAAACCGGAATAAAATGTTATAATACAGTGATCAATAGCTAATATGATCTATAAAATATTAAGTCGTAATTGTACTATCAAATGTTTATTTTTTGCCGCACATTTTTTAAAAAAATGGTCAAAATATTAGTGTACTTAATTGTTTTTTTGCAGACAATATTCACACATAGAAAGAACATGAATCTATGATAATGATTCCACACATGCAGTGTGTAAGCTACAGCTGGAAAGGCAGAATGCAATGCCATAACCTGGGTTTAAACCACGGATATAGCTTCCTGTGCCACTACTCTAATCAACTGAGCTACTATGGCAATATTGCCAGTACGTCATTAAATTCCCCAATTAACTCGCAATGGCATTGGAATTTTTTAGTCGGATTCTGCCTTTCCAACATAAATCTAATCTAACATCCTCAATAATTTATTATTAATTATGTTTGTTTACTGAGCACGTGCATTTAATTCCTTTTTTTTTTTTTCTAGAAATAAATCACATTGAAATCATGTACTTGCATTAATGTCCTGTAATTAAGAAAAAAATATTTATAGCTTTTAGCAAATAATGGGCTATCGAATTAAATGATTGATGTACGCCATACTAAGTCCCTGTACACAAGGTTTCTGCAATTTATTAATATATTATGTTTTCAGATTTAATACCGTTACTATCATCTACATAACATTCAGGAACTGCATTAGTGGGTGTTTTTTAAGTAGGAAGAGACTTGTACCATCGATGAAATTCCTCGGGATTTGTTCCTTTCTTGCATAATTATATCAGAAAATTGTTCTTCTTAACATCTATTGGCACTTTTAGGATACAAATCTCTCAGAGCAATACTATTCATATTTGTGGGTCGGCCTTTACCAAATGTAGATATGTTTCCTTTAATCTGATGCGTAGGTAGCTGTACTTGTACTCTGTCATTCCAGGCTTAGACTTCTGATAGCGGAAATATTATAACCGAGAGAGGTGGCGTCGCGGTAACGTGTGTGACTCGCATTCGAGAGGTCCCAGGTTCGATCCCCTGCTACCGGCCACCCCTCTCCGGGGTTGACAGGCGAATGCTAGGGTGGTTTCTTCTCTACCACGACTTCCTTTCCATCATTTTCATTTCCTTTTCAACTTTTAGGTGTGCTTCTAGGTTTCGTGGCATATAGGGAGCCGGGCAGAGTGTATGCTCAATGGAAAGAGTACAATCCGTGAACACCAGAGAGCTGCTTGATTGCTGGGTCGTTCATCGACCTCTCTCGGCAGCTCGAGCAATGGAACGGGTCTGCGAGCTTGGATATGTTACTGACGTAGCCTCCTGTGTTTCCTTCACCTCATCCCTTCCTCCTGGAGTGTGGTTGCCGAAATAGATGTACGCAGGTCGCAGCGCGTGAGGTGTTCCCCTCCGTTGAATCGCTTATATTGAAAATATTTCACTTTTAACTTATTTACCTAGTGACATTCACTATCTATAAATCTATTCTTGATGATTTCCCTAGACAAATTGATTTCTGTGTGTTTTACTTGATGTTTCGTACCCGTTTTGATCTTGCAAGTCGGAATATATTTAGCCAGTCCTGGAGCATGCTGTTCTTTCTTTTTCTTTTCCCGCACATTCAATAGCACTGTGCATGCCATCCACTTCCATGAAAGAGTGGCCGATTTCAAGAAATTGATGTTAAATTACGTTTGGATTTTTTGAAGTATAATGCTGCTATATGCTGATTTCTATTCTGGTTCCGACAGGTGTCAAATTTATTTCAGGTCGAAGCAGCAAAACATTTTTCAAGAAGCAAGTACCAACCTCTGAACTTCTTTCACTCTTTAGTTCAGTCCACGAATGCATCACTTCGCTCAGATAATTCATAAATAATGAAACTGAAAGCACAGATTTTCAGATTATAGTACATATATCTGGCTTATATCACTGGAAGGTATTTGCTAGACGAATTGCAGTCGAATGTCGAGCTCATGTTTTATCAGTTTTAAAATCTTTCTTTATCGGCTAGTTTTGCTTCATTTCATTCATTTTTTTCTTTCTTTCTTTTTCTGCGTTCGTCCTGCAGTATCCAATATTTTCATCTCGAGTTTATTTTCTTGATTAATGTGATTCCATTACTGGGAACTCTCTCTACATAACGTAAATTAGCTTTGTTGAGGGGAACTTTTTCACCTCTCTTGCCATTTCGTTGAAAAGTCCACTGGCACTTTTCCCTTTATATGCAGTATCAATGACACCAGTCGAAATACTTAAAGAGTTCTAATAAAAAATCTCTTGCAGGTCCTAACCTTTTGGCCATCTTTATGTAAGTATAAGCTTTTGGAATCTTGGCAATGTTTCATTGAATGATCGATATTTCGTCTTCTTCCTGGAATAATTGCATAACTTGTGTGTTAAGAATATAATCTTTCTGTCTATGATAATCACAGTCCTAGTAGTGTTTGCAAATAGAATACCTAGCATCCCCTGAAAAATGTTTAATGCAGCTTAATCTGCATTTTTTTTTCACAACTGAGACATCCACTTCCAAAGGGTCCCTTATCCGGAAGTGAAATTTTGGGGAAAATGCAAAAAAAAAAAAAGTTTATCACACAAACCGTTCATTGTATGCTAATAATATTTCGCACACTTATTAATCTTAATTTCCGAAGCCTTCTGGAATAATTACAGCTTATAGAAACCAAAGATTTTCATAAAATAAAATAATAACTTGGACAAGGTGCCGCTTGAGAGTGCATAACGGACAAAGGACATTTTGGAACTGTATAAAATGGACGAGGGAGAATTTGGATCTTTAGGGATTAAATTCCTTATTTAAAAATAAATAGAACCAATATTAGTAACAAAATATTAGCTAATTTATTCATGAAACTGGAAAATAGTGTACATTGTTTATTAGAAATGAATATATCCACAATTATTGAATTGCCTCATCCATCTCCTTCATCGGACCTCCCTCATGTTCGTCCTCCGATACATCTGAATGATTTCTGTCATAATTTGAAAAGACGTCTTTGTAGAAATGCAAGTCAGGTAAGGTATACCAGTCATCATAATGAAGTTGAAGTAACCTCTTGATATCATCTTTTTTAGTTTCCTTCACCGGGATTTCAACTGCTATCTGCTTAGGATCAATCTCACTTATATTTTTTACATTGGTCTTATCGGCGGCCCTTCCTTTGGAGCTTATTGCCTAAGGCAATAGTGTTAACTCGTATTCGCTTGTCGTTGGGTTTCTTGCACTTTGGGTTTTTATCATTAGATAACTACACATTTACACTCTCATTCATACTTCCGGGCTCTGGGGAGGATAGGCAGTAATCTTGGCCAGAGAAAAATTCCCACCGCAGCCGGGAATTGAACCCGGGACCCCTCACACATCAGGCAGACGTTCTAACGACTGAGCTATGAGGCTCTTGTTGGGTTTTAGAACCTTCCTCGCAATGCCCAGATTTGTGTTGCATTTATGCTCTCCACAAACAGGAATGTCTGCATTCGATGCCCTTCCTCGAGTGATAGCAAATCTCTTGCTTAGAGCAAATTGGAAATGCCAGTGGTTAGGTTTCCAATTGTACACATTGAAGTCTCAACCTATCTTAGAGCAGTCCCATTCTTCTCGAAAAATACTGTAACACTGTTCTGGTTTGCATATCATATTCATTTTCTTAAGTTCCTTTTCAATGCGCCCAAAAACCCGGTCGGATGGAGTGTCCAAGATCTGGAAAAATAAGTTGTATCTGACGAACGTTGAGGGGGTCTTCGTGCAACACCTTCATTAGCATACCAAAGCATGCTAATAATAATTGTATTCCCCCCATAATCATCAGCAAACTGCCGTACAGCAAACAGTCATATTACTTCATAACCTCCTACGTCGGTGTAAGTAAATCTGATAGACCGCTGAGGCAATTTCGCATGATCCTTTATGACTATTTGCTTTTGTCCAAGTGTAGATAAAAATTTTATCCTAAGACTGCCTATCTTTCAATGTAATCTCACATATTGTAAATTTGTATAAATACAATATGTGACTTGGTCTAGTGTTTTAGGTAGTACCAAGTTCTTTTGAAAGTCGAATGAAAGTATTATGGTTTTTTTACATCAGTTTTCACGGGTGAAAACATGCTATAGTACGCCTCTTTATGACACCCAAACTCAGTTTCAAGATCTTTGTCCTGTCTATTAGATTTTCACCTTTCCTCATATTACAAACACTTTGAACTGTGATCTTCAACAGGTGATTCGAAACTTCGGTAGTATTCCTTCAAAAAAATTTCCTGAAGTATTCATAATAATTAACTATCAGGCTTCTTCAGAACATGAATTATTGTAAACTTTATGAAGTTGTTAATGTGCTATCTAAATATTCCTTATTTGTCTGAGTATTATGGCAGTAATGGGATTCTAAAGGTACAAGAGCCTCAGTGAAAATTTTGGCTGATTTCTTCTTCTTCTTCTTCTGTTTTTTAGCTCATCATGTGCTTGTGAGCGATTATCGCCACCACGAATTTCTTTGGAACTTGCATCAGTTTGAAAATGAATCCTACACACTCTTTGAACTCTCTCTCTCTCTCTCTCTCTCTCTCTCTTCTCTCTCTCTCTTTTCGGAGTATTTAAAATGCTGAGAAATGGCGTTTGAAAGATTTGGTACTCACATATTATACCATACTTAGTAATAGGTATATAATATTTATGCCAGTTTTTAGTGGTTTGCTTACATTCTCCTCTAGCTCAGGAGACTCTCAAAATCATATACTCCTGATCAATTTTAATTGAACCACAATCCATGTTGTTTTTTTTTAACTGTGTCATTTGAGCAGTGCAGATCCTTTCAATTATATTGGCACCCTGATATTTTTGGGAGGCACTTGGAGGAATAAGGAGCTTTTTACGCACAATTTTCTTCCACAGCATACGATTTCGTAGTTTTTTTTGTCCTCTCCTTTAGAACTTGGTATCACTGTTTCTTCTTGCATAATCTCAATTTCATTGGTTGTAGATTCTTGCATCTTGTTCTGCAGTTGTTATACATTTGAAATCAGAAAACTCATAAAGCACACTAAATAATTAATAATTATGTTATAAATCACATAAAACATAGTAATTACTAACCTGCTTGGAACCAATATCGCACATAAATGTTATAAGCTTCCTGGTTGTTGAAATGTTTTGATTTTATTTATTTACGGAAATATTGCTGTTACCTAAAAACCGTGTATTATTCCATCCAAATAAAGCAAAGAGTAAGAAATTCATTATTTAATAATCCATGGTAACAGATATCCAACTCAATCGACAAGTTTGGAACTCAGTATTGTAGCTTGATTACCCTCGCAGTGGGCTTCGTCCTCCGTGGTGTAGTGGTTACCATTGCTAACCTCTAGTTCCCGAGGTCGCGGGTGCGGTGGTAGTATTATTGTTCGCCCCACATTGGGGAAACAATATGTAGTGGTATTAATGTTTGTAGTCGAAAGATGCTACTATTTATCTGCCGCACGTATGAAAGACAGTTTGTCGCGGTCACTTCGTGTTATCTTTTGCTGAGCGCCTGTTATTGTATTTAATTTTGGGTTCACTGTCCTCCGGCTAGCTATGATTTCTCGGTCAAGCACTTATCTTGTACAGGTGTGTAAACGGAAAGGAGTTTTTATCCAAAGATAACACTGATAAAAGAATTTGTTTTACACTTTTATTGTCGTAACACATTATTCACTTTCACCTATTAATCTTGACACTCGCCACTTATTTACTGCACATTATTAATTCGCGTACTTCAACTTTTTGTGTAATTAACTTTAGACACGAGAGATTTTTCATAAATTTGCTACGCGTAACCTTGATGAACTACTTGCGATGTATACACTATGAATGCCTCCGTTTAACTCATCGATGTCTTATACGCGAATGCTTCTGTTGGACTACGTGAAACTTGATTCTGACACTGAATTTATACTTCCTCGCCCCAATATGCCTAAAGATTATAACCGAGCTGCTATTGGTTAATAAAACGCGCCAACATTAGCGTCTATATTTATATCCAATGAAAATTACGAAAACATATGCTCTGGGGAAAATGTTCCAGCAAATTCTAAGAAAAACACGCCACTCTGACGTCATTTGCTCGTCTCTAATAATGATAAACAGCTCACCCCCTCGCTACATTATTGCACGCTATTATTGTCAGTTTCAGCAAGGCCGTATAAACCCACTTCTCGACAATGCTTACAATCAACAAAATCTCAAATCAATGTCACACCAATGCATATTCACACTACAATCACTCTGACATTTACATTATTGTGATACAAATTACTGCTTCACGGGTTCAAACCCGGCGGAGGGCGGCGGATTTTTTCGGGCGTAAATATTCTTAGCATGGCTTCCCTCGAAGAGAAGTAAAGCAGGTGGTCCCGTGTCGTAGATTTACGGCACGTAAAAGAACCTCAAGCCTGATAAACAGGCCTCTGAGCAAAATTACCGGTCTTTCGCGCCCAGTATACGAGAATGGGACGCTAAGGGCCACAGCAATTAAAGAGCGTCCATAAATAAAACTCAATATAATTTTCTGCGTGGGACAAGCAACGTTTGTTACTGTATATTATTAGATAAGTCTGCCATATTAGATTCATGAACTGGACAAGGAACACCATGTAACTACAAAGGATATTCAAATACAATTTTCAATGGTTTTGGGACATTTTGGTATTGTAAGGCCAAAATGTATAAACGATGCATAGACGATGCCATTATACCAAAACATCAATTTTTCATGTTGGTGAACAAGGAATCTTTAGGAAATGGATGTCCCAACTAATGGGCTTTGGTTTCTTACTTTCCATTTTCTGTTTTTTTATTATTATTTTCTATCCTTTTTCTGGCTCACATTGTTTATATCTAGACAGTTTACACTTTGAGTTCTCTCTTTCTGTAGGCCTATCATTACTGCCTGTTTCACATAAATCTGCATCAGAATGTCACTTGAATCAAGTATGCAATCATGGTCCCTAACCAAGCAGTCAGAATCAAAATCATATACTTCACTACCAACACCTAAGTTAGCCGTGTGATTTCCCTTCAAACTGCCCTTATTAGGATTTTCCACTATTTTCTCTTGAATGTTTAGTAGTGTAAAATTTTATATCTTGTCCACGCTGCTGTAGGAGTTTGACGTTCATTTATTTTAAAATTAAAAAAAATATATATTTTCACTATTAAGACGATTCTGATATAACATTATTCGAATTCATGCTATGATTAGAAAAAAAATTATAAATTCATTCTAACTGCATACCTGCAGCTTCACCATTACCGTTTACAATTTTCTTAGCCAGTAATACCAACAAAGCGCTTCTGGAAGAGATTTCTGAAATTTACAACACTTTTAACAACATATTAATTCACCAACTACTGTATTAATCCACCTCGGCAGCTGTTAATATAGATGATGTCTCATAAGTAATGTCGGTTTTTAAGCAAAATTTTATTTTAATGTGCTTTACAGAAAATGATTCTAATCTTCAAATTGAAGACCATGAGCTTTTATAGTTCTGAGCCACCTTTTAGCGAGGTTTGCGCAACGGTACCAGTTTCTGGATTTTCACACGAAAAATTCGTTGATACCCATTTCAAGTGCTTCAATGTTTTCAAAATTTCTTTCACGTAGGAAATGGGCCATGGATCTAAACAGACGGTAATCTGATGACGCAAAGTCAGGGCTATATGCTGAATGTGGTAGCAGTTCGATTCCTTCCAATTTCTGAATTTTGTCCATTGTACTTTGAGCTGTATGAGGTGTCGCATTGTCCTGCTGCAAGAGAACTCTGTTTCTATTAACTAATGCCGGGTACCTCTGACTAAAAACTTGATGAACTCGTTCTAGTTGTTGAGAATAAAGTTCCGCATCGACTACACGCCCATTTGGAACAAATTCCCAATGAAAGCTTCAAAATTCCACCAAACACATATCATTATTTTGAGGTCAAACAGATTTTTTTAACGACAACGTTTGCAGGCTAACGGATATCGAGCCAATGTTTGGAGGTGTCAGGGTTGCGGTAAAACATTCTTTTTCATCGCATGTGACAATTCTCCTGATAAATCTATCATCCCAGGGATTAGCGACAATCTGACGACAGATATCCACTCCACATTGAGCTTGATCAGGTGTCAATTCAGCTTCTGTAGATTTTAAAGTGTCTTGATATGGCAATGTATGGTATCTTTTGAAGCATCAAGTTCCTCTGACAACCTCCGAGTGCTTGTCTGTAAAATTGAAATTGGGTTTTATTTATGAACGCTCTTTAACCGCTGTGATCCTTAGCGCCCCATTCCATACTGGGCGTGAAATACCGGTAATTTTGCTCAGAGGCCTCTTTATTAGGCCTGAGGTTTCTTTTACGTGCCGTAAATCTACGACACGGGACCACCGGCTTTACTTCCCTTCCAAAGAAAGCCATGCTAAGGATGTTTACGCCCGAAAAAACTCCATCGCCCTCCGCCGGATTTGAACCCGCGACCTCAGGGTGCTTGTCTGTGGATTTTCTTCCAAAACTCTGCGTGCATTCTCAATATTCCATAGCTTGTGTCTTCCAGAACGTTGTAAATCTTTAACGTATTCGTCTCCATTATTAAAACGCTGTGCTACTCGTTCACTAACACACCTTCACCTTCGACTTCTCACATTCTTCGAGCCGCGGCAGCAGCTTTATAATCTTGTTTCCAGTAGTGCTTCAAGAGGAGTCTAAGCTCGAACTTTGTTGCCTCCGTTTTAAAATATATTATTACCAACTGCTGGCTGCCAGCATGTTAACAATACGGAACAATAACCATAGCGCTCTATAAATAGTATTGACAAAAATAAAAGCATATATAAGTACGACACAAACCCAATTAAAAAACCGAAATTACTTATGAGACAACCTAATATTATTCAGGTACTCCTGGAAAAAATGCTGTCACAGTCCACAATAATGAAAAATACTTCCACTGTAGAGAATTTTACTAATAGTATTTCTTCATTATTGTCCAAAAATCGTTATAGAATTTATAAAATAAATATTTATGCGTTATAAAAATTCTAATTGAATTAATATAGGAATAAATTATTTTCCTTGTCTATCATTCTCCTATACTACAAAAACCCTTTAAGTGCAATTGGTGAACTTTCTCAGTAGAAGAAATGATCCGTAGTCCACAATTATTTTACTGTAAAAATCCTCAAAGTGCACTTGGCAGAGTTTTACTGTTTTAGAAATATTACTTGTTCATATTTCTTGCACTACTAAAGTAATTTAAGTGCACTTAGCGCACTTATCTGGTAAGAAATGTTACCTTGCATATGATTCTTTACTGCTAAAATCCTTTGAGTGTACTTGACGGAGTTTTGCTGCAAGGAAAATATCATTATACTGCATGTCATCATGAACTACTACAGCCCTTTAAAAGCCCTAGCTGAACTTTTCCTGTCATGCAGTATTAATTCATATAATATAAGTAAACAGCATAAACCACATAAAATCACTTGTTTCCTTTAGCTTAGAGATTCTTCAATTTCTTACTTAACTTGTGAATAAGTTTTGTATACGAGAGCGATTGAAGTTTTTTTTGTGGGGGGGGGGGAGTTGATGCGGACATTAACATGAACAGTTACAAATGCGAGATGGAACTTTCCAAATATTGCGATGAGAGAGAGTACACGTGGCGGAAGTCAATGTAAGCAATAATAGTATTCCAGAAATAATATCTGCCGCCGTACAATCCATAGTAAACCATAGAAGGAAATTATCTTTGCATTAAATTGAAGCGTCACTATTTTTACCCTGCATTACTGTATTTGAACCCTATCAGTCCCGGTTTCTTTTCGACAAAAACCGATTTGTGTAACATAACGGCATAATGTGTCTCTGAAATCGTTACTACCTGTTTTCAGCTTTGCAACTCAGTTTCTAAACCATTGGACATCAGCTGCTAGGACTTCAGAGTCGGAGTTTCGCTAAGTTTGACTTCTCTCGTAATACTACAATTTTATGGTAACGAAGTGAGGATTCACATTAAATAAAAGCTATTGGCATACGCAGCACAGAAACACTACAATGAAATGCACGTACAGTTACAGAACCGTATCAAGAATGTTCAGTATATTTGTTTTTATTTACTTTATGCTTTACTAAAAATCCATAATTTAGCAATGACGAATAAGTGTGCATTGCGGTACCGTTATACATTAGAAGACTAATGTATTAGTAGGTGTCCATTGTAACGGACATGGGAACTGAAAGGATGAAATGTAAGTTCCTGAGATTTAGATGAGGATCTGTATTACAGCACTTCGAAAATGGGCCATGGGTAGTGCGATTCAATGTATATTCCAACGTTTTCGTCGACATTTCTTAGCATATTGCTTGACCTTTTACTTCAATTGCGTACAGTACTTGAAAATAAATGTAGTGGAGTGTGTTGCGACAAGGTGCAATAGGCTATATTATACTTAGTTGCTAAGTTCGCACATTTACATCGCTAATGTAAATAGTTAAGCCACTAAAGCAGAGATGGCGCCACCGTTCTAATTGAGTGCACTAATGAGCCACAGGTACAGGTATAAAAGTGAAAGGGAATCAGCTATTAGTTAGTCATCCTCCGTGGTCTAGGGGTACCATGCTCGCCTCTAGTTTCAGAGGTCACGGGTTCAAACGCGGTGGAGGTTGGTGGATTTTTTTCGGGCGTGAAAATCCTTAGCATAGCTTCCTTCGGAAGGGAAGGAAAGCTGGTAGTCCCGTGTCGTAGATTTACGTCAATCATCCGCCCAAGAGAAGTCCAAGGCTCACTCCGGCGTCTCAACACTAAAAAGGCGCTTGCGGACTGGACGGATTGACCCCCTCCATGCTCAGCAACCTTCCATTCTGAGTCGTACTTTTCCTTACCATGGTATTCAATATGTGTATCACCCTGGAAACTTTCCACGCGAGTGGAAGGTGGCCTGGGTGGTGTGCATTCCGAAACCTGGTAAGGACCCGGCTCTTCCCTCCAGCTACCGCTCCATCAGCATCCTGTCTACCCTCTCGAACGTTTTTGAGGGGCTTATACTGCACCGCTTGTCACCGCTATTGGCCGACATTCAAGCCATCTCAACTCATCTGTTTGGTTATCGGCCTGGGCACTCGTCCGCCCAGCAGCTGCCCTGGGTTTCCGGGACATAGCCTTTACTCCTGCGGTATCTCTGGACGTAGAGAAGTCCTTATCAACGACCCGGCATAGGGGCTCCTCTACAAACTGATCCAGCTTGGCTACATATACAGATAATCCACATAGTACACAGTTTCGTACACCAACGCTCCTTCACGGTAGTAGTTGCGGCGAAAACATCAAACACAAAAACCCATACGAGGCGGAGTCCCCGAAGGCTCTGTGCTATCCCCCACACTGTTTAGTCTATATATGGCAGACTTTCCAGTGGTGCAGGGCATCATTATGGCCCAGTTTACTGATGCCGTCCTGCTGTACGCTATAAATCGTCACATAATCAGAGCCTTCAACCTTATACAGCGACACCTCCGTCTCGTCCAGCACTGTTGCAGGCAGTGGCGGATGTCCGTGAACCCGGGCAAAAGCCAAGCTGGCCTGTTTACTAGGAGACGAATCCCCGCAGCAGACATACCAGCATTCGCCTACCAAGGACACAGGATAGAATGAGGGACATCCGGTCGCTACTTGGGCGTCACGCTAGATAAGGGCCTAACTTTTCGTGAACACTTGCGTGAAACAATGAACAGGGCTAAGGAGGCGATAGTTGCCTTATACCCGGTTCTAGCTTCCATTATGCCGGTTCACTTAAAGTTACACCTTTACAAAACACTTATTTTACCTCTGATGATTTATGCCTGTGAGGTGTGGGGCATGGAAGCAGATTCCTGGCTTCTCTGGTTGCAGCGGATACAGAATGGGGGATTTCGGTCCATCTATTCTGTCTGCCGTCGCTTTCCAGTCAGGCTACTACACGAAACCTCGGCCCTCACATGTGGAGGATGTGATTAGGCGACGGGCTCAAAATTTCTACGCTAGATTGACACATCATGAGAACGCCCTTGTCAGATCCCTGGAGGACCACTTACCACAAGAATGTCGATACCGACACTACCGGGTTCCCCGCATGACTTGTAGGCACTACCGTTAACGAAGGCTTTAAACCTGCCAACAGCACAAAGCTGTCACTAAGTACTCTCCATGGGAGTGGTAAATCATAATTGAACAAATCACAATCCATTAAGGAAAAACAAACAACAACGGAGCAGAGCACTGGCGCTGCTCTTGAAACGGCAGCCGCTGAGGAGCCTATGAAAACATACCTCTACCTCCCATCACACCCACAACATCAAAAACCAAACCACCACCCTACAATAGTTCCATCATCCCTATGGTTAAGCCCTTCCAAGGGTAGGTATATAGCAAAATCACTTAGGTTCACCATGAGCCTACCAGACCGGAGGTGAGGTGAGGTCAGGTGAGGTCAGGTCGATTTACGGCATGTAAAAGAACTTCAGATTGATTAAAAGCAAAATTTCGGTCTTTCACACCAATATAGAACGGGACGCTAAGAACCATAGCAGTTAAAAGCGTCCATAAATACAACTCAATTTACTATGAGTAAATCAATGCACCGCACTCAACCTCCTGCTATATCGCACGGTTATGCCTCTCAAGTGAAAAAGTTAAACTCAGTCATTCATTTTCTCTTCAACCTTCTTCGAGCAAAGGGTGACCCCAATCCTTAGCTGACGATCCCGTTCTGTATCTCTCATCTGATGAGGTCCATCAAGGTAACTCCTGACAGCGTGTCTCGATGCACATCTTCGGAGCCTGCTAAAATCAAGGGTTTCACTACTGCAACCTTTACACCCAGTTGACGATCCCATCCTGTATCTTGAGCTCGCCAGGTTAAGCCCTGACAGCGTATCTCGATGCAGATCTGCGGACCAATTGAGGCAAAGACATCCCAATTTTCTTTGTAAACCTTCACGTGTTAGATCCAGACACGCAGCTAGAGCGTCTATGCCCTGACAGAGGACTACAACAGGAAGCATTGAAAATTGTTATTCTACAAGATTATTTAGCTATAGTAAACCTTTTTGAACAAGCATTTTACTTTCCTACAGAGGTGACAGTATGTGGCATAGATGGGGTCGAATTCTTCGAAGATGCTACAGCAGTCAGTATCTCACCAATACAGCACCTCCAGTCACTCATGATCAAACGCCAAGAATACTCATAACTGGTAAGTATCTTTAATGCATTCCTTATTTTCGTCCGAAATAAAATAAAATTTCTAAGGTTTAGACCATCTCATTTCAGATATATACGAAGAAAATACGTTACATGGACATGGGTCAAGAAACGCTTTATTTCCATTAGAACTCATTGTTTAGAACTGTTCATAGTACAATAAACACACAGGAGAAATTATGCTAGCTTCTAGTTCCCGAGGTCGCGGGTTCAAACCTGGCGTAGGGCGATGGATTTTTTCGGGCGTAAAAATCATTAGCATGGCTTCCTTCGGAAGGGAAGTAAAGCCGATGGTCCCGTGTCGTAGATTTACGGCACGTAAAAGAACCTCAAGCCTGATAAAGAGGCCTCTGAGCAAAATTACCGGTCTTTCATGCCCAATATGGAATGGGATGCTAAGAACCACAGCAGTTAAATAGCGTTCATAAATTTAAAAAAAACTCAAACTCACAGGAAAAAGTGCCAGCATATCACATGAAATGTTAAAAACGCACTCAGCATTGATACATGCATCAAATGCCGTCGCATTGAATACCAGATCTACTGATGTATCCCTGGAGAAATGTGTATTATTTCGCAGCCTTCCACAACACGGCCACGAATACTGTCTGCATCTTGTAACGGGGTCCCATACAAACTAGCTTTCAAATGTCCCCATAAATAGAAGTCTATTGAATTTAGGTCAGGAGAGCATGGAAGCCTAGGGAATTGGTCCATCTCTCCTTATCCGTCTTCGCGTAATCTGTTATTTAGAACTCGATGGACATTAACGCTGAAATGAGGAAGAACCCCATCATGCATGAAGTACATGTTTCGTCACACTTGTAAAGATGCATCTTCTAGCAGAGGAGGTAGAGTATTCTCTAAGAAAGCATGGCAAGTTTGTTGAGCCTGGGTGGAAGGGCATGAGATCCTTAAAAACAGTCACCAAAAGTGCCTGCCAAAACATTGACAGAAAATCTTTGTTGATGAGTGTGATTCAACAGTCGCATAAGGACTCACGTCAGCCATACAACAATTTGAAGAACGGTACCCGTCCAAGAAAGTCAGCTGCTGATTGTACCTGCACATGCTGTAAATGGTTTGTCCACGTGTAAGACTCTCCAGATAGTTGTGTGGTCAACATTACTTTTTCCAGCTAATTGTCTGACACTGGGTTGTCATCTACTGCATGAAGAATTGCCTCCTGGAATTGAGGTGTCCTCTTCCTTCTAGGCTTTCCCCTGTCGCAAGTAGCAGGCTTAAACGTATCATCCACCTTATGATGGCAATCATTGCTTCAAACGTCTTCCTGTCGGGGCACCTTCGTTCTCGAAATCTTTCCCGATACAAATGTTGAACGGCACGCTCATTGCCGTATGCTGATCTATACATCAAATGAGTATCTGCCAACTCCGCGTTTGTGTACACTTCCATTGCACTGTGAGGCAGTATTTTAATACCTGAATAATTTCAATTCTATTTTTATAATAAGTAAATTCAATAACAGCCCGCCTTGAAACAATATTTATGTAGGTAATAATTATTTTAATTGTATGTAACAGTCATTGCAAATGCTTATTTTTATTGTAAATGTATTTTAATAATGTTATGTGAATACATTACATACTCTAACAATGCAAGAACTGTGAGAATAATAAGTTTTAAGTTGCTAACAATGAGTAATAATGAGGTAATTGTGACAATAATGTGTTTAGAGTTTGAAATGCACTAGTCATGATTAGAGCGATGATGACGTAAATTCTGTGACAGTTTTAAAATTAGCCAATCAACAGCAAAGAAAAGTTTTAAGTTAAATGCAGATATTCTATTGGACTAGAATTAGCCAATCAGAGACTTGCAATGCCGAAGCTTATGGGTTTTGACCGTTGAGGTTACTCAGTTGCTGGCGAGACTTGGTAGAGCACAGATGGGAAATGTGTTCTCTACGGGTGATTAGTAAAACAGATATACGCGTTAAGTGAATGTATAAAAGTTTCTCACAGTTCTTTAAAAAGTGTAATGCTTTATAAATATGTGCAAGAATTTTAAATAAAAGAAGTTAAATTAAAAAGTTTAATTCTGTGATGTCTACAATAATTGTCATACCGCACCCTACCCAAGACACATGACTCTAAAGTAAGACTGACGCAGCCGAGGCAAATTCAAACATAAGTAATATTACGTAAGCATCAAATTTAAACCGACGCCCAAAGAGTGTTACAAACTACATAAAGGAACTATTATTACAAAAAAACAATACTTCAAGTTAACGTAAACATATATTACGCAACAGCAGCAAATTAACCTCTTCAAGTTAGCTTCCAGGCGTGTGGCTAACAACAACAGTAAAACTTCAACAGTAGAAGAAAACAACTACTACAATTTTGCTGCCAATTGCGGGGCAGATAAAATAATTTACGTAATTTATTACGTGAACAAAATAGCAGTTGAAGAACATACTTTCTTTAACTGTACCGCAAGCTAAGACCGTAATGAACACTAGTAAACAGTTATGTGATTGCCAGTTCTAATGGCAATGAAGCGAGTTGCATATCAACATTACCTTCGTTCAAATGGAACACAAAAAAACTGGTGGTGAACCTAAAAATTACAACAACCAGACGTGACCAAGAGGGTATTTTGGACATTTCATGTAAGACACAGTTTCATGTGGTATGCTGGTATTTTTTGTTCCTGTGTGTTACTCATAATTAATGCGCTATGAGCAGCTGTAGAAAATGACTTCTAACACGATCTAACATAAAGGTTTACCGGAAACATGTCCATAAACATATTTTCTTCTTCCACGTGTTAGGAATATGTCCTGAAAGTTTGGCAGTACCTAATTGTTGCATCCTGTACGTAATGTTTGGAAGTACAGCTTGGTTGCCAATGTATCAAATTAAATACGTTTGATGAAAGCTGCACAAGCAGAAAATAAGCGTTTGATGAAGACCTTCACGCATACTACAAACTGGATGACATTTTGAATAATTCCAATGAAAGCAAATTTACAAACAATAATTGTAGAAAACCAAAGCACGAGTATCTTACTGATACAATTAATATTTAACAAAGAGCTTGCAGGAAACTTTGTGAGTCTGCTCCACACATCCCTGGACACAACTGAAGCTAAATCTTTCATTGATTAAATATAGAGGATTCATAGAAGCGTCTAAGCAACGGAATGGATAGTGATGATGCGATTTAAAGAAATGGTGGCAAAACACTATGACTCGTACACAGACTTATGCTTGGCAGTTATAAGGACCGGACTGTTTCATCTTTTCTTCCGGACATGCCTCAAATATAATCAGTTACATTTTAAACGTCGTATATAACACATATATGAAATTCACAATTCACAAAGTTATTCATAAACCAGTTTAGGTTTATAGTACAGACGTAAATGTATCTGTTACACATCATCTAAGAATACATCAGACAGAAGCTTCCACATTTCCAATGCCTAACGAAGGAAATACACAGGCACATTTTTCTTTGTGCATTTGTAAGAACATTAAATTCGTGGATGCAAACACCGGAATTCTCTTGCATCTTGCAATATCCACGCAGACACAATAATATTTAGTTGGTATATTTTCTGTAAATGAAGTGTTTTAGCCGAATCCCTTGGTTACCTGAACTCCACTGCTATAGGAATACAGTTATTACAACAATTATTTATATCTACATAAAAATGCCTCACTCTATTATGTAGGATGTACGAGGCCAGCCGTAAGAGTATTTATTTCGGAAAATACGACATTGAAATTCTCAAAGCAAAGAAATGAGAGGTGGGGACTAAAGCACATTTGAATTTCACTTGAGCTTGATTTCATCAATCTTTCATGAAGGGGGTCAGCAGCGTAACACTTTAATACTTCAAATGGAAATGGGGGCCAAATTAGATTAGATAGAGTTCTTCAAAACTACTTTCGCAGAAAACATTCTTGTCAATTCATACTCGTTCAGGGAGAAAAGCATACGAAAAGACACGCACCTGAGACCCAGATATGCAGCTCAAATGACATTACACAATACAATAACAATCCCGTGTTTTGTCTTCTTTATTTTTGTAACTAATGAAATAAGTTTAAAACAGTGGATACAAACTGTACCTTACTTTTACCTCAATACTTATAGTTTTCACAAATGAGGAACGTTTTGATATGTTGATGGTATGGAGCGAATGTGGTATAAATTTTCGGGCTCCCAAGCATATGTAGGCTGAGAGAAACTCTTAATTTGCTCGTCAGGCGTCTCGCTGCTCATGTACAAGCAACTGGGCAAGTGCAGTATAGCCACAAATAAGTCGTCCTCCGTGGTCTAGGGGAATCATGCTATCCTCTAGTTCCCGAGGTCGCGATTTCAAACCCGGTGGAGGGCGATGGATATTTTCGGGAGTAAAAATCCCTAGTATGGCTTCCTTCGGAAGGGAAGTAAAGCCGGTGGTCCCGTGTCATAGACTTACGACACGTAAAAGAACCTCAAGCCTGATAAAGAGGCCTCTGAGCAAAATTTCCGGTCTTTCGCACCCAGTATAGAATGGAACGCTAAGGACCTTAGTAGTTAAAGATGGTCCATAAATAAACTTAATTTAATTTTTTTTAGCCACAATAAAAATAGACATTTACTTTTCTCCTTGGAAGACCAAGAATGAATGAAAACTTTCCTACGAAAGTTGTTTGTTTTGGACTACTCTATCTAATGGAAGCCTATTTAATCCCTTCCCATTTGGAATTTTAAAGAAGTAAAAGATTACATGTGCTCTAGTTATAAATATTTTTTCTCGAAATTTTTAATGACGCAGTTGCTGTTTCGTTAAGATGAAGGATAATGAGGATAAAATATGCAGTTTATGTTCTGCGATGTTGCAGGTAGCTTGGGTCAGCTGGGCGGCGAAGTTGCGAGATTCTTGAGGAAAATCTACGGTAGAGAAAATGTCGTCATGTCGGATATCATCAAGCCTTCACAGGAGGTTATCAGCGAGGGTGAGTAACAATCCGTACATTCACCAATGGCATATGTTACAAACTGGCCCCCAAGCATTCGCACGTTTAAGTGCTAAGCTTTAGAGTTCAGTGGAATTGCGGGCTCGAGTTCCGCTTCGGATGTAGGTGTTTGTAACAATATGTATGCTGGTATATCTGAACTAGTGTACATGGATTAGAAAGGAAGAAAAACATGAGATACAAGGAAAATGCTTTCATTACATAACAGTTGAAATGACACTTTTAGTGATTAAACAATTAGATATAAGGAAAATAAAGATATAGAGCTTATTCAAACAAAACTCGTTCTTTCTCTGGAACTTTAAGTCGTCCTCCGTGGACTAGTGGTACCATGCTAGCCTCTAATTCCCACGGTCGCGGTTTAAACCCGGCGGAGGGCGATGGATTTTTTTTGGGGGGCGTAAAAATCCTTAGCATGGCTTCCTTCGGAAGGGAAGTAAAGCCGGTGGTTCCATTTCGTAGATTTACGGCACGTAAAAGAACCTCAAGCTTGACAAAGAGGCCTCTGAGCAAAATTACCGGTCTTTCACGCCCAATATAGAATGGGACGCTAAGGACCATAGTAGTTAAAGAGCGTCCATAAATAAAAAACGCAATTCTGGGACTTTAAACTTTTCTGGCACATACCTTTCCAACCCAGAGATTTGCCTCACTTTTCAACGTTCACGCGATTCCCCTTGCTTAAATATCGTCAATATTGGAATTTTCAAGCACTCCATGCTACAATGTTCAGCCATTTAAATTTCCTTCCTAGCACAAGGGTGTTAAATGAGTTTTCTTATTTATGGACGCTCTGTAACTGCTATGGTTCTTAGCGTCCCGTTCTATATTGGACGTGAAAGACCGGAAATTTTGCTCAGATGCCTCTTTATCAGGCATGAGAAAATAGAGGGTGCGTAAAGCATTTACCGCAGTCCTTACCGAATCGAAAATAAGGCCATGGGCATGTTGGATGCGACTGACCGGCAGGGAAGTAGAGGCAAGCTTCTGCTTAAGGCATAATAGCTCAGATCAGAAAAGAATAACAATCAGAGGTGTGTATGTTTTTGTGTGTGTGAATAGAGCCAAATTAAATTGTGCTGGATGTTTGTAATGTTTTGTATTATTTTTTTTAGTTATTTATGGATAGAGGTTTATCACTAGTGAAATTAGGGCAATTTAAAGAAGATATGTTGTGCAAACATTTTCGCAGCTACAAGCTTTATAATAGCGCATTTTAATTGGTCTGTTTTGTTATATAAATGCTGGAATATTATTTATACCTTGCTCGCTATGCAGCTTGCAGTGTAGGGGGCATGACCGGACTACACGCCACTTGCTTTTCTTTTCGTTCATAATGCAACGGTATCTTCCGTGGTTCAGAGGAACTCCTTGGTAGGAAGAAAAAACCATGACGTATCCCAAAACAAAGCAAGAGCGCCAATTTTATTTTCGCCAAATCGAGTTGTGTAAGTCTGCAAAGCGAAAAATCTGATCTGAGCACTCTCACAACTTTTTCGACACACTCACACGACAAATTCACATATATCCATTATGCAGTGGCGGCTGCCACATAAGAGCACAAGAACACCGTAACTTTTGACACCTTGCGGATGTATTGGTTATTTTTTCTTTGAATGCCGTTAAACATTACGTATATGCGGTGATTTAAAATCCACGGCGTTCAAATCTACTGCGCCAGTCTCCTCTAAACTCGATAAATGGCAATGCGTCACTAGCACAACTTGATTTGTGCGCGTTTTAAGGAGCTTCTGTGCATGCGCAACTGGTATGACGTAATTACTTCATGGGGCCAAATACATACGGGTCGTGCACACCATGGCAGCAGATTCCTGGCTTCTCTAGTTGCAGCGGATGCAGAACAGGGGACTTGATCCATCTATTCTGTCTGCAGTAGCTTTCCAGTGAGGCTACTACAGGAAATCTCGGCCCTCCCATACGTGGAGGATGTGATTAGGCACCAGGCTCAAAATTTCTATGCCAGATTGGCCAATGAGAACGCCCTTGTCAGATCCCTGGGGGCATGCACACACAAGGACCTTTTCCTAAAAGCGCTTTTCTTGGGGGGTGAGTATCAAAACATGTATCCCGGCGAAATTTCGACATCGAAATCCTTGGTGAAATATAATACTTCGTCCTCAACCTCTTCTACTACTTCTAAGTAATAGAGAAAGTAAAAATAGTGAAAGACGTTATATTGAAGGTCTATCTTAAGATATTTTGAAATGCTTTTTAAGCTGAGTTCCATCTAAAATATTTACCCAGCCACAGCAATACTAATAATAAGTTAAATGGAGTAACTTCACAGTTCTTCTAATCTAGAGCAACCCAATTGTGTACACCCAAGTAATAAAGAACAAAATCTGAGCATCAATCTAATTTTACACAGGTATAGTATATTTATAAGCTGTCTTGCGGATATCATAACCGAAAGCACTTTGTTGCAGGGCCATACATCTTTGCAGACATTTTGGACTTCAAGGGGCTGCAGGAAATAGTCGTAACGCACAGAATAGACTGGCTGATCCATTTCAGCGCTTTGCTAAGTGCAATCGGAGAACAAAACGTTCCACTGGCTGTTCGCGTCAATATTGAAGGTAAGGACTTTGTTGTTTACCAATACAAATACTTTATGACTAGCTATCATTAGACTAATATGGCCAAAATCAGAAGTTGCAAAGCAGCTGAATGCTAGAGTTCTCGTGGAAATATTTAAGAGAATGATACGCCTCACACACAATAGACAGACTTGTGATAAACCCGGTAGCGCTGTCACGCTTCTGACGCTGTCGCAGAACTACAATGATTAAACCAGTTTTGTTGTTGTTTTTGTAAATGCATGTGCATTTTAGGGTACAAGCAGGTCGCTAAACTTTTGCTTAATTATGCATATAATTTCGAACTTTCTTCTTTGTCAGTTGCTAAAATCGCAATAGGTTTTATACTTTGCATACTTTGGTATAATTTCTCTGTTGTTTTCACTGTTTTATATATTGTTCCCATGACTTTTATCATGTCTTTTACTGCAATATCGAGCGAGGTGGCGAGGCGGTAACGTGTGCGACTCGCCTTGGGGAGGTCCCAGGTTTGATCCCCGACGACCTCCCACTCTGACCCATGGATTTTTCGTGTTTTCCCGGGTCGGAAGGCCAATGCTGGGGGGGGGGTCCTCTTCTACCACGAATTTCCTGCTCCTCATTCCCTGTACCCATAATCTCCTCCATTGTCATCTGTTTCAGCGCTGTAGGTCTAGGCGACGTTGTTGGGCGGGCTGCACCTGGGCGGTAGATGTACGCTTTGTAGAGGTTTCTTCTCTGGTGTTGTTGCGGAACTGCTCATTTAGGACCCGTCCCCGAGGGGCCCCACCAGGGATACGGAGGCTGTATGTGGGTCCGGGCGGCTTCGGATGCATTCGAACTGGAAACGTAAGGGACCCCGTCCAAGCTTGTGCTCGTCGTCATCCGGATCTGGTTGCCCTTCGGGTTTCTCCCCTTAAAACTCACTGCCAGGGGTCACGGTAGAAGCAAAAAGGGCCGTTGCGGCCTACTTGCGGTGCTCTGCCGCTCCGTTCGTCCGTATCATCTTTACCTCTACCTTCTACTGCATTCCGGAATCAAATCATGGACTTCGAAAACCTTTTTGCTTTCTCCACTATATATAATAAGTAGGGGAAGCATTGCCTTCCACCCAAAAATTCGATATACCGAGATTTTATCTAAAATACATGTTTTGAGGCGCCCTTAATCCAAATAAAGCATTTTTGAAAACATGTCCGCGTGTGTCTGTGTGTCTATCTGTGAACAGCATAACTCAAAAATGAAAAGTGGGATAAATACGAAATTGGGTATTTGAATTTAGTATCTTCCAAGAGAACAGCCCTCAAGATTTTCAAGAAACTTCCTCCACCCCCAACTACCCTTTACATGAAACATGTTTCCAAAAAAGTTGATTTTCTAAAAAATGACTCTAATGATTTTGATTAAAATACGGTAAATGAAAGATATTTACATGACAAATAAAATGCATATCTTTAATTTTCGGGAAATAGCTTATGAAGTCTTCATTCGGAAGGAATTTTGTATAACTGGTAGACAGCGATAGGCGAAAACGTACTACTCAAAAAATGTAGATCTCTTTAAAACACGCAATTTATTTAAAATAAGTTTTTCTGTGGCATAAGCCGTTTCTGAGATATCCGTTATTAAAGGTTCGAATTGTTGCATACTTGTCATTCTTTTAAAGTCCCATCGATTTTCAGTTGTTTGTTGCGATTGCAGGAAGTAGTATGGAATTTTAAGACCAGCATACAGCGTCCAGTTCTTAAACATTTGATATCACTGTTCTCTTTGTATTTATAATGAAATGTGTAATGTACTAGCTATTTTTGCAAAGTTTATTTGGATTAAATGTAGTAGATAGAAAAATAATTTTTAGTAAAAATAGTTTGTATATCCAGTAATAAAGCTAGAGGGTAGAGGAAGTCATGTTAATGCATCACAACAGATTATTACTTTCTCTACTACGTATAGTAAGTAGGGGAAGTATTGTATTCCACTCAAAAATTCGATACCGAGATTTCACGGGAAATATATGTTTTGAGACCCCCTGAATCCAAAAAAAAGCATTTTTGGAAACATGTCCGTGTGTGTGTGTGTGTGTGTGTGTGTGTGTCTGTGTACAGGATAACTCATAAAAACAGTCGGATAAACACCAAACTTGGCATTTAGGTTCAGTATCTTCCAGAGATGCGACACGAAGGTTTTCAAGAAAATCTCCCCACCCCAGATTACCCTTTACATGGAACATTTTTTCGAAAATTTTAATTTTCTCAGAAACGGCTCTAATGATTTTGATTAAAATATCATATGTTTAAGATATTTTCATGAAAAATAAAATGTATATCTCGAATTTTCTGAGAATGTCTCCAAAAGTATTCTTCATTGTGAACGACTTTTGCATAACTGGTAAACCATAAGAGATAGATAAAATTTTACTACACAAAAAATGTTGATCGCGTTAAAACACACAATTTATGTCATATACATTTTTTTGTTGAGTGAACCATTTTCGAGATATTGCTTGTTATTCCCTTAAATTTTTCAATACTTATTTTCTCAAATGGGAATTCGTTATCCATTTTTTTGTCTTGGATATGCAAAGAGTATTAATCTGTGGCAAAGAGAATGGTGCTGCACCTAGCAACCAACTATTAAGAGATATGTCTATGCTTAAAGGCTACTGTATTTCAATATTGCCCATGGAAATACAAAACAAGGGGAACATAGTAGGCCTTAAGCGATAGTCAAATATTTTTAGAATTGGTCGCTATGTGTAAAATGTAATTCCTTTGCATGTCAAAAGATCGTTTCTGCAAATGTTTATCTCGATTAATATGAAATAAATGGAGAATAAGAGTTTGTAAAAATAGTTTGTACAAGAGTAGAGAAAGTCATGTGAGTGTAACACATCAGATTTTTTTCTTTTCGCTCCTAAGAGCTCCCCAGAATTTACTTTTCGTTCAAGCTGAGAGTAAACCTTTTCTTAGACAACAGTGGTACGCCGGCAGCAACAAACCTTGTACGTATTCACCTCTACAGTTAACTGTTCCATCTCGCACTTTGTTTCGCTTGGTTCTGATTAGGTGAATTTGCAATAACTTTGGTTTAGACGTGTGTTTAGGAATATAAATATTACTTTTTATATGAAAGATATACAATGTGACCTTCAGTCCTCCACAGTACTATGAGGTTTCAGTACACTTCCAAAAATCTGTTACACTCACATGACTTTCTCTACTCTTGTACAAACTATTTTTACAAACGCTTATTCTCCATATGCTTCATGTTAATCGAGATGTTAATCTTATTGCTAATTTTCTTGTAGGTGCAAGGGGAATATGGTAGACTTTAAGCGATAGTCAAATCTTTTAAGCGCTGGTTGCTATGTGGAGCATTCCATTCTCTTTGTATGTCCAGGACATAAAAAAATGAATAACGAATTCCCATTTGAGAAAAAGTATAAGTATTGGAAAATTTAAGGGAATAACAAGCAATATCTCGAAAATGGTTCACTCAACCAAAAAAATGGATATGACATTAATTGTGTATTTTAATGCAATCTACATTTTTTGTGTAGTAAAATTTTGTCTATCTCTTATGGTTTACCAGTTATACAAAAGTCGTTCACAATGAAAAATACTTTTGGAGACATTCCCAGAAAATTTGAGATATACAATTCATTTGCCATAAAAATGTCTTAAACTTATGATATTTTATTCAAAATCGTTAGAGCCATTTTTGAGAAAATTAAAATTTTCGAAAAATGTTCCATGTAAAGGGTAATCTGAGGTGGGGGGATTTTCTTGAAAGCCTTCGTGTCACATCTCTGGAAGATACTGAACCTAAATACCAAGTTTGGTGTTTATCCGACTGTTCGTTTCTGAGTTATGCTGTTCACAGACACAGACACGACATGTTACCAAAACTACTTTTTTTGGATTCAGGAGGCCTCAAAACATGTATTTCCGGTGAAATCTCGGTATTGAATTTTTGAGTGGAATGCAATACTTCCCCTACTTACTCTACATAGTAGAGAAAGTAGAAATATCACATGAAAAAACTAAAATAATGGCACACCACAGGAAATATCCTGTCCGCTCAAAGATAAGCATAGAAGGAAAAATGCAGGAACAGGCTTCCCATTTTAGGTACTTAGGGTGCGACATAAGTGTAGATTGAGATAATGACATAGAACACAAAATGAATAAATTCCAACAAAATTTGTGGAACAATAAATAAAGCTTTCCACAATAAATAAAACTTTGAAAGATAGAATGCAAAAGGAAACAAAGTTGAAATTTTATAAAACAGTGGCAGTACCAGTTTTATTATATGGAAGCGAGTCATGGATTTTAAAATAGAGGGATAGAAGTAAAATACAAAGTGCGGAAATGAGATTTTCGAGGGGTATGAAAGGTTGTACAAAAAGGGACCAAATAAGAAATGTAGATATACGTGAAGAATTAAAAATGCATGACTTAAATGAGAAGATTGAAGAAAATAAGAGTAGATGGAAGGAACATATTAAGAGAATGAATGAAGGGAGAATACCCAGGATCGTATATAGTTATACATCCCAAGGTAAAAGAGATGTTGGTCACCCAAGAAAGAGATGGGAATGATGGAGTGAGGACGGAATGGCCTTGTAATTAAGATCTTTGTTATTGCCTAAGAAGTTTTCAGTATCTGATCAGAAGGCAGTCCATGCTTCTATTTCTCTCTCATTCATTGTCTTCTCAAAATCTTTATCCTTCGTCAATTTTTTTATTTGAGGACCAACAAAAATTCCAGCCTCTAATTTGTCTTGTGTAATGAAGGGAAATTTCTTGGAAAAGTATTTGAAGCAGGGTCCATCCTGTGGTAGAGCCCTTACAAATTGCTTCACCAAGCCCAATTTTATGTGTAGTGGCGGAAGCAATATCTTTATATCTCTATATTTTTGAAGTGAAATTGTGAAAAAACTGTACGTGATGCGCGCACGCACACACATACATGAAGGGACCTTTTCCTAAAAGTGTTATTTCTTGATTCATGGAGCCTCAAAGCTGTATATCCGGTAAAATCTCTGTATTGAGTTTTTGGGTGGAATGCGGTATTCCTGCTAACTATAGGTAAGTAGCAGGGAAAGTAATAAGAACAAGTACTGAAGAACCAGGGATCGCTTAGCGATAAAAAAAAAATTATCATGCAATCAATGCTTTGATATCTGCCTTACTTAGTGGTATTAATAGGAAGTAATACTGTTGCAGGGGTACACAATGTGATCGAGCTCGCCAAGCAATATAAACTGAAACTGTTCATCCCCAGTACCATTGGTGCCTTTGGACCAGATTCTCCCAGAAACCCAACACCAAATGTTACCATACAGCGCCCAAGAACTATATATGGTGTTTCTAAAGTACACGCCGAGCTTCTAGGGGAATACTACTTCCATCGTTATGGCCTTGACTTCCGGTGTTTACGCTTTCCTGGAGTCATTTCTCGAGATCCACCCGGAGGAGGCACTACAGGTAAGTCTTTGGAAGGAACAGTTGTAAATAATTCCTTGAAAAAGCACATGTTCAAAACCATATTGCTATTTCCATTGTTTGCTTTGTCAAATAATACAAGTACAATTCTATACTTCATAGAATACATCATAGAGAAAGAGATTTTTAATTTTTTCAGATTTATGTGAATCCTTCATTTTGTGTACCATTTGCATACAATATCTGAAATTATTGTATAGCTACTGCAGAGTTGTCAAGGCTTTTGTTGAGCATACCATTCAAAAACTGTTGTGATGATCTCATATTCTGCTCACGTCAGAAGCATAAATTAAATATAGAAATCGTGCCTTCACACTTCCTTGTGGTACTCCAATTATACAGTTTGGGATTGTTTATTGAATGTTTAAGTATAGTTGTGCTAAGAGTTTTACAAATTTGATTGTCTACTGCATTTTGACCCTGGTCACTTAGATTAGCAATTATGATATTCAACTGAGAACAATCTGTTTATTATATGCAAGAACATTATTAGAAATAAAGAAAAGAGTTGTACAGTTTTTGAAAAATAAAGGATATACAGCATGGAGATGAAATAACTAGGCAAATGTCAAATACTTATTGATAGAAATCTTACTATTTTTTTCTTTTCTCAGAAACAAAATATCACGTAATTATTCCTCTTAGGATCTTGATACCTGTCCATGTTGAACTGCATATCGAAGGCTGTATTTCAATTTGCATATTTCAGTGAGTCTGCATTAAATTTAATAGATCACTAATACAAGGTCACCCCTGACAAATGATGCTGCAGGAGTGAGGGGTTAAGGGATAAGAACTTATGTGTTGGACGGAGTGAATCGGTCCGACATCAATTATGAAGAGCAGCAGGAAGGCATTCACATCAAGTCACTTTTGTTTTTCATGTATCATTACTCTGTGGATTTGTTATGAGTGTAACTATGCAGATATGATGTTAATTAATGATGAAGTAAGGTGTAGTTCTCAGGCAGTTTGACATCTGAGTGAAGAAGGATATCTATTAATGTACCTGCTAATTTTAGACTTATTTATGTTCCGCCATTGGATGTATTACACAGTATTACATGAGGTTTCTGCAGTTCCCTCTGATGACATTATCAACAAAAGAGAGGAAATAAAACGTTTGTTGAATGAAAATCCTGGATATACCAGTTGCGACATTCCTGACTAGACTTAGATACCAGTATTTCAAACGTTTAAACTACTACTCTAAGGCATCTTTTTGCAGCAATGTAACATTATTCCCAAAGTTAGCATATCACATTGGACAGTACTTTGAACGTTCAAAGAGCAATTGTTATTACATCCATACCATACCCTACAAACATAAGGCATATTTCCACACTATGAACCAGACTAATAGCAAGTAAGGAACCTAACTCCTGGGCACAAGGGAAGCACTACCTATGTATGTTTGTTTTCCTAAATTGTGTGTAGGTGAGGTAACAATTCCAAAAGTCATAGCTAGAAACACAGGTAAGGGCGTGAATTAAAATCATGAGATACTATAGTCCTAAATATAACCAACACTGGATAGCTTCATAACAGAGTTCTACATTTTCCATAAATTTAACGTAGCAGTTATTTTGTTTCCTCAAATTTAGACATATTAGATCATTGCAATATTCCTTAATGAGGAAATAATTGGACTAGCATTATCAGCAGAACTTTTAAGGGTAATGACTTAAATATCAGCTTTTTGGTGATAAATGATTTATAGCCTATGATTCTGAGTGCTGCAGCTCTGACGCCCTTCTTTTAAGTACCCTTTGCTGCTGATATATGTCTATGGAGTCATATGTTTCCCAGATGGAAACCAAAGTAGGACAGTGAAATAATTAGATACATTCTAGCAAAGTCATTTATTCAGATATCCAAAGAAGAGGCATATTTAAAGCTTTTATGCTTGTATTATACATTACAGAAACAAATTTAATAAAAAGGTAAAGTTACTAAAAAGAAAACCTCTTTTTATTACAGATTATGCTGTAGGTATATTTCATGATATTCTACGAAATAGTCATTATGAATGTTATCTGAGGCCAGATACCCGCTTACCCATGATGTACATCAAGGATTGTCTGCGTGCTCTTTGGGAGTTCATGGTGGCTCCCAATGAATGTCTGAAGAGGAGAGTTTACAATGTAACAGCTATGAGCTTCACCCCTGAAGAGCTTGCAGCTGCCATCGCCACTAAAGTTCCTGAAGTTAAGATTACATACAAGCCTGACAGCCGCCAGCTAATAGGTTTGTAGCAAATCTGATCCAAGAAGTTAAAATAAGTCTATGCAGATTTTTTTCTCTCATATTAACTTTCATTGGCCTTTGACCTAACATTTATGATACATAACTAGATACCCGAAAATTCTTGTAGAAGCCCTCAAATTTTTCATTAACTGCAGTGAAATTTCTTGAATTGAAGTGCAAAATATTTGGGTAAATTTGAAAGAATTTTGGAGTAAAAGCTGCAGTTCATTTGATTATATTAAAGCAGCTGTAGGCAATTACTGCTATAAATAAATTAATTTTAAGCCTTAATAGTATTCCCACTATAAATACTCGCTGACAAAAAAGAAAGGGATTGACATTTCGCAGAGGGAGAGAGGGGGCAGGGAGAGAGAGAGGGGGAGGGAGGGAAAGAGAGGGGGAGAGAGAGGCAACATTGCCGATTATCGCGACATCAGAGCACACTAAATTATGTGTACAAAGGCGATTGGGTTGCGCCTGCATTGTAGGGCGGGTATTATTTATATTCGTATATGAAGACAATTATAAAATAATGAATCTACATGCGAAGGATAGAACATGCAAGAATATATCAGTGTAAATATCCCATTAACTAACAAAAGAGACATACCTGTGAAACACTGATGCTTATTCTAATGGGAAAATGCTGCTGATTCTCTCACAGAGCATATTTCCCATGCTTATCCTTTAATTGGGATATCTTTATCAAATACAGTTTTATTCGGTTACCGAGTATGCTCAGTTTTTTGTTTGGCTCGCCTTCTTTGTCACTATTTTTTGGATATTGTTAAATATCCATTAAAAGTGTTAACACAATTCAAATACTCACAATACAGATACAGGAATTTAAACACACGTAAATACAAAGCAAATAACCATACAAATAGAATGATGCAAAATAACTTCTCAGTACACAGTTAATCTCTAAACCGATGTAAATACATTAAGCTGTGACTAAAGGAAGCATTGTTTATAACTGCAGCGACAGCAAAGATAAGACGTGTAGTTCATGTTACTGCAATTGCAACGGTCGCTTGCCAGGCACATCATGCTAATCACATGTTAGAATATCGGCAACAAGGTTTTTACATCTATTGTTACTATGGAAACATTCTAATTGGTCCTTCTAATCGTTGCTATGACGTATCCATCCCCTCCCATTCATTTAAAGCTTTCCACCGTATGGTTAGTAACTGTCAATCCCTTTCTTGCTTGGCGCCAACTATAATTTATGAATGTCATTTTTTATTTATATAACTGGTATCCTGAGCTTTAACTTCTCCCCTTTATTTGACAGCAAAAAATAAAAGTTTACCAATGGAGGCAAATTTTCAAGAATTTGTGAATGATTCTCAAGAGAAAAACCATCTACACACTATTACGGCTGTACAAATGCTTTTTATGCACTTTTCTGCAATATTCAATTTTTTTCCTGAGGTTCGTGTCGGTATATATAAGAAATGCTTGAAAAGGCTATTTTTGGAATGTGGTTGGTTGGTATCTAATACTGTGCAGTTGGCAATGAAATCATTAGCTCTCTTGCTCTCCAGTGTTTTGATGATAGGTTGATATGTTGTTTTTGGAATATGTAATTCTCTAAACTACTAACATTTTGTGCAAACATGTAATGTATACATAACAAATACTACAGCAGAGAGTTGGCTAACACTTACCCTGATGGGAAGTCCTCTATTAGGCATTCTTCAATTAATTAGCCATTCTGCTGCCTTCCATGGGGTGAGCAGCATTTCACAATCCTGCTCGTATCAGGTCATTTGCGCTTGCTATAATGAAAGGTATTCATAAGTGATCTGAAGTACATTAGTGAATAGTTCTAACATATATTAATTGGAATTATATACCATAATGGAACTTATACTCCTTTTATAATTAATTTAATAGCTTTCTATTGTGATGACTAATTTATCAACAGCTCTTTGACATGACTAAACAATATCAGAACACTGAGTTGTGATACCTTTTTCTTGAAAACATTCCATACTACCAAACAGGTTCTGCAATATTCATTATCTTGGCAAATGCTAGAGAAGTTTAGCTAGGGATATTTTTTATTGTGAAAGCACAACCAAATATGTTTTACTAAAATATATAGAAGAAGATAAACTTTATCCAAAAATAAAGGTTTATAAAGTTGCCCAGCAACAAATCAGTATATTTTCTATACTGATTTTAAACTCAGGTTGCATTTTAACTCATGATTTCTCATTTTGTTTTAAGTTTAGAAAGTTATTCTCATTGTTAAATTGAGTGCATAATATAGAAATCTTCAAATCTGGAGTTAAATATAGGATGAAACAATGCTTGTTGCACTACTCTATTTTATGTTCTTAAAATATTCTTATATTATCAGCGATCCTTAAAAGTAAATTCTCTTTCACCATGGAATTTAAATAAAATAGGCTTTCAGTTACAATAACTACACTAAGGGCTTTCTTGCAAGTGAACTACCACTTCACTCAATAGACAAACTCCCTTTTCCTCTTCTAAGCATTTAAGATATTTCTTGCAAACCACTATAATATTATATCTATCTTATCCTATAACTTAGTACTCACTATTGCTTTGCATCATATTCTCATTTGCAAAACAAGAGTTTAACAAATATTGCATTATTTAAAATCTATAAATTCTGTCTAAAGTATTTTATCCAAGATGTTTAAAGGAAATGGAAGGTATATGGGCCATATACTTCCGTAAATTCTTACAAAATTTTATTATTTACTAGCTGTTTTATCTGGTACTGAAGAGATACACTTTTTGTTTAAAAGAATGTTATTACAGAAAATCGATTTTCAGTTTGATATTTTATTACATGTATTACACTCATTGTGATGTTAGTAAAAATTGTAACCAAAACATAAAATTAGGCTTCAGACATATCAAGAAACATTATTTGCCTCATTCTTGTAAATTTTTTTTTTTAATTCTAAACTGTGGTTTGAAAATTTGTATACATAGCAGACAGTTTAGATTTGTATATAACATGTTGAAAATGGGAGTAGAGGGAGTAATTTTTCTAAAGTTGCAAAGTAATCCATAATGATCATAAAAAGAAACAAAGGTAAAAGTTATAGATACCCATAATATTCACTGTTTCCTGAGGTATAAGTATTCAAGGTTTCATTTAAATCCAGCAAACAGTTTAAATTTGTAAATAAAAGAATAAAGTAGAATTTATTCACAGAATAATATACAATATGTAGCATGGCTTTGTCATTAAATTTACATACTATTTACAGAATGTACATAATATTTACAAATTTCAATACAATTTAAGCCTGAGAAAATCATTTGCACTATAAAATTGGTATTTTAATAACAGTTTGTTTGTTTTTGTTTTTTTTTTACTTTCTTTGAACATCTTGCCAGACAATGCCTTGAAAGAATTGGGTATCTTGTTGTGCAAAATTACTCCTTTGTGGATGAAAGTAAAGATACATGATAGTTTATGAATTCTAAAGCACAAGATTTAAAAGTTTGGTTCACTGTTCAAACAATGATAATTTGTTTGCAGGAAGTTGAAAATATGGGAGGGTTAATTATTGAACTTAAGATTACATTTAACTTTTGCCAGATCCTAAAGTGTAAGTGTCAAACAATTATTTTTTTTTCAAAATTGGATAATTGGCATAAGTTTGTAATAAATTAAAAATACTGGTAAATGTAGCCTATAATTGTGACATAGCCTGGTGCTTAGTGTAAGTGTAAAAATCTTGTAAGTTGCACTCTCACAACTTTCTCTACTCACTCTTCTACAAACTATTCTTACAAAAGCTTATTCATCTATTTCCTGTTAATACAGATAAACCTTCATTACACATTTATATACATTTCATTGTAGGTATGATAAGATTACACAAGATAAAGTGAAAATCAAATCTTTTCACAGCCCATTATGTGATGGTTTTGAAATTCTGTTCTCTTTGCATGAACACAAAGCAGAAGGAAAGAAAAAAGAATAGCGATTTTTAGTTGAGTATTTGAAAAATCATACCAGTAACAAAGAATATATGGAAATGCTTAATGCCAAAAAATTTTGACATAATTTGTGTGCAAGACCTACTTTTTTGTGTAGTAAGATTTTGACTATCTCTTAAGGTTTACCAATTATACAAATCATTAAAGAGGACTTAAAAGGCTATTCCCAGAAAATCCAAGATACACTTTATTTGTCATGAAAGTAGCTTAAACATACGGTACTCTAGTCAAAATCATTCAAGTAATTTTTGAGAAAATAAAAATTAATGAACAATTTTCCATGTAAAGCTTAGTTTTGGATCAAGGATTTTTTTTCAAAATCTTTTGAGTCACATCCTTATAATGTCATGAACTTAAATAACAAGTTTCATATTTAACTTACTTTTCAGTTTTGGGTTATGCTGTTCTCTCTCTCTCTCGCACACAGACATACAGACACATGGACCTTTTTCTAAAATTGCTTTTCTGAGCTCAGGGGGCTCAAAACATGTATTTCTGTTGAGATCTCAACTCTTAATTTTTTGGTGGAATACTATACACATTCCACTTATTGCAAGTGCATAGTAGAGAAAGTAAACAATTCTGTCCATATGGGTTCAACAGTGAAAATTCATAAGTAAGAGGTGGAAAATAAGGATGTAGGACAGTTTTTAAAAGTCTTGAGTAGCCTATAACTTTCCCTGGAACCTTAAGTATGTGTCCAGATTGGTACAACAGTGCATCTTTGTATGTGAGGTTTTGAAACTATGAGAAGGGATAGCATTTAAAGTTGTAAGCTAGCCATTTTCACTCACTCCTGTAGCTTAAGTACACAATTGTGTAAAAGATTAAAAACAGAAGCGTTATTAACAGTGAAGTATTCATCATGATTTAGTTTGAGTCACACTTTTTTACACTCACCTTCACTAATTAAAGTTACAATTGTGTTTTTTCTGATTGGTCAAATGTTGCAGTTTTTAAAAAAACAACTGAAAATAAGCATAAAGATAGGTTTTAAATTTTTCAGAGTAATAAGGATTGAAAATAACGGTTGGGGTAGCTTTTGGATATTGTAAGGTAATCCACAATTTTTGCCGGGTATATATTGGTGGAGTATATTGTCCAATGCAGATTTTTACATAAGGGATTGAAAATTCACTTTTTAAAAGTTTTAAAGCAGCCTATAATTTTTGTTGGTTCCTATACTGAGGGTGTACAAAGATAGATAGAAAGTATTAATTAATTTATATATATGGTTGAAAAAAGGGTAGTTTAATATTTGCCAGATTCTAAAACACAAGAGTACAAAGCTTTGTCAATATTGCACCAATAATATTCCCTGATAAAGACTGTCCAATGAAATCAGAGAAAACTTAAGCCATATTAACACAACAGGCAACTCCCTCCCCCCTCCAATAATCTAATTTTAAACCTTCCCTTTTGCCCATTTGCACTGGAAGACATTAGAAATCTACCATGTTTGCAATAAATGACCAAAATCAATCCTCTGATATTTGCATTAAAAAATGGGATTGCAATTCTATAATATGTATACGGATAGCCTATGTCCTTCTGGAAAAAAGCACTTTCAAATAATATTATTATAAATTTGACGATGTGGTTATAGCAGAAAATATTGTAGCTCATGTGCTATAGAGCAGTAAACATCTATTGTCTTACATTAAAAATGTTTCTTCATTTTGACACAAGTGAGATTTTTTCAGAAATGATATTATTGTCTGTGATTTGTATTTACTTCAGTACTTAACTAAAGGAGAAAGAAAATTATTTTTGTGTGTGGTCTTAAAAAACACACTGTTGCTTACAGCTGATTCCTGGCCTCAAGTATTTGATGATTCAGCAGCACGAGAGGATTGGAAATGGCAACATGAGTATGATATCAATAAACTAGTCACAGCCATGTTAGATGATGTCAGTGATTTTTATAAAATGTAAGTATGTTGATCTACTTACTAAATGTCTTTAATGCCTGTAACAAAAATCATATCAAATGTAATGGCTAGAGTGCAGATTTGTATGTGAAAAAAATGTTTCTCTACTTATATTTAAAGATATACAGAAATGAGACACATTGTACCTTCACAGACAATCTGACTGGTGCACTAAAATACATATCTTTCTCATAACTTGTTACATTGAATTATAGCAGAACCCTCTTTTATGTTCCTAGAATTAAAGCTTTTGTGTCACTTATTGTTTCAATGTTTTCTATTTGCAATGAATTTTTCATCTCAAAAGCAAAATTAACTTTGAACTTCCCTCAATTTTGTATAACTTTGGAAGACTGGAAATAATATTAAGATAAAGAAAATACATGTGTCATGGACATATTACTTGGAGGGGGTGTATGCAGAGGGGGACTCAAAAGCATGCCCCCAGATATACAAAACTGTAATATTGAAGCACTGCGCTTTCATTTGTTTTCTGTAACTCTTGTATAGCATACTGCATTGTACCTGTTAATACAAAGGTACGAGTAAATAAAAATACTACATGCATTAAAACAGTGGTACATAATGGGGAAAATTATCATTCCATACATTGATTGACAACACTAATTAAACGTACTTGGTGGGAGCACTTTCTGTGGTTGTAAAGTAGTGAAGGGTGAACGTCTTAGTGGGTCTATACATCGTGTAATGGTTAATACACCTCACTGGAATGAGTGCACACTGGGAAGTTTGCATTTTGGTCCTATAAATGCTTTAAAAGTTGTTTGATAACCTGTTCAAGGATCCAGTTGATATCCCCCTCTCTTGGATAAATCTTTAAAAGTGACCATGGAATGAAGTAATGACTGTGATATAGCTTTTCCAGCTCCGCCCCCTCAACAAATGCACTCTTTGTGTATGACCCTGATTACATGTATTCATTGGTAAAAATCTGCACTCATTTGTTTTACAATAACACTGCATCTGCTTGTGCAGTTGTCATTAGAAATCAACAGTCCTTGTTTTTCTTTGAGCATTACACTTGTGGTACTATATAGATTAGGCCTCGCTATACCTCAAATGTTAGCTAACAGGTGCTACCAAGTACTCAGTCACCAACATGATGACATGCAATCATGTTGAAATCAACAATTTTATTGTCATTTATGTGCCAGGTTTATACTTAGACCTGGTACTTATGAATTGTCAGTGATATACTGGGTTTAATTGTACCATTATGCTATGCTTAGAACTCTCTTCATTTCACTGTGCTGTTCATATCTCTGTTTGTTCATAATTAAAAATAATCGTTAAATGTGAAATGTGATTTAATTTGTTTTAGCAGACATCAATAATAACCACAATAAAAGAATGCATATGCATTGCAGGTATATTGGAATTTTTATTCTAAACAAAATAAGCATTTATATGCATTTTGGAATGTCATATATCCCTTAAACTTATTTTCTCTCCATTTACACAGTACTTTGTAGAAACCTAAAAGCTGTAAAATTGTAAAATACGTGTTTCCATTGAAACCTTAACATCAAATTCTTGGGTGGAATAGCAGAATGCAGTACTTTCTCATCCTATAGGTATGTGGTGGAGAAAGTAAAAATATTGACAGATTATGGAATAGTGAAATATAAAATACAGATAAAGTACCTACTCAATGGCTCAAGCATGTTCCCTTTCTGTGGGCAGAGCCTGTGTATACTTTGGTACACATTCAGCTTGCATTTTTGAGTTATGCTGTTCACAGACACAAAACCATAGACAAAAAAACACAGACATTTCTCTAAAACAGCTTTCTTTTTTTGTTGGGGGGGGAGGCATATCAGAGACCTCATGGCATGTATTTCTGGAGAAATCTCAATATGAAATTTTTGGATGAAATGCTACATTTCCTCTATCTACCATAGTTTTTCGCAAATCTCTACACAAAATATTTAATATTTTTTGCTTTGTTCTCCAATAGAACCTCGAACCCTGCCTTTGGGGAAAGTAAGATGTCACATTGGAGACTTAAAAATGTTTTCAAGCCAGTTTCACAGGAATTGATTTAACATTCTTTTGTGCATGTGTGAATGAGTACGAGAGAGAGAGAGACCTATCAGGCATGTCAAGATCAGTTACTCATCCAAAATAAAAAATTACTAAAACAATCTCTGGTTACAAATTTGTTACATAATACAGAAGACTGTTCTTGCATGTATAATAAATCTGCATATTTTTGTAAATTTTTCAGGAAAAAGCAGAATGAGTACCAAGCTTCGCCATGACCCTGGTCTACGAGTTACTCAGCATTGGGTGCAATAATATTACTACTGTACATTGCTGTGGAGTATTCCATCCATGTTTGTAAAACTCCTAATCTTGTTTCTTCAGTGCCTTTGTTTCAACTTTCCTAGCAAACACTACATTTTAAAATATTGTAATTAAATACAGAAATGAAAGTAGATTATCAATAATATTCAAAGCTTCTTTATCTTTTTAATAATTTCAACATGTAGATTATTACAATATTGACAAACATAGTATAATGCCACAAATGATATGTCTGAAACTTAAAGAAAGAATGCATATAAAATTGAACAGTATTTCTTGACAAAGTTTCTATACTTATCAGTTGTAGCATTTAAAAGCTGGGTAATTATAGGAGTTGCTAATGTGGAAGTGCAAACAGTATTTATAAGCATGAATAAGATTTCAATTTACTTCTAAAATAATTGATAAACACATGTAAAGTTTATATTTTAGGAGAAATAAAAGGCACTTTTCATATTAAATTCTAGCCATAAACGGAAAAAGTTCGTTACTTATAGTGTGGCATTTCTTGACTATAATAATATGGAATGTATGTTGTTAAAGCCCCATAATGTAAATGAACAAACTTCTTGCACACGTTTGGATTGGAACATGTAAAATTTTGTTTGCACACAAATTTATACTTAAAAAATAACCAGAAGGTCATCAACTTGTTGAAAATATAGCTACTACTTTTATTTTCAAGAAACACACAATGTATTCCATGGGCCATCATATAATTTGTATAATTTGACATTTTAGCAAATGGTTTTATAACATTCCTATTTATGCTTAATAAATAAATTAATTATTGCTATTAATGTAATTCCCTAAACTTTTTTCTTTCTTGCTTTCATATACCCAACAAGCATTACTTTAAGTATGAAACTGAAAAAAATATAATAATTTGATTATGAAAAACATATAACTAGAATTTACAGTATGCTGCGAAACAAGCATTACTGAAATTATCGGTCATTTGATGACCAAGTTCCAATGAAGTATTTATTTGTTGTATATTACAGTTTGACACATTGTGAATTCAATTTGTGTTGACTTCTGTGATTATAGTTCTCACAACAGAAAAAGTGTTTATTGTGGATCATTATTTCCTGTCATACAGAGGACTCAGAATGTACCGAGTTTGTTTCTTGTCAAAGAACAGTATGAAGAGAGATTTAATAAATAGGTACCAAACAATATTAGCTGTCGTTGGCAAGTTCTGCTGTACAGGGTCAGTCCTATGTCATGTAGAGACCAACATTCATCCAAGAAACGTCACCATCAGGGACTACTTCTACAACAAGTGTTAAGAGTTACCAAAGCGTAGTCTATGACGAACATCACTGAAACTTGGTTAGAGCAATAGGACTGTTTTACAGATGTTTAAAGAATGGGTGCCTTTGCATTCTGGATTCAAGTTGCTCAGCATCTTACATGAAGGGATGAGCGAGCCCAATTGCAGTACAGTAATTGAGTGTTGTCTATGACATATGAGGATCAGGTTTCTTCTCCAACATATGGTTTTCAGATGAAAGCCAAATTTGCGGCCCCTGATGGGCATGTTGAAAGAATAAATTTTTAAGACAGATGGCCCACCTACACAAGAAGATAAATCAATTTTTGTGCCCTTACAGCAATCGTTGTTCATCAACATGCTCAATAATTAATAGAGTCAACTGAAAAATTCAACATCACAGCTGGGAATTCAAAATCCCGGCTGTGACATTGAATTTTTCAGTTGACTCTATTAATAACTTGCCAAGACTGGCTAAGGTCTGTAAAAAGTATAATTAATTTTAATTAATCATATACACCATTCGTGTTCGAGACCTTGAGGGGAGAGGTCGTGTCAGGACGTTCCAAGTACACGCAGGTATAAACAAGTAGCGGCCATGGGAGTGGAGTTGATGGTTTACCGAGCAAGGATCGGAATGCGGACGGGTAGGGGATCGTGGATAGCAGGTAGTCAGGTATTAGGTAGGACGAACGTAACGTCCAAGTGTTATTTTATGGCGTTTGTTTTAGTAACTTTGCTCGTGATAGGAGGTGTTGAATTAAACCCAGGACCTGTGACTGATGAAGGATGTGGGAGCTGCAACAAAGCTTTAAGGACAGGACTACAATGCAGCAGCTGCGCGAAGTGGTACCATTTTGGCTGCCAAAAAATTAAGAGGGACCAGAACATCGAAGAAAACTGGGAATGTAAGGACTGCAGGGGAACTGAAACGGTCATCGCAAATCAGAAGAAACTGGAGAAGCTGCAAGAAGAAGCACGGGTGTTACGCGAGAAGCCCCAACGCGCGGAAGAGAAAATTCGGAAGTTAGAAGAAGAGAATAGCCAACTCAGGGAGCTCAGGAAAGAAAATGGACAAGAAAAGGGGAAACCATGTTTGATAGTCAGAGACTCTATTGTGAGAAATGTGGGGAACCCGAATGCAGAGGTAGCTTGCTATCCTGGCATAAGGACTGAAGGACTGCTGGGGGAAATCGAGAAAAAGCAAGAGGAGATGGAAACAGCTATAAGACGATTGTATTGCACGTTGGGAGCAATGACCTGTGGAGAAGTGTAAACTACGTGATGGGAGACATGTACGACTTAGTTAAACGGACAAGGCAGCTATTTCCCTCAGCGAAGATCGTCGTTAGTGGAGTTTTGAGACGACGCGATGTCAACTGGAGGAAGATAATGCAGGTAAACGACTCGTATGCATGGGTAGCGGAGCGACTGGGCGCGAAGTTTCTGGACCCAAATTCGTGGATTGAAGACTGGGACTACGGACGGGACGGTGTGCACTTAAACCGAAGTGGATCTTCGAAGTTGGCAGCTTTGTTCGGGAGGGTGACGACGTGGAGCGATGGCAGCAAGCGGCAGAAGCAACAGTGACAACCTCGGAGAAACGAAGATTCACAGGTAGGGGCTGGCTTTTTAAGGCTGTTACAGGTAAATTGCCGTAGTATTATGAATAAAGTTGTAGAGTTTTGGAATTTAATGGAGATATGTAATCCAAATGTAATTATAGGTACGGAGTCATGGCTAAATGTTGATATAAATGATGCGGAAGTTTTCAGCTCAGATTACAGGGTGTTTAGGAGGGACAGGGACGGAAGGGGAGGGGGAATTTTTATTTGCGCTAAGTCAGAGTTACAAAGCAAAGCGCTATGGGTAGAAGAGGATGTAGAGATTATGGCAATTGAAATTATTGATCAAAAAAACGAAGGTAATAATATAACAATAATAGCTTGCTACAGACCACCTAGCGAAACTAATCACAAAACGTTGCATAAATTAATAGAAAAAATCTCTTCCATAAAGGGAAACGTTATTGTAGCAGGGGATGTAAATCTGCCAAATGTAAACTGGAAAGGTCAGTTAATAGGAGGCGAAGACCAAAATCTTGTTAATTTTCTGGTTTGGGAACAGGGTTTGTTGCAAGTCGTTAACACAAGTACTCGGCAATCAGCCTTACTAGATGTATTTTTATGCAGGCCTCAGTCTTTGTTTGCTGAATGTGAGGTCTTGCCAGGTATCAGTGACCACCATTGTGTGCAATTAGAAGTAAACTGGGGGGGACGATTAAACCGGTTTGAATTAGAACAAACATCAATTAGCTGGAATTTCCAGAAAGCGGACGGGCTGCTATTCAGAATTTTCTACGCGAGCAATATTGGTCTTTCGTAAAATCTGCCACTAGTGTAAATGAAGCCTGGGCTAGTTTCAAAACACTTACTTTGGAAGCAATTATGAAACATGTACCTTTTAAAGTTATGAAAAATAACGCCGATCCAGAATTTTATACAAAACGTATTAGGTCACTTAAAAGGAAAACAAGGCGTGCGTATCATAAAAGGAGGAAATCAGAATGGCATTTTATTAAATTTAAAGAATTAACCAAGAATTTACAAAACGAAAAGTTGCAAGCGCAGGAGCGGTTCTTAGAACAAATTTTAAATAAGGAAAGTGATGGATGGAAAACATTTTACAATTATGTGAGGAGACGCAGGGGTAATAAAGAAGGCATACCAGATTTCAAAGTTAACGGGACTGCCGTAATAAATGATAAGGAAAAGGCGAACATATTAAATGCACATTTTGTATCGGTCTTTCATCAAATGGATGATAGTCCTGAACGGGAAAATAGGAGTGGTGGAGAATCGCTTTTTCAAATAATGGCGCCAAAATTACGTAAAAGGATCAAGATGCTACAGAATCGAAAATCAAGAGGGCCGGACAACGTACCTACTGAAATATTAAAAATAGGGGGAGAAGCCATGATTCCCTACCTAATGCTCTTGTTTAACATGTCAATTAACAACCGTGCACTACCGGAAGACTGGAAATCCGCTATTGTAGTTCCAATATACAAAGGGGGTAATAATACAGAAATAAATAATTATCGGCCTGTTAGCCTAACGTCGGTAGTGTGTAAAGTAATGGAGCATCTAATTGCAGAATACATACGGGAGGATTTAGAAAACAAACAGTGGTTCAACAAAGCGCAACATGGGTTTAGATCCGGGTATTCATGTGAAAGTCAAACAACTTCATTAATTCAAGATTTGGCAGATGAGGTGGATGCAGGGGGAAGGACTGATGCAGTGGTGATAGATTTTTCTAAAGCTTTTGACGTAGTGCCACATAGTTTACTCATCCGGAAACTAGCAAATGCGGGACTTGATAATCGTGTTGTATTGTGGGTAGAACAATTTTTGAAAGGGAGGACGCAAAGAGTAAGAGTAGGTAGAGAACTGTCAGAAGGGGGGACCGTAAGTTCGGGCGTGCCCCAAGGCTCGGTACTGGGCGCGTTACTGTTTCTTATCTTTGTTAATGATATCCATATAAACATTAAATGCCAGATAAGACTGTTCGCAGACGATTGTATTATTTACAATAAGATTAGGAATTCCATGCATGAGACTGCTCTTCAGGACGACCTAAATGAAATCAGATGGTGGGCTGAAGCAAACAAAATGACAATTAATGCTGGGAAAAGTAAGTCCATTGTTTTTAGCAGAACTAAGGGGAAGATTATACATAACTATCAAATGGGCGGGGAACCAATTCCACAGGTGGACAGCTGCAAATATTTGGGAGTGTGCTTGTCAAGTAATGCTGGATGGGGGGAACAGATAAATAGTACATCTAGGAAAGCGTGGAAAGCATTGCATTTCGTAATGAGAATACTGAAAAAGGGGAGCGCAAAGACCAGGGAACTAGCCTACAAATGTTTAGTGCGGCCGGTTATGGAATATGGAGTAGCATGTTGGGACCCATACAGAGTCAACCAGATTGAATCCTTAGAAAAAGTGCAGAGAAGGGCTATAAAATTCATAAGGAGAGGTAAAGATTTTGGGTTTACAAAAGGTGAAGAGAATGAATGGGAACCGCTAAATGTTAGGCGTAAAAAACATAGATTAGTTGCGTTATTTAAAGCTTATACTGGTTCAAATGCTTGGGCGGATGTTAGAGAAAGGTTAGAGAATCCAGCACACTACGGTCGAAACGATCATCTGTTTAAAAATTAGGGGTAGAAAGTGCAGAACCGACGTGGGAAAATTTTCTTTTGTTAATAGAACCATTGAGGAATGGAATGAATTGCCTGTAGCAGCCTTTCAGGGCTGTCCTCTGACCTTAAAGCAGTTCAGAAATAATATTAGCAGAATAAATGTTGGTTAATTAACTAGTGTACTCATTTCACAAACTATACTATTAAAGTTGACACTACCAGGTTGAAAATACTGGTAACTAAATATAAGGACCAATTGTAAATAGTTAAGTACCTCGAAAATAGTTACGTACTTTGTAAATTGTTAAGTACTTTGAAGATAGTTAAGTAAATTGAGAATAGTTAAGTAAATTGTGAATAGTTAAGTAAATTGTGAATAGTGAAGTAAATGGTGAATAGTTAAGTAATTGTGAATAGTTAAGTAAATTATAAATGGTTCAGTAATTAGGGATTTTAAAAGCTTTGTTAATATTTAAAATTAATCATTTTGTATTGTTAGTCTTGTTTATTATTATTATTATTGTAAGCTAGTCATGGTGATGTAAATTTTGTACGGTTTAATTCTGCCACCGGGATGTACCCAATTGCAGAATAAATAAATAAATACATACATACATATCTAATAATAATGCTCAATAATCTTCAGAAATTTTATGAACAATGTATGATACACATTTTCAACACATTTGCTACCAAACCCATTGACTAACATTTCAGTGTTGTTTGTTTTGCCACAAACTACGTACGTAGATATGCATAATTTCTATTAGTAGCAGCATATTTCATTATTTGCTTTTGATAGAAGTGAACTTGTTATTGAGGCAAATTAAATTAGAAAGCTACCTTGAAAGAGCTATTAAGGGAAAGGTTTCAAAAAAGAAATAATCTGTTTGAGCATGAGAGAATTTCAGCACTTAATTTATTTTAATTATATTTGTGTTAATGTTTAGAACAATATAAAAATTTGTGTAACTGAAATTCCTACTACTTTCTACATTTTTATGCATCACTAGCAGAACTGCAGCTCTTCTCACATTATTGCATTAACTGCCGATATTCTAATCTGTATCATTCCCTCTCCCTTTCCATTCTTTCAATCTCTCCCCCTCCATCTTTCTGTGCAACATACATGTCAGTAACACTTTGAAAACTGATAATAAAACTGCTTTCTCTGGAGTGTTAATAAAAATTAAAATGTAAGGTAAAGGTTTATACAGCACACACAAATTTTTTAGCTTTCCTTATGATTGCAATGTGCTTGGACTGTAGTTTCCTGTGGTAAGAGGTGCATATACACAAATGAGAGTAAAGAAAAATTTGTAAAGCTTCTTTCATACTCATCCTATCAAACTTTTGTATATAAAATATAAAAACTTGTCAAAACATTTGTTATGTAAGACTAAAACAAAAGAAAACAAACCAAAAAAACAAAAAACAAAACAAAAAAAAAAAAGGAAAGGAAAGAAAGGGGAAAAAATATGCATAATGAGAGATATTTGATTTTGTGCTACATTTGAACCTCCCATTGACGGGCAAGTAATTCAGATGTTATCGAAGCAGGGGGGGGGGGGTTTACAGAAATTTTAAAATTCTATTTTTTAACTCATAATATGCAAATCAAATATTCATTCAACAAAACTTGCCAGAGAAGCTCAACTTTCCATATTGTGATGCAGCTATGTGCAGTGTTATCAATTGGCTGGCACAGACTGGCTACCTGGTAGAGATATCCAGCACTCTTACTCAGCATAAACACCAAAAGTACTATCAACAGATAACCAGAATATTCTGGAAGTTTGCCTTCGCCCTGGCTCCACAAAATTCTAGAATGTTTCATGGAAACTTCCAACAGCTATATAAGCAAACGTTCTTGCAAGTCAGAGAGTGAGCTGGTAAGCAAGTTGGTGAATACAGTTCTATAAGTGAATTTGTGATGACTGTGCGACATACAGTAAGTGCTGCTACAACAGGTTAGTAGTCACATCTTTTGCTCTATTCCCTAGTGAGTGAAGTGGACTGAAGAACAGGCTGCTTTGTGCATATTTCATTATGCTGTCAAGTCTTGAAGAAAAGTGAAGCGACAGTGAAAATTGGACGTCACAATATTGATGCTCTTAACACCTGAGCTACCACAGCTGCCTCCTTATACCAAACAATGAATCCCACTTATCTAATTATCCATTTCTCAGATATTTCTAAGATTATCTGAACCACAAGAGGTCTGCAGACATTTTTTTTATTTTTGAGCTTCAAGTACAGGTTTGAATGTAATGACGCCTATAGAACAATAGTTTTGCAGATTAGCATTACATAAGTATTGCTAACACAAGGTGTCTACTGCCTTGAAGGTTTAATATTCCAGTATCTTTGCAGTATAGGTTTTGAAAATTCCAGTATTGCATTGAGCCACATTGCAACAGTATTCAAATGCGTGTTCTGACCAGCTTAAATGGTTTTGTTTCTACAGCCATAATTTGAAGCTGTGTTTATTACAGCTGCTATACCCAATGTTGAACAGGTGGCTTTTTAAATCTTGAATGAACATCTTATTAATTTACCTTCAGCTCTCTTTATGAAATTATTGTACTCAAAACCACATGATACATTCAGTCAAGTTATCAATGAAGTATTTGAGTGCAGGAGATCTGAAAAAGCTAACCTTATGGTACAGTTAGCCAAACATTGGAAGAGGCTTTGACTGACTATTCTTCGAGAAAGTCTGCCAACTGCATTCTGGTAAATTCTGGAACATTGCATTAATGCATCCCCTTAGCAACTGGGGACTATACAGAGATGGCAGAAAATAATTGTCAGACAGTTATGATATAATTACGAGTGAGTGCTTTGTAAGTCTGAGCTGCAAAGCTAGACTTGTAACACATTTAGCACAATAAATAAAATTGGTTATGAATTAACTGGTGCTTTTATTTGCCACATTATTGTACAATGATCTAGAAGATTTTTATGTTGAATTATATTTTATCTCTTAGAACTGCAATTTCATAAAGCTTCCATGCTACTTATAATAGACCAAAAATTCACCGATATTCATGGAAATGGGAATGAAATATCAGCATGTGTATTTCCGATCAGTCTCCCAACCTTTCCTCCCACAAAAAAATCTTCCAAATTCTGGAAATTCTGTACAGTCTGAAAAACATTTGTGAAGTAAAAAATCATCCAACTAGTTCAGTCATTTTTACATAAGCACAGTACATGAAGTGTATCTTCTCTTTTGGTTTTGAAATTATTTAATAACATATAGGCCTGTTATTTTCAAATTAAGGGAATAAGAATCCTCTGGCAAATATGTTCAATGAAGTATAGATAAAACTGGCTGATATAGGATTCCTTACTCCCCAACAAAGCAGACACCACCTCAAAAACTTTTGGACATGACATATAGCCTCTAAGTACTGACAGAAGCCTTCTCCTGTTACTGATTGTAAATATGTTGATTATTTTTTATACTATGCTGGTAACAATTTTCTTTCTTTACACATATGAACATATGACAATGTTCTTTCCTCATTTATTTCTCATACACTAACAATTGTAACCAGCATTCCTAAAATATATGGATTTGTCCTTCTAACCCATCATTCCTTACCTTAGGAATGTAAGACCACAGTATCTGGGTGTCAGATAATAATTAGTTTTGTTAAAATAGATTCAGTAATTTGGGAGAAATTGGTCCACTCTATACTGCTTCTTCACTTTTAAGGTTTTGACCCCTTACCACCTCCCCTGAGGAATGTGTAACCCCCACAATATTTTTGCTAAGGAATTAAGCAATATTTATTTAATTAATTAATTATAGTGCTAAGATCAATACATTGGTGGCTAACCACTTTTGGTCCTGGTCATTATTTGGATATATCGACATAATTCATTTTATATTTACACTCAACCAAGTAATAAGCATGAATGTTTAGTTTAAATTGGTCCGATTTGCGAGATGTGGAACATACATATGATGACTTTTACGTAGATGGACCCTGATGAGGAAACCACCAGTTAAGTTGCAAATCATATTTTTACAGGAGAGCCAAAAAGTAGTTGTTCAGGCTAAAAATATTAATTTTCAGATTTTAATGCCATATACTGGAATGATCCTAAAACTAGTTGGTGAACTAGATTCCGATTCTGAAACAATACTTGAAATGTGTGAAAAATGGAATTACATATATCATTGTATATCAGGCAGGTGATGTTTTGATATATGCAGTTACAACTGTTTAAACCCTCTTCAAACAGTGTTATACACAAACTGTTTTTGTTCTTTAAATTAGTAAATTGCATTGCTTACCTGCATTGATTATTTTGCATTGTTATACAAAGGACATGAGAGACCACTTAAGAAATGTAATGATAGTTGTCATTTTAATATGGAGCCAGTAAAAGAAAACAGGGAAGCTCTGAAAAGAAGACATAATATTCCACAGTCACTATTTCTTTGACATGGCTCAACAAATGCAAATGCTCCTCTGTAGTTGGGAGCAAATTATTTTTTGTCACCTTAATAGAATCAGTATATTTGGGGTCATATGAGATTCATCACTTCAAAACCACTAACTGCTTTTGGAAACGCTTGTGTTAAAGAAAGATGCAAATTCTCTTACAGTATACTTCACCACTACTTGAAAAACTTTTGGATTTGGTAGAGACAAAGTTCTTCCTGTATGTAGACAACTGGACTGCAGAAAACTAGAACATTCTCATGTGCTATTTAGTGTAGATGGTGATGACAGGAATGCACTGTAAGATTACTATTCCATTTTTGTCTGTACGTCACGCAAAGTTCTCTTTTGATTGGGCTTTGTTTAATGAAGCAGAAGTATTGTATCACTCCTACATCATCATTGCAAGATATTGCTTCAGTGATTGAAGCAAGTAGTTCTGAAAGAATCTCACTTAAACAAAGCAGTAATTGCTGGAAAAGAAGATGGGAACACTGTTGTTCAGATGTTAGACTAGCTCTTTATGTACTTGTAATGGGGGGGGGGGGGGGGGAACTACTAAATCACTAGTTTCAACCATTTCTCCACAAACATAGATCAGCATGAAGTTACGTGTCAGAGTTGAATGGCCAAGCTGTCAGTGTAAAAATTTGTGATGTTAACAATATACCTTGTTCTGAATGGACCTCACCCATTCCAGAACAAATTCTTATATGAAAACATTCAACAATATTGCACAGCTAAAATTGGAGATGTGTTTTATCCACAAGCTCAAAATTACTTACAATGAATCAGCACCAAGCAATATGGACTTTAAGGAAACTGAAAGAAAGGCCAGCATGAAATGTAGGAAAATGTGCAGAAAATCCAACCTCCACTTAATTAGTGAATCAAATGTTTTCAGTGGATGATTCCATATATAAAAAATTGTTAAAAAATTGATATACAAAACAATAACTTACTCAAAAAAGATTCTCAATTAACAATATCTTCCAAGAACTAATGACCTGAAAATTTAATCTGAAATAAAGCAATGATATACAGGTATTCCAACCATCTTTTCCAGTATGTAACCACAATTTCCAGTATAATTTCAGAGTATCCAGTATGTAAAAAAAAATTCAAGTATATTTTCAGTATCAGCAGACACCCTGTAACAAAGCCACAATAGGTAAAATTATAATAAGCAGGACTCCTATTCAGGTCCCTGAAGGTGCAAGCATTCAATTTCCTAGCTGTAAGATGCACAGTGTCAAATTGCTGTGCACTTCCGACCTTGTGTTTGATGTAAGAATGATGTAATGGAAAAGTGTGTGAAAGAGAAAGAGCATGGTTGAGTGCTGTAATGGAAAAATTTGCAGAACACTGGAGAAACAACAGCTGCAGCAAAGCTGCACAAATAACACTAAAAGTTATTAAGTAAAATATATACTGTGTGAGTATATGAATTCTATTCCTTAGTTATACCATTTATAAACTATGTAGTGTCACAGAACTACTACCTGCAATATTACAAATCTTTAACAATCCATTAACAAAGGTCTACCAAAAGTCTCAGCTTCAGCTATTTAAATAAGACTTCATTCTTTGGTAATAATGTCCTTGATTTTAAAACAAATACTAGGCTTCTACAATTTCCATCAGGGAAGGTGGAGCAGTCAACAAAACTACAAAGAGAAGGAATAGTGTTTTTTCAAATTAATGAACAAAGCTATTCAAACTGCAGTATCATGTATTTTATTAACCTTTTATTGGAGAGGCAGAAACAATTATTGGCTCCTTTTTGGCAATAGAGGAGGAGAATAATTATTCCAGTTGGGAAAAATCACTCTGTGTTCAATTATTAATTATTAACAATTGCTCATGCATAAGTATATTTGCATAATTCTAGTTTTTATATAGAAAATGAAACAAACCAGAACACAGAATTGTGATCTGATGAGTAATTAGTAAAATGGATTAGGGATTTACTATTCCCACCTCACTTTTTGCCTTTTTAACATTAAAAAAGAAGTTCTATAAATAATTACATTTTATTTAGAGCAGTTATTATAAAATGCGTATAATGTTTTCCTGAATTTGTAACTATAAAAGGTTCAGACACTCACACTCATTCCTTCTTTTTCTTTCACACACACATACACACCATAATTGTTCACATACATTCAAAATTACGAAGTCACTTCTTCGGTAGCACCAAACTCCAATTTCACTTCCTCTGCAAGTCCCTCAACATCCACTTCTGACTCTGGAGCATTCAACATATTCAGTGTGACCTCTGATGATTTGCTCATCATGCTCTGTTGTGGTGGCTGGGCAGCCTGCACAGCTTGCATAGGTCGAACAGGTAGTCCTGCATCCTCAAAGGCTTTCTTCTTCAATGTGCTTCTGATCTGAGAACTGAATGTACACAGGTAACATTAAAAAACTTTATAGTTAGTAGTCACATGACTTTTTCTACACATCAGAAACTAATCCAGTTGGAAAGGTAGAATCAGATTGAAAAATTCAATGCCATAGCTGCGATTTGAATCATGGATCTTCAGCTTACCATCGCTGCTCTAACCAACAGAGCTACCATGGCAACATGCCAGTAAAATATTACATTCCCAGACTGACTCCATTTCTCCAGTAAACCACAAGGTCTTCTCAAATCCATTTTGAATGAATATTCCCCAATGGTGATTTACAATATCATATGTACTTTAAGTCCTGGGCTTCGTAGTCAACCACTATTAGGTCAACCAGCCATAATTGTTCTTCCACACATACCATCTGTAAGCTCAAGTTGGAAAGGTAGCATCAGTGTGAAAAGTTCAACACCATAGTCAAGTTCTGAACCAGATCTTTGGCTGTGGCATTTGATTCTTCAGTCTGATTCTACCTTTCCAACTTTAGCCTACAATTGGCATGAGTAAAAGAACAATTAATTATCAATATTTCAATTGTTCCTTAAAGTCTTAATTTCAATCTGCTTCCTATTTTTAATGATACATATCTGTTTTGATTTAGTAACACTGATTATATACCCTGTAGGCTGAATCAGCACTCAACTATATTACATAATATATGTTAACTAATATTACGCATCTTTGCATTAGCACATTCGAGAAAACTGCAACAGCAACTTAACATTTCAAAGTGTACTGCCAAAAATGCAAGAAAGTCAAATGAACTGAATGAATCTTTTGTGAATGGTTAAAGGCAAAAGAACTGTATTTTACATAACAAGATCTAAACTCTTTCTTAATAGGTTTTGTCTATCTCTTGAGGTTCTGAAATTACAGAAAATTCAATAAAAAGAAAGAATTCAAACACCACTTACAGAAAATTAAAAATATGCCGATTATTCATTACACCAATTCTAATCAAAATTATTACAGTCATTTTTGAGAACACAAAATCATAATGAAAGCATTTTCCATATTAAGAAATGCTTGCAGTTGGGGATATTTCCTTAGTATTATCCTTGAAAGTACAACATAAACACAATGTTTGATATTGACCAGACTACTACTCTCTCAGCGAGTGTGTACCAATAGAAATATACATTAATGATGCCAATTTTACATAATTTCTGTTCTTTTCTTTCATTCATAACTTTTTCTGATTTTGCTCCTTATGCCTCTGTAACTTCTACAAAAGAAATTGAAAAGGCTCTGGTTTCCCTAAGAAATCAAATATTTTGTGGATGCAGTAAGTACTGTATGTTTCATTATGTTTTAAAATGATGCAATAAATGATGACTGTTAAGTTTACTCAACAAAGCTAGCAACTAGTATAGTAATTTACGAGCGTCCACAAAGATGAAATAATTAAATACAGTGAAGCTTAACTTAGATATATTAATTTGAAGACAAATGAGATGACTTACCACACACTTACTAATTCACTTACTCAACATTTTGATAACACATTTCACAACAGGGTTGCCAGATATCTGAAATCAAAATAAGAGGCAAATGCACATTTCATCTCCTCAAGTGGAACTAGGAACACCAACGGCAATATTTACAAAATGCTTTGTACCTATTGTCACCATTGCTTACTAACCAATCTTAAATTCAGTTTACTTTTCCCAATCCTTACGAAAAACACCAAGGCCTTTTATCTTTTTTTAACCTGATCACCGTTGTGTTTCAAATTTCTATCCATTTCCATTATTAATTTACTTCCTTTACTTTACTTTTCCAACAAAATCACGCCCTCTCTTCATTGTTGGCAGATAACAATCAAAAGGAAAAAAGTAAACGGCACAGCAGTTGTTAATTATTAAGCATCATATCTGCCATACTAGCCAACCCCACCAAAAATTTCCAAATTTGTAGACAATGAACCAATTGTAAGTGGATCAGTATCAATACTACTAACTGTTATAACAGGGTAAAACTTGCAGAGAATTACTTTTTTCAGTATACAGGAATATTGCAGCAGGTTTTATCAACTCCAGAATATCCAAGATGCGGGACATTTAGCACAAATTCAGGATTGTCCTGTAAAATCTGGGATGTCTGTGAAACACGTTCTCGAAATTTTGAATAAATGAATCAGTAAAAATATGTTAAGTTATTTCATCTATATTAAAATTAAAATATGAGTGTCATCAGTGTACCAGAATTTTAACTTCCAGTTCTTTTACATCAGTGAACCTATTGACATGAGACTGCATTTAGGCACACTTAAATTCCAGTATTTGATTAGAACATAATTTATTTTTCCTTCATTCCATTACTTAAAAAATTATTATCTTACTTTCTGCATGATGCATTCCTTGCACAAATGCACCACTACAATTTGGTTGAATTTTTCTTATTCTGCGCTGAGCTTAGTGGAGAATGTACCCCAATCTATGATTCCATACTGACTATGAGCAGAACTGTGAATAAAATAGTGCTGATAGCACATTTTATGTAAACAGATACTTTCTATCCATTCAATAACTTAAGAACTGTATTTAAAAAGTGTTTCCAGAATGATTAAAGTAGTCAATTCTATAAATCACTCCATAACTTATCCATACATAAATGTTGTATAGACACTTACTGGTTCTAAAGGGAACTAAGTGGTGAATGCTTACAATAGCTCACTATCTCACCAAAAGTGGGCTTAGTATTGTTTGCCACTAAGGTGAACATCCTGAGGTGTAGCTACAGTCTAGAAGGGAATGGAAGGAACACTACTACATGAACAGCCTGGATGAGGCCATGAATCACTCTAATAACTAGCTACATTAAAAGCTATATTCGACATAGGTACATCTTATATGTTCAGCATTCAAGTCATAAGATCATATTAATGACATAATTTAATTCTGCCAATTTGTCTATTTTCCAATCTCTTGGTTCTTAACTAAATATACTTTGTGAGCTGTTGCTCATGTCATCAACTGGTGTGTTGACTGCCAGATGTGGATATGATGATCTCTTTTGTGACAGTGGCTCTACTGGGAAGAAATTGGGTGTTTACCCCACCAGTTGTAAGGAATGTAACAAAAATCTACACGAAATAAAACTTTCACACTAGGCTCAAATTATTTTTGGGAAGGGAATAATGAAATAGAGGGAAAAAATTCAACTACATACTAAAAGATATTGAGGGAGTAACCGATGAATTTTGACACCATATGGGAAATCCTTCAAGTTCATAAAACCAAAAGGAGAGGCTCCAAGATTACCAACATGGAGATCTTCAGATCCACATCCAGCAATCAATGTTAGCTGGAAACTGCGTCTCACAAAACATGTTCTAGGTAAGAATCAAAAATAAATGAAGCACAGAGCATATCAATTACTTATATACAAGTAACAAAATCAAACAAACTACTGTCATCTCTGCTGTCTCGAGGGAAGTATACAGAATTTCAGATCCAAGGATCAAGAGTTCAATTTTGGCTCAGGTCAAAACTTTTTGCCAAAGATTCCTTCAGGAAGGAATCAGAACTGTCTGTCCCAGGATAAATTTACTGCACTAAAAACTGCCCCCTACCTTCAGAGAAAAGATTCCTGGACAGGACCAGTTAACCATTTCATGCTTGATCAAACTTCCGGCTCTCAATAAATTTGCCCCAATCTCTTTCGCCGATCGAAACACTGATAGGAAGTGTGTTTTATAACTTAAAAGTTCATGAAGCTACACAGTTACTGAAGTCAATTCTTGCTACAAGGATAGAGAAAGAAAATGAACAAGAAAAACCTTATTACCTACTTAGCAATACTTTCATGGATCTTGTGATACATTGCTTTTGAAGGCCAATGCCAAAATGCTTCGTAGCATTAGTATGTAGTAATGTGTGTGCTATTAAACAGTTTGTTATTTAAAACTGTAAATTACATATGTTAATTTTTAAAAAACTGAGCACAATTCCAATGTGTTGGTATATGTTCTAACTTACACAGTTCTGCCTTTGATGTGTTCACTGATTTTGTCGAGATCTTCTCCAAAATTTTTTACTGCTTGCCGAAGCATTTCAATTTCTTCATCAGTCCACTTTCTGCTCAACACAGAAAAAAAAAATATTCAGCCAAATCCTAATCTGCTACTTTTAAGGAGCTTTCATTCAAAACTTGGCAAGTCCAAAAAGGAAAGTAAAATAATCTTATATTAGGGAAATAATAACTCAAAGCGAACTCTGAATGACTAACATTTACACTGAAAATCTGTCCAATAAGCTTTTACATGCTTCACAAAAGTCAATTTTCCATGAATCTCAATCAGAGCCAAAATTCTGTTTCCAGACCCCATACACACAAAGTAAAATATTAAAACCTGCTAAAAGTAGCATTTGCATATTTGTCAGAGATATAAAAGGCTTCAAAAGTTCATTGGAATGTTAATTTTGTTCACAGAAATTATATTACTTTTGATACCCTCCCGCAGTTGCAAAACCTCCATGTTGTTTTATCATACACTAGCTACAGAAAGTTTGTAATTCATGAAAACATGCAGATGCATATTATTTTGTAGGAAACGCATAAAAATTAATTGGCAGGCCTTCAGTGGTGCAACATTACATGATCATATAAATTCTTGAAAAACGTTTTGTACCTAGAAGGAAGGGTGAATATGAAAATAAACTTAAAGCAATGTGTGCAAGAAATATCTTTGCAAGTGCAACAGATATTAATGCTTATTTTCTTAAACTATTATTTAACTTAATTCCAAATCCACCAAAGTGCAGTTCACACTAAACTGATTTAGAGAGGATAGCATTTTACATATTCTCCTTTATATTTTATTATAACTATACTTGTGGATTTGAATGAAAGCTCCTTATTTATTACCCAGCTCCAGTATGTTGATGCAGCTAAAACACAAACAATAGATAAACAGTGATATAATCAGCAGAGTGAAGAAATCAAAACATTTCCCCACTCACTGAATCTGATATCCGTAATGATGACCTACAGCTTAAGCTTATAAAAAAATCAACTTTAATTAAAAATATAAATGATATAAAAAACAAAAAATTAACTTAAAATCAATTTAAACGAAAAAGGTAAAATGCCTGAGCTCTTCATTTAATCTTCAATTAAAGATGACTAAAATTATAATGATTATACTGGCAGTGATCATTTTGCATAATTTCTTTATGTCATTACCAAGTACCATCATCAGACTGGCATCAACAGTGAGAGGAAAAGGTTCTGCAGTTGTAGAGTGGGTGAAAGCTGAAACAATGGGAGTGGAACCACAGGTACACAGGGCATGGATAGAAAGTTTCAGAAGGAAGAAACTAAAGAAAAATGGCTCGGAAGTTGGAGCAGCAAATTGGACAACGATTATAATAGCTATATTATTGATAATTGGAGTGGAGAAGAACCTGGGACCAACAGAGTTAAATAGGATGATGAAGCTGTTAGAAGAAATGGGGAAGCAGTTAAGTAAAAACAATAGATAGCAACATGGAACAGCCGAAGGAAGCTACAGAGAGAGTAAACTGACCAGCAACTGATGGAATGCAGAAGAAAAATTGATACAGTAATGCAAAAATACAAAATAGGGCAGCAGAAGAAAAACTGTGTAATTTTTGGAGCTAACCAAGACCATAACAGAAGTTTCCAGGAAATACTGAAGGAAATTATAGAGAAGCTAGCAATAAAAACATATGGATGGGAATTGAGAAAGGAAGAACTGCAAAGGGAAAATGGGGAAGAGTGAATATAGGGGGCTAAAATTGTCAAAAGCGCTATTCAGTGGTGTGATTAAGCCTGAGCACCAGGCAAATTGAGTAGTGCATAAGGTGCATAGATAGGACTATTTCTACATAGGTTAAGTGGTAACAAGGAAAAAAGTTGTAATAAATTTATGTAAGCAAGAGGTACAAATAAAATTCAATTTAATTTATATTTCTTGAGCATTAACACATTCCTGCCTGTATTTTGCTGATGAAACAATATACATGAATGCCAGCAGTCGCTCACAGTAACATTTTCTGCTAATTTGAGCCTATGGATTTCAAATAAACAAACTCTGTAAGTGCGCCTCAGCTGCTCTCTGAACCAAGTGTAATAAAACCTTCACTTTATTTATCCCACTATTGAGCCATGGCACTTGGTCTTAATACTGAAAAAGCATTAGACATTTTAGTTCAATTACTGATCTTGTGGTGAACCTACTCCAGGATCAGAAGACAGCAATAGCTAAGATGATGCAATGCTTGTATGTGAAGCAATAGCCATCCTCATTCTAATCTCCTACTCCCCAATTTTTGGCAAATGGACACACATGTGTGCCAAGAACAATTTAAATAAGTATGGCTGAAATGAACATCTTTAACATGGACAAGCTGAGTTTCTCTTGCATAAGAAATTTCTGTAATGAAGGAGTGTGAATAACTTGCAAATGTTCACCTGCTTGATTAGCAATGCTTTTCCCACTAATGTGTAGGACACCTGTGCAAGACAATATGCAGTTTCTGCCTTTTTTTCAGTTGTGTTTAACATCCATTCTTACTGCATATGGTACCACAGGCAGTGGACACTGATGATACATGAACTTAAATTATATTTGGGAAGGAAACATTCTATGCTTAAGTTTAGGGAGTACCTCCCAAACATTAAATATGCCTAAATTTGTTTCTTTACAGGTGCCAGTCATAAGGACTGAGGAAAACCTAGAAGAAAACCTCGTCAGGATTTGAACCACAGAACCTTTCGTTCACAAGTCTTTGGCTTAACAACTTAGGCTACCCAACTCCAGCTGATATGCTAGAGTATCCCATAATGTATATAATATTGCAGCAAGAGATAAAATAACAGCAGGTTAGTTTAGGTCACGTTAGATTAGACTGCATTTAGATTTGTTTAGGTCACTTAGACTATTACCATGACAATATTTATAAGTTTAAATGCACAGTTTGGTCCTAAAATAAGACAAGCATATCTCAGACTGCTAGTGGCCATTGTAAAACCACTGGGTCCTGCGATTTCTCTAACCCTGGTAGATGGATGGATGCATGCATGTGAAAAAGCTACAGAGCTACTCTAATGGAAAAACAGCATTACGATAACATCCATTACATTGATCTTCAAAAATAATGAAAGTGATATCTTACATCTCCTACAGATGTCACCCTATGTCATCCTCTAGCGCCAACACAATGCTGGCAACATATGAATAACAAATACTGCCAATGTTCTCAGCATGCATTCCTAATTACGTTTTATTTTAGGCTTATTAACTTTTTACGTTTCTGATTCACAAGAGGTAGGTAAGGGTTAGTATTCCTATTATAAGTTTAGGTTGCTGATTCACAGTAGATTAGGATTAGTTTTTTTTATATGACCTTAGGTTTCTGATACATGGGAGGTTAGGTTAGGATTGGTCTTTTCATATAAGCTTAGGTTTCTGATTCATGGGAGGTTAGGTTAGGATTGGTCTTTTCATATAAGCTTAGGTTTCTGATTCATGGGAGGTTAGGTTAGGATTAGTTTTTTTTATATGACCTTAGGTTTCTGATTCATGGGAGGTTAGGTTAGGATTGGTCTTTTCATATAAGCTTAGGTTTCTGATTCATGGGAGGTTAGGTTAGGATTGGTCTTTTCATATAAGCTTAGGTTTCTGATTCACAGTAGGTTAGGTTAGGATTAGTTTTTTTTATATGACCTTAGGTTTCTGATTCACGGGAGGTTAGGTTAGGATTAGTTTTTTTTATATGACCTTAGGTTTCTGATTCACGGGAGGTTAGGTTAGGATTGGTCTTTTCATATAAGCTTAGGTTTCTGATTCATGGGAGGTTAGGTTAGGATTGGTTTTTTCATATAAGCTTAGGTTGCTGATTCACAGTAGGTTAGGTTAGGATTAGTTTTTTTTTACATAAGCTTAGGTTTCTGATTCACGGGAGGTTAGGTTAGGTTGAGGTTTTTTATATATAAGCTTAGGTTTCTGAGTCACAGGACGTTAGGTTAGGATTAGCTTTTTTTACATAAGCTTAGGTTTCTGATTCACGGGAGGTTAGGTTAGGTTGAGGTTTTTTATATATAAGCTTAGGTTTCTGAGTCACGGGACGTTAGGTTAGGATTAGTTTTTTTTTATATAAGCTTAATTTTGATTCATGGGAGGCTAGGTTAGGATTAGTTTTTATTTATATAAGCTTAGGTTTCTGCTTCACGGGACGTTAGGTTAGGGTTAGATTTTTTTATATCAGCTTAGGTTTCTGACTCATGGGAGGTTAGGGTTAGTTTTTTTTTTATATAAGCTTAGGTTTCTGATTAATGGGAGGTTAGGTTAAGGTTATATATATATATATATATATATATAAGCTTAGGTTTCTGATTCATGGGAGGTTAAGTTAGGTTTAGTTTATATATAAGCTTAAGTTTCTGATTCACAGGAGGTTAGGTTAGGGTTAGTGTTTTTATATAAGTTTAGGTTTCTGATTTATGGGAGGTTAGGTGAGGTTTAGTTCTTTTTATATAAGCTTGGGTTTCTGACTCATGGAAGGCTAGGTTAGGGTTAGTTTTTTTTTTTATATAAGCTTAGGTTTTGATTCATGGGAGGTTAGGCTGAGTTTTTTTTTTTATATAAGCTTAGGTTTCTGACTCATGGAATGTTAGGTTAGGGTGAGTTTTTTTTTTATATAAGCTTAAGTTTTGATTCATGGGAGGTTAGGCTGAGTTTTTTTTTTAATATGATTAGGTTTCTAATTTACGGGAGGCTAGGTTAGGATTAGATTTTTTTTTTATAAGCTTAGGTTTCTGTTTCACGGGAGGTTAGGTTAGGGTTAGTGTTTTTTATATAAGCTTAGGTTTCTGACTCACGGGAGGTTAGGTTAGGGTTAGTTTTTTTATATAAGCTTAGGTTTCTGATTTATGGGAGGTTAGGTTAGGGTTAGTTTTTTTATATATATAAGCTTAGGTTTCTGATTCATGGGAGGTTAAGTTAGATTTAATTTATATATAAACTTAAGTTTCTGATCCATGGGAGGTTAGGTTAGGGTTAGTGTTTTTATATAAGTTTAGGTTTCTGATTTATGGGATGTTAGGTGAGGTTTAGTTCTTTTTATAAAAGCTTACATTTCTGATTCACAGGAGGTAAGGTTCGGTTTAGTTTTTTTTTATATAAGGTTAGGTTTCTGATTCACAGGAGGTAAGGTTCGGTTTAGTTTTGTTTATATAAGTTTGGGTTTCTGATTCACGGGAGGTTAGGGTTAATTTTTTTTTATATAAGCTTAGGTTTCCGATTCACAGGAGGCATATGAAATACAGTTGTCTTCCTTTTATCCATTTAACTGGAAGAACGTGTCGCATATATCGCAGATATACACTTTGTTGATAATTGCATGCTGCACCAGTAACTCCTGCAACTGTAAGTTTGCAACACCTAATTGTTCTCTCACTATTGTGTGTATTGTGTTTTCGCATCCTCCGCAAGCCATTTTGTTTGCTGTTATGTACTGTTAATAACAATCTGTTGCGTTTCTGTCAGAAGCAAATCAAAATGAAGAAGTAAAAACACATTGCTTATTCTGCAGATTTCACTTCTCATTTAGGTTGGCAGTTTCCATTCGACATATGCAATAGCGGGAAGATGGCCACGTTTGTTGTCTTCACACTGTAATTTTGCTATAAAAGTAAAACACCTAAAAAGGGCAGGGAGGTGGGCACCAGCTATAGAACAGATAACAACTACTCCTAAGGTAATTTATTCCCTTTCTTTTAACTTTTATTAATGTTTTCATGAAGACCAAAGTAAAGCAGAATCGCCCAGCATTGAAGTTCATGCTGTGGTGTTCTTGACTGGTTTCACTAAAATAAATATAAAAATATTTTGTTTGTTAATGATGCTATCAATTGCAAGGATCATATCAGCTCCGTCCATGCGCCAAAATTTCGACCCACAGTAGTTCTTTTACATGCTAGTAAATCTACTGACATGGAGCTGTTGCTTTTAAGCACATTTAAAATCATTGGTTTGAGCTGGGTCTGAACCCAGAATCAGAATAGGATCAAAAGGCCAGCATCTGAACCACCCAGACCATCGACTGGTTTCACTATTTAATTACTGGGCACTGGAAATGAAACATTTTATATATTTTTGCCATTAGTTTTAGTCACCTAAAAGATTGTTAAAATATTCATTCATTCATTATCTGTTTAACCTCCTCATATGTAGGACTTACACCCACCAGGACTTACAGGCGGGTGAGGCCCATCGAGGAGTAGACACTCATGGATCAGACAGAACATCCAGGATGGGGGATCAGCCCGATGCCTGGTATGGGGAGGAAGGAAGTAGATGATACGAAATGATGGTGAAATGGATGAAAGGAAAGGCGATGATGGAGCAGTTGGTGGAATAAATGGTGGGGGAACCCAGAGAAAACCCGCCCAGACGCCGCTTAGTCCACCACAAATCCCACATGCAGGTCCCTGGGATTGAACCTTGGTGAGAGGTGAGCGGTCTAACCACTCGGCCACGGCACTGCCCTTGTTAAAATATAATTTTAAAAAATAACTATTTCATAAAATAAGGCATATAGCTCTTCTAAATAATTTTATATGCAGGTAATATTAATGTTGTATACAAATATTAAGTAATACCCTGCAGGTGAATCTGCTGTAGGGTGAAGTTGCATAGTTAACTCCCCTAGCTTGTTGAATGCAGCCCCTGCAGCAGTGAAGATCTCTCCCACCTGCAATGAAACAAGTTGAGGCATATTTAACTAAAAAACTTTCCACAAAATTTTTATTTTACTCAAGATTTGAAAAACAAAGTTTATATGTCATTTTATTTAGTTGGTGCTCCTACTAACCTTGTGTTTCACATCTGTAAACCCAACAAAGAAACTTTGCTACCAGAGCAGCAGTGTCATTTTTAAGAGACAACAAATGAAAGTTGAACAATTCATCAAAATACAGCTAACTGGAATGAATGAAAATTTGTGCTTAGATCAAGCAGTGGCAAAACCCAAGGTTTGATTTATTGTGCAAGCTTCACTGCTATATTTTTTTAGTACATATCTAACATATGATTACCCAACTTTAACTGTATTAATCTCAAAATTTCAAAATAATCTGTAATAATCATAAGAAACTTATCTAACCAGTAAATTATATTATCAAGAGAACCTGCATCACAAACAGTATTAGCGAAGGCAATTAAAATGCTTAATAATTAATTCATGTTTACAGCATAATGACAAATTTTAAGTAAATTCTGAAATGCAATGATCTGGCTAAAATAAGAACTGTTATGGGTAATGTTGCTCCAGAGGTCAACGTGTCATGGCGGACAATGTAAATGCACAATGTCAGGTACCAACTGTTAAACGGAAAAATCACTACCATGTTAGTAAAACCGCTAATTGTTTGGTATTGTTGCGAACTGTTATATGCTGTCGTAATAGCAAAGCGGGAAATAGTGAGTAAATGCAATAAAACTGAATATTAACCGCGGAACAGTAAATAAATTAAATAAAATTTAACAATAACTGCGAAGCAGTAAAAAATATTGTTACCGTGTAATGCTTAGCATTTAGTAATGACCATTAGCGCTCATGCACTACTAAATAAATGTAATACAACTGAATAATTATTGTGCAACAGTAGCCAAATGTAATACAACCAATAATTACAGCGACGCAGTAAGCAAATGTAATACAGCTAAATAATAATGAATGCTACTATAATTATGCCCAAGGGCATATCTGCTCTTTCATGATGCAATTATTAGCCTTAATAAAGACTGTTTTGCATTAGTGTATATAAGGAAGACAGATGTAAGTATTCTGTGAGACAGATGTAGAAGAAAGATGAAGTTCTGGAGGATAGACAATGAAGAAATATGAAATTCTGGAAAAAAAAGAAATATGAAAAGGAATTTCTGAGGGAGAGGATGAACCAGAAGAGAGCTGCGAAGATGTTATGTTGCAGGATAATTATCGGAGAGTGTCACAAGAAAATTCTGAAACACTCTCCAAATGGGACAACTGCTCCTGTACATGAACTCATGCAAGTATGAGTTGAAGAACTCCTGAGAAGTGCCGAACTGCCTCCTAAGCTTTCTAGCTTTTCTGCAAGTTGTTTTATGTCCCAATTTTCCATTAGGACAGTGTCATTATTTAAGATCTCATTCTCTGCAACGATGCATAAGTTCTCTATGTTGATTGATCACTGCTGACAAAATCACACCAGAATACATAACCAATTCAATTAGTTGCGCCAGAATACATAATAGGAAATACTTAAACAACTTTGGGACATTTAAAAAACCAAATACCACACATTCGCGGAATTTTAGCGATGATTTTTTCTACAGGGTTGCCTGCCTGACGTTGCGCGGCACCCACCATGACACGTCGACCTTTGGAGCAACATTAACCTGCTATGATTTGTTACTTCATAAAACTTTATTCATCATAAGACAAAGTATCTGGGGGTAGCGAGTTCTTTGAAACTCTTCGGAAAGCAACCGTTCAGTTGGGATTATTAACTTGCTTGAGAACACAAGAGTACAATAATGTTGCAGGTGGACCCACGAAACTAAGCAATGAACACTCGTCAATTAAAAAAAGTACCAATACACTTGACAGTAGTCTTGGATTAGAGGTTATGTGCGCACAGCATTAGGAGGGAAATTTATGAGTTTAGAATATGTACGGAAATATACCTAGCAGTGTGTAATTGTATAGTTATCCAAATCTATATTATATCTGAGTCGACATTAAGCAAAGATGCTCTAAACGTGGTTCTATCATTAATTCCATGCAATATTTGTAACTCGAAGCACGGAGATAGGGCTGTACCTAAGCTCCTTCACAAGTAATTATTACCCTATTATAGCATATATACAGTTACTTTTTGTCAATGTTCTATAATGCTGTCATAGGTAAAAGAATTGGGCAGAATCTCACAATACTCACCTTGGTAGCAGAATTCATGTTATGCGGTATGTATGAATGAGTTTTTGAATATCCGAAAAATTTCAACTGTGACCAACAGCAAGCAAGTGAATATGATTATTTCACCTCTTTTCCGAGATTTATTTTCGTTCGAAAGAAATACTGTTAATTTCCCTTCAACTTGCAATCTATCGTAAGAACGCAGTAATCAATGAGCGAAAATATATATCATATCTGCCGTTAAAAATAATGCCTTATTATTTCAGCACAATTTGGTTTAGCCTTTTGGACAGATAAAATTGATAGCACTGTTAGCATTGCGTTCACAGCAGCGTTGCCAACACTTCATTCCTTTCCCCGTCAGACAAACACAAAAAAATCCGCCAAAATTCTAAAAACAAAACATACTCCCTGTTTTCATGTAAAAATAAAGTTTGCTTTAATAGTACCACTCGTCATTTGTTTATCCGCCGGAACAACATCCAAAAAATGCGCTCAAATCAGACAAAATAGAAACAATAAAAATTTGTGCGTATTTTCAAGTAAAAATAAAAAGCAAATTTACTCACCAGTGTTGATTAAAATAATAATTCAACCACATCGTCCTCTGGCTCTATTGTCCATTCCAAACCAGAGTTCCCTCTGATGTAAACAGAAGCACGTGCTTCGGCTTGTCACGAGCCCAAGAATATACTCTTACGCCAACGTAAATAGTTCTTTAATACATGTATTGTATTACGAAATATTAGAGCAGGATAGGTATAGAACTGCACATTTTATTGGGTTATCATAAGAACTCATCGTTAAAGGTAATGGATATATACTAGCTGTTGAGATTACAAAATATGATTTTCGTCTGCTATTGTGCTAACGCCGAGCATCTAGCTTGTTAATACCAACCGTATTGCACGACTGTCACTCTCTTACATACACAAGAAATGCAGCAATGAATTCCCAGAGGTGCTATCTCAGTACCGAATAAACACTTTGCGTAACACAGGATATATGATAAGCGAACAGTCATTCATAATACACTAACACACATATGCTCAGCTCAGGTCAAATCTTGTGATTTAGTTAGTTGGTATTTGAGCTCACATGGCAGAGGAAGGTGCGTGTAGTGCGAATAAACTGTTCAAACACAGAAGCGGGAAACAGTTAAAAAAGTGGCTAATAACAAACAATACTTCATATATTCAACTATTACAAAAATACCCGACATTTGCATTATTGCATATTACGAATCTAATATCGGATTTTACAGGCGTTTCAGTGAGAAGTGTACGAAAGCGAACAGGGAATATAAACAGACATAATACAACATAGAAGAGGATAAAATGTGGGAACTTGTTTTAAGTGCGACAGTGCTGTGGAATTGTGGATAAGCTTGTCATTATTTTGGAGAGTAGTTCTGATTCTGATATGGCAGCTGAGTCATCTTCGGAGGATTCGGGTGTTGCACTTTTGCCCGTGGATTGTGATTAACGTAAGTAAAACGTTCATTGCAGCATACTTATAAAATCGATTGTTACCTCAGATTGCATTTTTGACTATGATTCTCACGCAGGGCGCCTTTTTATAGATTAAATAGTGTTCAACAAGCACGTGGGAGGGGAACAAGCAGCCATTATGGGCGGGGATCGCGAACTACTTTCGCGCGGATAATACAAAGAGTTTGTTTTCAGTGAAAGGCACTCTGGTTTGGAATGGACCATAGTTCTTCAGTTGTAATGCTGGGTTGGTTTACTCCTCGGTACGCAGCCATTGTACCAATTTGTATCAGAACATTTTCTGGTAGGGCATAATCATAGGAACACTTTCTCGTCCGCTTAAGTCCGGCCCGCACAGTGAGAATTGAGTTAACCATATTGATTTTAAGCCTATTCCTAAGGGAGGTTTTCACAATGTTGAGCACACTAAATGCTCTTTCGACGTCAACGTTTGACCAAGGTAAGGCCAAGAGCATCGCTGCAAAGTCTGAGATTCCTTGAAATGAATTTTGGGAACTTGCATATTTATATGATGCGACCTCTTGCCAAAATTCTACTGTATTGCTAACGTTTTTCCATTGAACAGAAGTTAATTTTGACCACTGAAAGTCGATTTTCATTATTTTAGTTTCAGGTAATTCAAATTCTTGAGCTAGCGGGATTATACTTTCTTTAATCACCTTCAAACGCTTTTCAGGTGCAATTAAAGATACTTTCTGCAAAATTTTAGCATTATTCGCCATTATTCGCAGTCGCCACTGGAGCTCCTCTGCTAAGCAAAGCAGAAAATTCTCGTACCTACTGCGAAATTCCTTTTCACTTTCAGGACTGATTTTTTTTTTTTCATCAAATCCACTAGCAAAACTTCTACTTCATGACTAAGATAAATATTAGGAGATTTGTGTTTTCTAACGTCCACGGATAGCAGATCCCCTCTATAACCGGGAACAACAATCCGTCTCGTAAGACCTACAATTAGTAGAACTAAGTCTTGGAGAAGCTTTGAAGGGTCTACTGTACTTGACTGGAATGATTTACTCACTTTTTGGCATTCTTCCAGATGTGGTATAAGAAACATAAGATAAAGATTATTAATGACATCAGAGTACATGCTATGAAGGAGTTCAGCTGTGTAGCACTTAGTTTGAAGTCTGCATATCTCAAAATGTGTCTGTAGTTTAAGCCATTGATTTAGAATCCGATAAACAGCAACTTCGATCGACAGCCACCTTGTATTTGATTGTTGTACAATTTTAAGGGGCTCAGCTCCATCATTTATTGCTCTAAACAAGTCCCTATATGTGACTTGTCGAGAAGAAGAGTTAGAAAACCAAGAGTAAGTTTCCGAAATTAAAAACTCAAGATTTCTTGGTAGCATTTCGGCAGTCAGAGGACACAGCTAACTGAACTGAATGGCAAACACAGGGGATCAACACAAGGTTAGTTACCTCACATTTCAGTTTCTGGTAGACACTATTGTTAATGCCCACCATTACTGAAGCATTATCGGTTCCTATTCCTCTTATATGTTTGACGTCTAAACCATAATCTGAAAGTAAAGACTTTACTGCAATGACAATGCAATCAGTATTCCCCTGATCTAGTTTAACAATTCCAAAGAAAGTGGATATAATAGTGTTTTGAAAGGTATACAATACAGACAGCCAATAGTTTAGTGACAGAAATGTCTGTAGACAGTGCCATTGTCATTTTGTAGTTCTAATTTAAAGTGCTGGTAGAGAATATTCCAAATTAAAGCAGTACACTTTGTACGGCGCAGTCTTAAAAGAGATGCATAGTCAGCGCTTTGGAAAAATGTCTTGGTTAGATCTGAAAGATGATCAACGGATATGATTGAACAATGATCAAACAAAATAACGGCAGCTTCAGCCGCTGCGCGTTCATGCGTAGGTATGTTTGATTGGTTGAAATGGTAATTTTGACTGTCGTGAAGTTGAAAAGGTTTCTGCTGCTTTTAAATGTTTCTTACGGAATGAAGGAGATCAGGGCTTCAGCAATTGAATAGTCACCCCGAATATAGATATGACCGACAAAATATTGAAAGCCGAGTTTAGAGTGGAATAGTGATCTATTCATGGCTCTGATTCATTGGATGTAACGGTCTGGTGAATGTGAAATAACATTTTTCTTTCAGATCGGATTTGCCTATTTTCCAATGTTGGCATTCCGGAGAATAGTGATCTATCTGCAAAACAATGGCAGGGGTAGTGAAGCGATTGATCAGTAACAGTGCTGGTAAAGAATTAAATCAAGGCTGTAGTTGAAAAATAAGCATAACTGATTGGAAGGATACTACGAATAAATCGTTAACGAATGCTAGGAAGCCATATATGAGTAGAAAAGGCCATTTTGCACCCGAAAATGTATATGGGAAAAGGTGAGTGGAACAATGATGTAACCTCATTTCTGAATGTAAGTTTATTTCGATATTTATAATTAAGACTCTTAAGAGTATTTGGTTACATTTCATTAAATATTTTAGGTAAATTGTAAAATATGCTAACTGTTAAATGTAAAACCACCATTATCATATTCTTTTCTTTATTAAATGCACGTTAATTCCTAATGAAAATGAGTGAATTATCTAAAGTATATGGGAAAAAATAAATATTTAGGGCAAAATAAGATTAAATTGTGCTAAATAGCCTATTCTAATATGTTTTAGGTTAATGTGTGCGGCTGCCAGAATCAGTGTGGGAAGATTCTTTCAAATATGAAGCGGCAAGTTACTTCAGGACTTTTGCACACATATTATGACGAACAGTCTAGATACTTTGTAGTATGTATCACCCTGGAGGAAGGGAAACGTAGAGAAGTTGAGGAAGACATCAAGACATGTAATGTTTAAATACAAAATTTGCACCAACGGAAAAACATGACGTATGTAAAAAATAAAGAAAAAAGAAAATTGATATATTTCAAATTTCTTCTAGTTGAGCGCAAACAGTTCAGTTGAAAATGAAAAATAACTGGTATTTCTGACAAGAGAGGGAAGCATTTTAATCGTCCCCAAGTAATTACTTTTGATATTAAATACTCATAAGGGGTACCGGTTCTATGCCTGTTCAAGAGAGCCACTATTCCAGATCTCTGAGCCAGAAGCCTTATTTAAATCCAGAACTCTGTGTAGAAAGAATGTATTCTTTTTAAGGAAACTACTCCTGAAGTTAAGTGCTCATGCACCATATATAAAGATATATTCACGAGTGAATTCCAATTACAATTTACAGCACCACGATCAGACTCTTGCTCATACTATGATCAAGTGTGTATCCAACTTTTTCAACGGGGAATTGAAATCGATATGAGTACACTTTCCGTATTGAATACTGTATGGAAACGCGGGTCTGGATCGTACTGAGATCGTTTTGAACCTTGGATCCGATCCTCTTAGAACGTAGGAGCGGATTGAAATTTGTTGCATGGAAACACCTGTATTCTAAGCGTGTTGAATACACCATAGTACTATCCTCTACTGTATTCGTTGTAACACGCTGCACGCTCGTCATTTTTTAAGCAAAATCGTTGATTACATGTGTAATAAAACACACAGCAAATTTTCCATAATTCGCAATTTATTTTTCTCAAAAACATTCACGAACCTCAAAACCTACTTAAAATATGCAGAAAAGCAAACTAACGTGTTACAGATTCGACAACCAACGTTTCTGTTTACGCCGAAATTACACAGACATAAGCCCAACACGCAGACATTCTTATACCTCACAGGACTCTAGGAAAGGAAAACTTCCCTACAATTTTTATTTGTACTAAACCACGACCTGATGCTTGTTTCTCAACTTGCTAGATGCTAGAGTATGTGGAAAATTCATTTTAGAGAAAGTTATTTTAATGAGTCACTTTCGCCTCCAGAGCACCACTCATAAGTGTGCCCATTCCACAATTCACATTCACACTGTGCTACATTTTCTTTCACTGATAAGCTCACCACATGGGTGACAAATACTGAACAGCGCAAGGAGAACATTTACACGTACAAGCACAAAAGGATATTTTCTGGACATACCAATTTTCTTCTTCATCTTCACTGGATTCCCTCAAATATTCATTCGGTTTATAATCTCCATCATTTGCAGCTGAAGATTCGCCTTCCTCGTGAGTCAAACTTCAGTTCAGATTAGCGCCGTTTTATAGCACTAAAAATTCAGTTCCCAACTCGCACTGAATTTCAGTATTAATCTTCAACGTCCGTATAAAGACTCAGAAACTAGTGTAGATTCACTTTCTTGTTGAATTATCGACTAGCTTAGTATTTGCTTTCACTTAACGAAATGCATAGTCCTAAAAATTTCGAAGGCACCACATTATCTTTCAATCCCGGGCTTTTGATTTTCTCATTTTTGGCTATTCTTATGTGTATAACCTCACATTAAAATCTCTTTCTTTGAAATGAGTCCCACATACGCTATCATTTTTGGTTGTTACGAAGTTTTTGCGTTTCATAGCACTCATATTGATTCTTATCTCTGTCAGGGAATGAATAATAACCAATATTTATTTTTACGCCAGAATTATTTGCACAACCATAAGCACTGCACGCAGGCAGTGCACCTCACAGGACTCTAGGACAGAAAAATCCTACAATCATGAAATCACAACAGAATTAAATGCAACGCAAGGCTAACTAATGCAAGTGACATGAGTAGCGTCGTCGTTTTCAACAAAGTGCTCAGATTTTTTTATACTGTATTGTTAGAAGTCTTTAAAAATTTAGTTCAGTCCTCCTTTAACATGACTTAACTAAACACGACGTGACTTAAGAGATTGGTAATGTCAAGCTTTTCCATTCCGCTACGTTAAGTTTGATGTCGCATGATACCTAATTAAAACAACTGCCAATCAGAGACATTTCCTTTGCGTTAAGTAATTAAATATGTAGTTTAGAAGTATTTAACTTCATGTTATGTCCCGTCATGTTAAGTAATATTTCTGGTTTTAAAATTTCTTCAGAAAAGAATGCCTTTCCATGGAGGTTGATACCAACTTAACAAGAACAATTATACAAGTTTTGGGGATGCCGCCGTGCCGACCGGTAAAATACTCGTACTCCAATTCAACTTCAATCGCACGGATTTTGTGGTGTTTACGCTCATTTCCTATTGATCAATCGTTTTATGGCATATAGAAACACCAGGAAATTCAAGAAAATGAATATTTTGTAACTATTGAAATGTATAACGTGTAAAAAGGCATACATGATTTGTAGTAAGGCAAGGAAAAGAAAATGTGTATAACTAATGTCAAAGGAGAATCGATTTTTACTTTCTCTACTACGTATAGTAAGTAGGGGATGTATTGCATTCCACCCAAAAATTCGATACCGAGATTTCACCGGAAATACATGTTTTGAGACCTCCTGAATCCAAAAAAAAGCATTTTTGGAAACATGTCCGTGTGTGTGTGTGTGTGTCTGTGAACAGCATAACTCAAAAACTAACAGTCGGATAAACACCAAACTTGGTATTTAGGTTCAGTATCTTCCAGAGATGCGACACGAAGATTTTCAAGAAAATCCCCCCACCCCAGATTACCCTTTACATGGAACATTTTTCGAAAATTTTAATTTTCTCAAAAATGGCTCTAACGATTTTGATGAAAATATCATATGTTTAAGATAATGTCATGAGAAATGAAATGTATATCTCGAAATTTCTGGGAATGTCTCCAAAAGTATTCTTCATTGTGAACGACTTTTGCATAACTGGTAAACCATAAGAGATGGACAAAATTTTACTACACAAAAAATGTAGATCGCGTTAAAATACACAACTTATATCATACACATTTCTTTTGTTGAGTGAACCGTTTTCGAGATATTGCTTGTTATTTCCTTAAATTTTCCAATATACTTTTTCTCAAATTCGTTATTCATTTTTTTGTCCTGGACATGCAAAGAGAATGGAATGCGCCACATAGCAACCAGCGATAAAATATTTGACTATCGCTTAAAAGCTACCATATTCCCCTTGCATCTACAAGAAAATTACCAATAAGATTGACATCTCGATATCTCGATTAACATGAAGCATATGGAGAATAAGCGTTTGTAAAAATAGATTGTACAAGAGTAGAGAAAGGCATGTGAGTGTAACACATCAGATTTTTTTAAGCTTAGTTTAACAACGCTCTTTATCGGACGGCGAATTGACAGAATGGTTGAAATTATGCTGAAATAAGCCCAGGGGACCTGGAGCTTAAAGTTATCCGACATTCGTCTTCTCAGGATAAAGGAATAACCCTGAAAAAAACCTTACCCTTGTAACTCCCCCTAACCGAGATTCAAACTTGGAGCTCTTGAATGTGAGGCATACAGGCTACCCTCACATCACGGAGGTGGAGTACTGATCATAATATTGCTGATGTAATGAGTAGACAGAAATATATACAGAAAGTACTATAACGCAAGAGAAGCAGTAGAAAGGCAATGTGATTAGAAAGTGATAAATGAGAAACCAAAAACGAAGGAAGGAGAACTCAACAACGCGCCGTTGCGTCGGGCAAGGACGTGTTTAGGACATTGCAAAAGAAAATAAATTTTAATTAAATAACTAGGGAGGTAGGCTGTGAAAATACCGCTCAGACAGATGGTTAATGTGGGAATAGTAGCGAAGTAAAAATTGCAAATAAGTAATTTGCTAAGTCACAATGTTGTGTTGGATCGTTTGTTAAGTACCGGTACTTCGGAGTTTTGGGTTTACAGGAAAAGCAAGACATTATAATAAAGGATAGGCCTACTCCGGACACAAATGAACAGCTATGTACGCCATTTGAAATTGAATACTACAATTTTTCAAAATGGCCAACTGCATGTGAATCGAGAAACAAATGGATTTGCTGGTCTTATATTCTTTTTGAAACCGATAGAGGAGTAAAGAATAGTGCAAGTTTCTCTGATATCAGTAATTTTCACAAAGCAAAGATTGCACATGAGAAGACGAAATTACATTTATTTGCAATAATGAAATTGAAAACTTTTGGTAAAACAAGACTTTCAACTAAGTGAACAATGCAGATCGGATGTTGTGAAACACAGTGCAGAAGTTGACTCTAATAGAGAAATAATGAAGCGGTTAATCCATGTAACTTGCACACTGGCAAAGCAAGAACTACCTTTCAGAGGTCACAACGAGCATAATGAATCCCTTAATCGGGGAAACTATATTGAGTTCTTGCACATGCTATCCAAGTATCACATCCAATTAGCCACACGCTTACAAAGCGCTTAAGTTTTCAAAGGAACGTCAAATCGAATTCAGTGATATTATTGAAAGTACTAGTGACGAAATGGTAGCTTAATAAGGAAAGAAGTAAAGTGTGCACCCTTTGTTGCTTTAATGCTGGACGAAACGACGGATGCTGCAAAATTATCTCAGCTTTCCAATGCCATTCGTTATGTTAACGAGGGTGAAATTCATGAGATTTTTAGGCTTTACAGATGTCAGCAATAATCGCTCTGCAGTTGCGTTAAGTGAGCATGAATATAAAATGCTTACAGACTTTCAGTGTGAGTCTGAGAACAAGCTCGTAGCTCAAGGATATGATGAGGCTATAATATTTTCTGGTCATTTAAATGGGTTGCAAGCGCTAGTGAAGATAATATTTCCTAATGCGCTATTCATCCACCGTTATGCTCATCAGCTTAACCTAGGTTTATCGCAGTCAGTGCAATTCATAAAGGAATGTAAAATATTTTTCAAGATATTGTTTGGTTTTTGTTCATTTTTTTCTAATTCAACAAAGCGTGAAAATGCACTGAATGTATCGGAAGTCAAGAAGAGTTATCCATCGGTGTCAGTTACGCGTTGGAATTAGTTCTAGGATTGTGAACACGGTGCATGAAAATAAGACGGAACTGATCTAATTTTTTGGAGTATTGTCGGTGACCCAAACTACTGGGATAGTGACCTTTTATTTGTGTCGGAGGATATTTAGTATCATTGAAGGATTTCACCTTTTCTTTTATGTTGGAAATTTTCAGTCATATTTTTGTTCTCGCTGACACATGCATTATTCAATATTCTCCAGACTCTAGACTTGATGTAAATTATTGCACTGCAAAAGTGGAAAAGATCATTTATTTTATTCAAGAATCCCGAAACAATTTTTATATGTATGCAGCAATAGAAGAAAGTAACATACATGGAAATGAAGCTAGAAAGCGACATCGGGAAGGTGAATTGGACGATCCCAAATGAAATATTTGTGTCTTTACAACGAGATAATTGACCGATAGTTAGCCAAATGGAAAACCGATTTAGTGATTTAGAAGAGCTAAAATTTATTGAACTGCATGATTCGAAAAGGTTTGAATTTTTCAAAACTAGATTTCCCGATTTTTTTAAAAATCTTTAAATCAGCCTAATTGTTTAATTTCGAAAATTTGCGAAGTGAATTAGTGGCTGTTTATAAGTTGTCAGACTTCATACAGGACGGTGACTAAGATCACAAAGTTTTTAAAGGTAACCAAGTTAAGAGAAACAGCATTTACAGAAGTTTATAAACTCGCTCTCTCATAACCACAATTCCAGTGAACACTTCTATAGTAGAACGCACGTTTTCCTGTTTAAAACCCGTAAAGAGTTTTACATACGGTATAGTCAGTGCGAAAACAGGCTTTCTCAACTTTCATTATCAACCGAAAAGGCTCTATTACAAAAATTCTAAGTCAAAGACATTTTTATGATCATGTCATAGAAACATTTGCCCGAAACGGAGAGAGGAGGATTCCGTTGATGTACAGATGAAAATAAGGAGGTAAGCCTTATTTTCCTTCTAATACGTATTACCTATAATAACATTTTTTATATCTCTCTCCTGTGTAGATTTGTTAAATAGTATCGTGACAGTTCCATTACTGCTGGTCGCTCCTGAAAAATATCACTAAACGCCACTGCATCTTCACTATTATTAGAAGCAGTGGGAAAACATGGTGCTATGTTCATGTTATGGACTCGCCCACGAAATTAGCAGAACCATCGATTTCAGAAACGCCGACATTTGAACATTTTGTATTTTCTGCAGTTTCTATTGAAACGCCTTGTTCACCTCCTTCTATTAGTAAAACATTTGAAAAACATTTTGGAAGTTACGTTATCAAGGACTCTTATTTTTTTTTGTCGCTCCACTAAAACACACAGCTTACTCGACATAATACCAATAAAAGGAGTACTCAACTTATGAAATTAAAATGTTTTAAGAAGTTTATATATAATTAATTTTCACAGTCAAAATAACGCCTTTTTCACTTTTCGCAATATTATTGATGTAGCAGTCCTACACTCCTACCACTAATACATCAGATTGACGCGAGGAGCAGAGAAAAACTGTTTGAGTTTGGCCGTTGATCGTTGAGCAGTAAATTCAAATAAGAATTAATAAAATCATTCTCTCCACCTCTTCCATCGTTTTGTTCCGCGCAGTATCGTTATTTTTGCCAGTGCAGGATTCGAAAATTCGCAATGTTTCTCAATACTCCCGAAAACTATTCTTTACCCTGAATTTACAGTCTTAAAACAGGATACTGCGTGCGCGGCTTAAACATGCGAAAATACGGTATCTCGAGACGTTGAGGCCCCTTTCGCTTGCCCCCCCCCCCACTCCGCAGTGAGGAGGTTGCAGGGGCTCATGCCACGCCACTGGTTCCATAGACACTACCTCCTGAGTCATCTCACCTTGTTTTTCTTATCTTGTTTATTATTTTTACTTTCCCTAATACGTACATAGTAGGTAGAGAAGGTATTGCATTCCACCCGAAAATTCGGTACAGGGTTTTTAGCGGAAATACATGTTTTGAGAGCCCTTGAATGAAAAAGAATTTTCAGAAAAAGGTACGCGCGCGCGCGTATGTGTGTGAACAGCATAACTCAAAAACCAAAAGTGGGATAGATATCAAACTTGGTATTTAGGTTCAGTGCCTTCCAAAGATGCGACTCAAAGATTTTCAAGAAACTCTCCAACCCAAGCTACCTTTACATGGAATATTTTTCGAAATTGTTAATTTTCTAAAAAATGGCTCTTACGATGTTGATTAAAATGCCATATTTAAAGATATTTACATGACGAATAAAATGTTTATCTTGAATTTCCTGGGGATAGCCTGTGAAGTCCTCTTTATTCGGAAGGAATTTTGTCTAACCTTGTATAAGCAATAGACGAAAACGCACTACACAAAAAATGTAGATCTCTTAAAACACACAACTTATTTCAAATAATTTTTGTGGTATTAGCGATTTCCGAGCTATCCGATATTAATGGTTCGATTTGTGCTATATTTTATGATTCTTTTGAAGTCCCGTCGATTTTTAGTTATTTCTCGCGATTGCATGGGAAGAGTATGGGATTTCATGGCGTCCAGTTCTTAAACATTTAACTATCCCTGTTCCTTCTGTGTCCTGACGAAATCTGTAATATAGCTATTTCTGCAAAGGTTTATCGCGATTAAAATGAAGTAGATATAAAAATAAACTTTCATAAGAATAATTTTTATATCCACTAATAAGCAGTAGAGGGTAGAAAAAATCATGCGAGTGTAGCACATCAGATTTTTTAAGTTATATTAACAACCCATTTCCAATTACTGATTTACTTTAGTACATTATTTTGGCAAAGAAAGGCGAATTTTGTTAAATTTATCCATAGGATTAAATTTTTTTTCTAAGTTGCCGAAGGTTTAACTTTTTCTAATATCTAATTTAAATTGTGCCCATTCTAAGGAATGAGCACCCAGCATATTTAAAATTTAGCTCCTCGTCAGTGTGGTGCGGTCTGGGGGACCGGCAGTCTGAATTGTCGTTGATAAATATTTATTCAATAGATGCCAGACGCTGTCCCTGTTACTATCTTCCTTAAACAACTGATCTTTCATCCCATAGCAGCTTCAGAAAATCAACAATTGTTGTAAGGGAAGTATACGAATTTTCGGTGTCTGAGACCATCCACATTATCCGTTAGTTTTTTCCATGAACGATTGGTGTAACGTTTAGTAAACATGGCCATGGGGTATTACGAACGAGAGGAAGAGAGGCTTCTGAGGTTTTCTGAAAGCGTTCCTACAGATAGTGAACGGGATATTTTTGATACTTCAGATTCAGATGAAGACGATACTATCGAATCTAGACAGAAGGATTTTAAGAGTGAGCAGGAATAGATCCTGACGTGAATGCAGAGGAGTTATGGCAGGAGTACTTCCATGGCGGCAAAGGCTATTTCTTTATTTTGGAAAAGACAACACGAAATGGAGAATCCAACCACCTCCTAGAAATAATCGATTAAGAGACAAAACATTATAACTCAGTTTCCTGGAGTCTGAGGACGGCTTAGAGGAATAAAAGATCCTCTTCAAATATGGAGGAATATTTTTGATCGGCAAATGATCGACATAATTTGTAAAGTATACCAACCAACATATTCAGGAGGTATAATCAAGAGTACTACACACGAGAAACTGAATCACAATGAAATTGAAGCACTGATCGGCCTTCTAATTTTGAGAGGTGTGAAAAAAATCGAATAAACTGAATGTGACACAACTCTTCTGGATTGATGGAAACTCACCAGAAAATGTTCAATTATGTAGTTATGTGACATCAGCATTTTCTTTTACGTTATCTCCCTGAGATTTGATGATATGGACAGGAGACAGGAGAGACTAACATCAGAGAGACTGGCACCAGTTCGTGAATTTTTTAAATTTGTCGAGTCCAACTGTCATTCACATTTCAGGCAAGTCAGTTCGCAACTGTTGATGAAATATTGTGGGCTTTCAGAGGAAAGGCTGCATTTAGGTAATACATACCATCAAAAACCCTGGAAATATGGCATAAAGGTGACGCGAAACTTTTTTATACTGCTAAGGTGGAATTTATGTTGGAAACCAGCCTGAAGGATCTCAATATGCTATAAGTAATAGTCCGAAAGATGTAGTGGAAAGAATAATCCAGTCCATTTCAAAGTCCAACAAAAATGTGACAAGACAATTGGTTTACCAGTATTGATCTTAATGAATTGTTACTTACTCAAAACAGACTCACACAAAGAAGAACAAACTCCAACTACCTCCTCAATTTCTGCAGATATAAGCTAGACCTATTACATCCAGTATCTTCGGATTCCGCGATGACTGTAGGTACACTTGTCTCGCATATTCCGAAAAAAGGAAACAACGTGCTACTAAATTCATCTGTGCACGATGATTGTGTTGATGAAGAATCAGACTATTCTAGACTACAACAAAACAAAAGGAGGTGTTGACGTTTTCGACTATGTGCAAATTACAATGTGGCAAGGAACATACGACGCTGGCCAATGGTAATTTTATACAATCTAAGAAATATTGCTGGCATCAACAGTCAGATATCATCAGCCAGAATTCAGCTGGAAATCACAATCTATCGTCGGAAATTTCTAACAGAAATTGGAATAGGTCTCACTCAGAGTCATCTTGCAACACGTGCTGCTATGCCAAACACACCAAGTCTCCTTCGAGAGAGAATAGCTAAAGTCTACAAAGTGGAACAAAACGAGTCAAAATAACCGACCAGGGCCTACATTCGGAAGGTGCAGAATCAAAGAAGGCAGAAAAACGAAGTATAACTGCAGAAAGTATGAGACGTTCTTATGCTAGGAACATAGGTGAAGAAGTTTTGTATAAAGATTGTGAGAGTGAAGTTCTGACTCTGAAAGTGTAGGACCATTCTAGCATAATTCATTTAAATTGATGCAGTAATTTGTATCACAAATTACTTAAATGTAAATAATGATTGTAATATGAATATGCATTTTTATGTGACATTGATTTGAGATGTTTATTGATTGTAATTATTGTTGGGAAGTAAGTTTATACTGCCTTACTGAAACTGACAATAATAGTGTGCAATAATGCAGCGAGGGGGTGAGCTGTTTATCATTATTGGAAACGAGGAAGTTACGTAATGTTGGCGCGTTTAGAATCTTCTGGAACATTTCCCTAGAACATATGTATTCATAATTTTCATTGGATATTAAAATTGACGCTAATGTTGGCGCGTTTTATTAGCCAATTGCAGTTCAGTTATAATTTTTAGGCATATCTGGGTGAAGGAGTATAAAAAGAGTAAGTCAGAGGTAGATCGCCCTCAGTTCATCGAAAATATTTGTAAAGTACACGTCGCCTTCAGTCAGTTCGTCGAAAGTATTTGTACGGCACATTCGGATATCAATTTGCAGGTTACGCGTATAAGAGTTATGAAAAATCTCAAGTATGGTAAAGTTAATTATACAAAAAGTTGAAATACGCGAATTAAAAGTGATCAGTAAGAAGTTGTTATAACAGTTTCAGTTTGGCGAGTGTCAAGATCAATATGTAAATGTGATAGTTAACGTGTTCGACAATAAAAGTGTAAAACAAATTTCATTCATCAGTGTTATCTTTGGATAAAAGATTCCTTTCCGTTTACACAATCTGTATAAAGAGAAGTGCTCGACCCAAGAAAAAGATAATAGCTAGCCGGAGGACAGAGAACCAAATTTAAATAAAATAACAGTAGCATTCTTTCAAACGAACATTAATATTGCCGCAAATTGCTAACACCAGATGGAGCTAACAAGCCTAACAAATGAATCACATCACAAGATGGCTTCAACACGTTGAGTAAACACACATACACAAACAACGTGGTTTATAAACAACATTATAAATAAATAACCCCGCAAATTGGCTCCCATACGTGGGGCAGTTAAAATTATGTAACCAAAAAAAAAGCAGCACAATATAAGATCTTCAAGTTCTAATAATTTACGTAAAAACATATTACGTAATACACCCGCAAATTGGCGCCCAAACGTGGGGCTCAATTAAATAAATAAATATAACAGAAGTATGTTACTTCAAAATAGAGTTTGTGTACAATAGAGTCATTATAATTTAAAAGTTTTTCTGATTCACATAAAACAGCGAAAAAGTTGCATTTTGTGTGCTTTAGAGTTACGGTTTTCTAAAAAAAAAATAGATACAGTATTTCATAATGTTCATTGTAGTGTTTAGTGCCTATGATAATGGTACTGATTACCCACTATTAATTAAGGCACTAAACCTTATTACTTTTTAGTAAGAAATAAATTTGCTAACTGAAAGGACAATCAAAATATTTATAAACCATTGTACTCCATCTAGCATGTTCGTATTAAAATGGTAAAATTATTTTTATAAGGAATGATTGTAAGATTTTTTTCAAATAAGTTTGTGTTTAATTTTGGATACAAACTAGTTTCACATTAAAATGTAAATAAATGTTTATTTTGTAGCCTCTAGCGGTAATAAAATGATAATTGGTCCCAAACAAATCACCACATTTACAACGGGTTAAGTAACATCTTAATGACTATCAATTTAGCTTATAATATGATTAACATTATTCCAAAGAGGAATTTCGTGATCATATAGGTAATGTAATTTTGATAGTTACCTAACGATGATAATGCCGCTAATGGTGATGATAATAATAATTATAATAATATTTTAACTATAGATATCCCATTCTTTCAGGGTGTTCCGGGTACTATTTTCTTTAGAAATATACCGCTGGTCGTGCCCAGGGTTGCCTTCCAGAAGCACGAATTTAATTTGTGGTCACCGGCGGTTTTTTCACATCATTATTTCCGTTCAAATGCACATTAAAAAATCTGATGTGTTACACTCACATGACTTTCTCTACTCTTGTACAAACTATTTTTACAAACGCTTATTCTCCATATGCTTCATGTTAATCAAGATGTTAATCATTTCTAATTTTCTTGTAGGTGCAAGGGAAATATGGTAATATTTAAGTGATAGTCAAATCTTTTAAGAGCTGGTTGCTATGTGGCGCATTCCATTCTCTTTGTATGTACAGGACATAAAAAAAATGAATAACGAATTCCCATTTGAAAAAAGTATTGGAAAATTTAACGGAATAGCAAGCAATATCTCGAAAATGGTTCACTCAAAAAAAAAAAAAAATCTATATGACATAAATTGTCTATTTTAACGCGATGTACATTTTTGGCGTAGTAAAATTTTGTCTATCTTTAATGGTTTACCAGTTATGCAAAAGTCGTTCACAATGAAGAATACTTTTGGAGACATTCCCAGAAAATTCGAGATATACGTTTCATTTGTCATGAAAATATCTTAAACATATGATATTTTAATCAAAATCGTTATTGCCATTTTTGGGAAAATTAAAATGTTCGAAAAATGTTCCATGTAAAGGGTAATCTGGCGTGGGGGGATTTTCTTGAAAACCTTCGTGTCGCATCTCTGGAAGATACTGAACCTAAATACCAAGTTTGGTGTTTATCCGACCGTTCGTTTCTGAGTTATGCTGTTCACAGACACACACACACACACACACACACACACACACACACACACACGGACGTGTTTCCAAAAATGCTTTTTCTTTTCTTTTTTGTGGGGGGGATTCAGGGGGTGTCAAAACATATATTTCCGGTGAAATCTCAGTATCGAATTTTTGGGTGGAATACAATACTTCCCCTACTTACTATACGTAGTAAAGAAAGTAAAAATAACAGGGCGTGCGAATAATCCAGCCTATTCAAATCGAATATCAAACAAGACTTGGGTTGTTAAAGTGAAATCCGAATAGCTCCAATATAACAGAAATCCATTTTATTTGAATATTTAAACCTAAGAATTCCAATCATGAAATAGTCCTCTATGTTTAATACTTCAATCTATATTTTACTGAAACTCTACTGTTCGAATATTCGTTTACATTTAAAGCCCCTAATAATACTGAACAAAATCGCCAATATTTTAACCTTGGATAACGCGAAGGAAAGTCGAAGCGTTCCTGTTAATGTTCTACTCTGTTCAAAACAATGCATTTGCATGCTTCTCTTTGAGTGGGCACTTTCCAGAACAATATGTGAATTATCTTATCAAGCAAATTGCTCTCAAAATTGAAGCCAGTGTCTCATTAGCGACCGCGGACTGTGCTACCATGTCGCATCGCATTTCGTTCGCTAGTGGCCTAGCGAGCATTCTTGTGTAAGACACGCCGTAATTTTGCTTACTGTTGTGTAAATCATATTGTTTCTGCAATGCAAGATATGCTTATGTTACGGTGCATAGTCAACTTGAACTGACAGCGTTAATACACGGAGTCAAAGGTCGTATTTGGTTAAAACCTGTAGGTGATAAAGAAAAGACATGTACGGAAAAACAATTCACAGTTGCGGCTTCGTTGCAGACGGAAGGTCTTCGATTCGTAGTGTCGTAATTTTTTGTAGGAGCATCGCTACGTGACCGCGGTGGTCGCTGTTACTCTGGTGAGCAGGACGGACACGACTAAATCATGGAACAGTCCCCCACACTGGCGGCATTGTTACTATTCTTGAGTGCCCTTATTTGTTTACCGAGGGGGGATGGCCACAAAATGGCGCCTAATACTAGCCCTAATGGGCCCGTGAAACTTCCTCCACATCGTTTCTTCCTGCAGCAGATCTTCGACAAATATGGGCATCGTGGAGTTATGTCTTTTGAGGTCAGTAACGTAAAACGTTAACCATTTCATTCAAATTTATACCTAATAACGTTTACTTAAATACCTTTTTAAAATATGTTTATAATGTCTGTTTTAACATATTAATGAAATATGGTCTAAGCTTTTTTAGGAAACTCACTTGAAAGTAAATGTTTCTTTCTATTGCATGAAAAAAAGAAAAGAAAAAGCTGTTAGCTAAAAAGTTTTAATATGCACGGCAAACATTCATGCACAAATATGTTTAAACACTGAGAAATATCGATTCTTGCATGAAGATATACACCATACCTCGCTAATGACCTAGCAGTTGAGCACCCTTAAACAAAACAAAATAAACACCATACTTTTTTAGGTAAACAAAAAGTGTACAAGCCTAGGGTATAACCTAATAACCTACATAGAGTTATTTCTGCACTATACTGCTATTAAAAAGAGTTTATTATGAGTGCACACATATAATTGTGTTCCCTTTATTCCAAATACAATAACTAATTGCGAATCCTCTTGAGCTTGTTTTTAAAAATATCTTTGTAAAAAGGTTTATTATTCCGCAGTTGGTGCATATTGTTGATGTAGTTGATCAGAACAAAGATTCAGTTGATACAACTTATACAAGACAAAAATAAATATTGATATATATATATATATATATGTCAATATATTATACATTTCAAATAGCCACCACCCTTCTTCAATAATTAGAAAAGAAAATACCGAAAAGAAGGGCGGTGCCCATATATATGTAGTATCTAATTATAATTAATAATTATGTCTAATTGTTGAAGAAGGGTGGTGGCTATTTGAAATATATAGAAATTGTATGGTGATCTTTGTATCTTGCATCGATGGAACCCTAACTCTAATCATACATACATATATACATCACGTGATAAAAATTAAATACTCGGTTGTGAACAGCAAACAGCTGTGAACCAGATGGCTCCTTTGGATGTTAGTAAACACGCAATATATGTATACAGTATATGGAGGACTTGTGATTGTTGTCATTTTAGGGTCAATTTAAATTAACCCTAATTATAGGTTCCCATTTAAAAAAAACTAAATTGACCCTAAAATGACCATCATAACGTCCTCCAAACAAAACACGACAAATGGCATTTACTTTCTCCCATAATATCAAGTAACTTTTATTAAAGACATTTCTTTCTACAATGCCTAGTTTTGGAGATATTGTACAGTCTCAACTTAAAAGATCCACCCTATATATTTATAAAATGACACGCGACTCATTTAAGCAAGGAGCCAACAATGGAAGAAGTCGATCCTTCAATATTCACCGTTGTCAGTTTTTGTGCACAATTACTAAAGGGATGCTCCAAGATAAGAGAAAGGGGGCGAGGAAAAGTTTAACAGTAAAAATATTGGCAACAGCAGGAAATGTTCTCCCATTGTACACAAAATAAAATTTTATATAAATCCAAAATATTTCAGGCAAACAATAAAGAGTTTATAACAAAAGAAACGATGTACAGAAACAAAGCTGTTTTAATCACATATTAATCTTTTGGACATTGTCCTTCTCTTAAAATATGCATGAAAAGCAAATTGCCTATAATCAATTGAATGTTGTGTTTGTACTTGTTTAAATTAATTTTTTGATTTTTTTTGTTAAGTTCGGGAAATGTTTATTATTACAATATTAACAAACACTAAAAAAAATGAGAGGCCGTTATATGCAGTAGCTTGTGATTCAGATTTCACTAACTCCTTCCCTTAATACAACATTAACGTATGCGCATTCCTTCCTGAGAAAACTAATGAAAAAGTATGTTAAAGAAGAATGGTTTACATCTGGATGAGGTAAACAGAAAGCTTTAATCTTTGTTGTACAGTTAGTTTAGATTTTACAGTTTATAAACCAGATGAAAGGTCAGTAAAGTCTTTAAAGCAAGCATTTGAAGATAAGGAAAAGAAAACAAGAAATAATTGTAATATTGCGTACTCTTTAAAACGAATTTATTGCGATTTAAAACCAGCATTTTAGTTTAATACATGATTTGTACCTATTAGCGTATTCATTTTGAATTTTCTGATAAAATGAACTGCTTATCAGCGAGAAGTTACACTATCATCTATTGCTGTTGCTATTTCAACTGCTCACCTGTGTGACAAAAAAACAACAAAGAAAGTTCGCTATAAGTTAGCTGCTTACCCGCGCAACTAGCGTTCGTGCACCCACGAAGTCTTAGTTCTTTACCTATCACCAGGTACTTAACAGCGAGTTAATAATAATAATAATAATAATAATAATAATAATAATAATAATAATAATAATAATAATAATAATCCTGTGATGCTACAGTCCGATTGAGGCTTAGGCACACCGAACCGACTGCCGGAATACGCCTAATAATGCACAGCAGAGATGGGCAATCGTCCAACCGATACCGGGAGGTGATGTGAACAGTATCATGCATCCCCCAACCGGAATGTTGGTTTCGTGGCTGGGATCGCTGCATATCGCAGCTCCTCAATTTCCTCACGATGCTGAGTGAGCACCGGTCCTATACCCGGGAAAATCCGCATCAACCGCGAGAGCATTCACCTGCCAAATCGTTACCTGCTCCTGAATAGTTATGCTACGGACTATACTTTGGTTTATCTCTACCCGCGAAGTATCTGTATACCTATACTATGTGTTTTACGTGACAGGGGTTCGAGCACCTGCTGGATAGCCTCGGTTTGGGGCACCTGGATCTGGGGAAGAATCACAACCTCTCGGTGCATAAGGTGAATGGGACATTTCTGGAAGTACATGATACTTTGGATCTTCATCGTCATGATCATCGCACCAAAAGAGCAGCAGATCCCAAGGGTAAGTAGTGTCACATTTACAGATGCATTAAGCACTATCTATGTACATGTGTATTGTGTGTACATATATGAGAGTGCCTGCATGTGTTTTTTTCAAGTAGTGTCTAACGTCTGTTCTTAATGCATACGGCACCAAAGGCGGCGCACAATGATGATGATGATGATGATGATGATACATGAAATGAAATGATAAATTGGAAAGGAAATTTGGGAAAGAAACGTTCCAGGTATACGCTAAGGGTACTTCCCCGGGGTATGCCAGGTCTCAGGATGAGAAAATCCTGCAAAAAACTTGTCAGAGAGGAAGGTCCTAACGACATTTGAGCCGCAGACCTCCGGCTCACAAGTCCATGCCTTAATGACCTCGACCACCATGTTGGTCGCGTGCCGTGTGTGTGTGTGTGTGTGTGTGTGCAAAGTAATCTTAAAAATCTGATGTGATACATACACATGACTTTCTCTACCCTCTATCGTTAACTAATTAGTAGGTATACAAACTAGTCTTACAGAAATAGCTACACTACACATTTCGTTATAGATACAAAGAGAACAGGATAGTCAAATGTTTAAGAACTGGATGTTATACGCTGGCCTTAAAATTCCATACTGTTTCCATGCAATCGCGAGTAAAAGTAAACGTTGAAAGGACTTTAGAGAATGACCAAGAAATGAACAATTCGAAGCTTTAATAACTGATATCTCAGAAATGGGTTATGCTACAAAAAACTTATTTGAAATAAATTATGTGTTTTAAAGAGATTACATTTTTTGTGTAGTTGTACGTTTTTGCCTAGCTTAAGGTTTACCACTTATACAAGATTATACAAAATTTCTTCCAAATGAAGTGGGCTTCACAGGCTATTCCCAGAAAATTCAAGGTATACATTTTATACCTAATGTAAATACCTTTAATATATGGTATTTTAATCAAAATCGTTAGAGCTAGCTTTAGAAAAACAAAACTTTGAAAATCTTCCATGTGGGAAGTAGGTAGTCTGGAGAGGGGGGATTTTATTGAAAATCCTCTTGTCGCATCTTTGGAAGGTATTGAATTTAAATACCAAATTTGCCATTTATCTGACTTTTCGTTTTTGAGTTATGCTATTCACACACACACACACACACACACACACATGTGTTTTTTCTAAAAATGCTTTTTTAGATTCAGGAGGGTCTCAAAATATGTATTTTCGGTGAAATTTCGGTGTTGAATGTTTGGGTGGCATGCAATACTATTATGTACGTGGTAGAGAAAGCAAAAAATACTCAACCTATTTTGATAATTCACCATTGACTGACTTAACGAATCTTAAGTCATTTAAGCGGGCATTAGGACAGTAATAAGGGTTGGTGAAGCTTATTGTAGCTTAGTGTTACCATATTATGGTATTTAAAAAGTGGGGTATTGAGATTAGGAGTTAGGAGTACGCGAAGGGCCTCCAATAACTGTTCCACAGCAGTACACCACAGTGGGCTCATTTTACTTCCAACGTGACCACTGGGAAGAACGGATGAGGGGGAGAACCGAAGGGCGACCAGATTCGGACGACAATGTGCGCTAGCAGGACGGAGTCCCTAACGATTCCACATGGAGTCCATCTTGACTCCGGCTAACACTGTCTAATCCTCGTGTCCTCGGAAGGTCCCGTGGCAATTCAAGATAGCTCCCAGGAAGGGAGCCTCAGTAGGCCCACCAAACGCCAGGAAGAAGTCGCTTCTAAAGAGCAAATTCCACTGTCCTGCCACAACACACCAATCGCCATTACTTGGTCCTTTAACCCTGAAACAGATGAAAAATAATGATGGGGACAGGAAATTCGTGGTATAAGGGGAACCACTCCAACCTTTGTCTACCGACCCGGTCAAACCACGAAAATGTCCTTGATTAGAGTGGCCGGCCCGACAAGAATCGAACCTCTGGACCTTTTGAAAGCGAGCCTCACATTATTATTATTATTATTATTATTATTATTATTATTATTATTATTCTGTATTTTTTCACTGAACATTCAACAAGGAAAATATTCTTCCACATGTATATCAGAGTAGATAACACTACGTTCATAAAGCCATCACATCCAGCATCGCTGCCTAATGTCTCTCCTTTGAAGTTGCAGAGTGCATCTTAAAAGAATCTCTCATACTCTTATTTCATCAAACAGCTTACAAATAGCAACATTAAGAAATCGTTAAAAAAAAACACGCTTTTTAGTTTCTCTACCACTAGCTGGTAAGTAGAGAAAGTATTGCATCTCACCCAAAAACTCAATACCGAGATTTCACCGGAAATATACAGGTTTTGAGACTTCCACAAACAGCCTTTAAAAAAAAATCCGATGTGTTACACTCACACGACTTTCTCTACTCTTGTACAAACTATTTTTACAAACGCTTATTCTCCATCTACTTCATGTTAATCGAGATAAACATTTGCAGACTCTATCTTATTGCTGATTTTCTTGTAGATGTAAGGGGAATATATATATATATATATATATATATATATATATATATATATATATGTGTGTGTGTGTGTTTACAAGGGCAATATAGAAATACAGTAGCCTTTAAGCATAGACATTACTCTTAATAGCTGTTTGCTAGGTACAGCACCACTCTCTTTACCACAGATTAATACTCTTTGCATATCCAAGACAAAAAAAATGAATAACGAATTTCCATTTGAGAAAATAAGTATTGAAAAATTTAAGGGAATAACAAGCAATATCTCGAAAATGGTTCACTCAAAAAAAATGTATATGACATAAATTCTGTATTTTAACGCGATCTACATTTTTTGTATAGTAAAATGTTGTCTATCTCTTATGGTTTACCAGTTATGCAAAAGTCGTTCACAATGAAGAATACTTTTGGAGACATTCCCAGAAAATTCAAGATATACATTTTATTTGTCATGAAAATATCTTAAAGATATGATATTTTAATCAAAATCGTTAGAGCCATTTTTGAGAAAATTAAAATTTTCGAAAAATGTTCCATGTAAAGGGTAATCTGGGGTGGGGGGATTTTCTTGAAAACCTTCGTGTCGCATCTCTGGAAGATACTGAACCTAAACCAAGTTTGGTGTTTATCCGACTGTTCGTTTCTGAGTTATGCTGTTCACAGACACACACACACGCGCGCGCACACACACACACACACACACACACACACACACACACACGAACATGTTTCCAAAAATGCTTTCTTTTTTTTCATGGGCTCTCAAAACATATATTTCCGGTGAAATCTCAGTATCGAATTTTTGGGTGGAATACAATACTTCCCCTACTTACTATACGTAGTAGAGAAAGTAAAAATTCAGTGATACATTCACATGACTTTCTCTATCCTGTATCTTTGTTAATGGGTATACAAACTATTCTTACTAAAGCTTATTTTTCTATCTACTACATTTAATCCAAAAAATCCGTGCAAAAATAGCTACATTACACATTTAGTTAAAAATACAAAGAGAACGGCGATAGTCAAATTATTAATAGCACGCTATAATTATGCTGGCCTTAAAATTCCATACTGTTGCTATGCAATCGCAAGAAACAACTGAAAATCGATGGGACTTGAAAGGAATAAGTATTGTACAATTCGAAACTTTAATAACAGACATCTCAGAAAGGGCTTGTGCCACAAGAAAACTTATTTTAAGTAAATTGTATGTTTTAAAGAGCTCTACAGTTTTGGAGTGATACGATTTCGTCTATCGCTTAACGTTTATAAGTTGTACAAGATTATACAAAATTCCTTCCGAATGAAGAGGCTATTCCCAGAAAATTCAAAATATGAATTTTATTTGTCATGTAAATATCTTTAATATATGGTAATTTTTTAGAAAATCAAAATTTTCGAAAAATGTTCCATGTTAAGGTTATTGGGGTGAGGGGATTTTCTTGAAAATCTTCGTTTCGCATCCTTCGAGGATACTAAACTCAAATACCAAGTTTGGTATTTAACCGACTTTTCGTTTTTTAGTTTATTGTTCACAGAACACAGACGGACATGTTTCCAAAGAAGCTTTATTTGGATTCAGGGCGCCTCAAAACATGTATTTCCGGTGAAATCTCGGTATCGAATTTTCGGGTAGAATGCAATGCTTCCCCAAGTTGTTCCGTTACATTCAGTGTCCTTTTCTGCTCACTCCTCTACAAACTATTCACTAAAGCTTATTCTGTCTACTTCTTGTTAATGGAGTGAAACTTTCATTACACATTTCGTTGTGGATATAAGAGGGATACAGTAGACTAAAGCGATAGTCAGATTTTTAAAAAGCGAATCGCTATGTGATGGCTGAAATCCATGCTCTGTCGTCCTCCGTGGTATAGCGGTTACCATGCTAGCCTCTAGTTCCCGAGGTCGCGGGTTCAAACCCGGCGGGGGCGATGGATTTTTCCGGACGTAAAAATCCTTAGCATGGCTTCCTTCGGAAAGGAAACAAAGCCGGTGGTCCCGTGTCGTAGATTTACGGCACGTAAAAGAACCTCAAGCCTGATAAAAAGGCGTCTGAGCAAATTACCGGTGTTTCACGCCCAATATAGAATGGGACGCTAAGGACCACAGTAGTTAAAGAGCGTCCATAAATAAAACTCAATTTTTAATTTTTGTTAATCGAGATAAGCTTTCATTACACATTTCGTTGTAGGTATAAGAAGGATACAGTGGGCTAAATTGACAGTCAGATTTTTAAAAAGCGGATCACTATGTGATGGCTTTGAAATTCTATGCTCTTTAATGAACACGAGAAAAAAAGTCAATAGCGACTTATCATTTAAGAAAAGGGCGTATTTGAAAATTCAAACCAATAACAAAGAATGTCTCCGAAATAGTTAACGGCACAAAAAAATGTTATTTGATATAAACTGTGTGCTTTAAATGGCGATTAAAAGCCATCTCCTGCCATTGTTAAATGTGTTAAATTCATTACCCACTAGCTCAGAAACCATTTAGGATACCAAACTGGAACGTTTATAGAATGAAATGGCATTATTTTCTTCGTTAAATTAATATTTTAAGTGTAATTTATTAGCAATTATTTTTTAAATAACAACAATATTAACACAAAGTAGAGCCACAACAGCACTTACAGGTTATTTTATTATCCTAAAATTTAATTTAGTTATCTTAAATAGTTTCTGAGAAAACGGGTCATTTATGCCAGAATATGTCATTTACAGAAAAAGCTATTCAGAGCAAACATGGAGAAACCAAACTCGGATATATTTGCAAAGAAGGAAGCCACATGGCTTGAGCATACAGAAAGTGACATTAACAGCAGTACACATTTTATAGCAAAACTTTCCCTAAAAGAAGGGCTGAAGTTTATTTTTCTACTCCAAAGTGGTAGGAGCTATGATTTTTTTCTAGAAGTGGTGCAGAATTCACAATACAAAATGCCAGATGCAGCACCAATTTAAAAATATATTTGAAATATATGAATTTTGTCTAGAGTGATAAAATATATATCAAATTAATGAGGAAATTCCATTCAACAAGACTGCACAAAAAACTAAAACATTTTTTTTTTTGATAATTTTCACTTTTTAGGTCCCCCTTAACAAGACCTACGTTTTATGTGCAGTAAGGGTACGCCTATCTCATGGTTTACTAATTACACAAAGGTCATTCAGAATGAAGAGGTCTTTACAGGCTATCCACGGAAAATTCAAGATGTACATTTTATTTGTCATGCAAACATCAAAATGGTTAGAGCCATTTTTGTGAAAATTAAAAATAGCAAAAATGTGTCCATATAAAAGGTAGTTTGGGATGATGGATTTCCTTGAAAAATCTTCGTATCGCATCCTTGGAAGACGCTCAACTTAAATATCAAGTGTGGATTTCATCAACTTTTCATTTTTGAGTTTGCTGTTCACACACATACACAAACGTGGATTCAAGGAGTCTAAAAATTGTAATTGCACCCCCTGTTTTTGAGTTGTTTTTTTTTAAATTTATGGACGCTCTTTAATTGCTGTGGTCCTTAGCGTCCCATTCTACTATATTGGGCGTGAAAGACCGGTAATTTTGCTCAGAGGCCTTTTTATCAGACTTGAGGTTCTTTTACGTGCCGTAAATCTACGACACGGGACCATCGGCTTTACTTCCCTTCCGAAGGAAGCCGTGCTAAGCATTTTTACGCCCGAACAAATCCATCGCCCTCCGCCGGGTTTGAAGCACTCCCTGTGAAATCTCGGTATCGAATTTTTTAGTGGAATGCATTACTTCCACTACTTACTATAGGTAAGTAATAGATAAATTAAATATATGTCATTCTGAAACATACTAATCAAATAATAATTATAATATTTACTGATTATATCCTTTACTTAAAAAAATTATTTTCTCCTTTTCATTAAAACAAAGTAAACCTCTCCTAGTTATCTTTTTGCCTTTAATGCGTAGTATTTGTTTTTACAAGATGTATGGATAGTATTGTATTAATGAATAAAAACAATAATTTAAAAAAAATCGTTGATTGTAGTCAAATGGGTGGTTTCTTAGGGGAATAGTCTCGAAAGCGGGTGGCACCAGTTAAAAGTGGGTAATATGGCAACCATACCGTCATTCATAATTTCTAAAAAATCTAAAATGACAACCGAGGAAATCTGGTATGAATATCATAACAATTGAAACAAAACCAAAAACCTTCGGAAATACTAGGCGTTCAAAATGTCCATACTGCCGAGGGGATTTTTCTTGAACTCTCCAGATCAGAATGTTTCAGTCATTGCGTTTCACATACCTGGTGCCGTTTGCACGTTACGTCGATGCTGAGATGTTTTTCTTGAAAATTGTTAAAATTAAATTAAATTGAGTTTTATTTATGGACGCTCTTTAACTACTATGGTCCTTAGCGTCCCATTCTATATTGGGCATGAAAGATCAGTAATTTTGCTCAGAGGCCTCTTTATCTGGCTTGAGGTTCTTTTACGTGCCGTAAATCTACGACACGGGGCCACCGGCTTTACTTCCCTTCCGAAGGAAGCCATGCTAAGGATTTTTACGCCCGAAAAAATCCATCGCCCTCCGCCGGGTTTGAACCCGCTACCTTGGGAACCAGAGGCTAGCGCGGTACCCGTAGTATAACTTCTGTTACAGAGTGAAAAGACACTTCAATGATTTAAAAATGGTGAACTGCTTTCGAAGTACTCAACGGATTCGACAGTTTTCACTGTTGCAAAACTTGTTTCTTTCTCATTTTCCTTTATATCACAGGTTTCCAAATATTTTTAAAATGTTGGGGTGTTTTAATAGTAGAACTATTTTGTAGTTTTAAACTGTATTTGTAATTAGATTATTGTCATTTCTACGAGCCTTTATTATACACATTGCTGGAGTCTGCTATAGGATGCCCAAATGATTTAAAGGGTTTAAAAACATTTATAACATGTCCAACTTCCGCCCGCGCAAAGCTGAGTAAAAAGATTACTTCCATTCTAAAAGAGAAAATGTCCTAAAACTGAGGCAGCGCACCTACCTTGTGAGAGGTTTTGCATTTAGGGATTACATTTGAGAGCAGAGGGTCCTTATACGCAAGGAGACATTGTAATCATAAAACAAGCGTCATTCTTTGCATAGCATTAAGTCACGTGATACCGATTTTGTAAACATGAGAGGAGGAAGTATTTATCATTAGTCTTAAGTAAATAAGCTTCTTGATCAAACAGCAAATATGTCTCTTCCAATTAGAACTAAAAAACAAAGGAACAGCTTTTGCTCGAAGGTCACTGTACCTACATGGAATTAATCGTTTCATTTTACTTCTCTTTCTCTCCTCACTGAAACGAAACTCATGTCTTGTGACTCAAGGAAATCTGTTATTAGATTCAGGGACGCACTTAAAAATTACGACCTTGTGGTTAATTTCTAATAGTTCTTCTGAGTCTTGAAACTCTTGATAATAATTACAAACATATAATTAACAACATATGCTTTTTGAATGCACATCCCGATACGAGTTTCGAAACATATTTTCCCAGATTCAATTATCTGCCTGCTGTTTCAGCTTCTTCTGTTACTGTTTAAAGCGGAATTCCCAGTTTTATCAAAGTATTAGGTAAGTTCATTTCAGCGATGTATTACGTTAGTTTTCTTATCAGTTCATGTACGGCCCCATATATCTCCTAGTGCGCATAACTAACTTTTGGCATTAATTTACAACAATCGAAAACGGCACGTGTGTATGCTAAGCGCAAATTCTAATAATTTTTTACTGGTTCAGAAGTTCTTTGGAACGCCTGGTTGCAGCAAGCGAACGCGTTTTGAGTTTGTTTGTACGTACTTTCCCATATTAGTCTTCTAATGGATATGCTTAAACTGTCAAGAGCCCAATCAGAGATTGTTGTTGGGATAGATAGGTTACAGACGTAAGACAGACACGCTAACCCACACTACGGAAATGGACATCTCTGAATTTATGGGTTCAATAAGCATAGAACCCAATCAGAGCGACTCTATTTAAATAAAGTATGGGTTGCCCCTGTGGTCGAATGGTCAGCATCTGGGATTTCATCCCAAGGGACTCGGGTTCGACTGCCCACTGCTGGGAAATTTTTCTTTAATTAGAATACTCTTCCCATACAGTACGGAAAGCATGAGTACGAGAGTGAATGAATACGTGTTTCAGGTTTGTTGTAGTTTAAGGAGTAGTCAGACGGAGGGGTGGTCAGTAACTGTAGCATTACGTAGGCCATAGGCTCTTTCTGCTTCTAAAGTGACTCCTGGGAGGAAGGATAAAGGGGAGATCCGACGATGATGTGTGCTAGCAAGGCAAGTTCCTAAGGATTCCAACTTGACATCAATCCTGACGCCGGCTAGCCCTACCTTAGTCAACCACAACCTGGGGATGCTTGGGAATAGGCGAGACAGCTGTCAGGAAGGAAGGGGTATCCAGTAGTCCCGCCAAACGCCAGGTAGAAATCTTTTCATAATGCAAACTCCATGTCTTGGCGCAACATACCAACCGCCGCCGCCTGGTCCTACAAACCTGAAACAGATGAAGTGAAACAATGAAAGGAAATTATGGGGACAGGAAATTCGTGATAGAAGGGAACCACCCCAGCATTTGCCTACCGACTTGGAGAAACCACGAAAAAAGCACATGGTCAGAATGGGCGATCCGATGGGAATCGAACCCGGACTTCTAGAATGGAAGCCTCACATGTTATCGCGGAGCCTTCTGTTTGGTCAGTTCTATTGTTACCTATGGTCAAAAGTAATACAGCTAATATTTGTTTCTGGATAACGGGTAAACGTCAGTAAACGGGTTACATGTGTCAGAAAGATGTTTCTGAAAGCATAGCCCCCGGTATGACTAGTTAAAAATGGCTATGGCACACTTTCGGGTGAAATTGTGACAAGAGTGTAAAATGAAACAATTCGTGCTTATAAACCGTATCAGGTGACGCTCAAGCACAACGTTACACAACTTTGATCATTTTCAACATTAGCGTTACTCAATTAGTTTTTTCTCGTTTGCAGGATGGAATGCGTGGGACGAGGTAACAACTGCTCGTTTGATGAGACATACTTTTTATCTCTCCTTTATTTAGAACTAAGCGCGTACATGTTTTCACATAACAATAAGCAGTACACAAATTACAAAATAATTATTTGCCAATACAACTTTACAAAATTAATGAATGTCTTTAAAAAATGTTCAACATGGTGCTCAACCAGCTCGTTGCAAGCATTGCAACATCTCCCATTGACCGTGGTACACGTTCAAGAGCGTGTGATCTTCTTTGAATCAAATGAGATTACGATTCCAGCTATAGTGTCTCAAAAAGCATTTTATAAGCCAAACATTTTACATGATCCCAAAGAAGGCAATCTATTGGAAGGAGATATGAAGAATGGGATGGCCAAACAACAGGTCCTTCTCTTTCTAACCATCTGCCACGATGATTGTGATGATTATGATGATATCCAAACAACTATGCACGATAAGACAGAAGTAAGGGGAAAATCCAACTTGGAATGTAGCAATTGAAATGCCCTACACAAGCTTAAGCAATATCCGCCGCAATACAGATATGTAGCTTTATACAGCAGCGCCACTGAATATGAGATTATAAGAAAACGTTGTTCAATTTGACACCATTAATCGCAGCTCAAATTTTGTCACAAATTCATCCGAACACCCTGAATATGTACAATGAAAAATGCGCTTTAGAATGCGCATAGCATTTCTGTCTAAAAATGTGCGGTACAATCTATTTTGTGTGACAAATGTGGGCACTGTATTTAAATATCATACTATAAACAATCTAACGGCTGAAAGTACCTTCTGATCAACCTAAGGGATTTAATTTACTCTCGTCATGGTTTCGATACCTTCTTTGCTTATTTACCATCTATGCTCCTACTTCAAATCTGGAATGTATACACATTTCCACGAATGAAATAAACAAATGAAATCATTATTTTCCCAGTTACTCTCAAGACTAAAACTAAAGTAATTGATATTCTATTTCTATGGTATGAAGAACAAAATGTTAAAAATCTAACGCAATCACTGAGTACCTGAACTCGCGCATTCGTAATTGCCGTGATCGAATTAATACACAGAATTCGCATCGCTAATTAATAATCCATATTTGCTAAATGCAATGTTTGCCCAATGTAAGTTTTGGGAGGCATTTTTTCCGTGTGTATTATATTCTCAGCTTTCTCTGTCATTCGAGGAATTTGTAATATGGTTCTAAGAATATCATGCATTTGGAATCTCGACGCTGAGCTGTTCTGCGAGAACGTTCACAAAATCACTCTTACATATTAATCTGAATGCCCAATGCCATTGGTATGGTCATTCCCAGCAAAGCCGCCGCCAGTTGGGGTCCCGCGACTCAGAAGTAAGTGCTAGCTTCCGGTTAACTTGGCTCTTCCTGCCATGATAGTTTCCCATGAGGGGGTTCTCGGGACCCATTGACATTTGTAAGGGATTCCCACTGGGCCAAGTGAGGATTATAAATTACATGAGTGTCGAAACCCAACAAAACAAATTCTGGCTGTCCAGCTAGAACAGAAAGCTATCGCCATTTTTTTCTAAGTCTACTATGAAGTTGAGATTTTACTGGGGAAGGCTTAACTTTATGAGCATCGGCTATAAAAGCCTACCAGTTCATTGTATGCTGTTATGTTTAGGCCTGTATTTATGATATCCGTGTGCCTGTGTAAAAATGGGCCCTATAGACTGGTTGTCTGTACGACTTTCTATCATATCTTCCTACTAAGACTAAAGTGGAATTTGGTTACCATAGCACACCTTTTCATATGTTTTCTTCAATCTGAGTGTCTCGAGGATGCAAATTTCGTTTCCTCTTGCCCAGGTCTGATTTTTCTTTCTTTCTTTTCTATTTTACTTAAGCGATAGAATCCGAGGGTCTTTGGTGGGCAATCTGAAAGTAGAGTATATTTTCACAATTTCCATTAGGTTCGAATTGGTAACTAAAACGTGGCATATTTCTTCAGAGTAAACATGCTTACTACCTTACAGACAGTACACTGCTGGCTGTTTGCTTTCTCTATCACTACTTTTTTACAGGACTTGGGCCCGTCTGCAAAAGCTCCGGTTGCACTGCAGCCCAAAGGCTTATTGTGCTAACCCTGTAATGATTGCTACCTCTTCACACTAGTCACAGGCCCACTACTAGTTGGATAGGAGTCCTCTGGTTCCATAAAAAAAGTCCCAAAAGTTTTATAACTCCTTGATATTAATGCTTCCCAGGAGGATATTATATGATAGGCTGTTTTAGTTTCAGACCAGCACAATCTATAGTCTATGTTGCCCTGAAATCTTCCTATTATGTGTAGGTGTTTTCTCACTGGTGCATGCCCATTGGCAAAGGTTGCTATTGTTTTTAACTGAAACTTACTACATTTGAGCAGTCTGTCAGTTAGAAGTTTACGTAGTTCTTTGATAAACAATTTCGCATGCCAAATTCCTGGAATCCTCTTCCAGGTAAAAAAATGTTATTTTTTACACCAGTTTGTTATAGCCACTCTAATGGAACAGGTACTCATCCACGATGCAACTTAAATGGCTTGCAACTTCGAACTGCGCAAGAAAAGTGGAGTTGCATCTGTAAACTGCCAAGCAAGGAGGAAAATTTCATGCTTAACTCGAATTCAGTGCAACTTATAAGTGGCGTTCAACTTCGGAAGTTGCTTCGTGTACACAGCAGAAAAGAGAAAGTTGCGCCATCTGAAAGTGGCGTGAACAGTTTAGAAAACTTTTGTGGCGTATTCGGTGCAACTTTGTTACTTCGTCTACTGTGGTAGTAAATAGTTGAGAGGTGGGTACAAAGATCATAGTACAAAATTAAGATAGATGTGTGGATTTTATTAGCTTAATAATAATACGAACAATTTGTTGTAGCATGGTGACAATGTATGTATTTCTTCGTAGGTAATAATGGCCCAGACCAATAAATGGACAAGAGAAATGATAAAGGGGTTGATTGAACTGATTGAAACCAAGGATTGCTTGTGGATGGTAGATACTACGGATTTCAAAAACAAACAAAAGCGACAACATGCGTTCCATGATATAGGAATCGAGTTCAACATGTCAGCAGAGGAAATAAAAGTAAAAATCCACAGGTTGAGAACCCAGTTTCACCAACGAAAGGAACAAAATGAGGGCAGGGAAATCTGGAAGTGGTGCAAAAGACACGTATAAAACAAAACGGGAATTTTATGATGCACTGCAGTTTATGTTTTATCACACAAGCAGCAACAACGATGCGGTAGATTCTTTGGTAAGTACCAACTCACTCACTTTAAATGTAGCGATATTGCAAAGGAGCCCCTCCTTCACGGCAAAAATTCTCCTTGAACTCCTCTCTAACGTTTTTTGCTGCAGTATGAGGATTTCTAGTTACAATTCTTTGCAACGGCACTAAGTCGTAGTTCTGGTTGTGCCAAGTGCCCAATGTAACAGTTCCATCTTCATTTTCTGTATCGAATGTTCCTCTAGGAGCATATATAGGAGTAGAACGCACTATAAGAAAATTGTGCAATACACAAATAGCACACACCACTTTTTTCACTTTACTGGGTTTCAATTCCATGGTTCTTCTGAGACATCGGAACCGAGGCGCGATAATTCCAAAAACATTTTCTATCACTCGTTTAGCTCTCGATAGACGGTAGCTGAAGATTCTTTCATCAACACTTTGATTTTTAAAGGAAAAAGGTTTCATTATATGTGATTTTAGAGGAAATGCATCGTCTGCAACAATGACATATGGCACAGGAAATTTTCTTCCCGGCAAAGGTTTTGGATTGGGTATATTTAATGAATTGTTTTCAAGGGAAGACGAGAGAGAACAATTTCTATCAAACACTCCTCCATCAAAATCTCTGCATTTCGATCCAACATTTATGTAGGTTAGTTTGTAATTAGCATCTGGTAATGCCATTAAAATGATGCTATGAGCTCCTTTGTAGTTGAAATACAAACTGCCTTTGTTCGCTGGAGCTCGAATATTTACATGCTTCCCATCTAGTGTGCCTATGCAGTTAGGAAAATTCCATTTCTCCTGGAAATCTTTTGCTACTTCGTTCCATTCATCTTCAGTGCTTGGTATCCAAAACGTGAAATAAATAACAATCATAATAACAATATTAATGATATTAATAATAATCTACTATTCCATAACGATTTTTGTTCGATGTGCAAAATTGAAAATTGCATTCACATGGGAAGAAAATTAAACAAGGGAATGGATCATAAAACTATTATTCCAGGAACTTTGAAAGATGCAATATTTTGGCATAAGTAACCTATTTATTGTGATAGTAATTAGCCGCGTTTAATTACAGGAAATTGGAAGCCCTAGTTCTCAGGAAAATTGCATGGATGATGATGGCTGTGACATAGATTTCCAGGGAAATGAGCATGAATCAGCAACCCAAAGCAGTTCCTATCCCATGCCAAATCCAGGAACTAGCATTTCCCAAAAGAGCGGGTGTAAACGACGTCACACCTCCGAAATACAAGAACAGGCTGCCATTAACCAATGTTTGGAGGTTTTGCAGAATGCTACCAAAAAAGACGAGTTCAGCATTTTTGGGGAGTATGTGGCCAGTGAAATTCGGCAGCTGGACAGTGCATATTGGAGGATGAAGATGAAACATGCTCTACAACAGTGCACACTTCGAATTAGCGAAGAATATACTAGACAGAAATTTCAAGATGTATTGTCTCCACAGGACTCAAGTGTAGTAGTGCCATTAGAGGGGTATTATGTTTTGCAGGGAGGGGACGATCAACAGGCTCAGCAGTAAAACTTGTATCCATGTAAACATATAAAAATAAAGTTTGTTTTATTACCTTTAAGTAGTCTTCTTTCATGACACTGTAAATAGCATCACATCTAATATTGGTATTAGAAATAAATACATCAGTGACTGATAGCTGTTGCCTAAAATATCACATTGATGATATAGTTATAAATAATGACAGCCGAATGTAGTACACATTAAACTCCATCATTTTAACCGAATTAACTGTCGCTAGAAATCTCAGTGTCAACACAAGACGTTCTGTTGCTGATATTGACTTTCTCATTATTGTATCTTGCTTTTGTATTACAGGTGCTATTCTTCTAAGCAGATAATTAAAATCAACCGCTGACATGCGTAGGAAATTCTTATAGAAATTTTGATCTCCCTCATAGAGCTCTTGCAGCAAGTTGTTTACAACCCCACAATATTCGCGACTTAAAATCCACTCTCTTACCCAACACTTTCTTGACGACCTTTTACGTTTTTCTCTACGTCGACGAAGTAAAATAAAAGACAGGCATGCTACGGATAAAACTTCATTATGAGACGACGCCATACCAAGCACACAGCTGACTAGAAAGTGGCATGCAGAAAATTTACCGCCACAAATATAGCATCGTGTAAACGCTCGGTGCAACATTTCTGTGGACATGCCACTTTTACAGTGGCGCAACTCGAAATCGTGCAACTTTGCATGCTGTGTGTAAACAGAACGTGCCACATTTGTGGCCCGCAAGAAAAATGGCATGCCATAAAACTGGCATCGTGGACGAGTACGTATGTAGGTATGAGTAGTATGTCTAGCGGTGGCTCTAGTTTGAGTTTCAGCTGTGTCGATCCATGCTTTGCAAGTTCGCCAGTTTTCTCATTGCCTTCAATTCCTTTATGCACTGGGACCCATTACAAACAAACTTTGTTATGTTCAGCCAGGTTGGATAAGGTAATAATACATTCACCTACCAGTCTAGATGATACACTAAAGAACTTTTTAAAGCCTTTAGTGCTGCCTGGCTGTCTGAAAAAAATGAAGATATGTTCATTTTTAACCTCTCTTCTACGATTTTCTTTTGCACAACGTAGAATGGCAAATACTTCGGCTTGAAATACCGTGGTTACAAGACCTAGTGAATTCCAAAGTTACACCTGGGTCTTAAGCCAAATACCCCAGAACACGACTTTAGTCTATTTTTGAGCCGTCTGTGAACCGGATCAAAGAACACTCAGGTAGTTTCTGATAGGATTCTTGCCATAAGTCTTCTTCAGTTATCGTTACCTTGAATGTATTATGGTGCAGTAAATTTTTTTCCGAGGTAGTCTGTTTCCGGCTTGAAAATCGGATCTACTACCTCCTTCGTTATGGCTAAGATTCCCGATGGAGACCTAGGAATCTTAGTTATTTTGGTTTGCTGCAGTCTGAGGAAAGCGATTCTGGCCTCCCCCTTTATCAAAATATCCAAAACGGTCAGGTTCAAGAGCGTTTCCATTGTTGCAGTAGGGGTTGTACCCATTGTCCCAGTTATTGCTAGACAGGCCAGCCTTTGGATCCTTAGTTTTGTTTTGGTGCTTAATTCTCGTGTCTTAATCCACCAGGCTATTGCACCGTACAGTAATGATGGTCTGACTACCCTAGTACATAGCCAGTGTAGCATTCTAGGTCTTGGACCCCATCTCTTACCATGCATTCGTCTTACTACAAATAGTAGTAATGGCTTTTTATATATATATATATATATATATATATATATATATTTCCATATGTTGGTTCTAGGTCAGATTGCAGTCGAGAATTACTCCCAAGCACTTAACTTCTCCCAACATAATAAACTGCTCACCATTGAGAAACAGAAGCCCAAGTTGTTCTAAGTTCCTTCTTCTGGTGAAGGGGAACAGGGCTGTTTTCTGGGGACTAATGTTAGCTCCTCAGAATTTACCCATTCTACTATCTTATTAAGTGCTCTCTGCAAGAGTTCCTTAATAGTGTTTAAAAATTTTCCACGAACTATGATGACAATATCATCAAGATAGCCGCAGATTGTGTAGCCAGACCGCTGACCATATCCAACAATCTGTCTACAACCAGATTCCACAGTAGTGGAATTACTGTAGATTCCCCATATATACAACCAGATTCTTTGTTTTACAAGGATACAGGTCCTTGGATTCTGGTTAGATCTACTATAAACTAGTATTTCACCTACCCTGTTCAGACCTCTAATATCCCCCTTAGAAAACCGAGGTTCTTGTACGAAGGCCACATCATAACACCCTCATTAGCACACACAAGGCAGCCGAAGCAGTCCTGCCGTACTGGAGGTTAATCTGTAACACATCTGTAATCTGAAAGTCTATCCTTCCGAACGCCCAGGTCTTGAAATTAGACTATCCAGCCATTTAAACGAGTCGCATTCTAGTGATAAGGCCAGCGTTTGCCCCTTATCAGTCGCCTTGCGGCTCATAGTATGCCAATCATTCGCGTTGAGGCCTGTGTTTTGATTTTTCATCCTCAACATAACGGTTGGAATGCCGTGGCAAGGATCCATACAATTGCCCTTGGTCTCTTCTGAAGGTCCTTGGCGTCCACAACTTGCAACGCCATCCCTCCCCCAAAGGTCCCCAAGTCCGGCAACAGCGCGTACCAGCCACTGCTCCGTTTCTACATTTGGACAGGTATCCAAAGGATCCCTGCGAAAAACTAGCATTTAGAAATTGTCTCTTTCGAAGACTTGGTGTCCACAGCTTCCCAGATTTTTTATTGGATCAGTTCTGATCGTGTCTGATCCAACTTGATTTTATGCTCCACACAAAGGATAACCATTATTATTCCAGTCAAAGCTTCCTTAAAACAGTCTGCTGCTGTGAGCTCGTATGTTTTTTTTAGGTTGCTCGAGTCCGAATAAGGTCTTTTCTTCCCTCCGCTGGGCTCAGTTTCCTCCACTTTAATACAGGTATTCTTGGCCGGGTTCTCAACAGTCTAAGTTCTCTCTTTCATTTTCCATTCTTTTAGGAGTTTTTTTACGCGAGCAACCGAGGGTTTCTTAGTTTTCAGTCTCATCTGGTCGACGCCTGACTCTAAGGCCTCCTCGGGGTGTTCAGCTTTTTTCACTGGATCGGCGGAACTGTTTGAGGGGCCTGTGGAATGAACCACTTCCTTTACAATCTCCGCCCCCAGATCCGAAAATTGCATTGACAAGTCTGAGGAAATTGCCTCTTCTTGTTGGGTTTGTTTTAAATTTAACTCGTTCCATGTTTGTCCCACGAGTAGTGGGGAAATATAAGGTCAACTGAGGCAGAGTCCCGCTGTGCCCCAGCAAGGCTATGATACTCAGGGAGGTCGCCTGGTATACCTGAGGTTCTGTTAGACACACAATACCCTTGCGCCATTCATCCCTTCGGCACGGACTAAGACTTATGCCACACATTACACCTTGGGATTGGGAATTTGATTCGCGGTCTCCGTAGAGACAACCCGCCCTGAGATAATCGCCTCCCAGAAGCAGGCATCGGCTATCCTCACCTGCCGACGCGCCCAGTTACCGCTCAAGCTATTCCCCCTACCTATAGTGAAGAGGAAATATTGTGTTCCAACCAAAAATTCGATCTGGAGATTTCACTGAAAAATATATGTTTTGAGTCCCACCGAACCTCAAAAAAAAAAAAAAAAAAAACCGAAGGGAAAAAAAGTGTGTGAACAGCGTAACTCAAAAACAAAATGTCAAATAACTGCCAAAATTGGTATTTAAGTTCAGCATCTTTTAATGATGTGACACTAAGGTTTTCAAGTAAATGCCTTCATCCCAAACTACCCTTTACATGGACAAATTGTTGGATTTTTTAAAAAATGGCTCTGAAGATTTTGATTAAAATAACATTTAAAATATTTACAAGCCAAATAACGTGTATATCTTGAATTTTCTGGGAATAGCCTACGAGGTCCTCTTCATTCAGAAGGAATTTTGTACATCTGATAAACAATAACAGACAGTTTTTTGTAGCATCATCCATTTCCATGATAACTGTTATTGTTGGTTTAAATTTTTCAATACTTTGTCATTTTTTTAAAGTGCTGTCACTGTTCAGTTGTTTCTTATGAATTATGATACTATGGAAAGACTTGGAATTTCAAGGCTTGTATATAGCAAAGTTTTTAAATATCTATCGTTATTTCCTTTGTACCTATAATGAAATGTGTAATGAAACTCTTTATGCAAACATTTATCTCAATTAACTTGAAGTAGATAGCAGAATAAGCTTTTGCAAACAATAGTGGAGAGAGAAACTCATGTGAATGTAACACGTCAGATGTTTTACTTATGGGGTGGAACATATGAGGGTCTTTGGTAGCAACTAGAGTGTACGCTTTCACAATGATTATTAGGTTCACATTGGTAACTCAAACATGCCTATCGCCTTATAGACAGTGCACTGTTGCCATTTTGTTTTCTACTCTCAATGCAAAGCAGTGCACTGAGCTGTGTACTTCCACTCTACATGGAGTTTATATACAACTATGAGAGAAAATTACCTGCTAACTCAATAAGTGTGACAATATGACAAACAAAAATGGAAATCACTGGTTTGCAATGTATTTTTGGCACTATTCATTTCCTTGCAAGGTGGTGTGAGGCCCATACATAAATGGCATCACTGTAATAATTCCAATTAAGATAAGCATTGCTAACTAGGTAATGAATTTTAGACTGTTCTTTCTTGCTTTTCCAAACATTCTGAACAGCTATACCCTCCCATGTTAGTTCATAGATAAATACAGCCCTGATTATGTTGTAAATCTGATATGTGCTTATAGAGCTTTTCTTGTAGCTGATACAGATAATTAGCACCAGAAAGGAGTTCAATTTAGTTCAACGAAACTATAATCAGATTTCTCTATTTTTTTTTTTTTGGGCCTTCTTGATAATTACTTGCCAGCAATATGCAGCTTCTATTATTGTCTTTCTTATTTATCAGATGTTAAAATTTCTCTTTTCTGCCTCTCATAATATGACTAGAGAGCTTGCTGGTAAACATCAGGGCATTTGTTTGCCTACACTTCGCATATGCTTGTATATGTGTACGCTCTAACCTAGGGATCAGTGATCTCATGCCTACTGAACAACATAACAGACCTAAAAGCAAAATTCATCTTTTCAGGATAAGGGAAAACCCCAGAATAAACCTTATCCAGGTAACTCAGTGTAACCAAGATTCAAACCCAGGACATCTTGAATGTGAGACAAACACACTACCCCTACATTATGGAGATGGGCGATAAAGTATTGAAAAAGTCAAATCAATAACAACTAATATCTTGGAAATGGCTCATGCCACAAAAGAAGTTATTTGTAAAAATGTGTGTATTTTAAACAGATCTACATCTTTTTTTGCATAAAAGTTTTTGTCTATTTCTTATGGTTTGCCAGTTATACAAAATTATATAAAATTCATTCCAAATGAAGAGGACTCACACACTATTCTCAGAAAATTTAAAAGATGCATTTTATTTATCATGTATGTATTTTAAATATATAGCTTTTTAATCAAAACTGTTGCAGCCATTTTTCAGAAAATAAAAAATACTTAAAAAAATATCCAATGTAAAGGGCAGTTTGAGTTGGGACAAGACATTTGTTTTGAAAACCTTCATGCCACATCTTTAGAATAACTTAACTTAAATACCAAAATTAAAAATTATTTTGTTTGTTAACAACCTTGTAATTGTCAGAATCATATAAGTGCCACCAGTGTGTCAGAATTTTGTCCCGCAGGAGTTCTTTTACATGGTAGTAAGTCTACTGACACGGGGTTGTTATTTTTAAGGACACTTAAAAACTATTGGTCTGGGCTGAGTTTGAACCACAACCTTGGGATCAGAAGGCCAGCACCTAACCAACTGAGCTACACAATTGAAACTTACTTAAATACCTTAACACACACGCGTGCACACCCCTCCTTTCAGTATTTTTGGGTAGAATGCAATACTACTTCTATCTGCAAGGTATGTGGTGGAGAAAGTAAAACCTGAATAGTGACTTACCACTTGAAAAAAGTATACGTATTTGAAAACTCAAACCAAAAACAAACAATACTTGGAAATGTTTAATGCCACAAAAATCATTTGACATAAATTGTATGTTTTAAAGAGATGTATATTTTTTACATAGTAAGATTTTGTCTATCTCTTATGGTTTACCAAAGGTATAAAGGTCATTCAGAATAAAGAGCACTTCAAAAGCAGAACATTCAAGGCAAAAATAACATTCAAGATAAAATGTATTTTTTTGTCATCCAAGTATTTTAATAATATGGTATTTTAATCAAAATTGTTAAGTGCCATTTTTGAGAAACTAAAAAAATAATGAAAAATGTTCCATTTGAGTAGTGTGGGGTAGGAAGATTTTCTTGAAAAACTCTGAGTTGCCCCTTTGGAAGGTAATGAACTTAAACGCAGATTGGTATTTGTCCGTCTTATTTTTGAGTTATGCTGTTCACAGACACTTACACATGGGCCATTTTGTAAAAATGATTTGTTTTTTATTCAGGGGGTCTCAAAACATGTGTTTTTGGTGAAATCTTGATATCAAATTTTTGGGTGGAATGCAATACTTCCTCTGATGGAGCAAGATATTTTATACATGCCTCATGGCAGTTCAACCAGGGAAAACTTAAAAATGTAACAAGGAATATTTAAAAAATGGCTTTTAAGCAACTTATTCGGCATAAATTGTACACTTAAACAATATCTACATTTTTCATGTAATAAGCCTATGCTTTAGTCAGTTATGTCGTCCTCCGTGGTCTGGGGGTACCATACCAGCCTCTAGTTCCCGAGGTTGTGGGTTCAAACTTGGTGGACAGTGATGGATTCTTTTGGGCATAAAAATACTTAGCATGATGTCCTTCAGAAGGGAAGTAAAGCTGGTGGTCCCGAGTCATAGATTTATGGCACGTAAAAGAACTGCAAGTCTGATAAAGAGGGCTATGATCAAAATTTCCGGACTTTCATGCCCAATATAGAATGGGACGCTAAAGAACCGTAGTAGTTAAAGGGTGTCCATAAATAAAGCTCAATTTAACTTAATTATCAGTTATACAAAATTATGCAAATTTCATTCAGAATGAAGAGAACATTACAGCTTATCCACAAAAAATTCAATGTACACTTTAAACATATGGTACTTGAATCAAAATTATTAATTTATTTTTGAGAAAATAAAAAATTATGGATATTATTCCATGTACAGGTAATTTGGTGTGGAAAAATTTTCTAGAAAGTATTGCATTCTTAAAAAATGCAGAACTTAAACACCAGATATGGTATTTATGTCTCACATTTATGCATATGTGAGAGAGGGAGAGAGAGGGAGTGAGTTTTGCTTCTCCCTCCCGCCCTCCCATTCACTTGCATAAAGTGTACATGCTTCTAAACATATTTTTGAAACTTTCTTTTTACATAGGTCAGTATGAAGAGCTAGTAGAGCTGCTAACAGAATATGAGGTTAGAAACAGAGACCAGCAGGCATGGATCAACCACTGTCTTTCTCCACAAGATATTCTAGTCACATATGGACTTGAACCTAACCATGGGGTGATTATTTCACCTCTTAGGTTCCTTCATCTCTGTCCGGCAATTGTCTATGAGCTGGACCAGCGATCATGTTATGCAGATACCACAGTCTTAATACATGAGGACCATAATCATAAGGATGCAGCAATAGTTATAGAACAACTTTCAGGTAAGACTTTAAATACACCTAAATATACTTATATGTCATGATCATAATTAGCTTGCCAATAAACTGCTAGCTAGGTCTCTTAAAAAAACTTGTGGACAAGAAACAATTATGTCTAAGTGCAAGAAAATACAATGACCTTGAGTGCAACCTTGCATAAACAATGAAATAAAAAATTAAAACTAAGGGAAGTCTATACTGCATATATCAGTAATGTTAGATTTCTAAATTTTAGATGTATTTTTCTCAGAGACTGTATGTTATAAAAATAAGATATATATATATTGAAAATTCAAGATATACATTTTATTTGTCATAAAAATGTCTTAAATATATGATATTTTAATCAAAATTGTTAGAGCCATTTTTGAGATAACAATTTTCCAAAAATATTCCATATAAAGGGTAGTCTGGCATGGGGGGATTTTCTTGAAAATTTTTGTGTTTCATCCCTGGATAAATTAAATTAAATTTTATTTATGGATGCTCTTTAACCGCTGTGGTCCTTAGCATCCCATTCTAAATTGGACGTGAAAGACTGGTAATTTAGATCAGAGGCCTCTTTATTAGGCTTGAGGTTCTTTTACGTGCCATAAATCTATGACACGGGACCACCGTCTTTACTTCCCTTCTGAAGGAAGCCATGCTAAGGATTTTTACGCCCGAAAAAAATCCATTGCCCTGTGCCGGGTTTGAACCCATGACCTCGGGAACTGAAGGCTAGCATAGTAAGCACTACACCATGGAGGAAGTCCCATCCCTGGATGATACTAAACTCAAATACCAAGTTTGGTATTTATCTGACTTTTCGTTTTTGAGTTATGGTGTTCACAGACTGACAGACAAACATATGCACATGTTTCCAAAAATGCTTTATTTGGATTCGGGGCACCTCAAAACGTGTATTTCTGGTGAAATCTCGGTATCAAATTTTTGGGTAGAATGCAATACTTCCCCTACTTACTATACGTGGTAGAGAAAGTAAAAATACATGTGTCTCAATAATGCACTAAAGTACTTGCATGGTTGCATAGGTTTAAGATGATAGCATACTGGTAACTTTAAATTAAACCCAAGTGTAACTCAAACAGAATGCTTAACTTTTATGCATGAGGTTTTTAGCATTGCACAAGTTCTATGAGTTATTACAAAATATCTCCTTTGATTTATTGGTACTAACATTTGAAGAAATTAAAAATCTACTTTAAGAAATTAAAATTATGGCATCATCAGGGCCACACACATAAATTCTGGGGCCTCTCCCCTTTCCAAGTTTTTCCCAAAGTTCCAATCATTTATACAATAATGAAAAGACTGAGATACATGGGCGGAGAGCAACATAAGATTATAGTAAAATTATACATCCACTGTTTTGATGGTGTGTTACCTAGGTCCTTCCGCCTCTTTCCCCAAAACATGAGTTTCACCTTGCTTCTCCCTTGTGGATGGCCCTCAGTATAATCAGATATTTCCAGCATTGTACTGGAAGTTCTAACATGTCACCAATTTCAGAAAAATGCTGACATGTGGAAGTCATTAGTTTTAATTTAAAGTATAAAATTAGGAATTTCTTAAACAAAAGTTATTTCAAATAAATTTATGAAACTTTTACTTTGGCATACATTTATTATTATTATGATATTGTTCAGGATTATTATGATTCACATTATGTCAATGTTCTTCTTTCTTAATATGTTTGTAGAAAGCACATAAAATTACAATGGCAGGACATTTGGATGTTAAATATGGATGTTATTTAAACATGTTAAACATTCATCTGACTTGAATTATTTCATTTCCTTAAAAGCTCACTTGCTAAGGTACAAGAACTTATCTTTCTAATGCGTTTCCTCAGTTCAAATCTCTGTGCCTTTTAATTTATTGTTAATAATGTTTATTACTTACAGTGCTTGCACTGAATTGAGGACATATTACCCAACCTAGAGAAAAAACTGTGTGAATATTATTATTTCTAATTTATTTTCAGTATGGTTGTATGCATCGCTAAGCGTTCTCATTATCAGTCTCACAGGACTTCTTGGTGTTGCAATGGTGCCTTTGGTGCAGAGAGCATTTTATCATCACCTCCTTCATTTTCTTGTGGCAATGGCAGTTGGCACATTGTGTGGGGATGCCTTACTGCATTTGATGCCCCATGTGAGTTTATTTTCCAATAGCAATTTCTTTTGTTTCTGCCTGCATTGCAAAGCTTCACATTTAATAATATGTTTTCATGGTTTACATGTCTCTAAGGAGATACAAAAATTTGGTAGCAGCACCCCAAAAATTATTAAATTTAACCGCCAGCTGTGATGTAAGCCAACTGGTAAGTTAATGATCCAGTACATTACTCCAGACTCTGGATGTGCCAAACACATTGTTACTGTTGGAAACTGATTGTTCACAAACCATAAAAGGTTAACATTAATTTAAAACAGGCAGTGATTTACTGCTACATTCCCAATTTTAAAAAGATATCATAAAGAGTAAATGAATACATCCTGATATATGTGTAACAGAGGATCTAGTTGGCACAATACATACAAATAAACAAGACTTTACAGTAGGACATTTTTGAATGTTAATGACAGCAGATTAAAATATATGAGATATCTGGGAAATGTACTCGTAAGACATGTTGTCTCTCAAAATGCAGATCTATTTTTCCATTCAGGGTAAGAAGTGAGCCAGTTGTCTCCATATTTTTTACCATAGACAAAATCATTTGTTTGACTGAAATGCTGTGCACACCGAATTCTCTTTGAAATGTCTGTTTTCCTTTTCAGCATAACTACATAGACCATAAGCATATTATAGATCATGATGTTCAGTTTTAAGTTTATTGTAACTTCTAAAGAGAAATTATAACTCATTAATGTGATAAAGGCATATGGATTGTTCTGTAGGTACTTTGGAACATGTCCTGTATCTCGTATGAAATTAAAACAAGCATTTAGTTGGACTGATGAGCCTGAAATTTGAAATACTAAACATCACTTAATATGCATACCTTGAATATGCTTTGGGTACTCTATGTAACCATACTCAGCAGGTGTCCAACTGGTTTCCTGTGGAATGGTCCAAAGTGGTGACATCTGTTGGATGTTAGGAACTTCCAGAGGAGGTTTGCTGATTCTTGTTTCTTAGCATGTACATAGTAGGTAGATTCCATTAAAATATTTGATACCAAGATTTCACCGGCAATGCATATTTTGAGGTCCCTGAGTCCAAACAGACATTTTAAGAAAAATAAACATCAAACTTGATGTTTTACTTTATTATTATTATTATTATTATTAGATATATAATTAATTGAAATTAATTATACTTTTTACAGATCTTAGCCGGTCTTGGCAAGTTATTAATAGAGCCAACTGCCAACTGAAAAATTCAATGTCACAACCGGGATTTGAACACAGTTGTCCCGTTCTCCATGTGGGGAATTTTTCAGTTGACTCTATTAATCAAACTTGATGTTTAAGTTTAGTATCTTCAAAAGATGCAATACAAAGTATTTGAGGAAAATTCCTCCATCCCAACTACACTTTACATGAAGCATTTTTTGGAATTTTTTTATTTTCTCAAAAATGGTATTTTGATTAAAATGCATATCTTGTATTTTTTTAGGAACAGTCTGTGTCATTCTTCATTCAGAAGGAATTTTGTATATTGTTGTATAACTGGTATATGTTAAGCGATAGACGAATATGTAGATCTCTTTAAAACACCCAATTTATTTCCAATAGCTTTTTTGTGGCATTACCTATTTCTGAGATATCCGTTATTGGGTTTGAACTGTTCAACTTTGTCATTCTTTTGAAGTCTTGTCAATTTTCAGCTGTTTCTCACAGTTGCATGGAAGGAGTATGGAATTTTAAGGCCAGTATATAGCATCCAGTTCTTGAACATTTGATTGTCACTATTCTCTTTGTATCCTGACAAAATGTGCAAGGTAGCTATTTCTGCAAAGGTTTATATAGATTAAAATGAAATAGAAAAATAAGCTTCTGTAAGAATACTTCGTATAGGTACCCTCTAATAAACGATAGAGGGTGGAGAAAGTCATGTGAATGTAACACATCACCAATAGACTAGATAACTGATTAGCTGGGTAATTGGCAGCCTTTAGAGGGTTATATTTGGGTGTGATCTTGTGATTGGTTGACCAGAAACTATGGGCTACAGTGGATTTGTCAATCTGCTTGTATTTTATGGTTCTTATGTGTACTTTTAGTCCTGTACTTCAGGTAGCTTTTTATTTGCCCAGTGTAGATTTGGCTGCAGTCAGAACGGTTAATTTTATGTGTACCAATTTATTGATGTTGGGGACCGAGTCTTTTAGGTTTATGCATAGTAATTTTTGCATACTTAAATTTTGTGGAGATAAGTTTATGTTGTATTTGTTGAAAATCCTAGAGAATTTGTGATGGGCTTTGGGGTGATATGTGCATTTTTGGTATTGCTAAGTTCTTTTTGATTGGTCAATTTTGTGATTTTTGATATCTCTTTTGCTGTCTTTAAATGTTTTCTTTTTGGTAGCTAGCTGCTATATCTTTGTAGATTGACAAATCTCTGTAGCCCATCATTTCTGGTTCCCAATCACAAGGTCACACCCAACATAATCCTCCTAAAGGCCACCAGTTACTAAATGAATTAGATATGTGGGAAAATATACATATGCTAAGAAAAAAGGATAATTTAATTAATTTCGATTTGTCGCCACCAAACCCCCTCTGTAGGTTCATGTTACCAATAGATGTCATTACATTGGACAATTTTATGACAAATTCTTCCACTGGGACCAGTCGAACACCTGCTGAAAAGTGGGTACAACAATACCCAAAACATGTTCAAGGTGTTCATATTAAGTGAGGTTTAGTGTTTCAAATTCCCAGGCTCTTTTGTCATATATTAGCATTACATTACCATTTATAAGCTTCTGCTTAAATAATATTAAATATTTGTTGTTATCAATAGAGGTTCATGGTGTATTTGAGTTTATAATTTTAAAATGTTTCATGAATTATTTCATGTTTGTTTTCTGATGTTCTAGGCTTTGATACCACACTCTCATAATCATGAGTCACAAGAAAATGATCACTCTGTGGCAGTCCTACGAGCTGCTGTAACTTTCTTTTCAATTATGTTTTTCTTCCTAATGGAAGCAATTCTTCACCACTTAAGAAACAAGGTAAGCGAATCTAAATATTTGGGATTCTTTGTTTAAGTGCAAAGTAATGATAGAATAACAATAGATAAAAACAAAAGAGTAGGCATGAAAGACAGTTAACATCACTGTATACAACATACAACTGATAAGTAAACTTACTATCACTGCAACTTTTTTTAAAACTTTTATCATATTACTGATCTGCTGAGAAAATTCTTCATACGTTGCTATTATTGTCATAAGCATTTAATGAAAGGCAAAATATATATATTTTAACAATTTAAACAGCATTATGTGGAAAAGGAAAACTCTTTCATGTCGTTATGCAAGAGCTCAAAATAAGCAACAGCTTAAAAGATTATTTATCTTTAAAATAATACATTAAATAATTTTAAGTTTCAGCTTTTTATATGAGTTTCCAAAGCCCAATTTTATATTAAAAAATTAGACTGCATAATTGGTTTTTAACAAACTGCACATGAAAATAAATAAATACAAAACTTAAAGAAATTTTATTTGTCTTTATTTACAGTCTGAGCAGAGGGTAAAAGAAGAGCATCAAAGGAACATATCCCAAAAGAGAATTGACGACTTTAAATATGGATCTGAAGGTATAACAGAACAAAGTTATGAGGTTCTTGTATTGAACATTTTTAAATAAGTTATGTAAACTATTGTTTATCTTGCTTCAGAGTTATTGTTATAAAACATATACTAACACTCTGTGTATTATGAAAACATTGCTGAATGCAAACTATAATTCATATAGTTAAGATGTGAAAAATTACAGCAGAGTTTTCACGTGATGCTAGGGAATGACGAGTCATTATACCAGACATAACACAGATTACTTATAAGAGGCTTTAGTAAGAAAATATCAGAAAAAATGTAAACGTTCAAGGTTTAATTTTGTACAATAAACTGCTAAATGGCATTGAACTGGATCCAAATTAAAAAAAAACATTACAATTTTTTTTAACAATAGATGTCTATACAATTTAGTTACTTGTAAATAATTCTCTAATGTTGTTGTTGTTTTTTTAATGTTTTAATTTTGTTTAGATTACTCTGTTTCTTTTCTTCTTTTTTAACTGTAATTTTAACAGTCAGAAATTTGTAAACAAATCTATTGAAAAGTGTTATTATGAGGCAATAAACTATTAATTGGAGTTACATTGTGATTAAACATAAAAATGCTTAATAGATTGTATCTAAGAGCCTACTTCTGCAGCTGCTGCACATTCTTAGAACTACTTGGAACTATTGCACATCCTTTTATTGTTTTCTATACTTAGCACTTACCTATATTGGTTAGAAGAAATAGTGTATTCTTCCAAAATTTTGGTTTGAGATTCTGCCAGAAATATATGAGAGCAACAGAGAGAGAAAGAGAGAAGGGAGAAAACCGCATCATTCAAAAACAGAAAGTTGGATGAATGTCAAAACTTGGTATTTATGTTCAGCATCTTTCTAGGATGCAACAAGATTTTCAACAAATTCTACCTCTGCAAACTAACCTTTACATAGAAAAATGTTTGTCTTTTATTTTCTCAAAAAAACAGCTCTAAAATGTATATTTGAGATATTGATTGACATGAATGAAATGTATGCTATCTTGAATTTTCTGTAAATAGTCCATGAAGTCCCTGAGAGAGTTTTGCATAACTGGGGAAACCACAAGAAATTGACAAAACGTATTCTAGGAAATATGTAGAGCTGATTAACATACACAATTTATGTTAAATAATATTTTAATAGTGTTAGCCACTTTCCCAATGTATGTTTACACTTACTGAAGCCTAAAAACATCATCTCATAGAATATGTATGAGAGTTTCCAATTCTTTATCTTTTCCTTCTCAAGAGCTCATTATTGTCACTTATGAAATCATTTCTCCATGCTTTAAACTGTAAATGCTGTCTCTCTGCATGTTGTCTACAATAACTAAGCACTAATTGCTTAATTTGAAATCATTTCTGGATTAAAAATAACCTCATGGGTAGATTCACTACTATAAAATAGTATGTTTGCACATATTTGAATTGTAATGGGTAAAGAATGTTGAACAAGTTTAACAAATCAGATGTTTTATTATATAGCAACTGTAAACCATCAGACATCAGATGTTCACTATCATCCAAAATTCTAATGAAAGAATATGCTAATAAGATATAACTTTGTTCACAGATCTAGAAACAGCTGCCGAAGTCAGCGTTCAAACACCATTAAGACATAGTCACCACAGTCATGGTACACACCACCATCATCATGATGATATGGATGGAGAAAATCCTGTAAGCTCAGTGGCCTGGATGGTCATTGTTGGTGATGGGTTACACAATCTCACAGATGGCTTAGCCATTGGTGCAGCCTTCAGTGGGGATATTGTAGCTGGTTTTGCAACAGCCCTTGCAGTCTTCTGTCATGAATTGCCGCATGAACTAGGTAATAGTGAAATTAGTGCTACTATATAATTGCTTTACAGTGTATATCTATAATTGTGTTACAAGCTTTCACAGACAATGGAGGGATCAGTATGAACAATTTTTGCATATTAACTCATGTTTGGAAATGGCTTCCTTAGAAGTTAGGAGTTTCTGTATTATTGCTTCCTTGAATATATTTCTAAGACACAGGTTTTACTGGGAACATAAAAATAAATCAGAAATGAAATTGGGGAAATTTGAAAAATAAAATAATCAGTTTATATTTTTACTTTCTCTACTACTTACCTATAATATGTAGCGCAAGTGTTGCATTCCACCCTAAAATGTGATAAAAAGGATTTCACCATACATTAAGGCCCTCTGAATCTAAAACACAAGCATTTTTAGAAAAAGGACAGTGTGTGTGTGAACATCATAACTCAAAAACATATATGTCAGATAAACACAAACTTGGCATTTAAGTTCAGCATACTGACATAGGTGGTTGAGGCTGTTAAGGCTTGGACTTGTGAACATGGCTTAAATCCTGTCAGGACCACTCAACCTGACTGAGGTTTTCCTGTCCATAACTGGCAAATGCTGGGGACGTACTCTAAACTTAGGCCTAGAACGTTTGTTTCCCAAATTTCCTTTTTCAATTATCATTTCATTTCACATGTCATGTGTCCACTACCTGTGGTACTATATGTAGTAAGAATGTATGATAAATACCATTAAAAAATAAATAAAAGAAGAAGAAACTTCAGCATTTTTCAAGGATGCAACACAAAGATGTGCAAGAATACCTCCTCTCCCAAAACTATCTTTTACATGAAAAGCTTTTATTTTTGATTTTCTCAAAAATAACTCTGATTTTGATATAAAAATGATTTAAAATATCCGTATATAAGATAATGCTGCTGTGTGCTCCTTTGTTAGCTCACTACGTACCTGAAACAATTTTACTTTTGATTACAGAGACCAAAATGACATAAGATGCTGTGCACAGCATTTCACTAATATGGCTGTGTGCTTGGTATACTGTAAGAACTTAAAAACACTGTTAATGTGAAAAATTGGGCAGATATTTCTCATCTTTTTGGTACTATGTATTGCAGGGGACTTTGCTGTGCTGCTGAAATCAGGAATGAGCATAAAAAGAGCACTGATATACAACATTTTCTCCTCTGTTCTGAGTTTCATTGGAATGGCCATAGGTGTTTGGCTAGGCAATTATGATTCTGCTGCCCTCTGGATATATGCTGTGACAGCAGGAACATTCCTTTACATTGCTCTTGCAGATCTTGTAAGTAACTATAATAATTAAAAGGATGGATTACAGGGATATGTGGGTAAATTCCTTGGAAAGCGCTCATTTTTTTTTGTTTAATTAAATTGTCACTTCAAAATAGGACAGACAGTTTTTAAGTTCTAAGCAAAAGTTACACATAATCTGTCAAAAGATTGATAAACTCACACTGAATGTAGTAGTAGTCAGATTATAACATGTTTTGATGCTAATGCCTTTTTGCAATCATCAGCACAGAGTTAATTTATATCTATCATTCTTTTAACATGGCCATTTTTAGGCTAAGGTTTGGGGTTCCTGACACAGTAATTGAAAATCAAAGAGTTTGGGTCCTGGCTATCTGTATTTTTCTAATCTGATTCATTACTATACAATGTAACAAAATCAAAGTATGTTCAGAGAGGGAGGGAGGAGTCTCATCATGGTAGCACATTCACGTTATTAGTAATCTGTCAGCATAGAAAGCCAAAGATCCGTGGTTTGAGTTCTGGCAAATTTTTCAGAATTGAATAAATTTTCCACACTTAGACTAAAAAAGGTCATTGTGAATGAACAATGAATAGATAAAAACTAACCATACAGTGCTGCTAAAGAGATGCCAAGAAATAAAAGTACTTGCAGCACTCTAAATTACTTTTAAGGTACAACATTTTGGAACAAATGAAATAATTTTGGTGATCTGCATGGATATTTGAATAAGATGAGAGATGTTTAATGCACGTTCAGAAGTCCCGTCTTGCTATTACAATAGTGAATAGGTTGCAATCATCAGCATTTATATGCCTATAAATTGCTAAAGGCATTCAGTTGGAGAACTTTCTAATCCCTAAGTTTCCATATTTTGCCAATTCTGAAATATCACATCCAACTACTGAATGATTGTCCAGCACTATTTGTTAATCTGTGCACAGGCCGGGCTATAGAGACCTAACCTTAATTATGGAAGAGTAAGGAAAGGAAAAAAAAAAAAGAATTATTATACTTAAGGTTATGATGTTACTTTGCTTCATTCATGGTTAGTGAGAGAAATTATTGTAGTGTTGGCCTGTACCCCAAAACGTGCTCCACTAAATCATAGGCTGAATGAAATATCCTTTACATTTATTAGTAAATAACTTAGAATGAGAATTAATCTCAATGAGGAGAAAAAACTTAAGAGTAAAGCCGAGTATTTGAACTACTTAAATATTAATGTTTAAAAGGCATGTTTATTTAATAAATCATTTTTAGGTTTTCTCAATATTTAAATTAATGTTTGTATCCAAAGAATGATCCATGGATCGCTAATATGGTGTTTGAAAGCTTATAAAGGTAAAATGGTCTATTATCGACTCATTTTGCTCATTGGCAAAGTGTGTTTTAAAATGTGTTAGCCCCTCCCTAAAGGTATCCTGGATCCAGCTCTGAATTTAATTTATTTTTCTAGGTACCAGAGATGAACAGCTACTCAGAGGGAGCCAGATCATTTGTGGATGTACTGACACAAATGAGTGGTATTGCTACTGGAGGAATCATCATGCTTCTTATAGCCCTCTATGAAGATTCCCTGAGTGTCTTATTTCGGCAATTGTAGGCTGAAAAATAGTGTGTGATGTGCCATCAAGAAAATGTTCCCTTTAGTGAGTGATATGAAAACAAAATGCTTAGCATTCAATGGGGAGTAAAATTAAACAATTTACCATTATTTCTTATTTCATAATGGCCAAATTTCCTTCTTGTGGCCAGGGAAGGTGTGGTATAGCAGGAACATGTTGGTGTTTTTTACGTCCTTTAATAAGTTAGGTTATACCAGACAATGAATGAAGAAAATGGTTGAACTTATGGTGAAATGGCTCCACGGTCCCTAGAGCTTAGAGTTATCCAACATGTATCTTCTCAGGACAAGGTAAAACCCCAGAAAAAACCTTATCCAAGTAACTCACCCTAGCCAAGATTCAATCTTGGGACCTCTTGAATGTGAGGCAGACATGCTACCCCCAAATCATGGAGGTGGAAAGTTGGTGTTGAATGAGATTCTTCATCCTTCTCTGGAACCCCTGTCAAACTTCCACAACATTCACAAGCATGATGAGTGAGACACCGTCCATTGTGAAGTGCATTCTAAAAATGTTTTAATAAGTAAAGCTGTAAAAATAGTAGACTTTGGAAATGACTATAAGGGAAATGCGTTCTATGAATGCATGTAGTTTAAGTTGCCATATTGAATGTTTGAAGGAAGAGAAATTTTTGAAACAAAAGCTAGCAGCAAATGACACTAGGTGGAGAAAATGTATCGCTAGATAGACATTCAGATTTTGCAATTTCAGTGAAGCAAATCTTGGTAGCTGGCATATGCTCTGGTAAAGTTTAAAATGTTTGTTTACGACAGCTATTGAACTGTCTCGTCTAGATGGATTTCACAACTTATAAGACCAAATTCACTAGACAAAATTTTAACATATTGTTCAGAGCCATTCAGCAGAGTCTATTCTGTGTATGGGCTACTTAAATAAGCATTTTGAGGACGAGTTAGGAGATAAGTGTGAATCTGATTACACACCAATTCCTCTAATGACAAGTAAAAAGGAGTCATACAACTTACTATCCTCTAGTAAAAACATGTTTTTATAGTGAGGAGCAAAGTAGGAAAGCTATATATTTGTTTTGCACTCATATTTTACTTATTTCAATAAATTATTGTGGAAGATTAAATATAGTTTGTATTCAATCCATTATGTATAGGACTTCATATATAATGGTTTTGTTTAAATGGTAAACCATATTTACTTGCATAAGGGGGGGCATGATATTAGGTTTAAAAAAAGAAGTAATTTTCATTGCAATTTTTGTGGAAAATTTTGGACATGCCTTGACCTTCAGAAGCTTTGTTTGTTAGGATTCTTGGAACATCCAACCTCTTGTATAGGTAACTGACGTGCCACATACCTCACCTTTAAGCATTCATTAGAGTACACATGTTTCACACAGTAACTGTTATTCTGCTTAGTAGTATTGTAGTTTGTTCTTAGTCTCCTTACATATGTAAGCAGCTATCATATTTCAAAATTGTTTTGAACTTCTGGCAGCAGTTCAGTCTTTTCCTGTCCTGAAAGCATGGCATTTTTTGGATGAAAAGAGTGAAGGGGCTCTTCACCTTCTTTGCACTTAAAAATTAAAGAATCATGCAACCAACTCAACCTAGCTGTTTCCATAAGTTGGGCTGCTGCAATGCTTTTTCTCTGAAGTCCACACTGCTTCACAAGATTGTGCATTCTAAGGCAACAGGCTGGCAAATGACACTTGACAGCGAGTGTATGCTCTCTCTCTCTAACCACTTGCTAATGAATGTCTCAAACCCTGTCTCTAGTTTACATGGTTGCTATGACATGACTTCAAACATTTTTTCTGTTTACAGTTTTAAACCTGTAAGTGTTGGGATAGTCTGAACAGATAAGAATACTTTCACATCCTTCCCAACTAACTGTCAACCATGCTTGCTTAGGGATCTAGGAAATTTAATTAAATTGAATTTTATTTATGAACACTCTTTAACTGCTGTGGTCCTTAGCATCCCATTCTATATTGGGCATGAAAGACTGGAAATTTTGCTCAGAGGCCTCTTTATCAGACTTGAGGTACTTTTACGTGCCGTAAATCTACAACACGGGACCACCGAGTTTACTTCCCTTCCAAAGGAAGCCATGCTAAGGGTTTTTGCACTTGAAAAAATGCATCATCATCCGCTGTATTTGAACCTGCAACCTCGGGAACTAGAGGCTAGCATGGTAACCACTACACCACGGAGGATGACTAGAGGCTTACGGACCAGGGGGAGGGATATACCAACATCACACTCAAGAGTCATGTTTTTGTTATTGTTACAATGGCTTGTGGATATTATTGTTTGTGTTTGCAAAATGAATCCAATTAATGACATAGTTTGTAATATACTTGAGACACCGTTCTCCAGGTGGAAAGATGAGGATAAGAAAAACATGTTAACAGTTGGAAGACCTATCATGCCATTAAATCTCTGTATAAAAAGGAAAAGAACAGTAAATGCTATAATCTTAATTTTAAAACAACTTGGTTTGACAAATTTCCATGGTTGTGCAGTAGCTCCAATTTAGAAAAACTATTTTGAGGGCCCTGTTTACTTTTTAATATCATATTGTCTGGAATAAGGAAGGATTTTTTTGATTTTAAGAACACTACACGAGCTCTAAGTAAACATACAGATTCTGCTCAACACCTGAAATGCAAACTGCAATTGAACACTTGTTTAAAGAATAAAAGTACAATTTCTGACACCCTACAGGAAAATGCAAGGCTATTTATGGTTCAATTCAATGAAAATGTTTGTATGGATAGACTATCTTTCCAGCTGGTTATAGATGCTGTGCTATATTTAGGTAAGCAAGCACTTGGATTTAGGGGCCATGATGAAAGTTCAATAAATTGTGAAAATTTCAAGGAACTGTTTGCTTTAATAATATTGAATTCATTGGAAATTCAAAATCACTATTTGAAAATTAATAGTGTATTCATTGGGGACCCCAAGACAATTCAAAATGAAGTCATAAACTGCTTATCTGAATAGGTACATACATGATCAATAAAAATGAAATTCGAGTAACATTTTTGCTATTGAAGTTATAGCACAGATATAACTCAAACATCACAGTGTTCTACCATACTAAGTGTGAATTTTGAAGGAAAAGTTTTTGAGCATTTTCTAGGGTTCTCTGATGTTAGTGCTGATAAAACATCTGAGGCTTTGTTTAATTTTCTGGATGGGATTTTGTCTGCATTTTCATACAAGAACAAATTAGATGGCTCAATGTTATGATGGGGCAAGTGTAATGGCAGGTCAGTTAAATGGTCTTCAGAAGAAAATTAAAGACAAAGTACCTCCATCTGTTTTTGTGCATTGTTTAGCTCATCAACTAAACTTGGTGCTTCAACAAAGTTTAGATTGCATTTTTAAATATTGCATATTTTTTGCAAGTATCAGTGAGATTCCTTCATTTTTTCACCATTCATAAAAAAGAATACAGTAGTAGATTCAACCTTGGTGGTGTTCTAAATCAAAAGTGTTCACTGCAATTGTAGAAGATTGGGAAAAATTGAAACAAGTGTTTGAGAATGTTATGAATGAAATGAATAGTTTCGGATTTACTCTTCTGGCTGTACTGTTCAATAATTACATTTTTTCTTTGACAAACATTCTCTTTGAAGTTTTGCAAAAGAGATCACTGGACTTGCTTATTGCATTTCAAAGATCAGGGAGACATGTGATTTAATAAGCAATAAATGAAATGAACAATACTTTTTGGTATTATTTGAGAAAGCCAATAATCTGACCAATCAGACTCAAGGATGAAATTTTCAAAAATTTCAAGATTTTATTTTTCAAAATTTTGGATTCCATTTCAATGGAACTGAAAGTAAGGTTTCAGGATTGTAACAGTTTACAACTTCTTGCCCTTGTGGATAACACAAAATTTGAAAACTACGCTAAGATTTTTCTTCAGCTCTTGAAAATTTACAACAATGTTATTCAAAGATATTTCAAAGAATTGATCATTTAAAGAATTAACTGAATCTTTTGTGTGCTGGTGAGGTGTATAGGTCTGTTACTACAGTGAAGTATTTTAAATTGTGCCAGGAAAATACGGATGTATTTGAGAATTGTGCAAGTTATTTCCTTTAGTTTCCACAATTCCATCCGCAAGTGCAACAATGAAATAAGTTTTTCGTGTTTGAAAAGAATTAAATCTGTCACTAGAAATACTATATCACAAGGCAGATTCACTTCAGCGAACATTTCTATCCAGAAGGAACGCTTGTACAAACTTATAAAGAATGAGCCACTTTATGAGGAGATCATGGATAAGTTTGCTACTCTCAAAGACTGGAGGACTGACTTAATATACAAGAAATAAAATAGGTGAGTCTCGCATGATAATTATTTCGCTAAATTATTGTTTAAATTTAGCTATCATTGTTTATTAAAGTCTGCAGCTCTTCAGCTACTATTTAAGGCACGGGCTACCACTATTAAGTGGTTATATGTAGTGTGCAATGGGAAGAAAGAACAATAGTTACACGGCAAAATTAAACTTCAAGTAGTTGATTTTGAAAGAAAAATGGAGTAAAGCATGCGAAGAAACTTAGGCATAGAACCAAATTAATTGTTACCGGAAGAACCAGACAGAAAAATTGACCTGTCCATCATTTCATGGCCCAAAATATGACAAACATCCCGACATTGACCAAGAAGTGTTAGATTATGCTGTGGAACTAAGAAATAATGGCATTGCAGTAACATGTGTGTCGTATCTTAGGAAAATGCTGAGCTGGTAATGATGGGAGTATCTCACACATGCACACACATACACAAACCTTTTTCTAAAAATACTTTTTTTTTGCATTCAGGGGGCCTAAAAACATGTATTTCTGGTGAAATATCGACATCACTTTTTGCATGGGATATAATACTTCCTCTTACTTACTATAGTAATAGTAGTGGAAGCAAAAAAATAATTGGGAAAGTGGGGGCTTAAAGAGCATAAACAGGTAAACATTATTGCAATGGTGGCTAAGTTTATTTGGTCAACAACATATATATTAACTTAAATAATATAAACATTTAAACAACATTAAAACTTTTGTACCTTACAGAATAAAGTGTTTTATACCCATCCCAAAATCTGTTTCTCTTACTAATGCTATTATTGCAATCTGCACTCCACTTCCCAATGTAAATTTAAAGTTGAATGAATCCAGCATTTTGGGGAATTAATAAAGATGTTAAGGAGTTACAGGAAAAGGTAGGTTATTTAGAGTTAAAAACTGCTTTAGCACAATATGAACACCTAGTGGTATTTGAATAAGGACTTTCATATACTTTGAGAAATTTATTTTCATCTTTAACACTTACTTAACTCAACAAGTACGATCACAGCTTATATATTAAATATTAATAACTTTAAAATTTGGCATGTCATTATGTATATATTACAATTTTAAACATCTTATATACATATACAGCAATATATAAACAAATATTTAAATATGTTGCACGAGTATTCATATTCTTAAAAATACTAGCTTCACTTCTTTTCTAAAATGTGCTGCATATTATATGAACATGATCCGAGAGTTTCACTCTTAAATTTCTATTTGCGCTTTTTCTTTTCTTTCTTAAAAGCTATACATACCTGAAAAGACCATTATTTTACAAATACAGTATTTCTTAACTTATTTAGCAATATAGACATATACTGTCCTGTTTAATGCTTTATCAAGTGGTTAAATTACTTGGCTTTTCGCAGAGTAATTTTTTATTCATTCTCTACAAGTGAATCTGATTCTGCAAATGCTCCATTATACATTTTGTCTAAACGAGTGTGCTTAGGTTAGATTTGCATTGTTGTTCTTTGTAGTAGTTCAGTATGATTAAAGGAGCAGTCCAGTCTAAAATCATATGAGCTTGAAAAAAAAAGGGGCCTTGAATATAAAATTAAATAAATAAAAAAGCACTTTCTGAGTAAAATTTGAATACAGCATTCTCAAGAGACACACCTCAGCATCAAAAGTTGTGATCTTATATGGTTTGCTTGTTGTACACAAAGCAGTAGCTTATATTTAGTGAAATTACAGTAGCTCTTTAAACCGTGCTTGTTACAGACTCCTGCAGTATTATTTGTGGTTGTAATCCTACCCATGGAAAAACGAAGATGACCTCTTTTAACTGTTTTATAATTTTGAAAGGCTGCTCAATTGCTTCAAATCCTGGAAACTTAAAATTGTTAGGGAGAACTTTACAGTTTCTAAATGAAGTGTAGTACTTTCAAAGAATTTTGCACTTGATGACTTCGACACTTTAATAAACAAAAGTGTAATGAAGTTAAGATTTCATTGAAATGAAATGTGGTGGCCTCTCTATCTGAAAGAGAAATCTTCCAAAATGTATTATCCCTACACAAGCATTTATGCTGCCAGCCACTTGTTCTTGAAGACTAACGCATCAATTGGTGAAGGTAGCACCAATAAGTAATTATAATAATTCAAATGTAAAGTACATATAAAAATTAAGGAAACTGATACTGAAAGTGTGCGCAATCACGAGTTTCAAAGTATAGCCAAAATAAATGTGCATAAATTGTTTAAGTGCTGATCATACATTCCATAAACTGATTCTTGATACAGAGGAGCTTACTATAACACTCTGCAGCTTAGCAGTCAAGACTAATAGTTCTAAAAAGAAATACGGCTTAACTTAGGATATCCTTGTGGAGTTGCTAATCTCCCATCGGATATTCCTAGGTGACAGATAGGAGAACGCTCATCAGATATGGTGCGTACCAGGGAAATAAAATACTCAGGGCAGACCAAAACTAGCATTACTGCCTTACAGAGAGATATTGGTTATCAAGGACTAAAGGAAGAAAACCTTGATTAAAAATCACCTGGTCCTCCTGGTTGGGGGTTGATGCAACGGGCCAACTTCCTGTTCATTGCAGGGGGGGATAGTTAAAAAAGTAAGGAATTACAGCCGGAAACATTTAAGAATATTCTAAAACAGCTATGGAAATGCTACAAGAATGGAAGATGAAAGAATAATGGAGTGGATGCCACCAGGAAGGATGAGAAAAGGAAGACCGCATCGCACATGGAATCACGGAATTAGAGGGGCAATGATGGAGTGGGAAATTGAGGAAGATTTATGGTCCAATAGGCAAGAATGGAGAAAAGTGATAAGAAGATGTTAAAACCGTAGGCTTGAGTGCTGGAAAAGTGTTTGTACATTGTACAACTAGAAATATATATTTTCTCAAATACACATATTCCCAAATCCTGAAATGTGATTTATGGCATATAAACAGGTTGAGGGTGCATTAACGCTTCGATGGTGATTGGTTGTAAAATTCATGTTCTTATACTCTCCTGCATAGAGAATAGGACACTGCTTTCCTAAACCTGGTGGACTTTATCACACATTTAGAGCGGACATAGATGTTCTGACTGCCTAAGTTGCTGTTCTTTAAAAAGTGAGTAAATTTTAACAATCTACATATATGTTAGCACAATATCATAAGGCAGTTGTATTTTACCAATATATTTTTAACACTTGCACCTACTTTAAACCCTTTATTATGTACATGCTGAGAATGCTTGGAGTGAAATCACATAATATTCCATTAAAACTTGTATATTTGCTTCACACAATTGCACTGAATTTGGACAAAAACAGCCTTCTTGTAATTACCACCCCACCTCATTATTCTAGAAAATCATTCTGATCAGTAATTTTAAAATGGACAGCTCCTTTAAGATGTTTGGTGGTCATTAAGTTTGTGGTAAAAAGAACAGCCGTAACTATTTGCAGAAGTATTTCTTCAAGAGTACAAGGAAAAACTCTGTTTCTACCACAATCACATTAAATATTTAAACTTAAAATGTATTGTAGACTAGGGTAATTTTGCAGCACTTTAGGCGACACATTTCATTTTTCACTATAACAAACTTTCTACATGAACAATATCATTTCATTAGGATTCCAATGGTTACTTTAAGTTTTAGGACACCATATTCATTATTGGTGAAATATTAACCAATGGTAGGGGATATTTTCACTTTATTTCCATTATTATAAAGCTGATTACTCCTCTGGTACTACGTGTAATATATAGTATAGCACAATAATTATCACAATGTAATAATAAGTCATTATTACAAAAAGTATGTTTTACCAGGAGCAGTTTCAAATGTCTAAATTTTTTACTCTGTCAAATCTTACTCAACTCTGGAGTACAATATACAAGATTCTGACTGGCACATTTACATTACAGTTCTGCATGGGCCTGAACCAAGCACACAAGCTAGATTAAATTCTCAGGATTAAATTCTCAAATGCTTGTCATGCTTGCACTTGATAAAGAGCACAAAGAATTAATTTATCCCATTATTCAGAACCATGAACTCTGAAAGCAGAGATACATTGAGGGTAGTGGTATTATTTACCATTTTGGTCAAATGGGCACTGCAGTAATTTCTTCTCAGTCTTGGTTCAGATCACGAAAGGTCATGCCTAAAGATATTTGCCCATGCAGATCTCTAGTTTAAAGCACCATTACACTGGACTAGCCAAGGTCTTCTTATTGTTATTTCTATGCATTCCTCTAACATTACCTTTGTATAGTTCTGGTAAATTCTTCCACAAGTTTCCTCTTGGCGTTGCTATAATCTCTATATGTTACAGAAAATACCTGATAGTTTTATTCCACAGATTAGTTATTCTTAAAACTGTGGTGCAAAGTAACTGGGAAAGCCAGTTTCTTTTTGGTGCAAACCAATTTTGAGGTAGTACGAAATTGCTCTGGTCATTTTTATATGAAATTACTCTTGCAGAATGTGACTAAGGTATATATTGTATGCTAAAATGCACAAGGAAGACTAATTAATACTTTAATGCACAAATACTATCAAACAGTTAAAAGAGACTTACCAATTCTATAAGATTAATAAGCCCTTGGCATACATTCCAGTTCACAAGACTACTACATGAAACATTCATCACCAAATGGCAGTACACTTATGTGAGAGCAAGCACTTCTGTTCTTAGATGTCAAAACTACAGTTTTATAATGTGTTTCTGGGACAGCAGAGTGTATAAAGTTAACCCTGCAAATTTACCCCAGTGTACATGTACATAAGAAATGTTTACATTTGAGCAATAAATTTCTTAACACTTATTTATTTTGTTATTAAACAATAATACTGATACTGAATAAGGCCTTAAAACTGATACAAATTACATACTTCTAATGGAAAATGATACAACAGAATGTTAGATTAACTTATGATACACTCATTTGTTTCATGTAGGAGACTCCAATTCTCCTTTCAGGTAATCTTTATAAACAGAGTTTTTATACTTCTTGCTTTGATGGGATTTCACTTGACAAGTTTTAATTTCAGTGCTTATATGCACTGTAGGCCGGTGTTACTACCTTTGTAACCAACCAATTTGGCATTTGCAGATACATATACAGTTAAGATTAGGCCTTTTTTTACTTCAATAAATTAATTTGAAAATGCAAAACTTAACATTGGTGATTACCTCAATGGCTATGGGAAAATCTATATGGTTGTTGCTAATGTTTACATTAGCACAGAAGAATGTGCTCAACTTCACTACTAATTTTGAACACTAATAACTTTCAAAACATATCCTGTGAACTAAATATTGATAGGAAAGCTGAGTGCCATTACTGCTTTTAAATTGAAATAAATATAACTTCCCAAAATATGAAAGTAATGCGTAATTATAGAAAATCATGACAGTTGGTTTTCCTTTGAAAAGGTAATTTCTCAAAATATTTAATCCTAGATGTCTTACACAGAAAGACTGAGTAGAACCTACAATTTTCACTTGCACCATTTAGAGACGTGGAATGGAGGAACCAGGAGATCTTAATGGAGGAATGGTGAGTAAGGAGTCGATGATGAAGGGATAGGAGAAGTTGAATGAAAAGAACAGATGTTGGCAGAAGAATGGTGGCGAATATAGTGGGAAGTGAGTGAGTGTGTAGTGATAGTGAAATAAAAATGAAGGTTAAAGAGAGTGGAAAATTATTAAATTAATTAAAAGTGAAAAAAGTTTTTAAATTGAGAGTGTGAAGTAGGTTATAGTAGAAGTTAAAAATTTGGAAGTGTGGTGAATATGGTAAACAATTATAAATTGTATGATGTTTGATAATGTAGTGAAGTGAGAAATATTTAATGCAGATACAAACTATATATAGATTAGTTTGATAGTTCAGTGAAGTGAAGCATATTTATGATGTATAATGCTTTGATACGGCATTGAACACACTAATAATAATTACGAACAGATATACTGAAACATAGATTAAAGAAACTTAATGGTACAGAGATTATAAAGGAATATAACACATACAGATTAGAATATTTTTGTGTGTTGGATAACATAAAAATATTTAGTAAATTAGCAATTTTAGTAAGTAGGTAAAAACTGGATTCCAGTAATTGTGTATACTGGCTTCCAGTATAAATAGTTATTTACTAATATTTTGTTGATTTAAGTTTAATTTAATTTGCTTTATTTTACTTTGTTTTAATTTATTTCATTCTGTTACTAGTTAAATCTGTACAACATTCTAAAAATTAATAATAAGTGAACTAAATAGAAAATTTGGTATACATGTTCTGATATAGTTAACTAGATACCAGAACGTTATTTTATTTTATTTATTATTATTTTATTTTTTTTACCTAAGTGTCCAAAGTTTTGCACAGATTGCTGAATGGTGCAAATTTATACATAAGGGGTTGAAAATATTAGTATAATAGTATTTTGAAGTTCCTGTTTTTGCCCAGTTCTATAGCTCATGTGTACAAATTCCTGCCTTGATTGGCCAATTGGTATAATATTTGGAAATATTTTATAGCCTATTTCTGCCAGAACAGTGCTATTCAATAGTGAAAGAATTATAAAAACTGATTGAATGGTTTCCAGAATTAACATCCCCCTCACACACATATATATTGTGATGCAGCGACTATGGCCTGAGCTTATCGGGAGGATGGCGACTGACTGGCCAGTTGGAGAGATAAGCGGATGCAATAAAACTCTTGCCCAACATAAACGTTGGGCAATAGCACTCTTGCCCAACATAAACGTCAAAAGCGCTATTGAGAAATAACCAATAAAAAATTCTGGAAGCTTCTTGCTCCCCACTCCCCACGAACATTCTAGAACCATGCCGAAAACTCCAGGGGCTATATATGTTATGTGGCATTGTGTTATGAGGTGATGATGGAGGTGGTAATGCTGGATGTTTAAGGAATGAGTGCACATTTTTTGTGTAATGCTAGGAGATGATGGGTCAGAAATGCAGTGTTACAGTACTAAACAATGAAAACCATATGCAAATTGTTCAATAAAAATAGTTTTAAGTTATATACTATAGCAACTGTTTTACTTGGGTGCACACCTTTTTATGTCTTTCCATAGAATAATAAGATATTCTAATTAGCACACCTAGTAGCTACTTCCTGATTTCTGCACTGGTTTTCAACATTCTCAATATGAGCTTTGATTTCTATGTTCTACAGAGTCCCATAGAGCAGTGGTCTTCAACCTTTTCTTCACTTGTGACCGACATGACATTAAGTATGCCCTAAAAAAATTAAATTAACAATAATCATAATGCAGACATACCTTGCATTAGTAAGACACCTGTCTTTGGACCTGGTTACAGAGATGATCCCACTTGGATAGAAGTTGACACAAAGCCACACGTAAGTTGTCGTTTACCCCTGGTCTGTTTCTTGTTTTGTTTTTAAGTTTGTCATTGTTGAAAGCCCCTTTTTACACAGTATGCAGCTGGAAATATTAATAAAGTTGAAACTGCCTCAGAAGATAATTGTTTACAGTCACTTTTTGAACTGACATTTGACCAAAATATTTTCAAGGGCATTTCATGGAAAACTGACTTTGGTCCACTGTCACGTGAAAGTTTGATCAGTTGGTTCTCCATTTCGTTGTTCAGACACACATTCATCATATCCACCGAAAATGGATTTTCAATCTACTCGCACCTTATTCTTATGTCATGAGGAAAATATGACTAGAATGCCTTCTGTAGCTGTTCCAAATGCTGTTCTGCTCTGCCCTGCATGCAATGTCTTCCAAATATACTTAAGTATCTTCATCTAAAACTCTTGACAAATTTGTGAATTTGTCGACATTTCCCTTTTGTATTCTAGACCAAATTTTTTTTGAAATGATTCAACCTTCTTAGCATGATCAAAAATAGAAAAGTGCTTACCTTATACTGACAGGTTCAACTAACTGAGCATATTAAATATGTCACTCAAGTAAGCTAACTTAAGATCCATTTTGAGTCACCAAAGAATTTAGCATGTGGCGAGACACTGTTGTTCAACATTTGAAGCACTTTATGACATAATTAAAAAACTTAATAGAGACATCTTCCTCTTGATAACCAGTGAGCTTGTACAACAACAAAGCTTTATGCAATGATCCTTTCGGGACATAACACAACAAACAGTCATAATTTAATATATTAGCTTTGATCTAATTGATGATTTTCACAATTTGGAAAGAACACTGTTAAGTTCAACTGACTTTTGTTTTGAAGCGACTGCTTCATGTTGCAATATACAGTGTGTCCACATTATTTCTGGAACTTGATCAACATGTTTTCCAGTCATAGCGGCCACAACATCGGTAGTTATTGCAATGTAATCCTGGGGATTTATATTGTTTGTTGTAAAAAAGTTCATTAAGGCCTAAAAAATATCCCTTACAGTGGCATTAGTTTCCATCGCTGTACTGAACAAAAACTTCTCGTAAATTTCATCCGTGTAAATATATCTCGCATAACCAAGTAATATAGCTTCATTAGCAATACTAGTGCTTTCATCAAGCTGTATAGGAAACTAACGGATTTCAGTCGTAACACCAATTGATTTCTTAAACTGATTGCTGAAATGTGTTGTGCAATGGTGGTATCAGAGATGGGAATCAATTTCAACAGATTCGCTACCTTTTCACCAAGGTTCACCAAACATTTTGTTGCAAATGTCAATGGCGGATGGTAGAATAAGTTCTTTCCCAGAAGTGTATGGCTTCAATCATTTTGCAATCCTATACTAAATCAGAAAAGAAGACTTTAGGACAGACTGTGAAACACTGGAATATCTTTTAATAACTTGTTTTTTCTTGCATATATAATTTTTCAAGCACGGAAAATAATCCATAAATTTTCCCTTCAAATCCGAATGTTTAGTTTCCAAATGTTGTACTAGTGGGATGGTTTAAAGCTCTCATTAGCTAATAATTTACCAAAAACAACACACTGAGGTAATACTATACCATCCACCTCATGAGCGCAAAATCCAAAACTCAAAATAGTTTTCATCTGATACTTTTTGAAGGAATTAACATGGTGCTGTATTTAGCACTCAATCACATGGCAACTCATCATCTGGCTCCAGTGACGGCAACTTTGATTCACTTGGAGATGTAGCAACTGATAACAAATTTATCCATGTTTATGAGCAAAACAAATAAGACACATTCATGACCTGCACTCCACGCAGATAAATAACTGTAAGGCAGATGTGAACTTGGGGTAGAGTTTCTTTATGAACTGGCAGAATGCAGCACTCATTTAAACATCATAAAACTGCCATTGGCAGAAGAGTCTGCTGCTACAGCTTTCTTGTTCATTTCTGGACCCCAATAGCCTACTGACCATTATGCAGGGTAAAGTATTTAGAAAACAAGAAGGTTTGGAGGAAACTATAGTTATACAATCCAAAGAAGAAGCAGAATTGTGTTAAAAATTTAATATACACTTAATTTTGGGAATTCCCAATAATGTCAATACTTGCACTTACACACATGTGCTTGTTTTTTCACCTTCAATTCAAAGCTTCGTGACGCAAATGAAAATGTTTAGTGATTCATCAGTTGAGAACGCTATCATAGAGGAAACTCCATTTGTACATTTTTATAACCAGGTGTCCTAAATGTAGGTGTAACTCATTTGCATCTATTCTGTAACATCTGATTAAAATTTAACAACTTGTTAAAACCACTAACCAGTTGCTGTTTGGTATTCTGTAAAGTCATAAAAGCACCATTATTTTATTGAGAGGAATAAAATTATGGTTAACAATACCAAGAGCCAAGACTGTGTTGTCATCGCTAGCAATATTGGTACTACTGGCTGAAAATGGATGCACTTTTAGTGCTTCTTGAGCTTAAGGAGTAACAGAATCTTGTTAACCAAAAAGTTTCAGAATAGCCCTGATTAGGCATGGGCCCATAACAATGCATCTCTGATCCATAGTTCACTACATCAAAGTATTCTTATGGGAATTTTCTAGCATAATTTAAAAAATTAATCATTTCACGGATAGCTGTATATTTAAGTGTTTGATGTTAGAGTGGGAGATGAAGGTTGGCTCTAAGATGAAAAGTTCTAGCTCTGCCTGTACATCTGCTTCCACTGGGAGAGTCTGTATTCTAGAATCTGATAGCTCACCTGTATGGTGTAGCGGTAGTGTGTCTGACTCACACTCAAGAGGCCCCGAGTTCAAATCTTGGTCACACGAGTTACCTGAATAAACTTTTTAGGATGTTCCCTTATCCTCAGAAGACAAATGTATGGTAACTCCAAGATAAATGGACCCTAGGCTTATTTGAGCATCATTTCATCAATTTCATTCATAGTCCAAAATGAGGTGCTTGGTTAAAGGACGATAATTCCTTCCCAGAAAAACTACTGTTCTGTTTTTAAATTTAGTAGATAACTTTATTGTATAATCCTTATACACTATAGCTTTGCACATTATACTTAAAGTCACATGTCACGTGTGATTAGGTTATCCACCGATAAACTGGAAGAGGTCATAGTGCTTACAGACACAGGTTGGAGTGATGTTTTCTTTTTAATCTTCTGTGTGGCAGATCAGGAGGATAATGATCAGGAATTTGAAGGAGCAGATGATTTTTATTATGAGTAAAGCTTTTGCACAGTCTTCTATAGCTGATGGAAGGATTGTAGCTGCCTCCGGAAGACATATAGTGTCATTTTATTCCACACCTACCATTATGATGCTGTTATCAGCTGGAGATATCTACTTTCAATGGTCTAGATTCTTTTAATCTGAGTGAAAGAAGCAGAGCCCCATATACAGCAAACATATTAACTAATGGGGTGTACTAGTGACAGAATATGAGACATTTGTACTTTAATGCAAGGGGTGACTTGGAGTTAAGAATGTGTTTCAGTTGACCAATTCTGTGTTGACATCTTGTAACTATGGAAAACAATGGGAATTCCAATTGAGTTTTGTATCCAGTGTTAAGCAAGATATTTAACAGTTGTAGATTCTGGTATGGGCATTCCTTTGAAGATTAGTAATTGAGGTCACACTTGTACATGAGTGGAACAATTTTAGATTTAGAAGTATTCATTATAATTCTCCATTTATTGCATTAGTTTTGAATTTTATTGCAAAATTGTTGAAGTTCGCTTGTGAGGTGCCAGAGAATATTGTACAAGACTTGGAATATGAATCACATTTGACAGAAAAAGTGTGATTGTACAGATATGATTTTATTAATCGAGAATGTATTTATTTTGCTGTATTTACCTTTAATGTAACTCTGGTGATTTTTATTCATTTTGGAAGTCTTTGTTCTATACTCCCCTATAGTGAGTCTTTTTCCACTTAATTTTAATGAATTTTCAATTTGTAAACAATTAAAATCATCTAAAAATATAGAAAGGAAAGAAAGAAAAAAAAAAGAGCAGGAAAACCACTGTCATGATGTTTATCATTTTTTCTTTATTTCTTAAATGTTAGTACACTTTAAAATGTTTTTCTTCTGGGAGGGAAGAGAGGATGTATTCCTGGTTTAGGAACCACTAATGTAGGCTACCTTTACCATCAAGATGTACCCTGCATTATCAAACCTTGGTCAATTCTGTTTGCTTTTGTACACTTTTGTACTTGAATATGTATATTTGAAGCCTCTGGCCTTTCCAGGCATTTCTAACTTGTGTATATTTAAATAATTGTAGCACTGTATTTCTAATGTATTTCTTATATTTAGTCTACTGCAGCACAACCCTATCTTAATGGACTATTTTTGCTTTTCTAAGGCACAGATGAACATTAAAATACCTACTATAATTATTTAATCATGCATTGTTAACACTTTTTATACCTCCATATACAAAAGCATGGGCATACAATGAAGAACTTCTTAGTCCACTTTTATCAATTTTGAGAAAGCAATGTTTTAAAATTGGGATCTAAATTAAGAATCACAGATTTTGAAAACAAAAAGTCATGACAGCGCTATGCTTAAAAAGCAAGAAAAACTGTGACACTGTTCTGTCTTATGCCACTTCTAGCCCAGATTTTATAAAATACGCTAGTATATTCTAAACTACCTCTGTCCAGCAGGTAAAGTCATTGAACTGACCCGATGGATAAATCAGGTAAAATTTGGCAACTTGCAGTTATTAATACCACCTAAAAAGCTATACAGTCATGACATCTATATATAAAAATCAGAAATGAACAACGCCTAATTGATCTATCTTTACAATATGTTGTGTTAAAACACTGACAATATACTCTGTGCACATCAAAAATGTTTGATAAACATGTGTATCAAAAGCAACAAGTATGTACTTCCAGCGGAAGCAGCCAATGTTTGTGTGTAAGCACAATGAATCCATTAAAGAGGTCTGAAGTAGAGCAGAAAGAGGCTGTAGAAATTTTTAACTTGTGATTTTCATTATTTTCAATATAATAAAAATATGATATAGCATCCTGGTGGAACTATTTGGGACATCAGGACGAAACATCTAATAACAGAATTGCCCCTTATAAAATGGAATGTCTGGGATTCCTATCAAAATGCAAAAACTAAGAATGCTTCTGAGCTATCATAAATGACATTGGCACTGACAGTTAATCATAATTAAAGATTAAACTCTGAAGGATTCTAAAGCTGAAAAACCTCAAAAGTAGCACAAAGGACTTCATGGAAGTTTCCTTACATGCCCATGTACGAATAGGGCATGCCATTCATTAATGAACCCAGCATTTCCTCAAAAATTTTAACACCAATGAAGAAGCTGCAACAAAATCTGAGGATTTACTTTGTTAGAAATAAAACAAAATCATAGCATAATATCATACTGGAAAGAGATGCCCTTGTGTTCAGACAGGGTTAAAGTCCTTCCAGTCATCCAAAGAAACCACCTTAGTTTTTTAACATGATATTTGCCTTCAATTCAAGACATCTGTGGTTTATCAACCTTTTTCCTTTCTCTCCCCCCCCCCCCTCTTAGTAAACTCTTCCTTTCAGATATTCCAAAAATAAACATCCAGCATCAGATTACACAAGAATGGTAATCTAAAAACTTACGAATGTTGAAAATATGCAATGGAGAACCTCTTATTGTCAAATTATGAACCAAAACAAAGCAAAACTTAACCAAAAAATGTTCAAATTTTGTTGCAGTAGTTTCACTGATATTATAATTATTTAAGAAATGTCAAATTTGGTAACAGCACTTTGTGTTTTATTTGAAGTAAATATTTAATTTCAAACAATGAGATTTAACTACTATTTGAAAGACATGTATGTAGCAAATAATTATATTTTAAAACGCCTGTTTTTAATGAATAAGGCTGATAACTACACTTTTTGGAGCCAATTGTTATCACTCCTTGTGTAAAAATGTGGCTTACAGACTTAAAATATAAGAATATTTTGTAAAAAAGGTTCTTAATGTTACAACAGCACAGTTCATAAATACAAATTTTACTAAGCTTTTCTAACATTTTTATAGGATTTCAGTGAAGTTAATTTACATGTAAAGTAGGTATGAAACTCCTACTACATTTGCAAGCATACATTCATAAGCAATGAATACCTTTTATTTGCTTTGAAAAATGTTATTGCTTTAGCTTCTCTTTATATTCTTTATATAATTGATGAAAACTCTTCTTGTGCCTTTGGTAAGAAGGTGTTAACCAAATATTAAAGAAAAATAATATAAGCAAAACAATTGACTTAAAATCTATAAGGATATTTGCTTTATATTTAAATAAAAATTCAACTGTAATAATGAGCGCTATGGAGTTAATGGAAAGTGATATTTCACAGTCCAATATGCAAGGGCTATTATGGCATTTTTATGCAAACATTTAAATCAGCACAATATTTACTACTACTATCATGGCAAGTGTTTAAAAGGGTGATTATCTCAGCTGATATACTTGGAACTCCGGGGAGTCTGAAATTAGCAGCTAACATTAAAAGAAATGACTAGTGCTTTTGTGAAAATACCCCAATCACTTGCATAAGTTTGTACAAATAATGTAATAATTTACAACTGAATAGGAAAAAAAGTATGGTTTCATATTAATGATGGTATACAGTAAAAACCTGATACTGTGTGGTCTAATTTACTGCAAATTCATATTTAACAAAGAGGAAAGTATGCCCTCGCTAAAAGACATAAAATATATAATATATTTATGGAAATCAATCTTTAAAAACCTATATCAATGCCAAAGATAATATTGTTGGTTCTTGCATTTAATTCCCAGTTTACCCATTTGAGGGAGGCACCTTACAGAAATTTCTTATCCTTGCCAGCTCAAAGCCTAAAACAATGCTAGGTTGGCAATGCCGAATGGAGGCTAGTGATGGTGGGCACTCAAATGAGGTTAGAGCAATAGTCGGCTGCCCAAACATGGTTGCAATGTATGGTAGCTAGTTTATGAAGTAGGGTTAGAAAGTGTTGTTAGATTGTTAGAAAATAAACAAGTGTCAAGTAATATGTGTTTTATTTACTCATAGCAAGTTACCAGAGAGGTGTTTCATCCAGTGCAGAGCAATACTGTTTAGGATGTTCCTGCAGTATAATGTGCTGCATCATCAGGTAACACACACCTCTTAGTGGATAATGACCTCTCCTTAGGGGTTGTAATTGTATTCCTAGGGATTTTGCAGGCATAATGGCAAGCAATTTATGCCTCAACAAGTCATGAATGCATTACTATTTAGCCACCAGCCAGCTTCAGAGTGTGTAATCAATGAAGATATCATAAATGTTATACGGAATGAAAATGATGGCAGTGTTGAAAATGTTATAGAAGAGAATGACTATATTCTAAGTGTTATTGAAGTGATATCCAGAGACCAGAACTTCGGCTGAATGCCTTTTTTAATGTGTTAAGTCTAACTTCAATTTGAAAGTGAATCTGTATAATTTACATCTTTGTGATTGAAACACCATAGTTTTATGTTGCATTTTTTATATAAATGCCTAATTGTCGAAATAAGTGCCTTTTATTATTATTATTTATTCCTTTATTATTAAAAATTGCCTGCATGTGTATTTAATTTATTTCTGTAACCGCTACAATGAATGTGACTGCACCGAAACTATGTTAATTTATTGTCTTCCAGTCTGTTCATATTCTCTTTACAAGCAACAATGAGTGTCACCATAAAAAGACGTTAGGTAAGGATTTTAATTATCGCTTGTGTTTACTTGGCTTCCTATCGGATCATACCTCTTTCAAAAGCAACAATGAGTGCCGGAACTAGAACGTGGTTTCATTATTGTTCTAAATTGCTCTTTCTTTCAGTTTTCATTGCAATGTTGTGTAAAATAGCTAGTAACATTCCAAAATTCAATGTTCTTTTATGCAATAAGTTGCAAAGTTACATTAATACTTTCAGATCTGAAGTATTTTCTACTGATGGTAAAATACTTCTGTGCAAAATATGTGATCAGTAAGTGAACTACGAAAAGGAATGTTTCATTTCTCAACATATCAGCACAACCAAACACAAAAATGCACTTTCCAAGGCTGGGAAGATTTCTTTGTTTCCAACAGCAATTGCAACATCAGTTGAAAATCGCAATTTGCATTCGACTTATGCAAAGTTTTTATTAATGCCAGAATCCCTTTGTGGAAATTACAGAATCCTACATTAAGACGGTTTTTGGAGAACTATACGGACGAATCTGTGCCCACTGAGTCAAGTTTGTGGAAAAACTACTTAAGGAATGTTACAATGATGTAATGAAAATTATTAAAGATGAACCAAAAAATAAAGAGCTCTGGATTTCAATCAACGAGTCAACTGATCCTATGTGTCGTTTTATTGCCAATGCCATTGTTGGACCATTAGATTCTTCAGAAGGTGAATCAGTAAAAGCATTCCTGCTTACAACATGTCTGGAAAAAGTTAAGAATTCAACTATTGCAGAGTCATTTACCAATTCATTACAGTTACTGTGGCCTGAAGAAATTCAACAACATAATGTATTACTTTTCATCTCAGACCTGCACCATACATGAAAAAGGCTGGGACAACTTGAAAAGTGCTATTTCCAAACATGCTTCATGTGACCTGTGTAGCACATGGTTTTCACAGGGTGTCAGAAGTGATATAAAGCTTGTTTCTGGACGTCGACAAATTGATTTACAGTATTAAGATCTTTGTAAAAGCCCTGTCAATAATTCAGACATTTAAACACATTGCACTAGATAGGCTCTGCCTCCTGAACCTATCATGACAAGATGGGGACATGGGATTCAGCAGCAGTTTACTAAGCTTCAAATTTCCTGAGTATAATTAAGGTGTCGCTGCTCTGGAGGATCAAGCATCTTCAAATGTAACAGCAAAGAAACTTCTCGAATCTTCGGAAGTGAGAAATGACTTAATTTTGATTGTGGCTGAGTTCGGCTTCCTGCCACAAGTGATTAGTCAGCTTCAAGAAAAAGGCACCTTCAAATTAAATTGAGTTTTATTTACGGACACTATTTAACTGCTGTGGTCCTTAGAGTCCCATTCTATATTGGACGTGAAAGATCGGTAATTTTGCTCAGAGGCCTCTTTATCAGGCTTGAGGTTCTTTTAGTGCTCTAAATCTACGACACGGGCCCAACTGCTTTACTTCCCTTCTGAAGGAAGCCATACTAAGGATTTTTACGCCCGAGGAACTAGAGGCTAGCATGGTAACCACTACACCACGGAGGACGACAAAGGGCACCTTTGACAAAGTCAGTGAAAACTGTGGATGATGCAGTGCAAAGATTGGAAAGTGTACCAGATAAATGGCGTTTTCGAAAATTTCTGATCTTGACAAACTTAGAAACATTTCAAAAATTCTACAAGGTGACAATTCTATTGTAGTAGAAATGGACCCTACAATAGTTGAATGTTTTAGATATGCTCCAATTACCTCTGTAGATGTTGAAAGGTCATTTTCTCAGATGAAGAATGTATCTTACAGGAGACTCAAATGAATCGAAAATTTAGAAAAGCGTTTGGCTGTTATGTGCAACCAATAAGCCGATATGGCATTGTAATGCATACAGCTTCAAGAAAATTTTCATTTTTCTGTCAAGTATAATTAGCATTTTGTTTAAAGCTTTCAAGTTACTTTAAAAATATATTACAACATGATGTTAAAATAAATATGCTGATTGTGCAATTTTCTGAATAGTCCAATCTAGTAAATAAATAGGCATAATATACAGCTTTTCTATATTGTCTTTTATTGCCTATTTTAGCTATTTATAATACCTTTTTGCCTGCCTATTTTAATGATTTATAATGCATAAACTTTTGGTCTCTGGTGATATCTCATCTAAATAATGCAATGTTTTGGCTGGAAAGGTAAAGTGAACCAAACAGTGCTCATTTCCTCCAACTATTAACATATAAAAACAATACGCAGTCAAGAAATGCAGAGATTTAATCTGCCAAACTTACGAACTTCTTTAAGTCAGTGTAAAATCAGGGTACTTTATAAACAGTGAAGTGAACTATTGCTAAAAACAATACAACAACATGTTTTATGGAATAAATTGCATAACTGATGAGTGTTTAGTTTACGTTGAAGAATTACATTATTTAAATCCATTTATAGAGTTATAGGCATTAAATTATCAACTATACCATATGACTTGTTATTTCCTTAACACATGGACTAGTGATTACACTTCCAATATATCACAGTTCATCTATAACATGGGGATTAGGTATGTCCTCTATCATCAAATAGAGCTTCTACTGTGCATGAAAATAACTCAATAGTAACATTTAACACAATGTTTAAAATTAGAAGAACATTTTTCTAAAAATATCTGATAGCTCTTTTTACTCTGATAGCCAAATTTTAAAAATTTCCTTCTGCACACATTTTGACATGAGAAGTCTTGTAAAACTGCTGGAATAATTTACAATTTCAAAAACGTAGTTTTTATCACATAGCAAATGACGTGGTTTTTAATAAATTCTTTTATTAATATAACTTCAACTATTAAATGATGTGCATGCATTGTACATGACGATTGTTCTCCTGATTTGATTCTGTGGCTAATTTAAAACTGAGTGCATACATTCTGAGGGTCAGTGTTATGCCTAAATCCTACTACAAACAAATACATTTTACCTTTGAGAAATTCTTATAGTCAGCTATGGATTGGAGTGCATATTATTCCATTACAAAAGATCGAGTGTAAATTTGAGTCACTTCTCATTTTCATGCAGACTATTACGAAATGCAGATTTTGATATCTGATCTTTTCAGGTTCAGTATATGATTTACTTAAAGAGAGAGGATAATGCTTACAATTTGTTGTCTTAAAATGACTATTTATGGTTGGACCACATGAACAAACACAAAGTAAACAGTAGAGTTTACCTTCAATTTTCATACATTATAATTCAAACTGTAGGCATAAAGCTATGTAGTAAATACTTCACCTTGAAGTACACTTGTTTCTAGATCAAGTATGAACAATGATTTGAATGCATAATTTGTAGCAAAATTTTGTATTTCATGGTTTCTATAACAAAAGAGTACAGCCTGATCTTTTATAGACTTCATATTTTAATAAATGCGGAATTGACAGAAGATTGTGTTTTTAAAGACTCTCAAAGAAAGAAGATCAATGTCAGACAGCAGTTTTAAAGAGCTTTATATTTGAGAAGCAAAACAGTGAATGATCAACATTTCTTTTCTGTGCAGATGTCATGCAAAACGTCTTTCAGTTCACTCGCATATTCATTAATTGTGTGCACCTTCACAGTAGGTTGGCAGAACTACCTCTACATCCTTGCAAGCTTCAACATTAACCCAAGCTTTCCTTTGGGCTCGATGCAATAGTTATCTCAGTACCTATTTTGTTTGAGAGTTATGCTGAAAAGTTCACTATCAGTCATCAAGGATGGCATTACCTACTGCTAAATATTAGTGTCAAAGTCCCTTCCCACATCATCTCTTTGTAGATTTCTTTCTTTTATTTTGGCATTTCTCTTAAGAAAGAAGAATGCAAACAAAACATGCTTGTTTGAGAGCTTTTGAATCTCTAAGCCAACAGAAAATGTGAAATAGAACTTTGAAAATTTAAATGACTAGAGGTGGAACATCACTTCCACATATCAGTGTTAAATAACAAGCAGAGATTGTTAGCTATAAGGTTCATACCAAACTATAAACACAGAAATTTAGAAAATGTTCTTTTGAATGTTTGCATTTAATTCTTACTGATCTATGCCTACAAAACAAAGGGAGGAAGGAAGGGAGGGAGAGAGAAAGAAGGAAAGAGAGACAGAAAGAAAAGGAAGAAAGAGAGAGAGCGAGAAAGAAAGAAAATGGGCCCAGTTTTTTCAGGCATTGATCAAAATATTTTAGGAAATTGTGCAGAAATTAGTTACTTCACAGTTTACCTTCTTGTTTGATTTACATAAGAAAGACTGAGTTTTGTTTGCCTGCTGAGGTTGCAGAAGCTCAGAGTAGCAAGGAAGGTTACAGCTCTCCTGGATAGAGAGGGACCTGTGTTGGATAAAACCAAGTGAACTTGCAAGTCTCTAATGCAGACACTGACAGTATAAGATACACAATATGTTAACACTGCCTTCTCTGTGGTGTGAGGTCTGCTTCACATTCAAGCGGTCCCAAGTTCGAATTTCAGTTAGGGTGAGTTATCCGGATAAGGTTTTTTCCCGGAGTTTTCCTTTATCCTGAAAAGACAAATGTCAGGTAACTTTAAGCCCTATGGAGCCTGGGTTATTTGAGCACCATTTCACCCAATTCATTCATCATTCAATATGACCTAACTGGTTAAAGGATGCTAACAAAAAAAGGGAACACTACATCCTTCAAATGTCGGCCACATGCCCAGTAGTTATACAAGGACGGAAGGTGCAAGAAGCCATAAAGTATTTATACAGTAATATAGCATGGCTATCCATAAGAGAAAAAAAAATTAAATTTTTTTATTTATTAAAAGTTTTTATTTATGGACGCTCTTTAACTACTGTGGTCCTTAGCATCCCATTCTATATTGGGAGTGAAAGACCGGTAATTTTGCTCAGAGGCTCTTTTATTAGGCTTGAGGTTCTTTTATCTGCAGTAAATCTACAACACGGGACCACCGGCTTTAATTCCCTTCCAAAGGAAGCCATGCTAAGGAGTTTTACGTTCAAACAAATCCATTGCCCTCCACCAGGTTTGAACCCGCAACCTTGGGAACTAGAGGCTAGCATGGTAACCACTACACCAAGGAGGTAACATCCATAAGGGAAAGGGAGAACAGTATCAAGGGCCTAGAATTTTAAAATATTGAAACTGGATGTATCACTTTACCATTATAATTTTATGCTATTCTCCTCCTCTTCTCGTTACAGTACAAGCTCTGCGAGACTCTGTTATGAACTTGGGATGGGTAGCTAACCTCTTTAACTTGTAAGGGTCCCAGAATTTATGGTGTTCCTCAGTCCAGACATGATTTTTTAGAAATCTACAAACACCTTTTATTCTCTATTTTCTCTTTCAGACTTAAACTCTGTTTCCGAATGAGGGTATATTATAAAGAGGTTATAAAGGAAACAAATTAGAAACACAAAACTGCCCACTCCTGTAATTCTGTTGTTCATTTGGATACACAAGAAGAGCCAAATGGAAATATGTGATAAACTAACAGTTTCTTTCATCAAAATTAATGGCCAAGCTGTTTAGAATTTGCTCTTCATTGGAGAAGAATTGCACATGAAAATATGTACTTTCACTATGAGCTTATTTCCTCTAAATGGCACAAGGTAATATAGTGAATGTTACCCATTGTTTTAGTTAGGAAAAGCATATTTTGTTTATCACCCCAATAAATAAGTTTAATAAATGTAAGGTTTAACCACCAATACATTACTATTAAATTATTAACACAAATATGAAGGTAGCATTTCATTCATATAATATACAGCGCAACTTAAGGCAGATCTATAATTTCCAGTCCCATGGCACACACATCTCTCCATTGGAGAGAACTGAATAATAATTAGTAATAGACAAGCGCACTCCATTCAAGAAAGGTGCTAGAACAATTTTGTGCTTCAGCAAGCGTTCACAACATTGGATCATTAGGTCAGGTGTGATGTTGTCATCTTTGTGCAATGCTGATAATCCAAATCCTTCGACACATTGTGCATGAAGCTCTCGCTCTACATATTTATTGCTGTAGAGAAAAATTAACAGTTATCAAATCTTGAATCCAGTAAGTATATAAAAAGCAATACGAAAATCAGTTTTATATTAGTTTGAAATTGATGATAAAGGTAACATATGCCAGTGTATTCTTGCCTCTTAAGTTGTAGTCCTGGGAATCCCAGTTTGTTCATTTTGCCAGATGATATTTTTATTTGGGGTCTTCCTTCATTCCTTAGAGTGAATATTAGGTATACTACAGAACACACCTTAAGGGCTTTATTTCCCAGATATAAAGCTGAGCCATCACTGTTAACAAATAGCACTTGCAATGAACAGTGAAATGAGCTAAGCACATTAAGGTTTGTCCTTAGGTCCCTTCGCTCATTTAAATACTATTTTCATTCATTTTCTAATAGAGCAACCCAGTTGAAAGACACTAATAAGAAGAACTGCATTCATAATAGTCTTACTATTGGCAAAGATTACCTGTTTATCATAAAGTAGCATTGCTGTTGGTTTGTTTATGTGGACTGCCACAATTTCAATATATGAGGGTAATCTAGGAAGTAATGACCATTTGGCTTTAAAAAATTAAAAAAATATATGTACAGCCTAAGACAAAATAAATGAGCAGCCACAGAGGGAGTTCGATTTCAATTTGATCAAGAAAGGCACTTCCATCTGTATGATACCGTGTCAAAATGTCAGTGCTGCAGCCATTTTCTGTGTTTTGCGTTGGTCACTCAGTTGTCGGGAAACCCACCATGAACAAATGTTGCTACAGCCAAGATGTTTGAACAAAATTCATCAAGCAAAGAATGAGAAATGTTTGAGAGGGAAACCTGTAACTCATGTAGGGTTATGCATCTGACTTGTACGATTTTGTTATTTACTTGATTCTTCAAATCATCTGTGATGAGTGATGGACATATGGGTCGAGTTTTATCATGCCCATTTGTTCACCCATTGCTGAACATTTCACAACACTTTCTCACATTTCTTTCGTTCATTACTGTATCACCATACACTTCCTTTACGTGATAGTAAATTTCTGCAGGTTTCAACTTTTGAGCATTAAAAAATCAAATACTTCTCACCTGACCATTGGAAGGACTTTGTATCATACAGTTCATTTCGAACAATCACAGAATGCCCAGTAAGAACTAGATTCAACTGGCACTCACACAACACTGAGAAAAGATGAGGAAACCATTCGACCCCAGATAGAACCTGATATCAATCTGCACAGTAGGAATATGCAAATGGTCATTACTTCCTAGATTATCCTTGTAGAAAGTTGCTAAATATTTTGTAGTTCCTTTGGCACAGTCTACTACATCTATACACAGTCAAGCTTTCACTTCATCCATGTGACTGCAGTATCCTTATCAGCCTGCAACACTAATATATATACTATTACACATTTATGTTCTTCTGGCCACAGCCATATTACCTGCAGGAATAAGACTAAGTTCAATTCTAAACTAAGCAGATGAGATATTTATTTTGCTTTAAACTTTGAAAGTCATAAAAAGAAATGCCCTGTATTATAATGCTTCAGTTTCCAATGGACAAATCTGGATATGTATTGTTTGTACAGAGTCTTCTGAGCCAGTGGTAGGCACAGGGAAAACTGGTTAGTCGTGACAAGGTCGGGTTTGTGTGTCCACTCTTTGTTATTGCTACCATGCCACCTCGCGAATTCCTTATCTCCCATCTCCACTGGCTCAAAAGACTCTGAAGAGATTATAACATGAAACATACTGTAATTAATCTGCTGGCTCAAAGTTTTTTGGGCAGTGTTATCTCGGCTAATATTTTGAAGCTTAATTACAGTTGATATGATTATGTTGTTCACCAATGGCAATGGGGATTAATTGATCTGCATCATTTTCTCTCTGTCTTCCCAATATAAAGTCTGTAAGTTATCACTTTTAAGGCCTTTGCATTTGGCGAGATGTTGTTTGTTCAGGATGACATCATCTTCACAGAGAGTGCACTTGTGTAGGTAGGCATCCTATCTTGTAGAGGTGTTCTGCGAGGCAATCGTGGACAGTTGCCATCCTAAATAAGGCTACTGCAGCCTTCCTTGGCATTTTTTGTATATCAATCTATCTTTAATATTCTTATAATCTTTATCCTTTAATTTATCTTCTTCATCAAGTCTCTGCTGCCTTTTGAAATGTTGTTTAATGTTATTTAATTGCTTATTTATTTCTATTTGTCCTACAGGTTTTTTTGTTTGTTGTATTGCACCTTTCTTTGCTAATTGATCCGCATGTTCATTGCCCAAAAGTCCAACATGAGCTGGGATCCATTGTAGAGTGACATGATTTCTAGTTTCAACTGCTTTAATTAGGTTTCTTATTTCTTTAATATTTCTTGTTGTTTTATTATTGTAATTAACTATTCCATCCATGGCTGATTTTGAATCTGATGAGATGACTATTTTTTGTTTTATGTATGGTCTATATAAAATGTTCTGTAATGCTGCTTTTATAGCTGTTAATTCTCCATCATAGTGGTTTGACGTTTCATCTAATGTTAGATATTATGCAAAATGTTTACTGTATACTCCTGCACCAACATTTTTTTTATTGATGAGGGATCCATCTGTATATATACGGAGCAATTCTTTTTCTGAATATCTTTCATTTTCCGTAGCTATTGCTGTGGCTCTCATTTCATCTGGTATATTGTTTTGTTTGTGTATTGTATATATATATCAGGTCATTCTGATATTGTATATCAATATATTCTATTGGATTCGTTACCTCTGTTGCAATTATATTTGTTGTAATTATATTATTGTATTTTAAGTTATTAATATATATTCTGAAGCTTATTTAGTTTTTAAATTACTTATAGTATCTGCTGTGTGGTACCATTTGTATCTGTTTCTATTGACTTGCAGTTTTTGTGCTAGAGTAATTTCTTTCAACTCTTGTTCCAATTCTATAGCCATGTTTTTTATGAAGCTTTGTAGTACTGTAATTGGTGTTGATTTTACAGAGCCTGTTATTATTCTTAGTGAATTATTTTGTGAAATTTCTAGTTTACTTTTAAGTCTCTTGTTTACTGTTCTAGTAGTTTTCCTCCATACAATAGGTTAGGTTTTATGTATGTTTTATATGTATTATTAAGGAGGTCCAAGTTTCCACCCCATTTTATTCCTGTTAAACGTTTTAAAATGTTGTTCTTTTTGTTGATTTTATTCGTTCCATTGTTTACATGTTCTTTCATTGATGTTTTTTTTTTTATCTAATTCTATCCCTAGATACGTTGTTGTAGTTACTTCTTGTAGCTTTTTGTTGTTGATTTGCAGGCATATATTTTCTGTTTTATGCTGCATTGTGAATAGTTGATATTGAGTTTTTCCTGTATTTATTTCCATATTGTTATTATTAGTTCACTGTTCTAGGGTTATGATTGTATTCTCCATTGTTGTTTGTAGTTTTTGGTAATGTTTGCCAGATCTTATGTTCTTTTCTGAAGTCCATATTACCACGTCATCAGCAAACATTCCTACTTGTATGTTACCTATTTTCATAAGTACATCTACTAGGTTGTTTATATAGAATAGCAGTTGTAACAGACCCTTGAGGTAGTCCAACTCTCGTTTGTTTCCATTTAGATGTGGCTGTTTTGTATTGTACTGCAAACCATCTTTGGGATAGAAAGGTTTGAAACCAGTTTAGCATGTGGCCTGATATGCCATATGTCTTCATTTAGTATAGTAACATTTCTCACCATACTGTGTTAAATGCATCTTTGAAGTCGACAAACAGTGCTAGAGTAGTCTTATTATTATTGAAATTTTCTTTAATGTCCTGTGCGAGTCTTACAACCTGGTGTATTGCTGAGCTGTCCTGTAGCTACCATTCTTTCTAAGAGTTTTGCTATGTTTGATGTTAAGGATATCGGTCTATAACTATCTTATCATTTGAGGTTTTCCTTTTTTCTTAATGGGTATAATTTTTGCTTTTTTCCACAATGTTGGTATGTTATTTCTGGTTGTGCAGATTTTATTGAAGATTTTTAATAAAGTATGGAGTGCTTCATGTCCTAAATTCTTGCTCTGGAGGTATGTTATCAGGACCTGGGCTCTTTTTATTTTTTAGTGTCCTTATTGCTTGCTTTATTTCTGGGAGTGTGAATGGTTCATTGAAGATATTTTGAAAGTTAGATGTATCTTCGAGGTTGCTATTTCTTAAGTATTTATTCTGTTTTTTGTTTTCATTTTTTAATGTAGGGCTAGTTTTGTAGTATGTTGCTAATTTTTCTGCTATAAGGTTATCCTTGTATATTTCTTTATTATTGACATTTAATGGCTGATTTTGTTGATTTTCTCTATTTATTTGTTTAATGTAATTATGTACTTTAGTACTATTTGTTCTATAGTCTAGTTTGTTTATAAATTCTTCAAAGCTCTGTTTTTTTGAGTTTTATAGCCTGTTTTAACCGTGTGTTTGCTTTTCGCCATTCTATAACATCTGCTTTGTCTTGTGTCCTTTCTGCTTTATCTCTAGTTTTATCTCATTTTGATTTGAGTTGTGCTAACTGTTCATTCCAGAAGGGTTTGTACTTAAGAATTTTCCCTCTTAGAATACATTGTTTTGCAGCTTTTAAAATTGTGGCATTTAGTTCTTTCACTACTTTATGTTTTGTTCCAATTTAATTTCTTTGAAAAGTTTGTTTGTTTTTGTTTTATATTCTTACCAGTGTGCCTTTTTGAAATTGCATTTAGGCTTTATTTTTCCTTTTGTTTTAGGCGGTTGATGATTTAGATCTGCTTTTGTTATTATGGCTCTATGTCCATACCACTATCTTCGATTTTTTGTAGTATTATCTTCTAAATTAGTTGATATGATAGCAATGTCTGGATTGGTTGACTGTCCTGAGTAGTGTATGTAGGTTTTTGGGTCTTCATCCCTGTGTAATATTTTCATTAAGTTGGAGTCTACAAATTCTTCAATAATTTCACCAGCTTTATTGTTGTCACTATAACCCCATCTTGGAGAATGTCCATTGAGATCACCAATTATGACTATTTTATTGTCAATATCAATTACATCCAGGTTCAGGTAATTGTTATTGGGTGGGCTGTAGATACCATAGATTTTAAATTTATGTTTTTGTTTACAAGCTGTTATCCTTATTATTTCACAAGTGTCATCTTGGTTCATTTCTTTTATAATTTCAAGTTTTCCATTTATGCTTTGTTTAATGCCAGCAAGTATGCCACTTGCTATCTGTCTGTGGTTTTCTAATTGATACGGTAATTTGTATCACAAATTACTTAAATGTAAATAATGATTGTAGTATGAATGTGTATTTTTATGTGACATTGATTTCAGAGGTTTATTAATTATAATTATTATTGGTAAATAATAATATACGGCTTTACTGAAACTGTCAATAATAACGCAATAATGCAGCGATGGGGTGAGTTGTTTATCATTACCGGGAACAGGGAAGTTACGTAATGTTTCGCGCCTTTTTGGTAGAAGCTTCTAGAACATTTCCTAAAGCATATGTATTCGTGGTTTTCATTGGATATTAAAATAGATGCTAATGTTGGCGCGTTTTATTAGCCAATAGCAGTTCATTTATAATCTTTAGGCGTATCTTGATGCAAGCCTATAAATAGGGTAGGTTCGAGGTAGCTTGCCCCGCAGTTCATCAAAATTTCGTGTACACTACACGTCGTCAGTAAGTCCTTCATTACGTCAAGTTACGCGCAGCAGAATTACGAGAATCTAAATTATTATAAAGTTAATTCTACACAAAGTTGAAGTATGCGAGTTAAAAGTGATAAGTAAGAAGTTATTACAAACAGTTTCAGTTTGGCGAGTATCCAGATCAATATGTAAAAGTGTTTGTGAACGTGTTCGGCAATAAAAGTTATAAAACCAATTTCTTCATTAAGTATAATTTCTGGATAAAAGATTCCTTTCCGATTCACACCCTGCAAGAGATACATTCTCGACCCAAATAGCTAGCCGGAGAACATTTAAAATAAATTATTTCAAAACTGATACAAATTACTACGCCAGATGGAGCTACGAACCAAACCAACGAATGACGTCACAAGATGGCTTCAACACTGATGTAAACAACATTACGTAAAGCAGCAACCGTCGCATATTGGCTCCCAAACGTGGGGCTAAAATTAATGTTAAATAAATACAACATTAATACAACTTCAAATTGCCACCCAGAACGTGGGGCAAGATGACCAGGAAAGGAACAAGAATAACCAGGAAGTAGCAGAATTAACTAGGAAAGTAGCAGAATTAACCAGGAAGAGGCGAACGCAGCAGTGAAACGATCTACAAGACGCAGATTCCGAGACAACAGGGAAATTCAAACTACAGGACGATAAAACTACGCAGATTCATCGAAGCGACATACAAACCTAGGAGAATGGGGCAGAAAAGCTGGACATCAAAGTAACATCAACAGACAGCATCACAAAGGTTAGAGTATCTTAATTTTTTTTAAAAAAAAAAAAAAAGGGTAAATGTTACTGAGGAGTGGTAGGATAAAAAAAACAATGGCTGCTAGTAATACAGAAGAAATAATTATGGAGGGAGATAGTGTAACAGTTAGCTGTGATTCAATACAGGTTATAGAAAGAAGCCCAGACTTTTTAGGATTTGAGGATGAAAATGTTAGTGCAGAAAGTCAGAATAGAATAGCAGGAAATGTTAATCTTGATACTAGTATGATTATGGAAATGCTAAAAAATTTGAATGAGAAATTAGATCAAAACAGGGAAGATAGTATTAAGAATAGTGAGAAATTAGAACAAAAACTAACTCAGAATATGCAAAAGAGTCATAGAGAATTAAGGGAAGATCTTAGTAAGAAAATAGATCAAAACAGGGAAGATATGGAAAAGAATAGTGAGAAATTAGAACAAAAACTAACTCAGAATATGGAAAAGAATAATAGGGAATTGAGGGAAGATATTCGTAGGAGCTTTGAACAAAACAGAAAAGATATTGGTAGGAGTAAGGAGGTATTAGAGCAAAAAGTAGATCAAAGCAGTGAAGAAATTGAAGAGAAAGTTACGAAGCTAGATAGTAGTAGGCCAGAAATGAAAGATGAAAATGAGGAAGTAATAGTAAGTGAGATAGGAGAAATTTCAAAGAAAATGTCAGATATGAGCAGGGAAATAGGTAACAAAGAAAGTGAGGTTAATACTAAAAGTGAGGTTAATGTAGAATGCACAGAGTTAGGAAAACCCGTGAGTAATCTCTCAAGTGAGATAAGAGAGATAAAAGAGATTAGGAATGTAGATGTAAATGAGGCGCAAGTTAATTTCAGAGGGGAAATATCAGAAATACAAAATGAGTCAGTAATGCAAAGAAATAAATTGTGCCAAGATATTCAAAATGAAAACTCCAGTCCAGTACAGTTTAGTACAGATTTGTCAGAGTATTCTCAAAGTAAAGAGATAGCAGAAGAATTGAAAATGAAAGTTGTCAAAAGATGTATTGTTCAAGAAACTTTAGATTGTTTTCAAATGTTATCATGGGATGAAATTTCATATGAATACAAGAGGTTATTCATGAACAAAAATTTGAAGGTTAGGATACGGCTACGAGTAATGTTTAGCCACCGACAATTTGATCCAGGAGGGTAAATAACAATGAGATGTAAAGTAAATGCTGGATAGTTAAAGATGACTTGCAGAGAAATGTATTGGAACGTAAGAGGGTTAATTATTTATATATATATATATATATATATATATATATATATATATATATATATATATCATTTGAAAAGAGAAATAAATTATATATAAAAAAAAAAGAGAAATGTTTAAAAAAAAAAAAAAAAATTAAATTTTCAGTAACTGTAACAACATTAGAAAATTAAGAACGTAAAGATTAAAACTTAATATGATATTAAAGTAAAAGTACGTAAATACAATTCCAAGAGTATTGTTAAAATACAGAACAAAATAACAAAAATGGTAAAAATAATTCAAAACAAATACTTATGTGGCAAACAGAAAAGGTGAAACAGTGCCTAGATTTAAGAGATGTAAATAGATGTAGAGGGTGAATATTTTGGTAAATATGTATAATAATTACAAAAATCTTAAATGTATAAATTTTTGTCAACAACTTAAGAAAGTAAACAATTTGGTAGCAGTGATTAAATAATTTAGGGTAAAGTATTTGCTATAAAAAAAATTTGTGTCAGATTGATATCTAAATTAATTAAACCAGAGCCAGTAAGTAGTGGCGAGATAAAACATATGTCGTGTGTTAAATGCGTGTGAAGTGTTAAGTGAAAGTGATAGCGTGTGTTCCAAGATTTAGGAGACTAAAAACACAATTTTAAAATTTCCAAACAAGTTATAAATATTTATAATTGTGTTTCTAGTGGGGCATATGATACGGTAATTTGTATCACAAATTACTTAAATGTAAATAATGATTGTAGTATGAATGTGTATTTTTATGTGACATTGATTTCAGAGGTTTATTAATTATAATTATTATTGGTAAATAATAATATACGGCTTTACTGAAACTGTCAATAATAACGCAATAATGCAGCGATGGGGTGAGTTGTTTATCATTACCGGGAACAAGGAAGTTACGTAATGTTTCGCGCCTTTTCGGTAGAAGCTTCTAGAACATTTCCTAAAGCATATGTATTCGTGGTTTTCATTGGATATTAAAATAGACGCTAATGTTGGCGCGTTTTATTAGCCAATAGCAGTTCATTTATAATCTTTAGGCGTATCTTGATGCAGGCCTATAAATAGGGTAGGTTCGAGGTAGCTTGCCCCGCAGTTCATCAAAATTTCGTGTACACTACACGTCGTCAGTAAGTCCTTCATTACGTCAAGTTACGCGCAGCAGAATTACGAGAATCTAAATTATTATAAAGTTAATTCTACACAAAGTTGAAGTATGCGAGTTAAAAGTGATAAGTAAGAAGTTATTACAAACAGTTTCAGTTTGGCGAGTATCCAGATCAATATGTAAAAGTGTTTGTGAACGTGTTCGGCAATAAAAGTTATAAAACCAATTTCTTCATTAAGTATAATTTCTGGATAAAAGATTCCTTTCCGATTCACACCCTGCAAGAGATACATTCTCGACCCAAATAGCTAGCCGGAGAACATTTAAAATAAATTATTTCAAAACTGATACAAATTACTACGCCAGATGGAGCTACGAACCAAACCAACGAATGATGTCACAAGATGGCTTCAACACTGATGTAAACAACATTACGTAAAGCAGCAACCGTCGCATATTGGCTCCCAAACGTGGGGCTAAAATTAATGTTAAATAAATACAACATTAATACAACTTCATAATATATTTGTGTTGTATTTTGGAAATTGAAAAAGTTTTTCCTTTTGTTATTCTATATTTGCTTCAGCTATGATGAATACATCTATGACATTGTCTCTTAAAAGATTGCCTATCATGGTTTTTTTTACTTTGATTCATTCCACAAATGTGATTATAGTGGTTTGTATTTGTAATGACAAATATCAGTATAATTTTACATGTATTTAAGTTACATTTACTATATCAGAATATTGTTTTAATATTCCTACTTATAAGAAAATCTTCTTTAAAAAGAATATTTTTAGAAGTCTTGGAAAATCTTGTCATATGCTTGATGGTAATTACAGGATGGTCCATAATGCATCTACCAATTTTGGTTGGTATTCCTGTTAAACTCAAGATACGCATGAATCAGATATGATTACATGGCTACAATGTCCACAATCAGTTCACCATGGATTGTTGGCTCGTGCAGACAAGAATTGCAACTGTGGAAGCCTTCATTGTTACAGGTTCCATAACTGCAATGCAATGGGCACTGTGACAAAACAATGAAGACCGGCATCAATCTGTACCAGAGGGACACACCATTTTGAAGTGGGCAAGGCAATGGAGAAGAATTGGTAGCGTTGAGAATCTTAAACCACTAGGTCATAGTCAAAGTGTACAGACACCTGAAAATGCAGAACCTGTCCATGCAGCATTGGAACAAAGTTCCAGCCGTTCTGTACGATGCTATGCAAGAACTCTGCAATTATCACACCCCAGTCGCTGGGCAGGTTGCTGTCTGATATAAAGTTCCATCCATATATGATTCAGATGGCTCAGAAATTGAGGGAAATTGACATAAACAACAGATGCTTCGCCTGTGCGAATGTTCTGGCAAAGATGGCCCAGGAACCCATGCTACTTAGCCAACTGTTTATGTCAGATGAAGCAAACTTCTTCCTCAGTGAGATTGTGAACAAACAAAACTACAGATACTGGGCAGATCAAAACAAAATAAAAATAATACTTGTATTTATGGACGCTCTTTAACTACTATGGTCCTTAGCGTCCCATTCTATATTGGGCGTGAAAGACCAGTAATTTTGCTCAGAGGCCTCTTTATCAGGCTTGAGGTTCTTTTATGTGCCGTAAATCTACGACACGGGACCACCAACTTTACTTCCCTTCCGAAGGAAGCCATGCTAAGGATTTTTACGCCTGAAAAAATCCATCGCCCTCCGCCAGGTTTTGTATATGAAAAACCTCAGAGCAGCCAGAAAGTTGTTGAGGTGTGCAGTTGGAATATGTGAGATTATTGGATCACATTTCTTTTAGGATTATGCTGGTCACGCACTAACTGTAAATTCCGACCACTATGCTGAAATGTTGCAAAATTTCGTCATGTCAGAACTCCAAGCATGACAAATAAACAAGACTTGGTCCAGCAGGACGGTGCTACACTACATAGAGCACTTCAAAGCAGGTCTTTTTTCCGGCGACTTTTCCCAGTCGACTGGTTTCCCGCTTTGGAGATTTGACTTGGCTGGCCCGGTTCCCAGATTTAACAGCTCTGGACCACTTTCTATGGGGATAGTTGAAGGATAACAGTAGTTTCACTTTCACTTAGTAGCTTTATTTTTCAACCAAAATTGGCACATACCTTACGCACCACTCTGTATATCCATATTTTACAAAAACCACTTTATGGCAAAATTGTTTTCATGAATTTGTAAACATGCACCATTTTAAAAAGTGATTTTATGCTGGAAAGCAATAATACTTATGCAATTGTCAACTCTGCAGATATGGCACCACACGTGTATGTTTTAGCTTCCTCAACTTCCATTTGATTTTGCTCATTCGCATTACTTTTACGTTGTCTGCAGGAGTGTGGATTTGTGAAGTGTGTAATTTCTAGTTTGTTGGTGGGGAGAATATTTAAAAAAACAAAGATGCTGAGCTTGAATCAGAAGTACAGTGGTGTTGCAAATAAAAACTGTACAATTTTCACATTTAGCATTCTATCAAACTTGGAAAAGTTTTACTGGAATGGTCTGACGCAGAAGACATAAATGCATCCCATCTGATGGCAAAATTTTGAAGGAAGATTTGAGACACTGCCTTTTCTTCCAAGAAATGGTATAATTTTCCACACAACAGTATGTACGATAAAATGGTTATGAAATATTCTAATGAAGAGCTTTGAAAAAGGAAAGGTTCCCTCATCCTCTCCAAGAATGCTACTCAAACAACATTTTCAATGCATATGACAGTGTTTTCTTCAATGTGCTTCCAGATAATGCATACATTATTCACAAAGGAAAATGGCAGTTGGGGGGGGGGGAATTACAGCACTGTTGTGCACAAAAAATAGTAATGGAAGTGAAAAAGACATTCCACTAATTAGCACAAAATTTAAAACTTAAACATATTTTAAGAACATATGTACATATTCTTGCAGTATGACTTTCAAAAATATGCTTTAATGAACTTAAACTAAATGCTAAAATGAGATTCCTGGGAAGAGAGATTCTCTTGGTAATAGAATGGTGCTCAGCCCATCCCATAGACATTCATTCCTAAAAAGCATTTTATCTTCTTCCTTTCTATGAGCTGTACCAATCATTTGAAGCCTTTGGATCTGAGGATAATGTATTCTCAGAAGGTCAAATACAGAAATTCTCTGGTGCAAAAAAAACATTTCATTCCTTGAAATAATGAAATTAAAATGTACGCAGGCCTGCACAGGTTTGTAGCTGCATGGCAAGAGCACCATGGTGCAGTAATTTGTATCAAATTACTTAAATGTAAATAATGATTGTAATATGAATATGCATTTTTATGTGACATTGATTTGAGATATTTGTTTATTGTAATTATTGTTGGGAAGTAAGTTGATACTGCCTTACTGAAACTGACAATAATAGCGCAATAATGCAGCGAGGGGGTGAGCTGTTTATCATTATTGGAAACGAGGAAGTTACGTAATATTGGCGCGTTTTTCTTTTAGAATCTTCTGGAACATTTCCCTAGAGCATATGTATTCATAATTTTCATTGGATATAAAAATAGACGCTAATGTTGGCGTGTTTTATTAGCCAATAGTAACTCAGTTATAATCTTTAGGCATATCGGTGTGTATGGGTATAAAAGCAGTAGGTTAGAAGTAAATTCAGCCCAGTTCATCAAAAATCTGTGTACACTACACGTCGTCTTCAGTCAGTCAGTTCGTTCGTTGAAAGTATTTGTACGGCAAACGTCGGGTATCGATTCACAAGTTACGCACAGCAGAATTATGAATAATCTAAAGTGTTGTAAGGTTAATTATACAAAAAGTTGAAGTACGCAAATTAAGAGTGATCAGTAAGAAGTTATTATAACAGTTTCAGTTTGGTGAGTGTTAAGATCAATGTATAAATGTGATAGTTAACGTGTTCGACAATAAATGTGTAAAACAAATTTCTTCATCAGTGTTATATTTGGATAAAAGATTCCTTTCCGTTTACACAACCCTGATCAAGAGACATGTTCGACCGAGAAATAATAGCTAGCCGGAGGACAGTAAACAAAAATTAAATCAAATAACAGTCGCATTCTTTCGAACACTAACACTGCCGCAAATTGCTAACACCAGATGGAGCTACAAACCGAACAAATGAATGACGTCACAAGATGGCTTCACATGAAGTAAACAAACATAAATACACAAACATTTGTAAGTAATACCGTTACAAATTGGCACCCAGAACGTGGGGCAAAGTAACCAGGAAAGTAGCAGAATTAACCAGGATGTGGAATGAATGGAGCAATGAATTGATCTACAAGACGCAGATTCCAGAAACAACAAAAGGGACGACAGACTACGCGGATGATTGGACATCGTAATTCCGAGATTAAAAGGCAACAGGGGAAGTCAAATACGGAACACCAAAATGACGTAGATTCATCGTAATACAACGCAGAAGCGACATATAATCTAGGAGAGAGGGGCAGAAAGCTGGACATCAAAGCAACATTAGCAGATACCATCAGAAAGGTTAGAAACGTGTGATTTTTATTCTAAAAAAAAAAAAGGTGTAAAATTTTAAATGTACCTTAGGAGTGGTAGGATAAAGAAAACAATGGCTACTAATAATACAGAAGAAATAATTATGGAGGGAGATAATGTAACAGTTAGCTGTAATTCAATACAGGATACAGAAAATAGCTTAAACAATGTAGTATTTGAGGGAGGAAATGTTAGTGCAGAAAGTGAGAATAGAACAGCAGGAAATGTTAATTTTGATGCTAGTATGATTATGGAAATGTTTAGAAATTTTGGTGAAAAATTAGATCAGATTAAGAAGGAATTGAGGGGAGATATGCAAAAGAATAATGAGAAATTGAGGGAAGATATTGGTAAGACTAATGATAAATTAGAAAAACTAACTCAGAATGATGAGAAATTAGAACAAAAACTAACTCAGAGTAGTGAGAAATTAGAAAAACTAACTCAGAATATGGAAAAGAAAATAGATCAAAACAGGGAAGATATGCAAAAGAGTCATAGGGAATTAAGGGAAGATATTGGTAAAAGCTTAGAACAAAACAGGGAAGAAATTGAAAAGAAATTCATGGAGCTAGATAGTAGTATGATGAGAATGAGAAATGAAAATCAGGAAATGATAGCAAATGAGATAGGCGAGGTTTCAAAGAAAATGTCAGAAATGAGCAGGGAAATATCAAACCAAAAAAGTGAGGTTAATAATAAAATTGAACATGTTGATGTAAAATGTACAGAGTTAGGTAGCCGAATGAGTAGCATTTCAAATGAGTTAAGAGAGATGATGGAGGCTACAAATGCAGATTTAATTCAGGTGCAAGTTAATTTCAGAGGGGAAATATCTGAAATTCAGAAGGAGTCAGAAACACAGAGAAATAAATTGTCTGAAGAAGTTAAAGATTTGTCTAAAGATTTGAATCAAAAGCTAACTTCTGAAATTAACAAACACCAAGCTGTTCAAAATGAGAATAATAAAAAATTGGAACAGGCAATAGAAAATCTGCAAGGTACTGTAAATAGGTTAGAATTGAATTCAAGGATAAATATATGTGATGTTAATCTATCTGATGTACAAAATAATGATAGAGGTAGTTCATCAGGTATGACAAATAATGTGAGTGATGCTGCAGCTTCATCTACAGCTAATGCTGAAACTCAGAGTGCACAAGTAACACTAGAGAATTTAAATATGGGAGTAGGGAATTTGCAAAATTACAATCATATCTTAAGTGATTTTCCACTTCCAAAATTTAATGAAAACTCCAGTCCAGTACAGTTTATTGCAGAATTATCAGAGTATTTTCAAATTAAAAAGATACCTGAAGCATTGAAAATGATAGTTGTCAAAAGATGTTTGGACCAGAAAACTTTAGATTGTTTTCAAATGTTATCATGGGACGAAATGTCATATGAATACAAGAGGTTATTCATGAACAAATTTTTGAAGGTTAGGATACGGCTACGAGTAATGTTTAGCCACACACAATTTGATCCAGGAGGGTAAATAGCAATGAGATGTAAAGTAAATGCTGGATAGTTAAAGATGACTTGCAGAGAAATGTATTGGAACGTAAGAGGGTTAAATAAATATGTACGTCATGTGAAAGGAGAAATAAATTTTGGACATAATTAAATTTTGTTTTAAAAAGGAAAATAACATTTTTTTTAGTAACTGTAACAGTATTTGAAATTAAGACTGTAAAAATTGAAACTTAATATGAAAATAAAATAAAAGTACATAGATATAATTCCAAGAGTAGTGTGAACATACAGTACAAAACAACAAAAATAGCTTAAATGTAATTAAAACAAATATTTATGTAGCAAACAGAACATGTGAAACAGTGCCTAGATTTAAGAGATGTAAATATATTTATGTAGAGGGTGAATATTTTTGGTAAATATGTTTAATAATTACAAAAATTCTTAAATGCATAAATTTTTGTCAACAACTTAAGAAAGTAAACAATTTGGTAACAGTAATTAAATAATTCAGGGTAGAGTATTTGCTATAAAAAAAAAATTTGTGATGTCAGATTAATGTCTAAACACATTAAACCAGAGCCAGTAAGTAGTGGCAAGATAGAGGAAAAACATGTCGTGTGTTAAATACGTGTGAAGTGTCAAGTGAAAGTGATAGCGTGTGTTCCAAGATTTAGGAGACTAAAAACCCAATTATAAAATTTCCAAACAAGTTGTAAATATTTATAATTATGTTTCTAGTGGGGCATATGATGCAGTAATTTGTATCACAAATTACTTAAATGTAAATAATGATTGTAATATGAATATGCATTTTTATGTGACATTGACTTGAGATATTTGTTTATTGTAATTATTGTTGGGAAGTAAGTTTATACTGCCTTACTGAAACTGACAATAATAGCGCAATAATGCAGCGAGGGGGTGAGCTGTTTATCATTATTGGAAACGAGGAAGTTACGTAATATTGGCGCGTTTTTCTTTTAGAATCTTCTGGAACATTTCCCTAGAGCATATGTATTCATAATTTTCATTGGATATAAAAATAGACGCTAATGTTGGCGCGTTTTATTAGCCAATAGTAACTCAGTTATAATCTTTAGGCATATCGGTGTGTATGGGTATAAAAGCAGTAGGTTAGAAGTAAATTCAGCCCAGTTCATCAAAAATCTGTGTACACTACACGTCGTCTTCAGTCAGTCAGTTCGTCGAAAGTATTTGTACGGCAAACGTCGGGTATCGATTCACAAGTTACGCACAGCAGAATTATGAATAATCTAAAGTGTTGTAAGGTTAATTATACAAAAAGTTGAAGTACGCAAATTAAGAGTGATCAGTAAGAAGTTATTATAACAGTTTCAGTTTGGCGAGTGTTAAGATCAATGTATAAATGTGATAGTTAACGTGTTCGACAATAAATGTGTAAAACAAATTTCTTCATCAGTGTTATATTTGGATAAAAGATTCCTTTCCGTTTACACAACCCTGATCAAGAGACATGTTCGACCGAGAAATAATAGCTAGCCGGAGGACAGTAAACAAAAATTAAATCAAATAACAGTCGCATTCTTTCGAACACTAACACTGCCGCAAATTGCTAACACCAGATGGAGCTACAAACCGAACAAATGAATGACGTCACAAGATGGCTTCACATGAAGTAAACAAACATTACACAAATAACATTATAAGTAAAACCGTTACAACCATCACCATCTTGAATTGTTTTGTATTTCTCAGCATTTGCAACAAAAGAGATTGGGGAAGAAGAATTCTATTTGTGATCTTCAATATCCTTATTTCAACAACCAACAGTGCTAAGCTAGCTGGGGAAGAGAGAGGAAGCGTGAGGAGTCAGCTCTTGGAGTGGAAGGAAAAAGGGAATAAGAGGCAATGGGAGTAAGCATTGAGATACACAGAGGGAGAATTGGAGCCTTTAACAATATAAAGTGGAGTAAGAATAAAATGATACAAGGCCTAGAAGAGATGGTGAATATATTTCTTATACTTAGTGTAATAGTCACTTTACTGATAATTGGTGGAGTTGAAATTAACCCCGGACCTAATGGAAATCATGCTGTTATGGAAGAAATTTTGGATAGAAAATAAAGAACATGGATGAGAAAATTGGTACGAAATGGAATGGAGAAAGAACCAGTGGAAATCAAGGAAGAAATAAGAAATGAGGTGCTAGGTATGAGAGAAGAGGTACAGAATGTTAAAAAGAGAGCAGAGTTGCTGGAAGAGAGATATAGAAGGTTTAACTTAGTTATTGCTGGAGTGAAGGAAAGATGGGGTGTATTGCTGATATTGTATAGATTGCAGAAGCCTTCAGAGAGGGGAAGCAAAGAGGAACAAGATTGATAGTGGTGCGATTTTCTTCTGTGCAGTTTGTGTATGGAGTGTTGAAGAAGATGAAGTTGTTAAAAGGAACAGACATTTTTATTAACAAGGATTTATCGGTGGAACAACGCGCTACGCAGAAGGAACTTATACAACAAATAAAGAAAGTGAGAATGGAAGGGAAACAGGCATATATTAGGAATTTAAGGCTATGGATCAATGGTAAAATTGTGGATTCGTAAGAAAGTGACATAGTAAGCATTAAACCACAACAGCAAGAAATTACTCAGCTTGATCTATTGACGGCCAAAGAAACGGAGTTCACAGGAAGTCCAAAGGGCATTATAATACCAGCTGATACAAATGTGTGGGATAGACAGAAAAAACATATGTCATTGACACGAAAGAGCGATGACAGAGAAATAATTACATCAGGAGATAGTCATGCTGATGACGGAAAGTATATGTCAAGAACGAAAGAAAGAATGACAACTAGTTTGGTTTTGTTTAAGGAAGTTCAACTCCTAGGTCATTAGTGATGACAACTAGAAAATGTATTTCACCAAGGAAGGAGGAGACAAGTGTGGCACGTGGACTAGCAGCAGGTGGAGCAGGGGTCTGGTCACAGAGCAGTGGAACAGAGGAGGGAGGAGAAAGTATTGTTTCAACACCGAATGGAAGTTTATTGGTTCTAGACAGTAGCAAGGCAGAAACATCAAGAGAAGGGAGTGGTATTAAACTAAGGAGCAAGAAGATATTAGATAAATTCCGGAGCAGAACTGGATCACAATAGCGAATGCAAAAGGTCAGGAGGTTAGGTTTCTGGTACTGCAATGGTTTGAAAAACAAGATTTTTACGGGAAAAGCATAACAGTTGTTCGATAAGGTTGGTTATCTGGGTGTAGGGAAACTTGGCTAAAGGGAGAAACAATAGAGTTAAAGGATTTTATGTATGTTAGGCTAAAAGGAGAAACAGGGGAGAGTGTCTGGAGGTGTGGGTTTTTTTGTAAGGAAGCCCCTAAATAAAGTAATACGAAAAACATGTTATGGGAGATAATAGAAGATAAACAGATCTTTGAGAATATTATATGCCTAGTTATACCGTATAATCCACTGGCCGCCTCGCAGTATCATAACCCTGACTTGCTGATGGTACTAGAAAGAGATATGGAGAGGGCAAGAGAGAAATACAGGGAAATAGAAGTTATAATAGGGAGATTTTAATATTAGAATAGGTGAGAGAGATGTGAATATAGAGAGTGACATAATGTTTGAAAATGATATAAGAATCAAAAGAGATTCTGTAAGACATAGTAGTGACAAATTCATAGACAAGGAAAGTGAAAAGTTGATTTTTGTGAAGTGAATGGGCTAGATATTCTGAAAGGTAAATATGGGGAAGATTTAATAGGGGCTTGCACTTTTATTAACAAGAATGAACAGAGTGTTACGGACTATGTGCTATGGCCAGTAAATATGGGACATATGTTGAATAATTTTAAGATATTGAATTTCATTTCAAATAGTTGCCACTTTCCGCTATTAGTAGAAATGAAAATACAACACAAGGAAGAGGAGAAACAGTTAGGAGAAGGGGATATAGGATAGTATACTGAGTTTAAATGGAATGAGGATCAACAAAATAACTTTAACTTTAAGTTTATTTTAGACTCTAGGTATGGGCAAATTTATCAACAGGAAGTAAATTTTATGCTAGAGAAGAGGAAATTGAGCAGGTGGGGAACATATTTAACACGTTAATGCAAAGAGCAGGAGGGAGGGAGGGAGGGAGGGAGAGAGGGAGAGAGAGAGAGGGGGGGTCAAGTGTGGTTTGATAAGGAATGTAAATTAACAAAAAGCGGGGTGAAGCAGGCATTAGTTAAATGGAGAGAGGTAGGAACCAAAGAGGTAAAGCAGGAGTACTTAAGAAACAGAAATTTTTATAGTTTATTGCTAGAAGACAAGAAACAAGAGTGGAGACAAAAAAGGGAGTGTCTTCTGATTAATATATTAAGAGAAAATAATGTTAGAAAAGTGTAGAAAATGCTAAAATCTAAGTATAATAAGTATGTAAGCAAACCGAATATCACTCCAGTAGACTGGTTGGAATACTTTAAAATGCTATTTGAAGAGGGTGATGACATTAAAGTAAAACCAAGGGTAGATTTTGGAACTTGCTACATAGAGATATTGGATAGTGAAGTGAGAGCTGAAGAGGTAGCTAAACAAGTGAAATTAATGAGAAAAAATAAGGCAACAGGAACAGATGGGATCCCCCCAGAATTTATAAAGGAATGGTGTAATGATGTAAAAAGATTAAAGATATTTTAAAATAAAGAGAGTTGGAGGTTGTTACACTACATCACTAAAAGGTTCGTATTTGAACGCGTTTCGGGAGAACGGTTTGCTCCCATTGTCAGCATGTTTCCAAATGATTTTGCCTGTTATTGTCTGGGGAATGTGTGTGGTTAGTGGTGTTCTCTGGTGCTGGGTTGATGAACTTCCAAAGGCTGCTGGGTGGCGGTAGTTCAAAATTCATTAGGTGATTCCTGTGTTTCACATGTATTTTTCCCCAGATGTCCAATTCATTGCTGCTGTTGATCAGTTACATGGTATACATATCGTCAAACACAGGAATCACCTAATGAATTTCGAACTACCGCCATCCAGCAGCCTTTGGAAGTTCATCAACCCAGCACCAGAGGACACCACTAACCACACACATTCCCCAGACAATACTGGCAAAATCAGTTGGAAACAGGCTGATGATGGGTGCATACCGTTCTCCTGAAACACGTTCGAGTAAGAACCTTTTAGCGATGTAGTTTAACAACCTCCAACTCTCTTTATTTTAAATTATGACACATCACTGTTACTAGCTTCTCAATCTTCAAAATTAATTAAAGATTAAAGGTACTTGCAAAACTGTTTAATCTAATTAAAACAAAGGCAAAGGGATATGTACCAGAACAGTGGAGGAAAGCAATAATCCATCCCATATACAAAGGCAAGGGGAGTACAGACAAACCAAATAGTTACAGAGGTATAGCTCTATTATCAAATGTTGGAAAAATCTTCACAGAATTTTAACAAATAGGCTACAAATGTGGGTAGAGGAATATAACATTCTCTCAGATTTTTAAATGGATTTTTGTAAGGGGAGAAGAATTATAGATAACTTATTCATAATTAAAATGCTAATGGACAAGTATCTAAAAGAAAAAAGAGGAAAATTGTACATGGCTTTTGTAGATCTAGAGAAAGCGTATGACCGTATTAATTTAAAACTGCTATGGTTTAAACTCTTGAGCAAGGGAGTTAGTCAGCACATGGTAAATATTCTTAAAGCTTTGTAAAAGGTGAATACATTTTATGTGAGAATAGGAGCAGGAATAGTAACAAAAGAAATAAATCAAAGAAAGGGGTTCAGACAAGGGTGTAAATTAAGTCCTGTGCTTTTTAATCTGTTCATAGATGATATACTTACTGAGATAGGGAAAAATAATAATTATCTACCAACAATTAATAATTTAACAATCCCAGGCTATTATTTGCAGATGATTTATACTCGGTGCCAATCAAGAAGGTGATTGACATTTCGCGGAGAGAGAGAGAGAGGCAACGCCGCTCATCGCGACCACGTGGAGAGTGTGCTAGAACTATGTTGAAGGCGACTGGGTTGCGCCTGCATTGTAGAGCAGGTATTATTTATATTCATATACGAAAACAATTGTAAAATAATGAATCTACGTGCAGAGGATAGAAAATGCAAGAATATATCAGTGTAAAAACCTGTGTTAACAGAAGAGACATACCTGTGAAATATTGATGCTTATTCTAATGGAAAAAATGCCAGATTTCTGAATCGCTTGCATCACTGCTGTTGTTGTTGCTGCTGCTGCTGCTGATTTGATAGACAATGTTGCCACCGCCACCGTCATCATCATCATCTGAAGAGCTGTTAGAATTCCCCACGGAAATGACAAGCTGTTTTATAGTTTCTTCCAAAACTCCTTAATTTTCCCAAGCTGCACTTATTATGCCCTTTGTATGAGTCACCGCTTTTTTTCCAGTTTTCAGCTTTTACTGCTGTTAGTGCCTCTTCTTAAGCTTTATTACTGACGAAACAGTGAAACCTTTATTGTTTCGCCCAACATAAACCTTTATGTTGGCCCAAATTAATTCAATCGAGTTAAAATGACAATGATAAGGGGGAAGCCTAATTATTTTGTGACCATGTTCTGCAGCAATGCCATCGACTACATAACTTGGAAACCGCGGTTTGTTTGCTTTCACAAGTTCCAGTAGCTCACTTTTCTTCAGTCCCTCCTTCGCCGGTACATTGTGGCGAACAAGCCACTGAATTATTTTCTCCTCTTGGAAATATTCTCTCACAGAGCATATTATTTTCCGCGCCTATCCTTTAATTGGGATACCTTTACCAAATACAGTTTTATTCGGTTCCCGAGTGCGCTTAGTTTTTCATTTGGCTGCGCTATATTTGTCACTATTTTTGGACATTATTAAATATCCATTAAACGTGTTAACACAATTATAAATGCTCATACAACACACGCAAGCACAAATACACGGACTCAAAACACACATAACACAAGGCAAATACCATACAAATAGGACAATGCAAAAGAACGTTTCAGTGCGCAGGCAATCTTAAACTGATACAAAAACATAAGCAAGCTGGGGCTAAAAGGAGGACTGCAGCGACAGCAGAAGGTAAGACTGCAGTTCATGTTTACTGCAACGGTGCTTGCCCGGCACGTCATGCCAATCACATGTTACGATATCGCAACAAGGCATTTGCATCTATCGTTGCTATGGAAACGTCTTAGTTCTAATTGGTCCTTCTAATGGTTGCTATGACGACCGCTGTGACGTATTCATCCCCTCCCATTCATTTAAAGCTTTCTGCCACGTGGTTAGTAACTGTCAATCACCTTCTTGATTGGCGTCGAGTTTAGTAGTAAGATCCATCTCAATAATTGGGCTAAAGCAATCTTTGCAGCAAATAGATAAGTACTGTGAAGAATGGAACCTGAGAGTTAACCAGGAGAAGACTCAAATTATAGTTTTTAAAAAAGGGGCAAAATTGAGCAAGTATGAAAAGTGGAGGAAAAAAGATAAAGAATTCAAGGTGATTAAACAGAAGAAGTTGGCTTTAGCAAAAGGGAAGGGAGCATTGGCAGCGGGTAGAGGGTGTAAATACAAATTACCAGACATAAATGTAAATTGGCTGGAAAAAATACATAATATGGTAGTGAAGCAAAAATGTTATATGGAGCTGAAATAGGGGGACTGGATGGTGGATAAATTTGCTTATTTGCTTATCATATTTCCGGTGTTACGCAATGTGTTTATTTGGTACTCAAATAGCACCTCTGGGAATTCATTACTGCATTTCTTGTATATGCAAGAGAATGGCAGTCATGCATACAGTTGGTATTAACAAGCAAGATACTCTCAGCGTTAGTGCAACAGCAGACGAAAATCATATTTTGTAATCTCTTAACATTTGGTATATATCCATTACCTTTAGCAATGAGTTCTTATGATAACCGCAATAAAATGTGCAGTTCTATACCTTTCCTGCGCTAATATTTCATAATACAATACATGTATTAAGGAACTATTTACTTTGGCGTATGAGTATGTTCTTAGGTTCGTGACAAGCAGGAGCACGTGCTTTTGTTTACATCAGAGGGAACTCGGTTTGGAATGGACAGTAGTAACAGTAATGTGTCATAATTTAAAATACTTCAACAACAGATATGGATGATACAGACATACACATGATGATGTGCTACATGAAGGAGGAGGATGAGCAGAGGAAGAACAAACACATCAATGTTTCCAGCAGTGCTCCATTAATGCTGATGAAGGCTCATTAATATACAATATGACTCAGACTGAGAGGAAACTTTCCAAGTCATCTGGATAAGAAGAAGCAAACTACTCTGCTGTACTTCTTTAAAAATTGAAGGATCAACCTGTATTCTTAAATTTAGTTGTACTTCATAATTGCTAAGGATCTATCTAGTTTACACATGAATTGTATTTTGCATTATGACTGATTTACTTAGAACTGCTGTAACACTTTGCTGAATTGTTATTACTGAATTTTGTTTGAATATCCTTTACTAATTTTACTTATATTTCATTCTTTCAAATTTAAGTATAACCAGCAGAGTGCAGGCAAAAGGTCCTGGTGCATCTGTTTAGAGCAAATTTTATATAAAAACTGAGCTGGTAATACTCCGAAACCACAACAATGTGGTGCAAATAACAAGCTATGGTCAATCATATTGCACCAAAGGTTTAGTTTTAGTAGTCAATAATCTAGAATGGTGGATACAAGCATCTTTATTGTGGAGGAAAGACCACTGGCTGAAGCATGGGTCTACAAGCAGCAACATACTGGAAAATGCATAGGTAACATAAAGCAGGAGTTTAGGGCTCTTTCTTGTAAAGCCCCACTGAGGACAGGTAGCTTGTTTAAATTGAGAGAGGAAAGAAAGAAAAACAAAAAAAGCTTTCAGTATTACAAGTGATGACGATGTGCACTACAGAGTGGAGAACCTTCAACTCAATTGGAAACTTGTGCTGCTGTCATCAATTCAGTAACTTAACCAATGATGAAATCAAGCACAAAATATTCCTTCCCACCCTATGCAGTTCAGACCCCACTGCATGCATTATGGGGCATTATTTAGATGAAGGTTCAGCAACACCAATATGCTTTAAATGACACTTTAAAAGCTGCTGTTTGTGACACCTTCTGAAAAATGATGCTGGTAATGCTCTGCAAAATGCATAAGGAGCAGGGTACCATGTTCCGCACTGCAGAAGTTATGGAGTAGCACATCCTAATATCCTAAATGAATAACAAATACATTTTAATTCAAATTTGTTTTGTAATAAAAACAGGTAGGAAATAGGTGCACTGGGAGTTTTCTTCCACACTGTACAATGAACAATTTTTGGCAATATTGACATTAAATCAGTCAAAAATAATGACAGCATTGTAAATATTTGGTGGACTCAGTATGTTCTTTGAAGACGAGTTAATTTAATCAGCTGAAACTTGAAATGTATGTTCCGGAAGTCTATACCCAATGACAACAATTAGACTCTTATACTTTTATATTTGTTCGTTTTGTAACGCTATGTCACTTACACTTTAATTTATGAGGGACTAGTTTCAGAAGTTGTTGCTTCCATTTTCAACCTTGGGGGTTTGACTGCTGTTGCTGGTTCTAGTTGTTTGCAGCCTTCTCTCTCATGGTGGAACAATAAATTTCTTCACTATGAGGTCAACCAGGAGGATTTAGAAGCTTATAAGATGGTCTTTGTGCTTTAATATTAAAATATTTTCTCATGCCATGAGTTTGTTGTGGTGTCATTCTTTTTAGTGATTTCAGATTTGGGTCGATATTATGGTTTTCATTTCAAAAGTGAGATGCTACAGTTGACTTGTCTTCTTGTTTTAACATTTCTGAAGTGTTCTTTGGTTCTCATTTTTAGACTTCTTTTGGTATTTCCTATGTAAAACTTTTCAGAATCCACACAGTTAATTTTATATATTCCAGATGATTGTCTGGTGAAATCTCATTTAGACATTTAGGGCAGTATTCAGAGTCAATTTTGGTCCGGACCAACTTGCTACCTCTGGTGAACTTACAGTGGATCATTGATTTTCTTATTCATTGAGCGGGACTTGCTTGGTTCAGACCAAATTTTGGTCTTACTCAGAGGGGTAGTTTAAAGGCAGATCATCTTTACAAAATGGATGACTTTGGAGTGATGGGCATGGCTGCTGTGTGTAGAAGCCACAAAATGAGATGGAGTAAAACTATCTACCAAGATTAGACATAATTGGAAAGTATGACGACCAAACTTCAAAACAAATACACGTTTAGTAAAGCAAAAGTTAGAAGGCCGATAAAACTGGTTCATCCTAATCTATATGACAGATGATAACCGAGGCTTGAGTATCTCAATTGATATGCAAATTCTAATAGCACTTCTGCATTATGCAAGAGGAGGGTATCAAGAAAACACTACTGACCTTAGTAAGGCATCAGTAAGCCGCATTATAACTGCTGTCTCATGTGCCATTGCTAAACTTCCCTTCATTAAACTGTGATTACGATGAACTTTATGTAACATGACGGGATGTAACATGAAGTTAAGAAATTCTGCTAAAGGAAAGGTCTAATTAGGATGCACTTAACGTAATGTGAATGAATCTTGATTGATTGTTCTTTTACTACTTCATGCTACTGCTTCACACCGAGTGGTTCTAATTACCATGTGACATTAAACTTGATGCAACGGGAAGAAAAAGTTTGATACTACCAAATTCTTAAGTTATGTTAAATAATCCATTTTAAGACAACACCAAATAGCTCCATTTAATACAATGTGTAAGACCTTCACATTACGTCGAGTTAAATCACTTAGGTTAAGTTCAAAGTAATTCAGGTTTTACTTATGTTTTCCTGGCGAGGCGAGGAGAGGAGGATTATAACTCCGGAAGGTTTATGATATATCAGGATTTCCTCAGCTAATTATTTCTGTATAGTTACTATCACACAGTATTTAATTATTTGGCTAAGATCCAGGTGGGATACATTTTAATAACAGCAAATGTTGCTTGCACTTTAGATTTGATTTCATTCCGTAATTTTAAGGTCAAAAGTTAATATTACAGCAAGATAACTTCTCATTGAAATGATTAACAATGAACTGTGTAACTGGTGGATAAGAATGTTTCCAAAAAGGGAGGGGTGGCAGGGTTAGAATTATGCACAAAACTGCCTATATGTTATCTCCCTTCATGACTCCTCTTTTTTTGTGTTTGCATTTGTCGAAACTGATTTGTTTTCAATAATATTCATAATGTTTGTATTAAGGAAAACAGGCATTTTCCTCCTCCAACCATTTTAATGCATGTTTCTTGGTTATCTCCATTTTTTACTTAGGGTGAGGAGTGAGCACTGAACCGATGAAAAAACAGCTGTGAAACAACCATAGAAAGTTAAAAACTAGGACGCAACAGTTTACTGCTCTAAGGAAGTTGTGCATGTGCAGAACTACCTTTCTTCGTCACATAACATTTTCTCCTTGCTGATCCACAGCCTTTCTTTCTCCAAGACTTTTTATCGTCTATGAATGTCAAAAACTTGATCAGCCTTTGGTCAAGACCAAATGAGTCTAGAGATAGTCCAGACCAATGTGAAATCTATGAATATGACCTTAGATTCAATAGTCAACACTGCACATATAGCACAAGATTTAAATAGAGCTAGACTAGTAACAATAACTCAGATACAGGCAGAGTATATCATTGTCTGTGGTAAAGGCATATGTTTAATCATTTTGTCTTTTTTCATGCCTATATTGTCAAAATCCAATTAACTATCCTCATTACAATCAGTAGTTTTCATTTATGGTATTTACTGATTTATGACACATAATAGTTATGTTAATGTAACCACATACATTAAATAATAATATGCCACTCCTATATAAGTAATGTCATTTCCTACTCTACATTTTCACAAACTTATGAATTCACTAAAAACAGCATATTTATTGCCTTCCCCAAGATTGTAGCTCCAAAAATACAGTACATTTGCCACTATCTTTACAACATGAGATCATATGCTGCATTTTCAAGGTCAGCCAATGCAGACATAACTTTTGCCAATCAGTAATTGATATCAATAGTTTCTGTTCAACTGTACCTCTTATGGTAATCGTAGGAAAAACATATACAAAATAAATGTCTAAAAGGGACTGTTAAAGATCCTAAATAGCAATCATTAACAGTAATTATCCATAAAGTAAAGAACTAAAGTGCTATCCAGCTTGAAGGTGCAGATTAAGCTTTGCAGATTACACAGGGCTGCAAAATTAAATTTTTGTTCATGGCTTTTAATCCTGAAGGGTGATTTTTATCAACTGCTGGCCTCTGTTGAAGAATGCGAAGTCAGATTTTGGCTATCATGTATGAGAAAACTGTAATAATGCTATAAAGAACTGCCATATTTATACAATATTAAGACATTTTAATATATTAATCAAGACACTTACAGCTACTAGTAATCTGTAAACTGCTTACAAATGTATGCAGTAAACAAAATCAAACAGCACTCATTTGTTCATAGACCTAATCACAATTTAAGTTCAACACATTCCAAGTCTTACGAGATACTGCACTTTTTCAGTACCGCTTCCTCTTCATATTGAAATTTTGTCTTTGAGATTTTCTTCTATGCTGTAGCTCCACATAATCTCTCTTTAGAGACCAACAGTAGTTACGCATCTTCCCTTCATCCCAACTACCTTGATAACATGATTCTATTTCTTTCATGGCTTGATGAGCCTTTCTCCATGTTCTTTGCTAAAATCTCCAAGATTGACTATGAAGAAAATCGATTTTAAGGCTCATATTGCATCCCAAATTTTTCAAAGCTATCAACATATTTTCCACCATGGCTTTGAAATCCGAGTGTTTCCTATTCTCTAAGAAATTGTCAACCACATTCTTACATCCTGTCCAAGCCAGTCGTTCTTTTTGTGTTAGCACGTTTTCAAATACTTCATCTTTCATCAAACTTTTGATGTTCGGTACCACAAATATTCCTTCCTTAAATTTATATTCAGACAGAACGGATAATTTGGAAACTTATATACTTACAACAATCACATCTTTAGGCAATGCTTTGACGAGCTGTTTCATAATTCCCAGTTTAATATGAAGAGACAGCAGGATGATTTTCTCTCGCTTCACCAGAGATTCTCTTATCACATTTTTCTCCCAGGATACATTGTTGTTCTGGTAGGCCATTCTCTTCCAATCCAATGCGATTCACGAGCACGACTATCCCAGAGGCACAGGAAACAAGAAAACTTCATAAAGCCTGACTGTTGTCCCAGCAGCATTCCTAATACTTTCAGGTCTCCACATACAAACCATTGGTGTTTTGAATAGTTTAATGCCTTCAGCAGCATCTCCATATTTTCATAGCTTTCTTTTAAGCACACAGAATATGGTAGTGGCACTGAGCCATACTTATTTCTAATGCGTAGAAGTACGGCCTTAAGGCTTCTTTTGTTAGAATCTTTAAATAGCTTCCATTCATTTGTGTTGTACGTAACACTATATCTTGATAACACACCTTCAATGTTCTTCCAATAAACAAGAGAGCCTTCTGTAGGAAATACTCACGAAATTCTGATTCTCTTGATCGAAACCAGTAGAATGCTGTGCCAGAGTAAGCAAATGTTTTTCCTTTAATCAAGACCCCAAAATTTGTGCTGCTTCTTTTGAGAGACCCAGATCTCTTGCCAAGTCATTCAGTTCTTCTTGTGTAAACTGCTCTGGTTATCCTTTTGTGGGTGTGTAGTCATAATCATGATCTGAAGTTTCACTTCATGATGATGAAGTAGTGGGCGGTTCAGGCATGGGAATGTTAGGACTATGTGGTATGGGTCTTATGGCTGATTTTGGGTTTGGATAAACAATTCCTTTCATATTGTTCTTGTTATGCCCGCCAACTTCCACCATACAAAAATAGCAATCTACATGGTTTTCTTGTTCTCTCCATACTATTGGAATCCCGAATGGTAAATATTTCTGCTTGCTTGTGTCCATTTTCTCAAACCTGCAATGCATGTATGACAAACAGTATGTGGTGCAAAAGCTTTGTCTTGGTCTCCTAACTTTATACCAAAATAAGATATGTATGCTTTCTTCACAAATGAGGTTATGTCCTCTCTCCTGCTTTTGAGAGTCAGAGAGCCGCAGATGTAACAAAACACATTAGGGTCATTTACACATGATCTTTTTGATGAAGTTGCCATTATAGACTGATTTGAAATAACCTGGTAACATTGACACACAAATTTCACTTCAGATTTATACTCAAATGACTGTGATGCTTTTGTGTACTTCTAAACAACTCGAGCAGTATCCATCTTTTCACAGTCGATCATGTTGAATCACTTTATGATCTATTGCAGTACATATTATGTTGGAAATTTAAAAATAGGAAACTTTAGGAATTACATAAAAACTATAGGTGTTAGATTGCATTCCAAGGTGATTTCTATACATCTTGAAGTGTTTTGGTGGATGATGATTTGTTAAAGACTGTACAGTAGGTCTCTCCGAATAAGCTTTCACTTTTACGGAACTTTATTGTTCTCTTAGTATTCCCCTTCAAAGTGGAATCCCTTGGTCAGAATATGTGAAAGAATAGAAATAATGCTTCTGCATTAAAAGTTGCTGCAAAAACGAAGACAGTGAGAACACTGAAGAATAGTTTGTGGTGTTAACAGAGACTGCCGGATCATGTGGTTGGTACTCACATAGAAATTTTGATGCATGCATGGGGTGAGAAGAATGGTTTACACTTTACGATGATGATGATCCCACAAAAGTAATCTGTCATTCAACAGCTCTGGAATGGACAGAAATTTGCTAGAGTACCTCAAACAACAAGAGGATTCCTTGCTGTCTGACAAATTAAGACATGTGATAAAAAAAGTACTTCTTTAAAACAAAAGTTGATTTAAGACTTTCTCAGTGGGATTTGAAAGATATTTAGAGCAGAAAGATCTACTGTTTGTGAAGTATAAATGGTTAATTTTTGGTTAGAAATTACTGCAATATTGTTATAAAATCACTTGCCGTTCAAAACAGATCAACAAGGGTGCTTGCTATAAAGATAGTACCAATGGAGACATCTACAAAATTGTGAGTTAAATGGCAATTTCTGCATTCTAACCATCTTAAGATCTATACACACATACCTCACATTAGTACCTACATACCATAGATGTTATGACCCTATTTTGAATTAATTGCTGCTTTAAGCTTTATCTGCAGTAGAGTTCCCCTCCATTACTGCGGATTATCGAGAGTTTACTTTATAAGATATATTATACGTTAAAGAAAGTTAACTTTTATAGTGGAAGATTGAATACTGAATTCAGTGTTAAATTTGCTTTCAATTAAGATTCAGTTTAAACATGAATATTAAAAGCAAGCAAAGACAACTGAAAGATGTTATTCTTGGAAAAATTCAATTGAGTTTTATTTATGGATGCTCTTTAACTAATATGGTCCTTAGCATCCCATTCTATATTGGGCGAGAAAGACCAGAAATTTTGCTCAGAGGCCTCTATCAGGCTTGAGGTTCTTTTATGTGTCATAAACCTACGACACGAGACAACCAGCTTTACTTCCCTTCCAAAGGAAGCCATGCTAAGGATTTTTTAGCTTGAAAAAAATCCATTGCCCTCTGCTGGGTTTGAACGCGCAACCTTGGGAACTAGAATTGCTATCCAAGCCAGATACAAAAAAATGTTACTCTAAATTATATATTAGCCAATCAACAGGAATAGTTTCTAGATGAAGCATACTTTAAATAATTTTGGCTCAATTCACAAGCATATGTATACTTTTATCATGAATGCATACTCTAATCAGACCTTATATTTAGGCTATAATTTATTTTGTACCCTTTCTCATAATCTGCATACAGTTGCTGAAGAAACAATACAGTGTAATGAATATCTTCGCAGTTTTTATGTTTTTGTTGCTTGATAACCATGGAATTATATGTGCCATTTACAATAATGACTGTATGAGACATTTTTTGTTTAAAACACAAAAATAGCACTTAAAGTAATATATAATTCAATTCCTCTTCTAGCTGCATTAATAACAGCAAAGACTAATAACATTAGGTACTTAGCAATTTCTCTGAATACATTATACACTATATTAATCAAAACATATTCTCAATGTTGTATAAGAAAGCTAACTTTTAGCTTTTGAGAACCAATAAGCAACTTTTACAGAGTCTTTTTTCTATGCATTTCATACTTTGTCTGTTACACAGTATTGTTTCTTCAATGATAATTTTACAAACTTGTAGCAGGTATTGCAGAAACTTCTTGTGTTTCCAGTGTAGACCATGTCAAATGTCTTATGAACTACATGACATTACATGAACGCCTACATCAGAAGTATAAGAAGTTTCTGCAATAGGCAATGGCCCTGGAAGGCTGCATACCTACTTGTAGGAGGTACTTACTTCTGATATTGCTGCAGTAAATATTGCGCTTCTCCTAGATTTTCATTCATGAATGTGACAAGAAGGAAAGCTGGACAAGAAGAAGGTACAATAAATTGCCCTGTGGGAGAGAGCATCAATGGACCGGCTTCCCTGTGAATGGAGAAAAACAAAGCAATGAAGAAAGCATACATCAAAACAGGTAAAAACTATTATTCAACAAACTGACCTAATGTTAGTGATAGTATGTGTAATGGCAACAATTACCATTCTCACTCTGCTTGAATGTGTTTTAGCAATAAACATTGCGTTTCACATATACTTGAAATGGGAAGCGGACAAAGAATGGACAGAACAATCCAAAACATTAAAATAGGATTAAATTCAATATGACTATTTTCTAGGAAAAAGAAATACAATGTAATGTCTTTCAGTTCTATAAAAGTCAACAAAAAAGATAAACTACTTGATTATTAATGATTATATAGGGTCATATCAAGAAAAAGGCAAGAAACTGTAGTGCGAATATTGGTATATCAGTGAACATATAATTGTAAGTGTAAAATATGTTATATTGTGAATATAAGGGAAAGCTAGCTAGGCTTGTCAAACATACAAAAGTTGCAATTTAGGTATCTACCTAGTAAGTACTTGGAACAAGGCAAAAGGATCTCAAGGTTTTTCCCAGAGTGACAAAATAATGACCTTTAGAAATCCATGAGAGAAAGAGAGGGGACTGAGACTGGAATGAGATGGAAACAGAAATCCCAATTATGTCAAGAAACAGAAGCTAAAGAAAATGAGAGCATGAGAATTGGCGGGAAAAAGTGGCATCCATTATAAATACACCAGATTATTGGTAGTCAACTGACTACATAATTTTCTTCTAGAGGCCTTCTTTCACATCACTTGGAGAGCCTAGCATGTGACACAGATGTAGATTACTTATAAGTAAATGAGGGCGGGAGATAGGGATAAGGTAGGCTCCTTACAACCCTGATAAAGTAATTAAATTTGGTTAGTTGTGTGAAAAATTAATAGCTAACAGCAAATTTGTTTACGAAAATAAACTACAGTAATGAAAAGTCAAGTTTATCTTATTATGTCTCCTGTAACCCCCTCCACCGGAATGAATCAAAGATATAGGATACCTCAGAAGTGTTGTGAGATGCTCCATTACAGATACATCACCCACACCTAGAAGGAAGACTGGAACAAACTACCAGAGGATTTAACAATCTTTATCCAAGATGAACTGTCGCAAAATTAATGTACGGTATACATACATTGATTTTGTAATCGTTGGATGTAGAACATTTAAATATGACATATGTAACGGGTGGTAATGCAAATAAAGGACATGTAAAGTACTTACACAAACAAGAATCGATTCCAACATACTGTTAACATAACAGGCAAAAAGAAATGTGGAAACAGAAAGTAATATAAAACAGGGGAAAGACAATACAATTTGGTTGCTAGATGCAAGTAATAAATAATGCTTAGGGAGAGACACCATGAGAACTTGGTAGTATCAAGACACTATTAAATTGTTGTAGAAGAAGGAAGATGCTGAGAACAGTTATAGTACAAAAGAAATGAGATAGTAACACGCACTTTAGACAAGGTTGTTAATAGTGGGATAAATACCAAAGCAAACTATTCTGAGCACTACAGCAGCATAAAAAGACTGTAGGAAGCATTGCACTCTGCATAGAAAACCATTGAGTGGTAGTTTTAGCTTTATGGAAGTGTACCCTATAACGTTCAAAATGCAAAGAAATATTTATTCTATCATCTGCTAAGTATTTACGAGTCAAAAACGGCAAAGATTTGCAAGATTTTAAAAGATTAGTATCGACTAAATATAACATCTGAACACAAATCCCACAATGTGCATGCTGTGTATTTTTAAGTCATGTGTTCATGTCGAACTAAGTTAAAAACGATACAAATGTGCTCTCCAACATACATAATTCTTAATCATCATTATTATTTTTAAATAAATTAAATTCCACTGCAAATGGACTCCTTTTTATGTGTGTTTATCCTCTATATTTTGCTTACTGCCTCACTAGTAAGGGCAGTCTCTATCTAGAGCAATATGCTCATTGCCCAACACTAAAAGCAATAATTAAATTATACTTTCCAATATTTCGTTGATGTTTTGTTGAGTAATACTTTGTATGACAGACAAGGATGGGATAAGACTTAGAGTAAAATATATAAATGAAGTACTGACAGTGAAGTAAATGCAAATATACAATATAACAATAACTATTTGTGACAAATCTTCACTTATCTTAATAAACATTAATTCAATTACAGGACAAGTTTTGAAATTCATTGATTTCATCATCAGATTTGTTTTTCAACTTGTTTATTTACTTATTACAGTTACTGCCGCTACGTGATGGATTGTTAGCTATGGAATGTAATCTACTGGAAGTAAAACAAATTTGTTGACAGAATCAATAGGCGGAATTTCAAAATTCATTACACGATCTTTATTCTTTAAAATAAATATTCTCTCTCACACCATTAAATCTATGGGTTCCATTAAATGTTTGAATAATTTAACTTCAGGATTTATTTCATTTTATTTACTTTTTTCATATTTTAAAAACTACATGAGCATTTAGCTTTCTCCCGCCTCTGAGGCCCCAGATGTTTACTACTGATGACACTGGTATTTTTAAACAAATAAATTTATAAATCAAATTATTACTTACGTTTCTACAACTAATTCATAGGCACTTAAACTTGCAGGCCAGTTTTTGGGATATCCCAAGCTGCCTTGGTAATCACTTAGGGACGTAGTAAGCCTTCTCAGCTGCTTCTCATATTGTTTGGCCATAACTTTTGGCTGGAACTTTCTGAACAGCAAAATAAATTAAACATATAAATAAATTGCAGCATTTTGGCTTAAACTTCAAGGTGATCAGGAATTTCAAAGTGATAAAATTAATCTTTTGGCCAGTATTAGCTGTAAACTCATCTTCAGGTGGGCTGAAAGTTCAAATGTTATCATTTGCATGAAGCATAGTTGGACAGTACGCAACACCAATGTAATTTGTGAAGGGGAGGGAGAGCACAGATTTAAGGGTATATAAGATAATGGAAGGGACATATATATGAATTCTTTGAAATAATTCTTAAACAGTCATTAAGGTATTTTGTCCATCCCTGTTTCAATATTTGCATATGTGGTGACTATTAATTACTGCACCATTAATACAAGAATTGTGGAAAATTATTCACTTCTTTTTTATACTTTAATTAAGTTTAATCTTAACAACCATGCCTTATCCATTCTTGGAGCTGCAGATGCTTATATGGGCTTTCAGGGAGTAGTTCACAACTTTACCACTAGTTAGCACTAGGAGACAATGGGATCTAAAGCAAGAGGCTAGTATCTGAAAACTTATAGAATAGGTTGTTTTAATACTCAGTTCTTGCTTGGTAAACAGTACTGCCTGTTGTCCATTGTTCTCTGAACAAATTATAAACAGAATTTAAATATATGTATAAGTGGCCAAAAATGTAAGAGAGAATAGTTTAAAAAAAAAAAAAAAATAATTTCTTTGTTATTGAACATTTTCAAGGTTACAATAGTAGAATATTAGTTCTTATAGTGAACCCATACCAATTGAAAATTTAAGTGATAATGTAACACAAAAGTCGGATAAAGATGGTGGTTTTATTAATGACTTTCCAACACTATTTCTAAGTAGCAGTGCTATGTTGCCAATGAGGTTAAGTTCATTAGCCATACTCTTCCCCGAAAGTGAAGAAGGGTGTTAATATGGAAAGTGGTTATAAAAATGCTGTCATAAAAACAACAATGCTTTGGGAAATTGTGCTGGAGACCACTTTTTTAATTTCAGTGATATACTTATGGTACATATCATACTTTGACTATACTAAGCATGCTGTGACTAATACAACAGCAGTAGTACGAGGTGCATCCAGAAAGTAAGTTTCCCTATTTTTTTTAAAACAAAGAAAACATAGTTAGATGAAAAACATTATTGGTAACAGGTACAGCAATGTTTGAGCTATTTTTCGACATAGACACTACAAGAATTGAGACACTTGTCATATCGTGGGATCAACTTTTGTATTCCTGTGTCATAGAAGTCTGCCGCTTGTGAATGGAACCAGCGTGTGACTGTCGTCTTCAGCTCTTCGTCGTTGTCAAAACGCTGACTGGAGGATAGGAATTTCTTGAAGTGCAAGAAAAGATGGAAATCACTGGGAGCAAGATCAGGACTGTATGGTGGATAATCAAATAGTTCCCAGTCAAACTCTTGCAGGACAGTTGCTGTGCGCCAAGCCATATGCGGACAAGCATCGTCATAGAGCAGCACAACACCTGAAGTAAGCATTCCATGCCTCTTGTTTTTAATGGTACATTGCAATTTCCGCAGTGCTTCACAATAACAGTCAGCGTTCACTGTTTCACCTCTGGGCAGGAAGTCAATGAGTAGAATACCCTTCCTCTCCCAGAACATCATGCACATCACTTTCTGCACCGACACAGTCTTTTAATTTCATCTTGACCAGAGATCCACTGTGACGCCAATGCAGTGGCCGCTGCTTGGTTTCCGGGGCAAAGTGCGAAATTCACGTCTTATCGCCCATGATGATCCTGTTGAGGAACTTGTCACCATCATTATGATACTGCTGCAGAAATGTCAGTGCTGCTCGTAAACGTTTCGTTTTGTGCTCGGTGTCAGATTTTTTGGCACCCACCTGGCACACAATTTCCTGAACAGCAGGTGCTTAGTGACAATTTCATGCAACAAGGATCACGATATCTGCGGAAAATGGCTGCTGAGCTCCATAATCGTGAAGCAACGGTTCTCCACAATGCACTGCCGCACCAGCTCAACAAGGTTATCATTGATGAGGGTGCTCTTCATCATGGATACTTTGACGACCTTCGGAAAACTGCCTGCACTGCGACGCACCATCTGTTTGCTCATGATGTTCGGCCCATAGACCTGACAGAGCTGATGATGAATTTTGATCGGCACTATGTTTTGTGCAGTAAGAAACTTTATCACTGACCGAACCTTGCAGGCGGTGGGAGAACGAATAAGAGCTGCCATATCGGGCCGCTGCTGTCGTGCTACTGGCACCAGCAGGACCTGTCCGCTGGTATATAATTGATACATCATAGATATGTTATGCATGTGCAATTTTCCCGGCTAAATATGTTTACTTTAAAGAAAACAAAATCGGGAAATTTACTTTCTGGATACGCCTCGTACTTTCACTCCTCCAGGAAGCTCATGGCCTTGCTGAAAGCATGCCATCAGATTTTTTTTCCCCCCTTGTACCTTAATTTCCTTCCAGCTTTTCTGTAGTTTTGCTTCAGTTCTGTGTTATAGAATGCAAATCTAGGTCACTTACTCTTTTGGTTGTTCCAGGTTTGTGTAATATAGAAAACAGATGACTTAAGCAGGATATCAAAATCTGAGGAAGGGGAGGGGTCCATATAATGCTTCTTACATGTGGATACCCACCCTTTTTAAATATGGCAAGGAATGCCAAGAAAACTTCACATTTTTATCAAATCAATGACCTTATATTAACCGGTATCACATAATTAATGAAAGAATTTCTCTTCTGATAGCATTAATAAGTTGACTGGAAATACTGTGTTGCAAAAAAGGGTATTAGTGCAATGCATTTATAAAATTATTGTCAAATTGTCTGCATAAAAAAGAGTTGAAGCTTTTTAAGTGATCTTCACATAATCTCATTCTACTGAATGAGAAAACTGTACCCAAATAGAAGTAGACCCATGTGCACAAGAAGCAAATGCTTTTCCATTAATTTGTTACACACCTTAACCATAAAATATAAAATTAACCATGGTTACATACCTGCGAACTATTTTAATATCACGTAATACCCTGGAGACAGCTTTTTCAAAAGCTGGTATTCGGAAAAGAACTTCATCCTGCGTCTGGACATTCTTTATTAACTGTAATAAACATTATATTTCTTAGTAGAACTGTTATGCATTATGATCATGTTAAAACAGTATCTCTTCCTGGATTACTTGCTTAAGTACAGTGAAGCCCAACCTGCTCTCTTAAGAGCTAAGGTTCAAAGTTCATAGTTCACCCCACCTACTATATTTGAAGAAATTGACAAGATAAACCAATCAAGTTTCAGTTCTTGGCAAAAGGAGTGAAAATGATTGGGCAGGGAAACTCCCTACATTCCCTCTCTCTGTAAGGTTGGGCATCCCTGCTTAAGCATATTGTGTGACAAAAAGCTCATTTTGTATTTTGGGAGACAGTGTTTGCCAAAACAAGGAAAAATTGACCTAAAATTATACCTTCAATGATAACACTGCTCTGAAATTAGCAATGTAATAATAGTGTATCTGGATCAAATAAAACCTTTTGAGATGTTTATTATCACGTATACAAAAGCTTAATTAACAAATAATTCAACTTACATCTAGCCAATTGTGTCTCACTTCCCCACTGTTCAGCATTACATGGCCTTCCAAACTGACACCAGTGTCATTTGCAAATATTAGTTTTCTTCCTAAAAAAAAGTTAATTAAGAAACAATGCAGTCCATTATGACAGAAAATTATTGCAAACCCATTTCATTTTATGTACATTTGAGAGCACAGAATCTTGCCATCACAACTAATTTCCAGTAGTTTTCTCATATCTAATGTTGGTAGAACCTCCTTATCATTTGTTGCCCATGGCAGTCCCTTTGTGAACCAGTTTCTTATTGGTCTGAAGTGAATTTCAGCACACAAAGTTAACTTATGAACAAATGCCAGTTGTAGGTGAGAAATGAAAGCGGAGGGGTAAGGAAAGTTCAATCCAAGTGACTGGAAGGTGTTGCCTCATATTTATGAAGTAAACAGAAGACAGACGACAAACAAAACTCATTTTCCATAATGAACAAGGTTAATGACCTATACTGAATATGTTTAAGAATAATATCAAGGCAGTGGAGTGCATTTACTTATAAATAGCAATTAGTAGCACACAGAGTAATTGATGCCTTAATTGCAGAACTATGTCAACCACCCCTCTACAGGGTTGGAAAGGTAGAATCAGGCGACTGAAAAATTCAATGCCATAGCCGGGATTTGAACCACGGATCTCCCGGTCTCTGTCCGGTTACTCTAACATGCCGGCACGACACTAAATTCTCCAGCTGATTTGCATTTAGTGTCATGCCGGCATGTTGCCATGGTAGCTCAGTGGTTAGAGCAACCGGATGGAGACCGGGAGATCCGTGGTTCAAATCCTGGCTATGGCATTGAATTTTTCAGTCGCCTAATTCTACCTTTCCGACCCTGTCCAACACACTGCTGGTGTAGAAGAACAATTAACCCCTCTACAATTTTATACCATTCTGTAAATAGTAGAGATTGAATGTACACCAATGCAAGATGAGGCACTAATTAACATTGTAACACAATCTCCATTTTTGTTGTTTCCATGCTCCCCATATGGTCTATTATTACCTTCGTGATAACCTCTTCCCACCAGGTGATGACTGGACCCATTTATTACCTGGAGGCATCCAGCAGGTGGTGTACCTCCATGGCAGGATGACAAGATCATAAATGAGGATTCCTGCAGATTTTACAATGGACTCAGAAACCACATTGGGCCTTGAGCATACTTCAAATGAGCCATTTAGAGGTGATGGCCTGGACTGGGGGACCTAAAACCCCCAACCCAAACCATGGACTCTCAGTTCAAGTGCCACAAATAAAACTGAGCTACCATAGTGCATTGTGGATGCCAATTCTCTTACACACTTACACATGTTTATGCATATTATATCATATTTAAAATAATACAAATGAATAACATTGCTCAAGAAAAATGTTTAATGTGCAGCTAACTTTAGCTTTTACAGTCTAATATTTAAGCAGTTTAATTTCAATAAAACAAGCCTGTCACAATACAAGGAAGAGATTGAAATATTTATTTGTAACTCATTTTCTAGGAAACCATTAGACAAATAATTAAAAGATAGCATTTATTCTGAATAATGATTAAAGTTTCTTACCTATCAGATTCTTAAATCTTTAACCTTATTAATCTCTGCAACCAGTATCTGCCAATTGAAAATAAAGGGTAAGTAGGCTATCAATCACAATAAAGGAATTGCTAGGACCGGATTAAGGGGTTTACACTAAAAGAGGGAAGATTTGGGGGGAGGCTGTTATATTAACATTGCATTACCATTAGCTCTTATATTGGCAAGATTCCATGCACTAGAGTGTACACTACCATAAAAGATATTACGGTGTTATCTTTAATCCATAGGTGCAATTATGACACTGTTGACCAACACATTTAGCAACAAGAGTGTGAGTAATAGTCAATGTACACATTGCCAACCGAGCTTAAAGTTGTTGGTAGAGGGGACATTGTGCATTCATAATCAACATTTATTTCTGGATGAGAGAAGGCTGTAAAATTAAGAAAATAAGAGGGATGTTGAACACTTTTAAGAAATTAAAAAGTGAAAACATGTAATGAAAAGCAAAATAAACATTCTGACCATTAGGTCTTTAAAAAGTATAAATAATTTCCTTAATGCTGACCATTGCCTAACACCATAACATGTAAGCAAACCATGGGACTCCTTATCAAGATGCACCATTATAACAATGGTTATTTAAGTTAAGACTATCTTAGACTAGTAAGAACATGGAAAAACATTGGACTGCTTTTCACAAATGCTGTTAATGGAAACAAAACTCAAGTTACGAGGCATATTTCAAAACTAAGGTCCGGTGAACAATATTTAATGGATGGTAGGCCTGAATAATGTTTCACACCTGCAGCACTGTCTACCAACTCCTGAGGAACTACCTCAGTCTTGGTGTGATGCAGTAGGCATTTGCCAGTCGGTGAGAGCAGATCAAATGGCCATGACAATCGTAGATCCTGCCAGTTATGAAGTGTGCAGTGTGATTAGAATTTTACTGGCAAAGGATCGTTAGCTGCGAACATAATGGACCGGACATAATGAGTGAAAAACAGGTTCGACACTGGTGTCAAGAATTTCGAAATGTGCATGATGAACAGCGGAATGGTAGACCCAGTGTTCGGACTGATGAGATCGTTGAGCAAGTGAACCAAAAATTTTGAAGTGATCAGCATTTGACGATTAGTGCTCTGGCTGATGAATTCCTAAATGTTGCTCGAACTTCACTCTTTACAGGATTGTCACTGAACAGCTTGGATATCGGAACCTTTGTGCGAGGTGAGTGCCAAAACTGCTCACTGGTCAGCACAAAGAGCAATGAATGCGTAGTGCATGACAGTTTTTGGAGTACTATAGACAAGATGGAGATGATTTGTTTTCCCACATTGTTATGGGTGACGAGACATGGATAGCATACATCAGTGTAGAATCGAAACATCAGTCAATGCAGTGACGCCATTCCAGTTCACCCAAACCAAAAAAGTGTAAGCAATCACCGTACACAAATCGCACAATGATGGCTACTGTGTTTTGAGATGAAAAGGGCATCCTTTTGATTGATTTCATGGATTGTGGGTCGGTGTGGAAGTGGCGTCATCTGGTGTGTCCATGATGAAGCTGCTTAGATTGTTGAGTGGTGGGATTTCGAAGTTCATTATCGTTTTCATGCATTTGATTATGGTATGTTTTCCCAAACTTTTAGTTCTGTTAGATTGGTGGTGCATTTCAGGAATTTGACTTTAGGGTTGATGTGGTTTGTGGTTCAAAAATGGTTTGCTATGGCAGATTTTCCATCTGTTTGTTGGATATACATCTGAAACTTTCTTTCCTTCTGGTTTCAATATTTCTTTTTGTTTTACCAACACAACCATGTCACAATTTTCACAGTTAATTAGGTGCATGCCAAATTTTTGTTCTTGTGAAATTTTATCTTTGACAGGGGAAGCTAATAGATTCTGAATTGTGTGTTTATTCTGTGGTGCCAATAATATGTTGTATTTTTTGAAAATGTTATTAAATTTGTGATTAAGCTGAGGATGGTACATGAATTTTATGAATTGTTGATTTGGTTCCTACATACAGAGGGTTGTATTTTCCGTAATGCTTTTTTGTTTCTGGTGCTGTGTACTATATTAGTGCTGTAGCCATTTACTTTTGCTATGTGGAGAATGTAGTTGTATTCATGTTCATATTCCTCTTTGCTGAGGGGAAGGTTGACAAATCTATGCACAAGGCTGTTGAAAATGGAGTGTTGATGAGATTTTGGATTGAAACTGTTACTCAGTATATAATTGACTGTATGTGTGCATTTTCTAAAGATGCCAAATAAGAGGTGTTTTGTTTTCCTGAAGATCTTTAAATCCAAATATGGATTTCTCTATTTCCAGTGTGAATTGTATAGAACTGTCTTATAGGTTGAGGAGTTTTAGAGCATCATCTGTGAATTTTGTAGGTACTATGGCGAAAATATCATCTACATATCTGACCCAGGTCTTTAACAGTAATGGGAAGGCTTTGATAATTCTAGATTCTGAATGGCTGATGAAAAGTTTAGTAAGGAATGGTGAAAGTGAGTTTCCCATAGCCAGTCCAGAAGCTTGTTTATAAAATTTGTTGTAGAACTGAAAGAAGTTTTGTTGGATGCAAAGATTAGTGAGGGTGGAGTAGTCCTCTATTTCTTCCTGTGGGATTTCAATGTCAGAAAACCAAAGGTTTAGGGGAGAGAATAATTTGGAAGTAGGAATGCTGAGGAAAATGGATTTCCATAGAAAGACACCATAGAATCTTCTGTGTTGATGGTTGTGTTTTGAAGATACTCGACCAGTTCAAAAGAGCTTTTGATGCTCCTATCAAATTGTTTAGGTAATTGAACCTGTTGGAAAGTTTGTATGCAGTGGAGTCTATACTGTTAACTATGGGTCTCATATTATTACCTGGTTTGTGCATCTTTGGAAGGGCTTACAGTCTTGGAAGAGTTGGGTCACTGAATTTTTCGGTTTTTTATGGTATTTTGACATCTTTAATTGTTTCTGTAAAAGACTTAATGCTGGATTTTGGGGAATCAGATTTGATCTCTACATAGTTATTATCCAGCAGAAGGTTTTCTGTCCTAGAGATATAATCTTCTTGTTCAAAATAACAATTCTGTTTCCCTTGTCAGCTTTTGTATATATGACTGGTTTTTCTTTCAACAATTTTATGGTTTTCCTGTAGTGGTTATTATGGTGTTGGTCCTGGCTAACCTTTCTTAAAGCTTTTTCACATTCTTGTTTAATTATGGACTGTTCACTGCGTTGTAGCTTCTGAGTGGCTACTTCAATGTCTGACACGTAGTCTTAAATTTTTACGGAGAAATCTATGCACGTTTTGATTCCTTTGTTAAGCAAGTTTTCTTCAGTTTGTTATGTTTAAACATGGAATAAGCTTAGACAATACAGCTTTATAGAAAAACAATTAAGACAAAATGAGCACTCAATGCAGCAGATTTACAAAAGATCTTTTCCTATGATGGTACCTCTTAAAGCACAGCATTTTCCTGATGATCTGCACGCCATGCTATACCACGAAAACATATTATGTGTTTTTGAGACCAGCTAATACGTGTATAAGCTCTGCCAATTAGTACTCCATATTTTGTAAGTTAAGAAGACATACTACCTTCTTTTAGTTTTATAAAGGTTATCAACAAATTAAAATTACATCACAAATAACTAACTTTTGCTGATTTAATTTGAACTTCACTTTTAAATGAAACAGACATCTCAAAAAAATTTCACAGCATGTTTACTTACCCTGCAAGGAGCTCATAAGCTGGGGATGATGTCGAGCTAGGGCCTGGAAGCTAAGCAAACAACCACGGAAATGAGTGATGTTCCATCCGCAGTCCCAAACCACGCTCTGTAGTCCTAGAGTATCACAAAGAGCTGTCTGTAGCCGCACTATTTCATCTCGTATAGGTTGAGTTGCTGCCAATTTCTCTAGTGCATCACTCACATTATTCTGAAGCCATGGCCTGTTAATCATGTCATAGCACTTAATCAGCCCAGCTATGCCTTGTGCTTCACTTCGCTACAAACATTCTACCAACATTTATGAAAGAGAAAAACAAAGAAAATTAAAACCTTTTTATTACAATTGCAGGTGACCATTCTCATTTCAGATAAATTAAGTTTTATATAATCTGTGATCTAATCACAAAGATACTTACACTAGTTTTTCCTCATCCTTTGACTTCTTTATTTCCCTTTTTAAAACAAAACTGCCATGTAATGGATCATTTTCTTCAAAAGTCATGCTGTTAAAACGAAACTCTCTTGTATTTGGCTTTTCTGGGGAAGGCTGAATATTGTCAACGTAAGTTGTAGGTAAATCACAGGCTTTTAAAATCAGCAGAACTGCTTTTCTCAAATCTTGCTGCACTAGATTAATCCTCACTGATCGGAAAGTACCTGAAGGAAAGAATCTTTTATGTACCTTTCAGCTCTAGGTACTACTGGATGCCATTCTTTGAGAGCAAAAGAATGGCTTTCATTGCAAAAATTTCATACTGCTAGCCAAGACTACCCAATCATTCTGGTGAACATCTAGCACACTTGGCCACCACATGATCATTTGTTTTTTAAATATTTATTCCTTTATGTCAATTCCTAATCCCTGTCAAGGATTGTTTATCTGTTGTTCTAGTGATTTATGTTAATATTGTACTGATAGAGAATTTGCATGTCCAGTGTTATTTTTAAAATGGCTCAACCAGTTTTGATAATACTTTCACCACTGAAAAGGGCAGTTTTTCCCAATGAACATCAAGCACAGGATATTTCCAAAATATTAAAATTGGGGCGTTAGATGGGTCTTTCACATTCATGTCGCCCAAATTTCATTTTAAGTTCACAGGATATTTTGGTTTTCTTGTTGCTAATATAGAAGCTTTTTCGTTTTTAAGAAATATCAGCCCTAAAGGGTAGAGGGGTGACTTAAAATCTTTACAGGCAGATGTTGGGGAATCTTTTTATATCAAATAATTTCAAGCTTATTTTGCCAAATATTGATATTAGGTGTGGTCCAGTTAAATTATGAATATTTGCTTTAGGATCCGTCAAAAATGACAAGAGCATCCCCTGCCCTTGCTCTTCACCCCATATATTGAAATCTGCAAAACTGTTGAGACTGGACAACACTTTGGATATTTATGCTTTAAGACCTGCCAATAATTATAGACTACCTTACAACTTCCAAACATATCTCATTTTTAAACTGTCTGACAAATCTGAACTAAACTTTGCTCACTTTAGGACCAAGCAAAAATTATAATGAAACCTCACAGATTTAGAAAACTACTATCTTATTTTTCAAATCTTAAATAGAAATGAATTGGTCAGCGGAGAAAGGAACTAAGTTATTTTTCAATACTTTTCAGGAGAGACAAAAAAATGTTTGTACATAAAACTCTTATCAGAATTTCCTATTTGGCATTTTATTACATTGTTTATTACAGTCTTGGTAATATACTCACTTCATTGTTAGTAAATATCACAAAAAGTCATTTTGAAAAAAAGTGACTTACTTCCTTTCTCCACTAGATGAGCAGTTTACTACAGTTTAGCACCTTTATTAATTTCAAAATGTAGTTTTAGTTACAATACTGAGGTTTAGCACCTTTAATACCACAACTACAATATTTATACTTCATAAAAACAAACACAAAATGAAAGGCAGATCCAAATTTGCAATGAAATCAAGAATTTTGGAAAAAACACGAATGAATAAAATGCAAATATATGTTATATTCTTTTATCTGTAATGAATGTTTATGAAATCACTGGCCACTGCAACAGCTTTATAAAACTTAAGCGCATCTTCCTCATGTACATATTTCACTACTTTTGTATGTCCTCCATTTTCTTCTTCTAAATGGGCACTTTGAGTTGTGGGTATGCTGACCCCAGATGCATACAAAAATTTGATTGCGTCTTCAGCAAATAGAATGAATGTGTCAGACAGCTGTTGATGAATGGGTGTGTCCTTACTGTTCCAGGTTTAGCAGCTTCGCAAATGAATTCTTTATACTGGAAAATGGCAAATGTTTCTTTCTTATTTCTTGGAAAATCCTTATGTACTGTTTCTGCAGAACCAACATTTTTCTTGAAAAACTGTGGCCACCACTTGTCAAAATTCATAATGCTTTCTGTCTGAAACATTGTCACAGTAATTGCTGATACACTATTAGCTATCAGCTCCACATGTTCTTTAGGAGTATAAACCCTGTCACATTTTGAGATTTTTCTCTTCATTACACCAAATACTCGATCACATGGAAGGTAAGAATGACCCCTCTCTGGAAATCTGTGAATGATCTTGTTCATCTTGCCCAAATGTGTTAATGCAAGGCCCATTCAGATTAGCGTGTGGTTTTTGTTTTGCCCTGGCGCTCCATCAGAGAAGAGGTGCAGTTCTGTAATATTTTCTGGAAGAGAAGTTTGGATGTAATCATATAAGGAACATACCTCATTTGCCCCCTTCTTTCCCTCACCTTCGTGATAAAGATACATGGCACAATGTCTAGATGGCACAATGTATATTAAGATCAATTTGTGCTGCCCTCTTGCAGCTGTCAGTAATATGAGGCTTTTTATCTTGGCTTCTAGTTCCTCACATTTGCTGCAAACATCAATTTGTGGGCGGCCAAAAGCATAATTAGCATTTTCAGAGAAGTTCTTTCTATAAAAATCATACTTAACATCTAACTCTGGATATTTCTACCGAAAAATATCATGCATTGTTTTAATATTCAAGCATGTGTCCAAGTATTTTATTTCTTTGCCAGCATAGTGGGTTGTCCTAAGGGGGAATGAATGCATATGTTCATATATTGCATTCAAGACATCTGTAATTTTGGTAGTGCATTCATTTTCACCTCGTTTATCCCTTGGAATTTGTCCTTAGGAGATTTGATATTCGATACATTCGTTTCTGTGATACTGCATGAAGGTTAAGAAAAGCTTGTTTGCAAATGCCCAGGCGTCTACCTTCTGTAACAACAAAATAGTCAAAAGAATGTTTTCTCTTGTTACCTGCAGGTTCATTATGCTGTTTCCTTGGTTGCCTTTGCTTCACCTCTTTAGCAACAATAAGCCCTTGTAAATATATATCTTGAGCATTTTTATCTCCTATGTTCAGAAAATCTGACAGAATTTTCAAGCGTTGTGTATCATTAATACGGCGAAAGCATTCCATCTGACACCTAAAAAGAGTTGAATCACATTAGCATGTGTCACAGGGCTTATTGTAAAATATAAAAGTAATGCAATACTATGCATTTTATTCACTTACTTGCAATCTGCTCCAATGCTTTTTCCAGGTACAGGATTGCCCTGATAGTTCAAGTATGGTAAGCCATGAACACTTGCATATTTTATTCTTTTTCTTTTGTGTTGCTTGTCATTTATTTCTTTCTTTTAGGTGACATAATCAGTTAACTACAGCAACCTTCCAACTAAACAACTGCACTCTCAACAATAAAATTACTGAGGAACAAGAATAATGACGCAGCTGTAATAAGACACACATTGTCGAAGCACATTCTTGGAGCAATAAGAGCACTTCACATACGGTTCATACCAACCTAACTGAGGAGAAAGGAATTAAGTCACTGACATAATTCCTTTCTCCTCCTGATGAAGATTCAGGAAGTGGATTTTCTCCGCTAAGGAGTCATTGGGCATAATTCCTTTCAAAAAAGGTCGATGCATTTATGTCTAATCATAAAGGATGCGCGAAAAAATGCAAAAGTGAAAAAAATGACCTAATTCCTTTCTCCACCGGCCAATTCAAATATAATCTGGCTTATACATTGATTGGACAAAAGTGTGGATATTTTGGCTGCAGGAACTGCTGAAAATTATATGACACTTTAAAATTTTCAAATGCTACTTCTATCTTTATTATTACCTTAGATACAAATCTGTACCATATGACCTATCTGTATGAAACTCTGTGCACTTAGGCTATAAGAACTGGAGAAAATTCAAAATCTATCCCTACATATACATTCCTGATGTTCACATTTCAAACATAAAAAAAAAAAAAACTTATGTGTTTCATTCACATGACTTTCTCTACCCTCTATTGCTTATTAGTGGGTATACAAATTATTCTTATGAATCTACTTCATTTTAATTGAGATAAACCTTTCTGGAAATAGTTGCATTACACATTTTGTTATACATACAATGGCAATAGCATTAGTCAATTGGTTTAGAACTGGATGCTACATGCTGCCCTTAAAGTTCCATACTCTTTCTATGACATCACGAGAAACAATTGGAAATATACAGGACTTTAAAAGAATGGCTAAGTATTGAACAATTCAAACCATTAACAACAGATATCACGGAAATGGCTGACACCACAAAAAAGGTTATTTGAAATGAACTGCGTGTTTTAAAGAGATCTACATTTCTTGTGTAGTACATTTGTGTGTCACTTAACATTTGCGTGCGCACCCACCCACCCACCCCACTCGCACATGGACCTTTTTTTGGATTCACAGGTTCCCAAAATATGTATTTCTGGTGAAATTTTACAATATTATGCAAATTATCAATAGGAACACTATAAAGGTAAATAAAAGCTTGAAAAACCCAACTTACAAGATTGCTTCCTTTCATTTGTGAATTATAAAACTATAAAATTGTTTAAAATGTGCATCCTTTGCCAACAAATATGCTTTGCAACTTTTTCTCCAATTCTACTGCACTCTATAAAGTACGTCTGCATTGTTTCTTTTATTTCTTCTGCTGTTTGAAGTATTCTTTCTCACAACATTTCCGCATCAGGCGCTTCTGTAATGTACACATGAGTTTTCATGTCTCACCAAAGAAAAAAATTGATTGGATTTAGATCTGGTCAACTTGGTAGCCATCTTATTAGACCATTCTGAGCATTCCAGTGATCTATGTAGGTATTGTGTAGATGGCCACATGCAGCTCTACTGTACAGATGTGCACTGTCATATAATAGCCACACATCATTTCTTACTGCCAGGGGAACATTTTCAAGCAGAACTGGTAATGTTTCTTGAAGAAACTAAAGACAGATAGCTCCTGTCACAAACCTGAGGAAGAATCCACGGACCGATTAATGTGTTTCCTATGATTCCTGCCCAAACATGTACAGAATATCTGTGCTGAAAACTGCTTTGTCTTTGTATGTGGACTGTTGTTAAGCCCAGGTGTGTGCATTATGGTAATTAGTTACTCCATTTCTGGTAAACGTTGCTTCATCCATTGCAAAAATTAAGGGGAAGTCCCCTCCTTGTTGAAGAAACTATTCAGCAAATGCTGATACGTGTGATGTAAATGTCAACTCCAGAACATCAATGGGGAAGAGGCTACCAGTGTTGCATGGATAATTTGGAACAGTAATATTCAAAGATATTAACTCTTAACAGCCTGGTGTAACTTATACATTACAAAGTTGTTTTTGTTTTTTTTAGGTTTTAGGATTATTAATAAGCTTTTTTTTCACTGAGTCATATTACTAACCTTCAACAAAAAAATTATAAAAATTGTTTTATATTATAAAAATATTAATATTTTTGCAATAAAGCTGTTGTGTTTTTTTTTAAATAAAGAGCAAAATCCATGTGACTGCAGTCAAATGTAACCCCGTCAGCATCCAACTGTGCCATTACACCAATTATTTTACCTGGACCCTCCCCTTCCTTTACCACAGGCACATTTGACTGCAGTCGCTGGGACTCACACTTGTGACATTTGACTTTGAATGAACGGCCGGTCCATTTTGTATCACACTAATGATCATGGCTATTTGAGTCGTTTTGGTTGTGGTGCCAGTGAAAGTGATATAAAAGCCGGTTTGGGAATTAGAGGAAGAGCAGCATATGTAGCAAAATAATTCCAGCAATAGAGGTTTAAGAAAAGAATATTTCACAATGTGGTGGAAAACAGTTCTATATACTCAGATGTGGCCTCAAACAAGGAAAATCAGGGATAGAAGTAAGTGATATGGATTATCGAGACAGTGCTTACAGTTTACAAGGCAAGATAGGGTACAAAATGAAGGTTATGGAGTCAAACGAAAATAATATGCTCCACAACAAAAACATTGGAGAGCAGAGTGCTTCAGTGGTAAGGCCACACACAGGGAATGGTGGCCAAAGAAAATCTTGAAACACCACTACCACTACTACTATGATTTATATTCAGGAATGTTATTAAACAAAATAAAGAAAGGAAAAAAAACAAAAAAAAAACGAGTATGAGGTGGAAAGGCCATTAAGGCATAGTGAATTAACAGGTTACTCTGTTTCAAGATTTACCCAAGGTTAGGTTTAGGTTAGTGTGTAAACTGGATCCAAATAATTGGTATGATATTAGAAACTGTGCAGTAAATGAGACCAGAGCGAACTTTAGACATTCGACTAAATCTGCTTAATTATGCATAGAGATGAATTCTAACAAGTGTATTTACAAGAAGAAGTGGAAAACATTGCTATTTTCATGGATTATGCTAATACAGTTGGGTTGGCTGTTTCTTCTGTGTAGTGCAGCAGTAACAAAATGGAACACTTTGTCTACCTTTCACGATCATTTTGCTATAAAAATACTTTCTTAAAAAGGGAGGTCAAGCAGGTTACAACTCTTTTAAGTCTTCACATCTCATCCTGAAGCTACTATTATGTTATTTTCAACTGTAAAGTCACTACTTCTCACCATCTATATTATTAGGTAAGCATGGAACTGTTACTGAAGTAACAAGTAAGTATACTGATACAAGAATGTTGTGACGCAGGTGGTATGAGCTTATGAGCAAGGCAATGACCAACCGACTGGCCAGAAAGAAATAAACCAATAGGATACTCTCAACCAATGTAAAAGCCAGAATTGCATTGTTCTGAAATGTGCTTTTTCCTTGCCTCCCAAACATTCTAGAAGTCTCTGGAAAATCCTAATGGTTATATAAGTGAGTGTTCTTGTGAATGAGGAGTTAGTGAGCTGGTGAGGGCATTTCTGATGCACGTCCAATGTGGTTCTACAAATGAGTTTATGATGACAGTTATGACGTACAGTCAGTGCTACTTCTGCAAGAGATTAGGGATGTTTTGTGTTCGATTCCCCAGAGAGTGAATCATCCAAAGAAGAGGCTGCTCTGTTCATACTTCATTACACAATTATGCCACAAAGAAAAAAGTTAAGTAACAAGACAAATTTAACTAGATCACATTAGTTAAGTGACAGTGTGAACCTAGTGAAGTCAGTGAAAATTGACCTAGATCACATTAGTGAAGTGACAGTGTGAACTAAGAGAAGTCAAAGTGAAAGTTGAACTAGATCACAGGAATGAAGTAACAGTGTGAACTAAGTGAAGTCACAGTGAAAGTTGAATTACATCACATTAGTGAAGTGACAGTGAAAACTGGGCTGTCACAATTTTATTGTAAATTTTAAATATGAATATGGCTGGTAAAGAACGGCTAAGTACCAGGTCATGTTCACATGTAATTGGCTTAGTACAAATCAATTTAAGTAAACTAAAACTAGTTTAAATACGTATCCATACAGGTTCTCTAGAGGAACAGGCACATTAAACAATTATTGCATTGAGAACCTTTTACCCTCCCTGCCCAAATTTGTAATATATGCATCATACACATGAACTATTTGTTGTGATGAGTAACTGTATTAAAGATAAAACTCCATTTAGAACACTTGTCAGCACAAATGCAATTTACAACATTCTTTTAAAGCTCACTTTTAAACATAACCCATTAACATATGTTTACAGTAGCTTCTACTTGCTACATACTGAATGAGCTTTGGAGAAATGCATTCAGAGATATGGAGGTAGCTATGTGTTGCAGGTACATCTGCATCACTACCAGCCAAGTTCATGAATGAAGACGTTATACTTTATTATTTGGCTTTCTCCCGGTATATGTGTATATATTTCCTAGAAATACTATACCTCATTGTACTATTTTGACTCCCTTTAATGCAAACATTAACGAATGAATTTATACCAAAAACTGTCATCTAATGTTGTCAGAACATTATGCATAATTGTATTGTATTTAACACTTAATGCAGTTAATTTGGGGGAGAAATTAATGCTGGGAAAACAAATATCATAAAAACTGCAACATACTGTTCTCAAAGTATCAAGTTACAAATAGGCATTGATAGTGCTATGCTTGATCAAACCTCAGGTATCAAGTTTTTAGGTCTCCAGGCTGACACGCATCACAATTTGAAAGTTTGTGCAGAGCATCATTCAAAGACTTAAGATTGGTAATATTTGCACTTCAATTGCTGTATTCTCTCGACTCAAACTGTACAAAACAGCAGTGGCGACTCGTGATTTGCAAGTTTAGGAGGACGGCAGGTGATGTTTTCGTAATAAGCACCTTTACACAACAAGTTTTATTCTAAAATTTACCAAAAAAATATATGAAAACAAAACAACCATATAAACTAAATATTCTGTATATAATTTCTCGTTCAGTTTACTGCATGATTTTTGAGCACGTACCAATCCTATACTTTAGTGCAATTCAGAAGTAAAATATGTGAGCATAAATTAAACTATATTAATAATTATAGTATTATTCCCTTCAGTAACCCTTTTGTTTTTTATATTCTGCGATACACACAAGCATTAATGAATATTGGTTAAAATTTCAGTGGCGAACAGATGGTTTCATAACAAACGGCTATTCAGTGCTTTGTTTTCACAAAATAAATTATTTACAAAGCTTAATCACACATACTTACACATCTATAAGTCTGTGTTTCTTGAACACATTTCTTCTAACTTCCTACCTTCTATAATGATATTTATTCAGACGTCAGAGTAAGAACATAAATTCTTAAGGGGGAATAAGTGGAGTTTATGTTTGCCCAAATGTATCTTGTATCTAAATGTGTATGTGATGCAAGCAATCAATAACATGTATTGGAAAAATGTTCAGGAGTATAAAATGAACTGTAAGAAATTTGTTATGTACCTTACATCTACTTGCCTTCAAATAAAATAAAATAAAATACACCTTGACTATAACTAAACTAATCCGACTAATATTCTTGTAGATAAAATCCATCTTCCTCTCCTTTTGTTCAACAAAATGGTTGAAATCAAGGCCTTCTCAATATAACATGTGGCTAAAGCATTAAGTCTGTCTTTTCATTATTTCTTAACTAATTAATTTAACGTTGATATTGTAATGAAAAGAAGCTAGAAACAGTGATGTGTATTGAATTTATTTAAAGGTGAGTCGGAATTGTTACACTAACATCACTTAAGTTTACTCACTTAACATGTTTCGGGAAATGGTTGTTCCCATCCTCAGAAGCTAATCCGACTGGAATTAGCTTCTGAGGATGGGAACAACCATTTCCCGAAACATGTTAAGTGAGTAAACTTAAGTGATGTTAGTGTAATAATTCCAACTCACCTTTAAATAATTAATTTAACCTAATTGCACTGAAATTGGTTAAGTAAAGTATTTTATACAACACATGCTTCCTAACCCCATACACAACTAACCTGTACGTTTGTGAATCACAGCACTATGTGAGAGTGCATGCACTGTGATTATGTGACGCACAAATAAAAGCCACCAACATAGATTGTAGTATAAGGGGAATTATTTATTTTCAACTCTGAATCAGTTTAACTCTACAATGTTATACTTTAAATCACAGTATATCTTAAGAATTTAGTTAGATTTTAAATCAATTCACATAACAGAGTTAAATTTTAGACAGGACTGAGAGCATTTTTTTTTTCATATGGGGTGACAGTGATATTGAATGAATCCACATGGAAAAGACCGCGTGGAAAAAGAACCAATAGCAAAACTGCTATTACCTCTCTGCAACCCTCGCCTTCATTCTAAGCATTCCCCTCCGCATGTCTCAACTCTATCAGTATCTACAAATGCAAGATTTTCTAGATGAACTTGGTGTAGTCCAAATACACTATGTAATGAAAACATTCGAGCTACTCACTGTATAAGTGTTGCAAAAACATTTAAAAAAAATAAATAAAAAGCTATAAAACTAAATCGGGGAGTGCTGAAATTAATACTGCAATGATATCTGTTACCATTCCTTTCCTGTTTTTATTTTTTCATTTACGGGGCATTTATTTATGGGGAGGGCACCACCCTAGGGTCCTCCATTGCCAGCTGCCATTGCAATAAAGGCAACTAGTTTACTATGTTTATTTTTGCTTACTATATGAAATATGTACTAATTTTCGGGGACAGTCCAATATTATCAATGTTAAAATATTTAATGCATTTCCAAACAGCTTAAAATTACTACTACTTGGCAATACACACAAATATAGTCTGCTCTTATGAAATATTTGTAGAACAAGGCCTATTACTCTGTACAGGAGTTTATGAATGAGAACAATGAATGTGTCTACTTCAATTATAGAAAATAAGTTTTTTGTTAACCTCTATTTTCTTTGGCTGTACAGTAAATACCTTAACCATATGGTGGCATAGGTGCTGATGAGTGCATCACATTTAAGCATGCATTTATATAATTTACTTTAGCTAAATGTGCAGCAATGGTGAAGTTATTTTTTCATATGATATTCTTGAGTTGGTTGATATTTTAATTCTTATATGAATTTCCATCTCTTATAGAAATGGAAATGAGTGTACCAGAAATATGAAGATTTAACATGGGAAGCGGAGGCAGGGCTTTTTTACCTTAAAAGATTTCAGGGTAAATAATTATTTCTGAGCTCAATACTTACTATGGACATCATTTTTCTCTGTATGTTTGTTCCTTAAATAAAACTTTACTGTAGTTGGTCTTGTTGGTCTATTCTGTTGCAGTGTCTCAATGTAGGAGCTTAGTTGCTTAAGGGAATTTTCATTTACTGTCTGAAAGATGAAAACAATTTTATTTATTGAGATGATATGGTACTTTTTGCATTCTCCCTTAATACAGGTGGGTGCTTACATGCCAGAAATCATTCCTAAATAAATCCACACAGTACCTACATTATTAGAAAATCTCTCTCTAGCCCTCTAGGTATATTAATTCAAAAGATCTTCTTTAGCATTAATATTCCTAATGTAGCATTGCAAGAGGGTTTTCTTGCCTCAACTCTTGTATGATTTGGTCTTCTTACCCTCTCTGATGGATACCGCCCAAACAAATCTGGATGCACAGAGAAATAAAAGGGCCTTAGAGCTGTTGCCACTTCTGCTGAACTAAGAAATCTACTAATTTTTGATAACTGGCAGCCATTTGCAAGATGAGCAAATAAGCAGCCATTCTTCTGGATCTCAAACCTATGCATAAAAATAAAATATTAATTCAAACAACTGAATATACAGTTTAGCCCAAAATGAATAACCCACAATATTTTTTCTAATACTTCAAGTTATGTCAAAGAAAGATTATGCTAAATTTATATTGCTAATATGTTGTTAAAGTTAAGTGAGGTGAGTGGCTATGTCCTTGTTGATTGATCTTCAAGTTAAGCAGCTTTGAGCTTGGTTGGTACTTGGACAAGTGACCTTCCACCTCTGGCATAAGCTATGTGGAGCATAACTTAACACACCATGGTTCCGATTCCATGTTAAACTGTAGGTCCTCAACGTTCATTTTGGATGCTTTTCCTAATCATATTGCTAATATATAATTAATATTGTGTTTTAAGCACCAAAAGGTTGTATTTTTTGTCAACATAATTACTGGATGTGAATATGTGCAACAAATCATGCACCAGTTGTCAAGGTACTGCACAACTCTAACTCTTAAACATGATGTGGAATGTAAATTCTCATTTTGGTCTTGAATTCTCATGGGAAATAAAGTAAACTTTAAAGGCTGGTTCACAACCAACGAGAACGATAACCAGAACAAGAACGCGAAAGTTGAAATACATGTATTCAAATGGGAGTGTTCACAACTGATGGGAAGCGTTCCCGGGCGACGGGAACGGGAAAGAAGAGTTGCCCAACTTTTAACTTTCTTGTTCTCGTTCCTGGGCATGGCATATTAGACTCTTCAGTCTAGCGATTATTCTAGGGCATCGTGACATGAAACAACCACTAGTGCTCTCTATAGTCGCTAGCTGGAAACATGAAACTGGAAGGAATTAGTAGTAAATGTGCTTCCTAACCTCATCCCAACATCCGCAAATCTAATCAGCATAGGTTCCTCTGGTGAAGGGGTCATTTGTAGTTTGTTTACATGCAGCTCAAAACTGGCTGTTACCTAAAAAACAATGGAAAAAATCTGATGTGTTACACTCACATGACTTTCTCTACTCTTGTACAAACTATTTTTACAAACGCTTATTCTCCATATGCTTCATGTTAATAGAGATATTGAGATGTCAATCTTATTGCTAATTTTCTTGTAGATGCAAGGGGAATATGGTAGGTTTTAAGCCATAATCAAATATTTTAAGCACTGGTTGCATTCCATTCTCTTTGCATGTCCAGGACATAAAAAAAATTAATAACGTATTTGAGAAAAAGTCTAAGTATTGGAAAATCTAAAGGAATAACAAGCAATATCTCGAAAACGGTTCACTCAACAGAAAAGATGTATATGACATAAATTGTGTATTTTAACACAATCTACATTTTTTGTGTAGTAAAAATTTGTCTATCTCTTATGGTTTACCAGTTATGCAAAAGTCGTTCACAATGAAGAATACTTTTGGAGATATTCCCAGAGAAAAATTTGAGATATACATTTCATTTCTCATGAAAATATCTTAAACATATGACATTTTAATCAAAATCGTTAGAGCCATTTTTGAGAAAATTAAAATTTTCGAAAAATTTTCCATGTAAAGGGTAGTATGGGGTGGGGGGATTTTCTTGAAAACCTTTGTGTCGCATCTCTGGAAGATACTAAACCTAAATACCAAGTTTGATGTTTATCCGACTGTTCGTTTCTGAGTTATACTGTTCACAGATACACACACGGACATGTTTCCAAAAATGCTTTTTTTGGATTCAGGGGGTCTCAAAACATGTATTTCCGGTGAAATCTCGGTATCGAATTTTTGGGTGGAATGCAATACTTCTCCTACTTACTATACGTAGTAGAGAAAGTAAAAACTACAAAGAACAGCTAAAACCGGTGGAAATGAAAAAAGAACAATAAACAATTTTAATGTATGCCATTAAATAAAGGAATGAAAGATTGCCATAAGTAGAGGGATCGGAAATATAATGGATATGCATTTAGATAATGTTTACTCTATTGAATTTTGGCGTTGGCTTGGCTAAATTGGAAGTAGGTGAAAAAATGTCATTGGTCAGTTAAAAACAAATGAAATCCAATGCGCGAAATTGACTTTCACTTTGTGATCGATATGCATTCCCGTTCTTGTTACTGGGCTGTTGTGAACCAATATCTTGCATGGTGCATTGCTTCCCGTTCTTGGGCGGTTGTGAACCAGCCTTAATTTAGGCTATATGAGGTTAAGTTTAGGTTAGTGCTCTCCTTATTAGCAAGCATTTCACCAAACATAGCAGTTTTATTTTCATCCTGGTAGTATGCTCAACTATCAACTTAAAGAGTTGGGTTTCAGCTTCCAAAGTGTTTTTTAATTATTTTGTACTCTATCTATAACTAATTTTGGTTTTTATTTAGTATATCGGGAGAGAAGCATGGCCCAACATAGCCGCAAAGTGTAACCGAGGGATGCTTTTGTAAAAAATAATTCTCTGCTTAAAATTGATAAAAATTAGCATTAAAAAGCATTTATTAGTAAGACAGTATTTTCCTTTCTTTATTTTGGACCCCTAATCATTGCAACTGCCACACATTTGTTAATCATTTGATAAAAGCTTTAACTCGGTGAACTACGGGACATTATTCCGTATGCGGGTAAGAGCTGTAAAATGCCAATCTAGTGGCCATGGTGGACATCTTGTCATGAGTTATTGCCGTGATAAAAAATGTGTGGTAATGGAATGTCACAAAGCAATGGAAATGTAGCTAAAGTAGATCAATTTTAGTTGCACAGATCCTAAGGCTACGCTGTTGTCACTCTGCAAATGCAGCTTATCTGCTCCACGACTCCTTTTAATAAACATCCCTCAGCTACGCTTTGTGACTTAGGGCCCTCAATCCCTCAGCTACGCTTTGCAGCTTTGAGCCCTCAATGTTGCAATGTTGGCAGCAGAATCCCACTGATAGCAACATTCCCATGATGCTCTACCTGCATATGGAATAATATACCTAAAATCTATCTACAACTCCATTACAAAGAAAACTAGAAATCAAAATATGGAAGGTGTTTAAATAGAAAAAATAATGGGGAAAACCATGTGAAATAAATGCTCAGATAATTGCTTACTTTTGCATTGCCACTATTTATTGGTTAAAGGAGGAAAGGGTGTACATTACACAAAAAGTAAGAACTTTGTTAAATTAATTAAAAGATGTAATGAAAATTGAGTCTCTACAGCATATATATATGATTCCAAGTTTCACCAATGAGTGTAAGACACTACTGTCAAAACGACTGAAATATTAAACAAATATTGTGAGTTATTCTGTTTTGCACTTTTACCTGCTTGGGAATCATGCGACCAAACTATAAAACATATACGCTACTCCAAGCCAGCAATGCAAATCAAAAGTTCAGCATTAATAAGCATAGAAAATATGACAAAAATATAAAAGCACAAGGCAAAATCAAAGCTATCCAGAATAACATGTATGATCCTTTAAAGTTTCATAAATCGTAAAACTACATGCAAATAGGGCATTCAAGTGCGTAAACCTCCGACTAAAACCGTAAGTGCAGTTCACTCTAAGTTGAATCATCTCTTGTTCAAGCTGGACATTATTCCGTATGCGGGTAGGAGGTATGAAATGTTAAGAAATTTATGGGCTCGGGGTCTTTTAATCCGCAGAGTTGATTGTGTAGTATCCTGGGTTCTCATTCGAGTTTAGACGCACAGATCCCTCAGCTACGCCCTGTCGTCGCTACGCAGTTGTGGCCTGCTACTATCCTCTCCTTCTGAAAAACCAAACATCCCTCGGCTATGCTTTGCGGCTTAGGGCCCTCGATGTGTTAAAACCCCGAATCTACAAGTTTTAACATTTCATACCTCGTACCCGGATACGGAATTATATCCCTTAAGCACTTCTACCATAACCATTAAAAGAAAGATGCAGATTTATTTATGTATTAACCATTGCTTACTTAAGCAATAGTATTGTCATTGTCGTTGCCCTTAGGACATTCGTGTTTGCGACATTCATTGGTTAGGAAATCCACATACCATTTTCGAACACAGATCCTTTCCATAATTGCATTCATGCATGCAAATTTAAACTCGAGTTAACGGCACATATTTATGAAGCTTACAGAACAGGCCCATGAGTTATTGTCGTTTAAAATCAAAATCATCAAAACAAGTTCTTATACTTTTACATTAGATGTTATGTTATTGCTTTCGAGCGCTCACTTTTTTAATTTTTTTATATTGAACACGATTGTAGGTGTGCCAACAGTATGCTGCAGCTTCTGGTTTAATAAGTGATAGCCTTTTTTACCCTAAGTTTTATTTAGCGCTTGATATCCCGGACATATTTCTTTTCCGGAATTCGCCCCTTTTCCTTCGTTAGTCGTTACATTATAACCAAAAGGAATTAAATAAAGTAAAAATAAATTATTACTTTTTCTTTTAATGGCTGCGAAACAAACCTGTTTCTTCAATCAGTATTACAAACTGCTGCTACATCCTGCAGTATTTGTCGTTTTTTCAATAAAGGCTCAAATAATAAATTTTGTGTGATGAAAGAGTAACCATAGTGAGAAGCACGGAATCAAGCAAACTAAAGTAATGTTAAAATTTCTGGTAAGTCATACCATGAAGTAGCGTAATGTGAACATCAGGTTTTCGAGGTAGCCTAGAAACATTGCCAATATTCAGGGTTAATGATTGAAAAAGAAAAACTTCAATAACAAAATTTGTGGTCCTTTCGGTAAGAGCAGGGGGGCCTGGATTTCGGTGGGTCTGTTTGTATTATCACATTCAGCCTCACCCCTTACTTATATTTCCGATGGGATTGAATTAATATGGTGAAGGTTACGTGTGCTTGGCCGGTACTTTGCCCCAAATGTTGTGCAAGTTAAAAAAAAAAAAGATGAATTATTCTTTTAACTTCCTGATCATTTCACATTTGTTGGAAGCTTCTTAGCCTTCAGCAAACTATAAACAAATTGGGCTACCCATAAATTGTTTTGATTTAACAGCTCCTCCCTAAAGTCCTTAAATTAATGTATTCCCTTTCTTTACAGATAACATTTTCTGCAGGTGTTTATACTGGGCTATATATCTGCCAGAATTATGAGGTATGACAATCCAAGCTTGACGTTTTTGCCCAGTGAAGGTCAAGGTGAAACTTATTTATTCTGCATTTCATAATGCGCAAAACTCAAATTATAGCATATCTTTATAATTACTTCTACTGTTGTTAAATAACTTTTTAATAGCTGCGCTACCTAAAATTAATAGCTTGGTTATTGTTGTACAAGTACTACTCCAATTCCCTTCCCATACATTTTACCTCACATTAAACATTTTTGTTGTAACTTTTCTGATATTTTCCGGGCCTTAGGATAAAACTTTTCCGTTTTTGATACATTTTTGGAGATTCCTGAACTTTTCCTCCATAACTTTGGTTTTCATGTACTAAGTGTAGGACACAGAGCAGTGTGAACTGAATTTCTATAGTGACCAAATCTTAAAAATATGCATTTGTTCTCCTTAGTTCTTGCCCAGGCAATTCCTTCTCACCTATATCTACATCACTCTAAAGTTCTGAGAAAACATTTCTTAATGTGTTGCATATCACTTTCTCTACCCATTATTTCACATAATCCCTTACATTTTGTACCAGAAGTATCTCAATAATATGGACTTGGTTGGATTCAGAATCAAATCAAAACAACTGTTCACATATTGTGTTTGTTTTTATTACTAATGAATCCATGCAAGGGGGGACTTTCAAAGGTAATTTATAGATGCCAGATGATAGTTCATTGGAAAACTAAATGGTTAATGCTACAAAGAAAAGCTATTTGCTATAAACTGTTTCAATCAGCTCAGCATTTTTTGTGTAGCAAGTTTTTGTCCACAAGGTTTACCCATTATATACAATTATTCAAACAGAACAAAGAGGGATTAGCAGGCTAACAGAAAATTCAAGGTATGCATTTTATTTATCATGCAAGTGTATTATACATGCTATTTTTATGAAATTATTAGAGCTATTTTTGAGGAGAAAGAGAAAAGAATAATGAAAGCTTTTTTGTAAAGGGTAATTTGGAATGGGAAGAATTACATCTAAATATTTGTTCTTTCCTTGATGCTGGATATAAATGTAAAGTTTGGTATTCATTTGAATTTTTTTAAAATTTATTTTTAGTTATGCTGTACAAGACACACGCGCACGAAAATATTTCTACTAAAATCTTGGTACTGACTCTGAATAAGTTTTAAAGTGCCTCTTGCAAACAGGCTATGTCAGTTCAACAGCTAGCATACTGGCTTATCACTGCTAACCATGTTTGAATTCATACACAAGCACAGGTATGTGGAATAGAATACCTACTTGCTTCCTCCCCTATGTCTTGCTTCTATATCCTGAATATGTATTAATTGTTCTTTTGGCAAATCTGCTCTTAGAGCGTCATTGTTGAAAATGCTTATAAAAGCAAAAGGAAAGTGAATAAATTACCTTAGGAGTGAGTTTTGGAAGTGGATGTGATCTCTCCAATGTCTGGTGCCCACCTGCCCGCTCCTTTTAGGTGTTTTACTATTATAGGAAAATCGCGTTATGAACACAACAAATGTAGCCATTTTTGCACTAAAGTACATGCAAATGGGAACTGCCAACCTAAATAAAAAGTGAAATCCGCTAAATATGCGATGTGCTGTTGTTTCTGCAAACGTGAATAATTCGAGTTTTAGATGCGCAGATCCCTTGGCTACGTTTTGAGACAGAGGGCCCTCAAATCTCTCGGCTACGCCTTGAGGCTGAGTATCTTGCTGGCTTTGGCGGCATTGCATTACAGCTAGCGTATGACATAGAGTGACATCTGTTGGACATATAACACAACATTTTCATCACTAAGGAAGAGGACTAAGAGCAGATTGCTGGTTCTTTTAAATGGCTGTGTTTAGGTTAAGATTTAAAAGCTAAATCAGATTTTTGAAAAATTCAATGCTATAACTATGACTCAAACCATGGATCTTTAACTGTGGTATTGAGCTTTCCAAACTTAGCCAAAGTGAGAGAATATAGTGTTTTAAACTCAAAGCCTGAAAATAACATTGCAAGTTGCCTTTAAAATGTCTTGGGAGTATTCTCTCCAGGATATATGAAACCAATGAAAAAAAATCTGATGTGTGTTCTAGCTATGGCAATTGGTTTGGTTTTTAAAATCTTAAGTATTTTCCATATATGTTTGCACCTCCTACTAGGTCATTTTCATGCCCACATTCCCATTCTAAAATATCCCGTCTGAGAAAACCAATTACTTCTTCAGCCAACCTTCTATGATGTAATAAATATTACAATGGTTCTTTCATCCGATGTTTTAATTGTGTAAAATACTTAAATCTCTTTTTGTTACCCTTCCATTCCAAACTTCACTAATACTTCATTTGGTTAAGCTGTTGGAAACCCCAAGAATAATTTATAAATTCTGTATAGGTAATATCAGTATCCTCTATGTTTGCTATAGAGGATGGAACTAGATAGAATATGCTCCATTTAAAAACAGAGAAACAACTTCTTTTACGACTTTTATTAAATTCCATGGTACTTTGCTGCGAGGAAAGGATTCTACTCCATTATACATTGCTGTTGTAAAGAATATCCTTGAAATTACCCCACTTTGCAACATTAATTCTAGAAATGCATCTTTACTACATAGAACAGACAACATTATATGTGAAGTGTAGAAGAAAATTAGAAGGAACTTATTACAGCCACTGTGGATAAACAGATTGGACAGTATTCCTCATCTAATTGCATTTTTACTTTCTCTAACACTTACTTACAGTTGGTATGGAAAGTATTGCATTCTACCCAAAAATTTGATAAATTTTCACCAGAAATATACATTTTGATGTCTAATGTGTATGTGAGTGTGTGAGAGAGAGAACTGTATAACTCAGAAAAATACCAATCATGGTACTTAAGTTCAGCATCTTCCAAGGGACATTGAAGACTTACAAGAAAAATCACCCCCCTCCCAATTCCAAACTACCTTTACATGAAACAATTGTTGATTTTCAATTTTCTCAATAATAGCTCAATTTTGATTAAAATACGTGTTTAATATGTAGACAAGAGGAATAAAATGCACATCTTGAATTTTCCATGATTAGCCAGTGGTCCCACTTATTTGTTTGAATTTTGTATAACAAGGAGATCTTTAAAGATACACAAAAACTTACTACAGGAAAAATGTAAAGCTGGTAAATATACACATATTTGTGTCAATTTTTACTTTCTTTACCACATACATAGTGGGTAGTACCTACTAAATCGCGATATCAAGATTCCACCAGAAACGTGTGTTTTGAGACCCCCTGAATGCAAAAAAAGTATTTTTAGAAAAAAGTCCATGCACGCATGTGGGTGTGTGCGCATGCATGCAGAACTGGAAATCAGATAGATACCAAACTTGATATTTTTTTACGTTCAGTATCTTACAAAAATTTTCAAGAAAATTGCCCTCCTCAAAGCATCCTTTATATGGAACATTTTTCAAAATTTATTTTCACAAAAATGGCTCTAATAATTTTTATTAAAATATCATATATTAAAGATATTTACATGATAAATAAAATTTATATCTTGAATTTTCTAGGAATAGCCTGTGAAGTCCTCTTCACAGTGTGTAGTTGTTTACCAATGGCACTGGGGATTTTATCTGCATCATTTTCCCTCTGGCTTCGCAATAGGAAATTTAGCCTTCCCAAGCCTCTTCACAGTTATAAACTTACTAACTAGTAAACGTTAAGTAATACACAAAAAAGTACTGCACAAAAGATATAGATCCCTTTAAACTTGCAATTTATTTCAAATAACTTTTTTGCGGCATAAGCCTTTCTGAGATATCCATTATTAATGGTTCAAATTGTTCAATACTTTCTATTTCTTTTAAAGTCATGTCGATTTTCGGTTGTTTATTTTGATTGGATGGAAACAGTATGGAATTTTAAGACCAGCATATAGCGTCCAGTTCTTAAACATTTGACAATTGGTGTTCCCCTTGTGTCTGTAGTAAAATGTGTAACACAGCTATTTCTGCAAAGGTGGACTAAAAAGAAGTTGGCAGAAAAATAAGCTTTTGTAAGAATAATTTTTATACCCACTAATAAACTATAAAGGGGAGAGAAAGTCATGTGAATGTAATACATCAGAAATACTTTTTTCTTTTTTGTAGTGTTTGCAGTTTTGAAATATTCTGTGTCACAACTTTACACCTTTCCCAAGTGTCTTAACAGATATGCTTAAAAATTTGCTATTCTTTATTACTTTCTCTACTAGGTACTTTACTTAAGAGTAGATTCCACCCAAAAATTTGATACTGAGATTTCACCAGAAATACACATTTTAAGACACCTTGAATCCAAAAAGAGCATTTTTAGAAAAAAGTGTTAGGATAACTCAAAAACAAAAAGTTGGTTAAACACCAACTTGGTATTTAAGTTCAGCATCTTCCAAGCATGCGACAAGTTTATTAAAAAAAATCTCCCCCATCCAAACTACCCTTTACATGGAAAATTTTTATTTTCTTGAAAATGGTTGTAACAATTTTGACTAAAATACCATGTATTTAAGATATTTTCATAACAAATGAAATATATCTTGAATTTATAAGCCAAATCTTATTACAAAAAAAAAAAAAATAGTAGATATCTTGTTAAAGCACACAATTGATGTCAAATACATTTTTTTTGTGGACTCAACAATTTCCAAGATATTCCTTGTTATTGGTTTGAATTTTTAAATAAAAGAATAACTTTTTATAGGAATTGAATAATATTTTGACCATGCGCATGGCACTATCTGCGGCCAGCCAGATGCCTCTCGGCCCGATACCTGAGCGGGGCATGCGACAAGCCATCAGAACAGTAACAATAGAACAATAGCGAGCGTGGAATAAACAGCCCCTTTATGTGCTACCTACTTGTTCCAGAACCTTTGTTTTGGCATGTTCATCACTTACTGCTGCACCACTGCTGCCCAGCTCATGTTGGGCTAGAACTACACATCACCATACCAAAAATGCAGCCACCTCAGTACAGATATCGCAGTTGCTACCTTAGCAGCCATCAAAACTTCAATCATTGATCTCACAGCCTCGGCTACCATACAGACAGAAGTCAACACTTAACAAATGACTTGAGGCGCTCCGGCTAACCGCCAATAGTAGATTTGAATGATGACCACTCGCGCAGCTGAGTACTCCCAAAGCCTCAGTCGCTGGCATGCGCAAATTACAGCAGCAAACAAACGTTGACATAACTGCATGTTTCTGCCAGCTACAAGCCAGTCACCACAAACTAGAGGAAGTTTATACACTCATCAGAAACTTCATTGAACAGCATGTACTTATGTTTCCATTCACACAGCACAACAGACGCCGCAACAAGTGGACACCTACCTTACCATCACCATCATAAAACTAAACTCCTGCACAAGAAGAACATGCACTCACAATTTGATAGTTCAGTGTCTGGGCCTCAGCCAAGGCACTACCTGCCATCCGTTTGCTTGCCAACACAGCAAAGCAAGGCAAATGACAGTCACCCAGTAATCCCTGGGTGCAACAGTGATACCAGGTATAATTACCCTCCACAAGATTATCTTAAATAAATAGACACACCACAGAATAACTCCTTAGTATGTAAGAAAGAAAGAAAAAAGAGAGAGAATGGGCTAATGTTGAATTCAGTTGAGTAGAGTTTTGTTAGAAGTGACAATGCAGTTTAATACTTGCACACTTTTTCTTGAGCTCTGCACTCCTAGTGCTATGAACAGTCTGAGTCAAGAAGACACATGCTTTGCCAAAGGAACAACTGAGCATTGTCATCCATGTTCCAGTGCCTCCACCCATGCCTTAACTGCATCACGCTAATTTTGTTACTGTTTAATTATTGTTTAAAATATACTTAAATCATGATGGTTAATTTGTTAAATATATGGCACATAATTCCAAATAGGCTTTAATTTAACCCTTGACTATCATGGAAAAACAATGGCAGAAAGTCCAATTCATAGCCTTTTATGATATTAAAATGCGACTGTGTAGAAGGCATGAAAAGCCCTGTTCCCGTCTATGATAACAACGCTATCGGAGAGCTCAAAAAAAGTGTGTGAATAGTAATTGTGTTTTAACTCGTGCAGTTTAGCAGTTCATTTGTGCTCTATGCTGAGTGTGTGCCAGACTCAAGTGTAACGTTTGTGTTAAGTTGAGCGCCTTCTGATAAATAAAGTGTGTTTTCGCAGTAACTGGTGTTCTCATTTTTACAATATATAATAGATGTGCATATTTGTCTTTGGTAGAGGAAGTCGTGGGAGTGTATTACATCAGATGTTTAGAAAAAGGTCCTTGTATGTGTGTGAACAGCATTAGTATAAAGGTTGGATAAATACTAAACTTGCTATTTAAGTTATCTTCCAAGGATGCAACATAAAGATTTTCAAGAAAATTACCCACCTCAGATTACCTGTTACACAGAGAAATTATAATTTTCTCAAAAAAATAGCTTTTAGCCACATGTTTAAGATATATGCATGAGAAATAAAGTGGGTATCTTGAATTTTCTGTGAATAACCTCTGAAGTACTCTTCATTCTGAATGAATTTCATATAATTGCTGAACAATAAGAAAATTACTGTGCCTCCCCCCCAAAAAAAATATTATTAAAATATACAATTTATGTAAGAACAATTTTGTCGTGGTACATTCATATGGCTTTCTCTACCCATTCAACAAAATATTCTTACAAAATCTTAATTCTTCATCTACTTCATGTTAACTGGGATAAACATTTGCAGAAATGCTTTTATTACATATTTCCTTGCAGGTACAATGGGAATACAGTAGGCTTGAGGAATAGTCAAATCTTTTTAAGAGCTGGTTGATATGTGATGGCTTTGAAATTCTGTTTACTTCGCATGACTAGGAGGGAAAGAAAAGAACTATTTCGCATTTGAGAAAAGTTTAAATATTGAAAATTCAAACGAATAACAAGGAATATCTAAAAAATGGTTACCCCCCCAAAAAAAGGAACACAAATTGTGTGCTTTAACAAGATCTATATCTTATGTGTAGTAAAATGTTGTCTATCTCTTACAGTTTACCAGTTATGCAAAAGTTATCCAGATTGAAGAGGACTTCAAGGCTATTTCCAGAAAGTTCAAGATATGCATTTCATTTGTCATGAAACTATCTTAAACATGAGGTAGTCTAATCAAAATTGTTAGCCAGTTTTTAAGAAAATAAAAATTTTCAAAAAATTTTCCTTGTAAAGGGTAGTTTGGGGTGGAGAGACTTTCTTGAAAATCTTTGCGTCACATCCTTGGAAGATGGAGAACTTAAATACGAAGTTTGGTATTAAACCGACTTTTCATTTCTGAGTTATGCTGTTCTCTCTCTCTTGACACACACACCCATCCACCTACCTTTTTCTAAAAACAATTTTTTTTGAGGGGGGGGGGAGGTTCAAGAAACCTCAAAACAAATATTTCCAATGAAATCTTGATACCAAATTTTTGGGTGGAATACAATACTTTCCCTACTTATATACGTAGTGGGGAAAGTAAAAATGTTTAGTGTTAACCACTTACAATTTTGTTGTTAATGGTTTGAATTTTTCAATATATTCAAATACTAATCTGGTTTTTAAGATTTGACTTGCTTGAGCCTCCGTTACCCCTGTTAACACAAAGCAGGTAGAAAAATAAGCTTTTGTAAGAATATTTTGTATAAGAGAGGTGAAAATAGATACTAATGGGTAGAGAGAATAATGAGAATGTAATACCAGAAATTTTTTAATCAAAACCCACACACAGGTTTAGAAAAAATACATTTTGCTGCCTATTCTTATCAAAATTTATATGTAATCATCTATACCTTGTGGCCTTATGCATAGCCAATATCATTATAAGCTAGTATCTATTTCAGATACTTCACTTTTGACAACTTTCTTCTTTCTTAATGTAATTTGAAATTCTGCCTCAATTATTAACTGGATTGGCAGAGATTATGGAAACTGTTCAGGATAGCATGTACTTCTGGCATTTGCATAATAAGGCTCACAGAAACTTTAATCAGATGATTTTCTGAGTATCATACGAGCATAAGGTGTGTGATTGTGCACATGGCTGGAGGCAAACTGAGAGGTTTACCTTATTAAAACGTATTGCTAAGCACTGTGTTTCTGGCTATAAACTGCCTGGTTTTAGCATGTTCATGTGAAATCATGATAGCAGAAAAATTGAAAGCACTGAAATAAAATACAAGACAATTTTCACCAGTCTAAAGGGACACATTAATTTCAATAATGGAAGGCTCAGTGCTTGCTTATTTTCAGTATTAGGCACAGTTTCTGGTATTGGTACCTGTCTGGTTCTTTCTAAGGATGTCAGCAGCATACTATATTTTACTTGGCTGGCTAAATTATGACAAAAGTGTCCTGATTTACTATAAACTACATTAATTTTAGTTTACATCCATGTTTTCTAACGGGCTCAAATCTAGTATAATGATGTGACCTTTCTTTTTAATCAAAATACTGTATTTCTTCAAATACAAAATGACCCCTCCTTTCCCCTGAACCTGACTTAGGAATGTAGCATGTTATAATAAAAAGAAAGAAAAAAAAATTACACAATAATCTAAGTTATTAAAACAAAATTTAAAGCAGCATTTTACTTACTTTTTTATAAATTGGGATGATATGATAGCAGTTAAGATGGTTTTCTACTTGTTATGGTTCACAGTGACATCATTAGCCTGATCACATGTTTAGCTTGTGTGATATAGGTTCCCTTCCATCTTTCAAAATTATTTTAAATCATTGGAATCAGAGATGATGGATGTGGTGTTTTTACTATGCAGTAACTGACCAATAAATATAAGAATTATGCACATATAATGTATAAGGCATTGTTACAAATTTGTATGGAAATGTGGGATAGGGAGAGAAGGGAGTACACAACACATCTATCTCCATCTGTGCTGACATAGACTGCCAAACCACCAATTAAGGGGGGGGGGGATCTAGTAATTTCTGTTTACTTTTGAGCCAATGGGAATACTTATAACTCTACAATGTTGTCCAAAATCCATTAGCCTTCTTTGTACATCCCTTAACTTACCAACACAAAAAGAAACACACAGAAGCTTAGTGATGCACTTTGACAATGGTAACTTTCAGCATTTTCTGTATGCATCTCATTCTGAATCCAAACCACAAAGTTGAAGCTTATTTCATTCCATTAGCTATTTGGAAAATATATATTGTGAATGCAAGATAACTTGTAGTTTTCAAGGTGAATATTTTGGGAACAAAATAGCCTTTAATATAGTAGCTTCTAACTATTGATTCATAAACACGTTTAGCTGAGATAATACTAAACATTTGTCTAGCAGACCAAGTGTATAAAAATGTAATTTAGGGAAAGGCTTATAAATTACATCACACACAAGCATCATTATGCATTACCTTGTATTTTGTGAAAGTATTTAAACACTAAAATGTTATTAATTTATAAATAAAATTTATGCAAAGTCTATTGTGGTGTGCTGTGAATAATTATGAAATAACTTGTACTTTTTGGGGGAATACAAATGGAACATTCCCACCTAAAACATTCTGGATACTAAGGCTTACTGCAAAGTTGCCATGCTCTAATTTGATGGCATTAGCTCTTGGTGAATTTTCTCTGCTAAGCTTTACCTTAAAGTGGTTTTCAGTTAAATTTAATGATGCTATTTTCATAATAAAATAACAAGCATTAGCAAGTTTGGCAATGATTGGGCCACAGACACAGCTAGGATACTACCAACAAAACAGAGCATCACTGAGAAGCTGACGCCTCTCACATGACTCATCTGTAACAATACTCTAATACTATGCCTGAGTTACAAGAAGTTTGCAGAAGTGAGTTCTTACTAATTAGTAAATATTTGGTTAGAATTATTCTTGTAATGCATTTCCAATATTAATAAGCAAGTAAAAACAATATTGCTTTTTCATAGTCATCTACTACTTTATTCGTGATTTTGTAAAATGTACCATTCAACACACATCACAAAATATGGGAAGGGCAGCTCTCCAAGGTTGTGTCATGTGCAGGCGATCTGACACATCTTTAAAATCACATGATTCTGTGAAAAAATTGATGCCAATTGATTGCATCATTTCTAGCTATTTATGTGCAAATTTCAAGATCAACAGATCAAAACCAAAGGCTCCCCAGAGGGGTAAGATTATAGTTAAGTTCATTTCATTAAACACTAGCAATAGCCAGGCTCATCAGCTTTGTAGCAGTTTTTACATGCCAGTAAACTTACTGAAATGAGGCTGTCTCATTTAAGCATATTTTAAGCTATTGCACTCATTTTATTTATTTACTTTTTAAAGTAGTGCTTAACACCCATTCTTAATGTATACAGTATCAAAGGCAGTAGTGAAACTTGAAATGAAATAACTGGGAAAGGAAATTTGGGAAGAAAACGTCCCAAGTTCTAAACGTAGAGCGCCTCCCCAGCATTTTCTAATTATGCAGACTGAAGAAAACCTGGAAAAGCTCAAGTCAGGGAGGACAGTCCTCGCAGGATTTGAACCACAGACCTCCCATTCTATAATGATCTCAGATACCCATTTCAGTGTCACTGGACAGCGTTTAATACAGTAGTTTATTTTGTATTAATTCATGAGCAAATTCATGAGTACACCTTTGTGTTACTGCTGAACACACAAAAATATGTATGACTAACCAACACTGCATGTTCAGTTTATAATTTACCATGGACAGAGAGAGTCAGAATTCAACTAATTTTGCCACCCTGACAGGGACAACCTATAGATGTACAGCTATATACTTAACTCAAATCCAGGGTTTTGGTATAAACCTCAAAATTCTTAAAATAATGCAAAATAAAGTGCAGAAAATTAAAATCTTTGTCATGATTTGAGACCTTATGCCTTCTTTTATTTTGAAAATAGGTCCCAAGGATAGATGACCCATCAAAGCTTTGGCAAAAGATTAAGGAGTATGCAGATCAGCACAAGAAAGATAAATAGGAAACTCCTGTTCAACAAGGAATTAAGATGATGGATTGAAAGAAGGTATTTCAGGGAAATCAAATAACATTTCATACAGTCTTAGATGTATTATAAAAAGAAATATATTTATAGAAAAATTTATACAGTGTTTTCTTGTTACAGCGTAAGACTTCATGAGGCAAAGAATTTCCATGAAGAACCAAAGAAGTATGTAACTTGCCAATGTATTAAAGTAGCACATTATGATGAGCCATGTTATAGTTTTTATTGTGGAGTTCCTGATGCAATATTTTGTAAGCTGTCTTCTGGGAGGATTATAAGGTTGTGCCACATTAATTGCTGAAAATATTACTATCCCTTTTTTCAGTTGTTAAAATGGTGTGATGGATATAACATTGTCCATTATCAACTGTTTGTTTTAACTTGTAATTTGTAAAAGCACTGGAAATAAAAATGTGATATATGTATTTTTAACAAAAGCTTATCCTTTGTGGTGTTGTTGAGCCAGTTCTCAACAGGCACATTCTTGATTCCTTGAACCTTTTTAATACAAATGAAAGTCACTCAACTATGTCTTGAAAATTGCAACAACCATATCATCTTTCACAACACATTCATTTCCTACTCCATTATTATTCCTCCTCCTGAATATTCCATCCGCATTGGTGGTTCTACAAAGGCCAGCCAATCAGAGGAGTGTGTTGGAAGTAGACCCATAGAATGGCATTTGTATAAAGCTAAAGCAACACTCACAATATTTCCTAAGAAATACACAAATTTCTGCCCCACTGCATGACTTCCTTCAATCATCTTGAATGCTAAATGGAAACAGTGAACAGAATAAAAGCATTAGTTTCAAAATTCATTGGAATTTTATAATTACACAACAGACCCAAAAGTGAATATTATTGTGATCATGTCTATATAAAGGGATGCCAATCTGTAGATGGCTCACTGCAAGATCCAACTCTGAACTATGTGACGACTGATGATATAATTTGTAAAAGATTGCAATGCAGCAAAAATTAATTTTTTATCAAGAACTTCATGATTTAAAAATGGCATCAATTATTAACAGACATGCAAATTGGCAGCCACCTTTACATAAAAATAAGTTTTAAAATGTTTAAATTCAACTCTTGAAAGTCAAACAATGCCAGGAAGTTGATTTTTCCAAATTAAGGGCCCATTGTCTAGGCTTTTTTTTCTATCTATTATCAAAAGGCCATGAAGTACAGTTTTAGGAATGCACAACATTGTAATCAAATATTTTTGGTCCCTTAACTGAACTGTAGGCAAAGAGTGAGATTATGGAGAAATCTATAATAAAAGTTACGCTAGTTAGGAAATGCAACTAGTACAGGAAGGTATGCATATGCCATTTTAGTTAAAGTGTTGATGACCCCTTATTTTGTATATTCCTGATTATAATTGTTCCACTTAAAGATGTAAACAAAGAAAGCATTTAGACAGCACCAGTAAACAACTACATTGTCTATAAATACTTACGAGATGGTACCCTTACAAAATAACTTTTCAGTCATAAAAGTTCATTCCATGGTGGTGAGCAAGTAACTTTGGTTTCCTTAAAGAAAATAGTAGACATCAAATAAAAAGATTAAAACTAATAACAGACTTTCTGGCCATGGAAGCTGCATATGGTCAAGGTAAGATTGACTGACTCAAATTTTCAAGTGAAAGGACCAAAACTATTTTATCACTATGTACAGTTGGCTGCACAAAAATCAAAATATATGCCTGTACAGAAACTTGTCACATGTATATAAAAAGCAAATCATGCTTTTCAATTTCTTGCATCACAAGAGCTTTTTGATATGGTGTCAGCCAGCATCATTAAACACAATATTTGCAAACTATGTTCTGATACATAGAAGTACCAGGTATCAGCTTTATCTCTTGTACCAAAGCCTAAATTCATGCCAATGAATTCTACTAAATGTAACTGAAATTGTGAGTGGATTGATGACACTTTAGTTTCACTTACAAGACTTCAGTCAGAACATGTTTTGAAGATGTTCATCACCATCAGCTGTGCGTCCACTGGCATCTAGTAGGGCATCCCCTAATTCAGTGTTGGTTGTACTATCTTCTAAACTCTGTCCAGCGCGAGAACAAAGTAGATGTAAACAAAACTGTGTGACCACAGGGCATCATCTTCATGGTTGTGTGATGCTTCCGCTCTTTAAATAGTTCCTTAGAAAATACAACTGGGCTCTTCGTTTTTGCCAAAGCACAAAATACTGAGCATCAACCATAGCTGAATTATAAAAACATGACTAGGAAACTGAAAGATACAAGAACATTTATCGAAAATGATTATGGGAAAAAAGAAAGAAATAAGATATGAACTACTAAAAGAGATGAAAAAAGCCAGAAATGAAGGAAGAAAAGCTTATATGTGTGGTATGCAGTTGTATATCGATGGAATTCCTATGACACAGCAACATGCTCAAGGAACTTCGGACAGAGAGGAAAAGACGGGAGAATAGTCATGTGAGCAGCGGGACAGCCAGGGAGATGACATCATCATCGAAGGTCAGTTCACTCGTAACAGCTGATAGACGAAGCAAGGGGCAATGCCATCGTAGCATCAGCTGGAATTGACATATGGAATGACAGGGATGGGATGAGTGTAGTGTCATCACCAGGAGGGAGTATTTTCACAGTAGAGGATAATGAGAAATCTACAAGGACAAAAGCAAAACTACAACAGTATAGGTTAGAAAGTACAGGCTCAGTATAGGATGGGATACCCCTGGCAGTAGTGTGTTGGAATGTGGTGGCAGAGGTGAAAACATGGTTAACCAAAAATACAGGTATAAACTTGGAAGGTTTTGAGTATTTTGCGAAAATGGGATAAAAAAAAGAGAGCAAAAGGTCGAGTTTCAGGAGGAATAGGAGTGCTTATTAGAAGGGAAAGGAATTTGGGGACAAAAGAAACAAAGTGTGCAGAATCAGAAAGTCATGTGGATTGTGCTACAAAACGTGACAAGAGATTGACAAAACTTGGGAATTGGAGTAGTGTACAATCTGCTAGGGATGTCTGATTTTTATGACCCAAGTTTTTATAGAAAGCTAGAAACAGACATTGAAATTTTGATGCAGAAATAAAATAATTTAGATTTCTTGATATAAGGAGACTTCAGTGCAAGGGTAGGGGAAGAACAAATATATATAGTTGAACTAGAAAATCAGCAAGTGAAAGAAAATTTATACAGACAGAAACATACTAAAGATAAAATAAGTAATAGAGAAGGCAGGACATTAATCAAATTTTGTGAAGTAAACAATCTAGTAATGTGGAATGGGGCAAGAGGGTCAGATAAGTTGGGAGAATTCACATTAATTAAAGGAGGGAAAGTGTAATTGACTATATGTTGTATTCAAACACTTTAGATAATTATCTTTTAGATTTTAAAGTTATCCAGAGGGTATTGAATAGTTCCCACTTTCCATTAATAGCAACATTACAAACAGTGAAGGTAGTAGAACAGGAAGAAGATCCAGAGCAAGGAAAAATTGTTGCAAATTATAGGTGGCACCTAGAGAAAAGGGAAAGTTTTATTGAGAATTTAAACTAAAACATAGGAAGAAAATTCAAATGTGAAATTTCACAACTAATTGAAGTGGGAAAAGCTGATGAGGCAATGTTGTACCTAAAATGCGAAATGAAGTCAGCAGGTAAGACAATGAAAATTAGGAGTCAAAGGAAAACTATAGAAAAGGATTGATTTGATGAGGATTGCTTGTCAGCAAAGAAAAGGGCAGAAAGGTAATTTAGGAGCTGAAAACAAATTGAAGCATTAAAAAAAGAAACCTTTCTAATAGCCAGGTGGGGTTACAAATGTCTGATCAAGGAAAAAAATAAAAGAGTGGAGTGAAAGAATAGGCCAAAAGATTTATGAGGCAGCAAAACAGGAGGACAGTAAAATAACATGGGAATTGGTGAAAAAAGTATGTAGGGTAAGATCAATAGAGAACAAAATTGGCCCTAATAAATGGAGGGGTTATTTTGAGAAACTACTCAGTGGAGGTAACTTGATAGGAAAATATTGGAGAATGAGATAACAGAACAGGTCACAAAATTCAAAATTAAGAAAGCTAATGGAATACCAGGGGAATTCTGGATGATCTGGGAAGACGAGCATTATTACAAAAATTGTTCAATGTGATATTAAAGGGAGGAAAGATTCCACAGAATGGGAAACTAGGAGTGATTGTACCAATCTTTAAAGGGAAAGGAGAGGTGAACAATCCAAGCAACTATAGAGGCATTAGTCTCTTATCAGTCTCTTTACAGGGATAATAGCAAAGAGTTTACAAAAATGGGCAGAGAGAGAAGGAAAATTATCAGAATTCCAAGGTGGGTTTAGAAAAGGTTAGAACCACATTGGACAATATATTTATATTAAAAAGCAATGATAGACAAATACTTAAATAAGAAAAGAGGAAAGGTAGATTTGTTTTTTGTAGATCTAAAAAAGGCCTTTGATACATCCATAGAGAGGCGCTTTGGAGCAAGTTGAGAATAAAGGGAGTGAGTGGGAAGCTTATAGGACTAATAGAGAGGCTGTATACACGTAACAAATTTTGTATTACGCTTGCCAATAACAAAGTAACAGACTGGGTACTATTTATAATTGAAAGACATCGTGTACTGAGTCTCATTTTATTCAATTTGTTTATAGATGACATACTGAAGGAAATAAAGAGGGAAAATCCACATTATTCATCAATTAATAATAGAGGTCCCAGGTTTGCTCTTTGCAGATGACTTAGGAGCAGTAGCAATTACAAGTGTAGGATTAAAGAAAGCAATAGAAGCAACAGAAAAATACTGTAAAGAATGGGGTTTAAAGATAAATAAAAGTAAATAAAAAGTTATGGTTTGTAAAAATGGAAATTCAGCAGAGATGAGAAACGATGGTTAGAGGGGAGCGAAATTGAAGTTGTAAACAAATTTGATTACTTGGGGGTAAGGCTAAATAACAATGGTAGATGGACCAAGCAAAGAAAAAATGCACTAGGTAAGTTAGCTATCAACAGCATAAGAACGTGCTTTAAGAAAATACCAAATATGAGAGTAAACTGGCTACAGAGAATATATACGGCTACGGTGGAATCAAGAATGATGCTGGGACAGAGATTTAGGGACAGAAAAAGGTTAGGAATGTATAGATCAGATTCACAAAAACTTTTGTAAAATTATATTGGAGTTATTAGTGATAAAATATAAGGAAATATTGGTGTAGGATCCAAAGCACTGGAGGAAGGAAATATTGTCAAAGACTGTTTAAGAGCACAAGAAAAAGCAAAAAGAGAAAGAAACTGATATTTCCGATTAAAAGAGATAGCAAGGGAAACTGGAATGGGTGAGTTAGTTAATTTGCAGACAAGTGGACCAAGTTTGTGGAATAAGGTGAAATCTAGGGTAGATGACATAAACAGAAAATATATGGTAGCTTAAGGGATAAGAGTACTGATATACTATAGGATTTTAATAAAGATTGGGGAAGGGAAAAATACATTGATGTTTGTGATAAAATGGAAAGGGAGGGCCTAGCATGGGCAAGAACAGGAACAATGTTGTTGAGGCGTTTAAAAGCTGATAAAGATTTGTGCCCACTATGTGGTAATGCAGATAAAAATTTGCATTGTATAATGGAATGTACAGAAACCAAGGTCTGGAGGGAGGAAATAGGAAATGGGATAAATTAAAGATAGAGATACTGTCCTTAAAACGTTTTGGAAACAACAGGAAAGAATTTCTGAAACAACTAGGCAAATATACAGGAAAGGTAAGAGAAATGGTGGAGGAAAGTCATTAAAGAAAAAGAGGATCTTAACAGAATTGACGAGGTAGGTAATATAGAAGAGGAAATGAAGTTGGAAATTATCTAATAAGTTTACAGTTAAATGAAGGATACATACACACAAACCACCAGGGTGTTAAGTGTATATGACCTGAAACCTAAGGAACTCCTAGGAGAGCAGAATAATTAATGTATGACATTTGTAATTGGAGGTAATGAAATAAAACACTATTCTATTGTATAAAAACATGCAGTTTATTGAGCTTCTAACAAAATAATTCATACGACACGTGCAACTGGTTGCTAAGAAGAAATGGCATGAAAACAACTGTTTGAAAGTTAATATGGCTGAAGAAGTTAATGTTACAAACCATAAGCATGGAAAACAGCAACAAAGTAGCGAAAAGAACAACAATACTGAATGTATTTAAGAAGTTTTTTTAAAAGTATCTAGAACTTGCTATAAACGAAGTGGTGAAATTAACATCCGAGTTTACCAGTGTGTCAGCTACAAGCATTTACTGTGTGCATAAAGAGAAGTCCACCACTGGCGACGTTAAAAGCTCCAGGCAAGTGTTGGATAATGTGTGTGATGAGTTTGTTAGGTCAGCAATCTGCTGTAAAGTTCACCAGTTCTAATAATGAATGCCGCACTTAAAACAAAGTGCTTTGGCAGTTAACTCTGATCCTACCTTCCAGATTTAAAATGATCTTCCCTTCACAGACTGCTGCTGGAAATTGGTTTTGAGTTTGTGAGCAGAAAAAGAAAGTGTCATTGAGGACAGAGAGCACATTATTTTATGGTGGAGAGAGAATGTCCCCTACCACAGTGTGAGGTTGCAACATATACCAAACTGTTCTTAGAGAAAAGGTGACATAGTGTAGCTATAGAATAAAAGCATTGCTTTCAGCAAGGGTCTGGTGAAGGTAAAATTGCTGGCATTGGTCAAGTTTCATGCAACGAGCATGAAAAATATGTAATTGCTGAAATGACTAAGCTTGCAGGGCACACTTTGACTGCCATCTTATCACTGCTACTTAAACCTGATAGAGATGGTATGAAGTCAGGTTAAGGGTAACATCACCAGGAATAATACAACCTTCAAATTCCAAGACGTATGCACGCTGGTTGCTGCAGCATTCCACACTGTGACACCTGAAAAGTGGAATGCTTGTGTTCAACATGAACTTAAGGGAGAGCAAAAACTTTGGAACTTGGAGAATATTATCAATATCATGGTGAAAAAATGCATGATAAATCTGGGTGATGATGAATCGAGTGATAAAGAGACGTACGATCTGGAGGATATTGAACCGATGTTAAGAGATTAATGGAATGCAATCACTTAAGTAGCAATTAATTTCCATATCAGCGTGCTACATGCTAGCTAGAAATACCATGAAATAAATGTGCCTTGTGATGAAAAATGCATATTATATGTCACGTAGCAAAATTCAGTGCTCTGTCCACATGGACGCTTCTGTCATTGCGATCACACGAGGGCATGGAGTGATACAAACTGGTGATATGTTTACATCTATTTTATTCTTCTGTTGGACAGAGTTTAACTGTCTAGTAGAGAACTTCACTGTCATCCACTGGCGGAATTACAAATTTCATTACTCTGTGAGCATTTTTGGTGATGTGGATTTTTTCCCATACTGTGAGTTTCGCTGATGTTTTACCATGTTTTAAAAGCTTTATTTCCTATTTAATGTTGTGTTTGTTGACCAAAAATGGTGAGCTACTGCAGATTTGTCTATTTGCTTAAGTTAATCTCAAAAAACATCTTACAGACTAGCTTCTCATACAATCTTCTAGGAAAAAGCCAAGCTGAGTTAAATCTGGGGACTGCAGATGTCAAACAATATGAAACATCCTCTTCATAATGCCATTTCTTGTGGTTGGCATCCTCAGAGGATCTTACTCAGCTGCCTGCCTGGAGCATTCAATGCATTTGCATTGATTGCTTACTTATTTTTATTTGTTGTAAAACTGAAAGCTGTATTTTATTTGACTTTAGCGTTTCTTCTTTCCTATTGCGATTTTCAGCATGTTTCAGTTTCTTTGGCTTTTTGAAATAACAACTTGTAATAAGCAGTTATTCCTGCTGTATATTGTCATCACCAAACTATATCTTAAGCCACCATCAGCTACTGTAGGTTCTGCAACAGCTGATTACTGTGTTCCATTGTGTGTGTTGAATGAATGCTTTGTAGTCTAAGTTTAATACTTACCACATAAACAAGAAATATGAAAAATCCTGGATGACCAGAAATAGTTCTGTGATAGCTTTTGAGTGACACAAAACTACTGAGGTCATCAGTGCCACACTCTGGCTATAATACTAAAACAACATATACAAAGCAATTACAGGATTAACCAACTTAAAATACAAAAGTAGAAAACAACAAAACAAAAAATACACAAGTTATAAACTAGAAAATTCACAAATCAATATATACAAGAACTAATCCTCAGCAAACACAGGCAGTTAAGATATGTTAACACAGATTGAGAGTCAATAACATGCCAGAAACTGCACGAGTTGAATTTTAGTAAGAAAACCACTGAATTTAACATACCAAAAACGTTTGGCGATAGAGGCAGTCATATCCCCTAAAACTAAAACAGTAATTAAATTAGGAGAGAGTCCAATGTGTTCACGAAGGGCAGAATAGTGACAGTACTGGGTGGGGAAATGCTTCATCGTTAAGGGCTCATCGCAGTGGATACAGTGAGGCAGGGGTTTACCCCTGAGGTAGCCATGACAAAAATAAAAGTGGCCAATAGAATGCCGAGCAACCACGGTCTCCTCGCAATGTGATGGACAAGAAGAACAATGCCAAGGAAGCAGTGTAGCCTTGACCTCTCAGTTTGGCGGTAGATGTAAACCACTCCTCATACCATTGAGAGAGTATCTTTCTATGCAAAGAACTCTTCAAATCTGTATAGGTAATGGAGAACCTGTTCATCAGGATGTAGAATCACAGCCTTTGCTGCCTGATCTGTCTGTATGTTTGTTTGTTTCCTACAATGCCACAATGTCCAAGAATCCAGACAAAGACCACCCAAGAGCCAGCAAGATAGAGTGCAACTGATCATGGATTTTCTGAACAAGTGGGTGTTGGCTTAGAGATCCCATAAACTAAGTAAAGTACTGAGAGAATCAGAACAATGACACTGGAGTGCAGGGAAAAGGAGCAGATGAAAAATGTGGCTTTAAATATAGAATACAGTTTCGGCAGTATGCACAGAAGTCTAAGGGGGAAGCAAGTCTTGTAAATGACACCTGAATCAATAACCACAGTGCAACTTACCCCTTGATCCGTTCGAGTACCATCAGTATATAGAAAATGGTATCCTGGAAAATCGTGTTTCAAAGCCATGAAATGGACTGCATATATAGAAGCAACAGTAGTGTCCTTGGGCAACTGGGCCAGATCAAGATGACACAGAGGAGTATGGCGTATCCATGGAGGAAAACGATGAAATTCCCTAAGGAAGGGCAAGGGGAGCATTGTATCCGACAGCAAGTTCCAAAACCTACACCCTGCAGGAAGCAGTACAGATGGATTATTGCGATAATGATAATCCATAGCGACACCAAAGAACATAGAATAGATGGAGTGAGAAGGCATGGCACGCAGAGCGGAGGCATAATTACAAAGAAGAATATCTCAACATATCCAAAGCTCCCAGAGCTAGTTTAAGGTCTTGATGATGCACAGGATCCAATCTATACAAATAGATGGCCCCATAGTCGAGTTTTGAATGTATTAAAGCCTGGTAGAGACACAGCAAGATTATGCAAAAGAGAGAGATAGGGGGAAGAAAACTCCTTATGATGCCAAAAATTAAGGCAGTGCATTTTCTGCGCTGAAAATTTAAACCCATACTCAAACGCCAAGTGTTTAAGATATCAAGAAAGCACTGAGGGCACCGTTGAATAAAGCGCCCAGAGCTACAACAAATTGTAAAATCATCTACAGAGAGAAACAGAGTGATGCCCAATGGAGCGTTCAACACTATGGAATTAATGGCTATAGCAAACAACAGAACACTCCGCACCGAGCCTTGTGGCACACTGTTCTCCTGTCTAAAGACCAGGGAGAAAGAAGATCCCACCCATACTCAAAAAGTATGGATATCCATAAACTGCTGCAAAAAGACAAGAAGATGGCCCTAGAAGTTCCAATGGAAGAGCTGGCGGAGGATTCCCATACGCCAGGCAGTATCATAGGCCTTTTCCAAGTCAAAAAAGAGAGCTACAGTCTGTTGTTGTCTGCAGAGAAAAGAATCATAAATGTGAGTCGCCAATGAAACCAAGTGGTCAACAGTAGACCACCGTTGCCACAAACTGTGTTGTACAGGAGTTAGAAGAGCATAGGTTTCAAGACACCACATTAATTGCTTAGCGACTATCCTTTCCATTACTTTACAAATACAGCTTGTTAGGGAAATGGGCCAGTAGCTAGTGGGCAAACGTGGGTCTTTTCCAGGCTTAAGTATAGGAACAATAATGGAATCCTGCCACTGAGATGGGAAAGCGCCATGCAGCCAAATATAGATAAAGGTGTCTAACAGAAAGAGCTAACTACTTGAAAGCAAGTGTTTAAGCATTAGTACATGTATACCATCTGGGCCAGGGGCAGTGTCAGGAGTGGCCGACAGGGCTAATTCCAATTCAGGTAATGAGAAGGGCAGATTACAGTTTAAGACTCTGAAAGGTGAAATCAAAACCAGAGGGGACTACCCAATATTTGACAACCACGAATTGGGGATCATAGGGGCAGAAATAGAGACAGAAGCAAAGACTCCACCCAGGGACTTGCTATATGATGGGGACCAGTAACAATACTGCCAGCCACAGAAAGCCCAGGAATAGATGAAGTAGAAGGTTTACCACAAAGTCAGCAATTTTATTCTACACCCAGGAGGAGGAAGTGGAATGTGACAAAGTGGAGACAAAATGTTCCCAAGAAGACTTCTTACACTGTCGAACTTTTTAAAAGTAATCATCTTCTCTAGTATCGGATGATGCTCTAACACTTTCAAGGCCTTTTGGCAAGCTCAGAAAGCTGCACTACATCCCTCCGATCACCAGAGTACATTGTCGAGTAAACATAATTTGAGGAGTGGAAAGCTCAGCACTGTCTAGTATTGTGTTCCGAAGATATTGGACCAGTACATCAATATGAGGAAAGGAGGCAGTGTTATCTAGGGCAAGTTCAGAATAAAGGAACCAGTCTACCCTACTGAACACCCACTTTGGTGGGCAAATAGGGTTAACTCCGCAAACAACCATATGAAATAAAACAGAGTAGCGGTCACTGCTGTTTCGGAAACCACAGACTAGCACAAAGAGGCAGCTAGCTGTGGCAAACAGAAGGAAAGGTCAAGACAAGGAAAAGAGCCAGTAGAATCACAAAGAAATGTGGGAAGCCCAGAATTGAGCATAACTAAATTGTGGAAATCTGAAATTGCAGCAATCTGAGTACCCCTAGGACACTTGCAGACTGAGTCCCATAAAGGATGATGGACATTGAAATCATCTTAAGATAAGAAATGATTGGGGGAGCTGGGGAAGCAAATCTAGAAAACCCTCCGCAGCCCCAGAAGAATTAGGTGGAAGGTACAAAGAGCAAAGCATGAAAGAAAGAGATGGCAATGTAATACGGAGAGCCATCATTTGTAAATCCATATATAACTAGAGCAGAAGGCAACAAAGGTCCCAACGCACCATGATACAGGTTCCCCATGGGCATGACCACCATCAGGAAGGAGATCATTATGAAAAGCCATATGGTCTTCAGGGCAAAGTTTAGTCTCCTGAAGGCACAAACACAAAGGCTGATAAATAGAAAGCAGAAGGTCTAACTCCTCCTTATGGGTTAACTCTGAGAACAACTATATTCCACTGCAAAAAGGCCATAAGAAGTAAAGGAGAAAAAGGAAACCAATAACATACCATGGGAAAAGGATAAAAGCCCTTAAAAGTCAAGAGTCTGCCTCTGCAGTTCCAAACGATTTTGGTACATGTTTGTTTTTCTGCTCGTGAACTTTAGATGACAAGTTCTTCCTGGAGTTTAACGACAAAGACAGTTTACAAAGCTTCTGCTTGAAAGAATTATCTGTATTCCTGGCAGCAGTGGTGGACTTCACAGCAGCTTTGGACTTCTTCTGAGTCTGTAATTTAACACTGGTCACCGCAGATAACTTTTGCTAAGGAAATGCTGGGAGTGGCCTGGGACAGATTCACAGAAGCAGCTGTGGACAACTCCTTGGAAAAAGGAGACATCACAACAGGAGGTGTTCAGGAAATGTCCTTATCCACACCACTAATACATGTAGAAGTGATATCTGTAGTGCTGTCAGAGACAGTGGGGGCGAAGGTGCAGCACAAAGCACTGATGGATGAGAAACATCCAATGTGTCTAAATTCCCAGGATTGCTGGACATCGGTGATGAAGTACCGGAGATGGAACACTGCAAAACTGTGGCAGAAGGAGCACCCCTGATGTACTCCGGGGGTTCCCATCATAGTGAATGTGGTGAACAAGTACTTCTCTTGAAGAAACCAGAAGCAGCACCTGCCTGGTTCGTATCCATAGATGGGTCTGCAGGATTATCCAAGGGTAAGGTACCAAACCAATTGGTCACTTCAAATGAGTCAGAATGTGGAAAGTTCCCAATGCTGATGAAATTGGGGAGAGGTGAAACATTGACAGGGAGGCTTGGAAGATTCCAGAAGAGTGGAAAGGGAAGAGGGCTGAAAGGGAAATGGGTGGGGATAGAAGAACCTCCATTGTGGCTAGCTTGCAAAGTACAGATACAACTGCAAGAACAGTTAAACTTTGAAGTAACAGGAGTAGTAGTAGCTGCAGACCGATAAACCTGACTGAAGGATCTGCGAGCTAACCTCATGGGAAATAACAAGCAAGTTTCTCTTCTGCCTCTCAATAGCCAATTTTTTCCTTAGCCCTGAGCTCTTGAATGGTTTATTCTTCCTTATACGTAGGCAGCTGCGAAGAGTATGCAAGATGGCACCCTCCAGTTCACACATTTGAAGATGGAGGTGCAAGGAGAACTGTCATGTTGATTTGCTCCACACAGAGGACATAAAGGCCGCCATTTACAGGATAGTGCTGTATGTCTGAATCCTTGACAGGAGAAATAACGTAGAAGGTTGGGAACATATTGACGAACATGCAGTATCTCACATCCAGCCTTAAGAGTGGTACAAAAGTGCAAGCAAATGTCAAAAAGACGTTCTGGTAGGTGCCTGTTTTGCACCTTTCCGCTGCAGGAGCCATTTATCTGCACTGACCCATTGGCTAGAAAGGTAGGTGACAATTTCTTCAGAGAGGCCGTCTAAGGTGGAGAAAGTCACAGCACCTCAGCAGACATTCAAGGAAGCAAGTGGCTCAACAATAATTTCTTGGGTTTCAAAGTGATGTATCTGGAGTAAACGAAGGGACTGTGGATCATCCTTAGTCCATATCAATAAAGATCCATTGCATTGCCAGGTACAGTTCTAAACTGGGCCAGCAATTTTGTCCAAGGTGGCTTGAATCATGAAGGGGTTCAAAGAGCTAAGCAGTGTTTGGTCTGACATATCTGAGCACATGATTAAATAATGGGGAGTGTCACACTTTCCTGACGTAGAAACATTTCCTTCCAAGGCAAGATCAACAATATACCTCTTTTTGGAGGTTACTAGATGAAAATTAGTAAGTGTGTGCATAGCTGCAGTGAATGCAGAGAGGCTGCTGGACCCATCTATATCCATGCCAGGTCGAACCTCATGGCGATTCCAAACGGGCTTGACCTGAGACTCCGTGCCACCCCAGCTATCCTTCAAAGGAGTAGGAACAAAGCTTTTTTACAGGCAGGGTAGTTAATCCTAACCCAACCCCAGAACCTGAAGGACCAGACTCAGGACCTCAGGAGCACTAATCCTATACTTGCCAATGTAAGCTCCTGGGGGCTAAATAGTTCTGTGACCTTGGCTGACTATGCAATTTTCAATATTCTTTTTAGCCTGTAAGTATACTTTTAATTGTAAGTTTTATAAACATCTTGACATCCTATCTACTTTAATAATGCTGGGGAACAGTGATTTTGGTACCTTACAATTCTGACCTATTTCTGACTATGTTTGGGTCACTGATTCCAAAACTGCTCTCAGTTTTGTCCTATCAGCTCTAGTTTTTGAGATACAGCTTATTCACATTATACACCAATTTAACCTTACTGGTCCGCATATACAACTATATTACTTGCACAGAATTAAATAAAGAAAACATTTGGATGAATCAAGCACATTCTTTTTCGTGAAGCAACTTTCTATCAACTACCATAATGTATTTATACACTAGTCGCATTAGGTTCATTGATTTCTTCTATCAGGTCGCTGAATTCTCGTTTATGTGATTTCCTCCTTGTTTTTGTCAACCAAAGGTTCTGTGATGTTTTTTTTCTCCAACGATCATACTTTCTCTAAGAGGCCACTGTTTTGTCACCCAATGATGATCTTTAGCTCTAGAGTTGCATAGGCATATAAAGCATGGGTATTTGGTGTACCCACCTTGTTGTTCTGGAAGAAAGTTCATCATCTTTATGTCGACATAGATAACCCATTGGTGATCACGGTATGAGATCTTCTCTAGAACTGTAGCTATTGTAGCTTGATTTTCATGCATAGTAATTGAGTGACCAATTGGTATTGACCTGTATTTGTTCCCATTATGCAAAAGAACACGTTTTAAGGTTCGTTTGGACTTGTCAATAAATAAGCGCCACTCCGTTGGTGTGTATTTTCTTATACCCGGTTTCATTAGCAGACCTTCAACATTGATGCAAAAAACAAACTGGTTTTCTGTTGCGAAGAACGGCAGGAAATCTTGCTCTCTTTTGCAATAGACTGTCACTTTTGTTCCCGGTAACAGACATTGTTTCTCTGCCAGCCTAGAAACCAACAATTCTATGACTCCTTTGGAAGACTAAAATCTCTAATGAGGTCATTCAATTCTGCACGATTAAAACCAGACACAACTGATGACGGTCCTGCGAAATCACTGTCATTTTGCTCAGCATAGCTTTCAGCTGATTCATCCACTTCTTCTAAAGACTCCGGAAGACTGATAAATACTGGAACAGGTATCTCCTCTGAATGTGGAACGGGACATCTTGCACAGCGTAGATCGGGATATTTCCACGTATTCCAGTTTTTGCTATTGATGCCCTTTACATTTACTGAACAAATGTGGTTTATTGGTTCTCGCCATATCATTGGTTCCCCAAATTTCAAGCACTTCTGCTTCCCATTTTTCCAGTGCCGCAGATGCTCTGTGCATGTTTTGCATACAATGTGAGGTGACCAAGCCTTATCTTGGTCTCCAAGTTTTACTTTGAAATATGCCAAATAAGCTCTTTTTACAAAATTGGTTATGGGTTTTCTTTGCTGGATGAATGTGTATTCCCCACAGATAAAACAAAACACATCAGGATTATTCACACATGTTCTTCGTGATGAAGCCACATCAGTGCCTATCAAAAGGAGACATAAATGTCAGAATAGTTAAAGTACATCTGCAAACAATAGACCTTGGATTAAATAAATTAGTATAATGGAAATAATATAATCAAGTTACAAATGGTGCTGTAAAACAAAGTAGTCATAAGAGCAATTTATAAAGATATCATCAGTATCTCATAAACTAGAGCTGCTAGAATGAAATTGAAGACATTTTTGGAATCAGCAGCATCAAAATACTAGAATTAGGTGGAAAATTCAAGGCACCACGGAAACATTTTTTTTTTTGTTCCGCAGTGTAATAGTATTCTCCCTTCTTAAAGCTGCGGTGAATGTTTGCATTTTATCAAAACCCATATTCAGTACACTAGCTACTGAAATGTTCAGATATAATTTGTATTATGCATACTCTGAAGAGTAAACATGCCATCAATCCTTTTCATCTTGCTCTGTTTCTAACTAAGCTAAATGTTACAGCCAGTTAGAACAAGCTCTGTGCTTTCCACACATTAGAAAGCAATTATAATATACTGACCAACAAACAAGCAACATCATCATAAGTGCAGCAGTTCACTAGGGCAGTATGAGACTGAAGATGTCAGTCGTGAACCGGTGAAACTAAGGATGAAGTTTCTTTTAATGAAGCCTGCAAAGCTAAAATTAATATCTATTTCTATCAAGAACATAGTATGCAAACTGGAAATATCTGTCTCTTTTACACACAGATATAAGTTTCCTGCCATGTAGCTGGTAGGATTGATTAACTTATTTAATTTAGTTTTCTTTTAGCATGGAGGTGTTGTGTTTCTGGACACAAGTTCCTGTACAAAGCTGCAACTATGGTTTCCTTTTCAACCCTGAAAGTGTTGTGGTAGGATGTGGAATATCTGCTTCAAACATAAAAATGTTTCCTATTTATACTTACTGTTCTGCATGGTAAACAACGCCTTGACTGGTCTAACAATAAGCATTCCAACCATCATTATTGGAAAGATGGAAATTGAATTTCCAGCCATGTACATAATGAAGAGATTCATTGGTACCTGCAAAAACATTGCTTTCAATGTAATAGACACAGAGAGGGTTTCACCAAATGATGTTAAATTTTAACACAATATTAAAGTGGATTAACATTGAAGTTAACACAAATTCTTTTTCATTGAACAATGTTTACAGTAATATTGAGTTCAACTTTGTGTTAACATTGCTGTACCCTCGTATTAAGGCATTTAACAGAATCTGGAAAATGGCCACCACAAACCAAGTCGTAAATGCGGAGTTGCTGTGTTTGGAGCGTTTTAATGCTGTTCCTAAAAAAACTGGGCATCCTAATGAATTTGAAAATGCAAAAAGAGGATTTCTTAAAGCAAAAGTTACTGTTCAAAGCAGTTGTGAGCAGGGTTGTAGAAGAAATATGATAGAGGTTAATTACTACCAACAGAAACATGCCTCTTTCTCCTATACTACATTAGTGTTAATTTTACACTACTGGCACTTTTAATTTAATGTTAGATGGTAGTGCTGGTATTTCCAAAGCTATCATTTGTATGTTTATTATTTGAAAGGTTTCTAGAGCAATTGCATCAAGAAGCAAACAGTACTTTTCGGGGGGGGTCTGCTTGATGTTTATATCAGTGATAACATACTTTTGTCCACTTTACCAATGTAGTATCCACCACCAGTTTTAAACCATTATAAATGCTCTATGCACCTGGAATTTTTGTTGCTGCATTTTAATTTAGCATAAAATTGCCACAGTCGTTTAATAGACCTGGGAGAAACACATGCATTGCATTAGGATTTTCTCCCAGGCTGCAGTCTTCTCCTTTAATTTAGGTCTGTCAGCTTTTTACTTTCTCTACCATGTACACAGTAGGTAAAGAAGGTATTGCATTCCACCCAAAAATTTAATATAGAAATTTCACCAGAAATACATGTTTTGAGGTCCCCTGAATAAATAAAAAGTATATTTACAAAAAGGTCCACATGTAAGTGTGAAGAGCATAACTCAAAAACGAAATGTCGAATAACCACCAAACTTGGTATTTAAGTTCAGCACCTTCCAAAGATGCGACATGAAAATTTTCAAGAAAATTCCCCACCCCAACTTTATATGGAACATTTTTCTAAATTTTTTATTTTCCAAAAAATGGCTGAAACAATTTTGATTAAAATATCATATAATAAAGATATTTACATGACAAATAAAATGTATATATCAAATTTCCTGGGAATAGCCTGTGAAATCCTCTTCATTTGGAAGGAATTTTATATAATCTTGCATAACTGGTAAATGTTAAGTGATAGATGAAAAGGTACTACACAAAAATTGTAGATCTCTTTAAAACACATAGTTTATTTCAAATAACTTGTTTTGTGCATGAGGCATTTCTGAGACATCCATTATTAATGTTTCGATTTGTTCATTACTTGTCATTCTTTTCAAGTCCCATCAATTTTCAGTTGCTTCTCACAAATGCATGGAAAGAGTATGGAATTTTAAGACCAGCATATAGCATCCAGTTCTTAAACATGCGATTTTTGTTATTCCCTAAAATTTGTAACATAGCTGTTTCTGCAGAAGTTTATCTCAATTAAAAAAAAAGTAGATAAAAAATTAACTTTTATACGAATAATTTGTATACCCACCAATGAAGATAGAGGGTAGAGAAGGTTATGTGAATGTAACACAGCATATGTTTTGCAAATAATTTCTCTATACTTAGCAAACAGTTCTATAATAATTAATGCATTTTCTAAATGGTGAAACATTAGCTCTTGTAAACCTAGATTTTTTTACTTGACATTGCAATTGTAATCTCAATCAGGAAAATCACAATGACCATAACTAGTTGTCTGCTTCTGAAACAGAGAGCACTGCGATGGATAGATTAAAGTGCTTTCAGAAGCCATGATATTCAGTCACCGCCTTCTCAAAAGCTGTAAAAGCTGTTGAATGCAAGAGTTTTAGAATTATGTTAAACTTGTAATATAATGTTCAAAAGGGTGTTAAAGAGTATTTTTAACATTGGCTGTGAAACCAACCAACAGTAAAAGATAATTAAACGTTGTACTATTAACATTATTTCATCAGCATTAAAGAATTCATTTACGTCATAAAAAGTCATATTGATCAACCAAAAAGGACCATTTCTAGAGCAGTTCACGGATTTCAGAAATATGCTGAATCTTAAAATGCAACACTGACCTATGTGTATTTTAATGATGGAGTCTTAGAGCTGTGTGCACAATTTATAATTACTTTCTATTAAAAAAGGTGGTTCATTTTAATTGTTATTTTCCCACCTATTGAAAAGAAGCTGTGAAATTGCTTTTCACACTGCAGTCATAGCACCAACAAGACAACATATTAATACCTTTTTTTCTACCCCCTTTTATAAGACTGATAACAGTTAATATCATGGCAACACTGACACACTTTTTGAGCTGGAATACATATTTATTGAAATCTGTAGCAGAGACAAAAACTATGAGGTCTGTTCAATAAAGACTTATAACTTCTTTTATAGAGGTAATTCATGCATAAAAATTTATACATACAGTATTATGTAAGCTTATTTTGTAATGATCAATAGTACTATTCACTGACCCCACTGCTGGTTCCCAGTCATGAGGCATGCCAGTTGAGACGTTCAGTTTCACTTCCAACAAAATGGAAACCACATGCAACAAAGAAAATTCTGCTTTCTTTTCAACAAGTCTTCAACAGAGGCCTATAGGGAGCTTGTTCTTCCCTATAGCACAGTTTGAAAATGGTTTAGAATGTTTAAAGAGGGCAGACAGTTTGCAAGAAAGGTGGACACAGTGCTGCTATTAGTGTTCTTACAAACACTATGCTGTCATTGTCAGATAGGATCATTGAGTAATTGCACACAAGATGTATTGGTATGTGCTGGGTACCACAATTGCTGATTTCTGAACGAAATGATGTTTGCGTGTAGGTTTGCATGCAGCTGAACTTGATGGTGCAGGAAGATGCACAGTTTCTTTCATTGGTAATCACCGGATGAAACTTGGCTACACCATTTCCATCCTGAGAGCAAACGACAAAGCTCTATGTGAAATCTCATTATCACCAATCCAAAAAAGCAAAAGTGGTTGCTTCTGCTGGGAAAGTTATGGTTATCTCATTTTTTTACATTCGAGGAATGATTTATCAGCACATCATAGCTCCAAACACAATTGCAATTGGGCAATACTATAGAAATGTTCTGAAAATTCTGTAAAAGTTGTATCAGGCACAAAAAGTCACATTTTTGTGCAACAAGCTGGATGTTGCACCACGATAATGCACAGCCACATGTTGCCAAATATCTCTCTAAAATCAATGTGATGTATGTCCATCACCCTCCACATAGTCCTGATTTAGCCCCATGTGACTTTTTTCCTTCACCACATTTGAAGAAACACCTCCAGGGAGCCATTTCCCATCATCAGGAGGAGTTGTATGTTGCAGTGGTGATTCTGAAGACCTTGCTAAAAAATGGTTTCCAGCATGTCTTTGAAGACTGGTAGAACTGGGACAGGTGCAGTACATCCAATCGGAATAGAGAAGCATTAGTTTATAAATTAAGAAGGAAAGAGGTAAGCGAAAATTTTATAAAAGAAATTAGGAAGATTTACAAAGATATAAAATGTTGTATAAATGTGGAAATAATGGAATTACAGAAATGACTGAGATTAAGATAAGGGTGCAAATTGAGCCCCTTTGTTTAATATATTCATAGATGACAGAGTGAAAAAAAAAATCTGCACTGTCCCATAATAGCAAATAGTGTGATACCAGTTTACTATACGTGGATGATCTTATGGTTGGGGCTGTAGCAGTAATTGGGCTACAGAAAGCAATCAATGGAATACAGGAATTCTGCAAAGAATGGGGAATTAAAGTAAATATAAGCAAATCAAAAGTATGGTATTTAAAAGAGGAAATAAATTAAAAAAAAGAGGCATGGCAGATGGGTTTAAAGTTAGAAGCTGTCAAAGAGTTTGATTATTTAGGGGTGAGGATAAGCAGTAATGAGGAATGGGTGGTGCATAACAGGAAGGTTATGGCTAAAGGAAAGGCGGCAATGACAGGAGTAAGGATGTGCAAACACAAATTAGAAATACAGACTAAATGGATAGAAAGAATGTATGAGGCATTGTTAGAAGCAAGAATGCTATTATGCAGTTGAAATTTGGGGGGATCTGAATTAAGCAGAAAAATAGACCAGAGCTACAGAATGTTTTGTAAAGAACTATTGGGGTTACCAAGATCAGCACCAGGGGAAGTATCATTAGTGGAATTAGGAAGAACAAGAAGAAAGGCAGTGATACTGGAAAGGATTTGAAATTTTGATTTAGATGCTTGAAGAAAGATGATGGGGAAATTTTAAGGATATGTATGGAACAACAAAAGAGTACGAAAAATAAAAATAGCTGGCGGACAGGGTAGAAAAAATTATGGAGAAGATAGGAATGGGAGATACTTGGAGAGCAGGAGAAAGAAATAGCAATGGCTTCTGGATAACAGTAAGAAACAGAGTGGAGGACATAGAAAGACAAGAGATCTAGGGAAGCTTAGAGAATAAAAAATCACTAGGGTTCTAAAGGTTAGTAAAAAGGAAATGGGAAAGAGAAGGGTACATGGTTATTGTAATAGAACAGAAAAAAAAGTGTTTGCATGGATGAGAACAGGATCTATGTACCTGAGAGGGCTAAGAGGCAGAAAAAGTGAATTTATGAACTATGCGGAGGCAGTGAAAGCACAGAGCATTATATCATAGAATGCAAAGAATTAGTGGAATGGAGATAAAATGTATGGGAGGAAAAATGGAAAAATAGTAGCAATTAAAATGTTGACCAAAAAAAAAAGAAAGGAAAAATAAGAATATGGGGGAGTTTTTAAAGAAAGTACAGGAGAAATGGATTAGAAACATAAGGGAGATAAGAAAGGTAGAAGGGCAAATGGAGGAGGGAGAGAATGGATCATAGGTGATTAAGGGTAGCAAGGGCTGCTCAGTTGAGCCATAAGGCCAGGGTCCCAGGCAAAATGAGCAGTACAGGTAGAACATAGCTGGCAAGAAAATTTGTACATAGGTTAAGTAGTTTGCAAGTGAAATATTGTAAAAAAAGGATTGTGTATAAAAAGATATACAAATAAAGTTTATTCATATCCAATCGGGGACTATGAGAAAGATCATCAAAATTATGAAGATAAGTTAAAACAGTCTTTATTGAACATCCCTTGCATTTAGACTGCTTTGTTCTCATCAAAATCTAGTATTAGCTTAAGGTATTGAATACCTTGCAAATACCCTGTAGTTACTAAGAAAAGCTATGTTGTAAAGTTCAATGATTATACCTGTTTCAATGGGCCTAGAGCTAATTCCCATGACTTTTTTATGATAAGATGACTAGGATCAGACTCCCTTGCTACTTCTGTGTAGATCTGACCAGCTGATGGGTTGTAGCCTGGAGGAGATGGTAAATCAGAACTTCTTTCTTGTTTGCTCCTGAAACGTAAGTAAGTACACCATCATATTAAGACCATCCAAAGTTCTGGATCTGGCATAACAAAATAAATCTTCTAAAGATCTTTGCCGATGTTTATACATAATTGCACTTGAGAGCTATTATATTTTATGACAAAGTCGTACTTTAGCTTAAGTATGCAGCTTTGTTCGGAATTGACTTTACCAAGCACGAGAGAATAAATAAAAAATGACAAGATTTCAAAACACAATGAAAAAGTAATTAGTATGAACCTAAAACCAAATACCATCTCACTGAACACCTGGCATTCAGCATTATTGGTGGTAACTTTAAGATATACAACCTATTCGCATATAGAATGTTGTTGCTTTCAACACTCTCCATATGGTCAATGACCTTCAGGGAAACCTTGTTCCACCAAATGTTGACTTGACTCATTTATTAGCTGGAGGCACTGAGTGGGCATTCTATCTGATGGTAGGATAACAATGATGATGATGATGATGATGGAATGAGAGGAGCTACAGCACTTACTGTGCACTACAAACCACCTTGGGGCTTGGGGATACTTCACATGAGCTATCCGGAGATAAATACCTGGACAGGAGCAAGGGGACATTTAAAATTACCTCCCCATAGCCAGGAATCCCTGGATAAGGGAGTCCCAAATGAAGCCACTGAGTTACCATGGCACCCTATCCATAATGTTATAATATAGTTGGACATAAAAGCAATTTAAGCTTTGTGAACTTCATCTGCCTTCAGAGTCCACAAACCAACTTTATTACTTTGAACATTTAGCTATTGTACTGCATTCAATCAAAGTTACTTTTATCACTGCCAAAAATGAACTGTTGAGTTGAATATCTTATTCCTCCACTTGAGCACTGGGAACATACAAGAAGGTTGCTGAGTAATGCCAATATCCATTTCTGGATGTTTCTTGCTTTTCAGGAAGAAATCATTTGGCAGAGGTACTAATGAAAACACTTCTACAATATGCTGATGCTACCTTGTAACTTCAATGTGTACAGAGAGAAGAAATCTTGATTGGCATTATGCAATAATATAAGATTTTTTGGGTATGTAATGCGGTTCTATGCTGCATTATACAGCAGTGTACAGATAGTACATTTCAAAAAATGCCACAGAAAACTATTTGCAACTTGATATTGTATTTCAATGCTTGCTTAGAACAGCTGAATGTAAACTTAAAACCACAGCAAAACCTGGTTGCAATCTTGCTAATAATCATAGTCCATCGATTATGTTCTTTGATTTCGGTACCTGGAAATATCATACATAATTCTGCATAATTTTGCCTTCTTACAATGCTTCCAATTCCTATTTGTAGCATTTTTAGGTTAGAAATGAAAACAATTCTGTATAAATTACAAAAATTATTATGTTATAAAAGCACAGTGAAGAAACATGATCTAAGATTGATTACTAGGATACAAATTCTGTAGTCTATGTTTTACAAAAACTTGGAAACCAGCCTTTCTATTCCGACTAGAAATGGAATTTATATTTAACACCTTAATGGCTTTTCTTCACATGAAACGAATTTAACACTCAATAGTCTACAATTTTCTTCTCTTTCTGAAAGCTTTCATTTTTCTTTGAACTCTGCAATGCCAAGGCAAAGGTCTCTATAAATATTACAAATCTCTTCAGTTTCAACTAAGTGAGATATTTGAAATCTGCTACAGTAGTTATGAACAACAAAATATATTTCCTATGAAAGGTTTCAAATTGTTTTCCCAATCTCACAAATAATTTTCCTTGTATCCCAATGGCCCAGTTTTTATGCACTTAAGACTACATTCCCTTGAAGAGTATATTACAGACTGGTTCACAATAACCTGAGAACGGAAAGCAAAACAGCATGCAAATTGTCGGTTCACAATATCCCAGGAATGAGAATGTATACTGATCACAAAGGGAAAGTCAATTTTGTGCATTGGGACAATGCAATTTCCAATGAACATAACAAGTGAAAATTATCTAAATACAGATGTACTACTATTTCCAACTCCTCTACTCATACAAAGCATTATTCATTAATCAATGGCATATAATAAAACTTATTTGTTGTTAAAAAAGACTTAATGAAAGTGGAGTCAACTTGAACACACTTAGTAGCTTCACTCACCCATTTATTATGCAGAACATGTATCATGAGCATGAGTTCACATCATCAGCTGCCTGTTCACTTCTTTTATGAATTGCTTCACTGCATGTGATTCCACAACATTTTGGATATTATTTGTTGTTCTTTATTGTTCTCTCTTAATTTCTACCAGTTTTTAGCATTCTTTGTAGCTTTTGCTATGAATTTGAAACCATATCCGTTATGAGACTGTATTCCTTGGTAAAGGAAGCAGGAGGCATAATGAATTGGCTTTAAAACAATACAGGTAGCAGAATAAGCCCAAGGCTGAAGTGCATCCAGAGCAATGATGGAAATCTGTATCGTGTAAGACAAGACAATTTTGCTATTGTTTTTTGAGACAATAACCAGTTTTGAGTTGCATATAAACAAACAAGTGCTTTTGCTAAAAGATCCAATGCTTTATGAATCTGAGGGACATTTACCAGAATTTCTTTTGGTTTTATTTCCCAGCTTGCGACTAGAGAGTGCTCAAGCGGCTGTTTCATTTCATGGCTGCCTTGATTAATTTCTGATATGCACAAATTTGACAGTCTTCTTTCCCAGTCCCAGGACACAGGAAAGCTTCCTGTTGTAACATTCAAATCATAATATATATATTTTAACTTCCTGTTCTAGTTTCTCAGTTATTATAAACCAGCCTTTATTGGGTAGCATAGTGCGTCATTTATCACCATTCTCCACAATGATTTTAAAGCTATTTTCTTCTTTTATTTCCTTTTTTTAAAATAATCTACATATAATACATAAAATTACCCATGAATAGAATCTTTCCTTATATTTACTTTTCCACCACTTACCCATATCAAGTAGAGGAAATATTGCATTCCATCCAAAATTTTAAAATCAAGATTACACCAGAAATACATATTTTGAAGCCTAATGAATCAAAAAAAAAAAGGTGTGTGAAAACAGCATAGTAAATTCGAATAAATACCAACTTGGTATTTAAGTTCAACACTCTTCCAAGGATGCAACACAAATGTTTTCAAGAAACTCGCTCCACCCTTATAAAATGCATATCTTGAATTTTCTGTGAATAGCCTGTGAAACCTCTTCATTCTAAATGAATTTGCCATAAACCATAAGAAACACACAAACTTACTACACAAAAAATGTAGATCTTATTAAAACAACATATACATGTAAAATAAACTTTTTTATGGCATAATTACTTCTGAGATACCTGTTTCTGTTGGTTTGAATTTTATAATATTTTATCACATACTTATTAAATGGTGAGTCATCATTTATTTATTTCTCACAATGCCATGCAAAGAGTATGGAATTTCAAAGTGAGTGCATGTATAGTGACCCGCTTTTTAAATTGCTTCAGCCTCATGTGCCCCTTGTAACTACAACAAAATGTGTAATGAAACCATTTCTGCAAACATTTATTTGTTATAATTTGTAAAACAAGGAAATACATGATAACTATTAAAACACACAGTTTGTGTCAATTTTTTCATAGCATTAACCATTTTCAAAATATTCCAACTTTAGACTTTTCCTAAATATCTAGCATCAACTAAGAGAAAAGCCAGAAAGTCTGCATACTTCCTTTCCTCTCCCCTTGCCCCCTTCCTTTTCTATCAATTGCAAGAGCTTGTTACCGCAAAGAAACATTTGAATGCTGTTTCATGATCAAAACTGCTTGCTTAATTTGAAAAAAATCCTAGATAAAAATATACCTTAAGTAACATAGCTAAGTTATAAAAATATTTTTATACAAGTATTCTGATATAAATATGGTACAAAAATTGGTATGAATTCATCAGATCAGTTGTAAATGTAGATTCCTTGACAATGTCTGAAACTTGTATAAGTCTATGGACAATAAAACCATAATGATCTTGTTTTGCTTATACTGATTTTATTAACTTTTTTTAAACTTACTCTCCTGCTTACTAATGATAGGTAGAGGAAACACGAAACTGAAATTTCATCAGATTGAAAACCCATAAATGCAAAAAGGGCATTGTATCTCAACAATCAATGTTCCGAGTTAGTGCAACATCCACTGCAATGCACTGAAATGGTGCAAAAAGATTGTTAGTGCATATCTAAAAATCTGATGTGTTACACTCACATGACTTTCTCTACTCTTGTACAAACTATTTTTACAAACACTTATTCTCCATATGCTTCATGTTAATTGAGATGATAATCTTATTGCTAATTTTCTTGTAGATGCAAGGGAATTGGTAGGCTTTAAGCGATAGTCAAATGTTTTAAGAGCTGGTTGCATGGAGTATTCCATTCTCTTTGCATTACCAGGACAAAAAAAAAAAACAAAAACAAAAATCATTTGATGTGTTACACTCAAATGACTTTCCCTACTCTTGTGCAAACTATTTTTACAAACTCTTATTCTCCATCTATTTCATATTAATTGAGATAAACATTTGCAGAAACGATCTTTTGACATGCAAAGAGAATTACATTTTACACATATCGTCCGGTTCTAAAAATATTTGACTATCCCTTAAGGCCTACTATGTTCCCCTTGTTTTGTATTTGCAAGGGCAATATAGAAATATAGTAGCCTTTAAGCATAGACATATCTCTTAATAGCTGGTTGCTATGTGCAGCACCATTCTCTTTGCCACAGATTAATACTCTCTGCATATCCAAGACAAAAAAATGAATAACGAATTCCCATTTGAGAAAAAGTATAAGTATTGGAAAATTTAAGGGAATAACGAGCAATATCTCGAAAATGGTTCACTCAACAAAAAAATGTATATGACATAAATTGTGTATTTTAATGCGATCCACATTTATTGTGTAGTAAAATTTTGTCTATCTCTTATGGTTTACAAGTTATGCAAAAGTCATTCACAATGAAGAATACTTTTGGAGACTTTCCCAGAAAATTCAAGATATACAATTCATTTGCCATAAAAATGTCTTAAACTTATGGTATTTTATTCAAAATTGTTAGAGCCACTTTTGAGAAAATTAAAATTTTCGAAAAATGTTCCATGTAAAGGGTAATCTGGGGTGGGGGAATTTTCTTGAAAACCTTTGTGTCGCATCTCTGGAAGATACTGAACCTAAATACCAAGTTTGGTGTTTATCCAACTGTTTGTTTCTGAGTTATGCTATTCACAGGCACACACAGGACAAGTTTCCAAAAATACTTTTTTTGGATTCAGGAGGCCTCAAAACATGCATTTCTGGTGAAATCTCAGTATCAAATTTTTGAGTGGAATGCAATACTACCCCTACCTACTCTACGTAGTAGAGAAAGTAAAAATCAGTTAACTTTTTTATTCAGCCCCTCTGGTTAGTTTGCACTTCTGGCAATAGGGAGAGCTCTGTGCCTCTCGTTGAACTTCAGAAGTGAAGAGTTGCCATCTGAGTGAAAAATATGCTGTAAGATAACAGGGTCCTGTGGTTTCAAAATTTAGCCTGAGGTTCGGCTATGACACCTAGGCTATTGTGTGTGTGTGTGTGTGTGTGTATATGAACAGAATGACAGGGTTCTGTGGTACTGAAATATCGCCCAAGGTTAGGTTACAACGTTTAGGTTAGTGTGTATATATGAACATGATTCAAATAACCTGTTCTCATGAATTACACTTGTACCCCTTGGGTTGGTACTTTCTTCTGCAAATGCACAGTAATAACAAGATGGAGTTCTTTGTTGACATTACACAATGATTTTGCTATAAAACAAAGTATCTTACTAAGATTAGGATGGTGGGCTCCGAGCTTTCCAAGTGTTCACATCTTCTCCTAAACCTCTAATTTAAGTATTTTCATTGCATTCACCTCTGTTTGTTACAATTTGTTGGGGGGGGGGCTGAATACAGTGTTTAGCCATAAAACTTTTCATTACTAATGTACATTTTCTCATGTGTGAGATGAAAGAACACCTCCCAGATACTGTGGATACAATAATCCAACCCTTACATTGCAATTACTGAGGGCTGTTCATATATTTTTTTTTTTAAATTTTTAAGTCTACTTTGATGCCTATCTACGAACATACGAAAATTAGCAATTTAAATTTTTTTCTGTTCATAGGACCTCATATCACATAAAAACCAACTTGTGATAAAACAGTGAATACTGTTTAACAAGCATGTAAGAGAGACTATATTCCTTTAACTTAAAATCATTATTAGGCATGTTTTTACCATGATTAAGATAAAAAGGACGGAAGAATCACTTTTTATGTGAATAATATAATATACAGGATACCTGTGAAATAGTAAAGGGTAGAGAAAGTTATGTGATTATTAAACACACACTGTTTTAATCCATCGTAGCAAGGACTCAGGTATGCAGAAATGGTTAATGCAAAGAGTGAAATGAATGCCCTAATGAGCCAAGGGTGCACATAACAGAGAGCTACTTGACATTTGTCTTGTTATTAATATGAGAAAATCCTCTACCTTCAAAGGCCCTATCCAAGAATCATCATCATTCTTCAAGGATTAGACTATTATTTGACTGTTCCGGCTCCATTTAAGTTAAATAACTGGTCACCAAAATTTTAATTCAGATACTTTGTCTTAGAATGGCATACAAATAATCCCTTCACCACAGGGTAGGTTTGTGGAAAGTGATGCTGTTGCAATGGATGGAGAACATTTAAATGTTAGTGAATGCAGTGCTGAAGATACCGCAATTTATTACAACTTTTAACCTAATGACAGAAGTGTCAAGCATACACAATTATAGAATGCTTATGTTATCAGTATAGGCATCACTTAGTTCCTTGTGATGACCATAGAAGCCATTATTAGCTATCAGTACCATGAAAGCTTCTCATTTTATACGAGTGTGAAACTCAGCAAACTGAATATGTGAAACTGAGGAGTACATCAAAAGCTTGCATATTTTGAACTGTAAATTCTTGATGTGACATACAGTAAACACACTTTTTGGCAGTTGAACGGTAAAAGAGGATAAAATACTTGACTGTAAAATCAGCATTGCGGTTATCACCGTCTTTTACTCTAGATCAAAATTAGCCAATATATAACATAAAACAAAGCAGTGTGTTATATGTAATTACCATCTACCTAAAAAAACTGTGAAGTGTTTTTTTTCCTTCCTTCTTTCTTACTTCTTTTTGACATTTCTTGCAAAAAGTAAAGTCACATTTATCAATCATTCCGAAGACGAATTCTTAGCATTAATAACGTGTGATGTATGTTTTGCTGTATTACCTTTAAGCAATACTGAACCTCTGTAAAGCAGCAATCCGCAAAAATCTTAAAAACCGCTGAGTGAACCACAATCAGCTGTCTGATTCAAGTTGGTGACAGAAATAAGCAAAGAATATTAGACCACAGTTTTAGAGATAACTCTCACTCACACCTGAGTAGGTATGAATGCTAAATCACAGCTATTCATTACAGCTAACACACACATAATAAAACAGCAAAATCTGCTATAGCGTTTTGCAGGTGCTTGCTTTTGAATACGCACTGCGAGGAAACTTATATTTCTTCTTTTACTGACAGGACTTTAAACTTCCCTCTAATAACTTCTGATGGTTTTCCAACTCCAAACATATTTGTGTGCAATACTGTTCCTTATATTTCAGGGAAATTGCGAACACACCACATTTTCCTATATTTATTGCGAATTTATGCATTACAGTGATTTTAAGCACAAAGTTGTTATAATCGGGACAGATCCAAGATTTTGTTTACGTTTATGATATAAAATAAATATTAGCTTTAATGAAAATACCTTATTCCTGTATCTAATGCCCATTTGAACTTTCTGTGATTAACCCTCGTCGTCGTCATGTTTAATTTGTCACGTTGCTAACTCCCTTGATTTTTCACCGTGAATAAATTTGATAATAGGTTAGACCTCCTTCATGCATCCCGTGTTCAACAAAGGTGTCATGGCAACGATTACAGTCGCGCAACGCATTTCCTGTATTCGTTGAAGAGGGATGCCTGCACTTGGTTCCCCTCTATTCTTGAAGTACGGTAATAAAGAAGGAATATTTTGGCTTCTAGAACCTAACAAGAAGCATGAAGGACCGAAGCGAAGAAATCATTAAACAACACAACGATCTTTTTAGTGCTATACAACACAACTACATGGAACTATTACTATCAGCACCATTAAGACTCGAAGACAGCAAGTACGAAACCACACAGTCCATTAAGATGAAACTACTGTACATAGACAGGAGTTACGCACGAAAGCACTCGTCGATCACTTCGAAATAGCAGTGTGACTGTATCCAATAAATAGTAATTGTCTTATTGTACCATAATAATTGTATTATCTTATAACTCAATAAAGAAAAGAAAAACAGCCATCAAAAAAAAAAAAAAAAAAAAGAAAGAAAGAAAGTGTTCTGCCGCCCTCAGGCACACATCACTAAATTCGCGGCTGAAGATGCAAAATTCCTAAAACAGCCCTAGAGGAACTTTGGAGTGAGATAAACCTCAAAGTTACACAAATAGTAGGAAGTGCATTAATTTTAATGTTTTGAAGTACATCAGACTGAAACAGTAACAATATTAGCACTAAAAGCTCTATTGATTTCTCCTGCTGAAGGAGGCTAAGAGTGTATAGGAAGAACTCACATGAAGATCACAGAAATGTGTTTCCTTTGTTAAATAGTAAAAATGAAAAAAAGTTCTACAAATTATTACTAAAGAACGATCTTTTCAATGGCTTCAGGTTCCTATCTCGTTTCTTGATTTCTTTTTTCTTTATTTTAATATTAACTCAGATATTTAATAGGGTATAATTACTGACGATAACATCTGGCTAATACCTACATAGGCTATGATCCCGATTGGAAAAAATGGTAAAATGGGAACTAGTAATTATAAATAAAGCACAACAGAAAGAAAGAAAGAATATGCATTTTGAGATGACGTGAAAAGCAATTAGAGATTCATATGACCATTATATTATTTGTTCAATTTTAAATATTGATTATTAACTATCGTTTAGCTGTTTAGGTCTAAAGTAGGGATTACGATGAACTCAACTTCACTTGACGGGATTTGATGCGACGAAACGTAAAAATGTAACACATTGTATTAAATGGAGCTATCTGACTTAACGTGAGTTAACTTAACGGCCAGAGGAGGCCAGAGGAATGTCAGGACGATCGGGAACTTAGCCCCGGTCGTGTGTCATTGCCGCAGTACCGAGCCGCTTTGCGGCTTAACCTGCGAAATGAGCACTAGGATGTGTATGTTCTGCAGGAATTTTTGTTTTAAGGTTGTGTTTGCGAAATGGAATGTAACGGCGACGAACTTAAGAGCTTAACAAATGCCAAACTTTTCCTTCCCATTACCTACGTTAAGTTTGGTGTCACATGACTAATTTGAACCAATCGGCGTGAAGCAGTAGCATTGAGTAATAAAAACAATTACCAATCAGAGTAATTCCCGTTTAGTTTAGTCAAGCGTTAGACATTTAGTTTAGCGCCATTTCTCAACTATAGGGTGAGCCAAAAAACTACGAAACGGCTGCGCGGTGTTTTTCCTGTCTGCGTCCTCGGCGCTTGCTGTCGTCTGCCGCTATCATAGAAAGACCATAGTTCACGTTGAGAAATGCTAGCAATTTCCTGGCGGATATTTTGTTTTAATTCTTCCAGGGTGTGTGGGTTTGTCTTGTATACTTTGTTTTAAGTTAGCCCAGAGATAGAAATCGCAGGGGGTTAGGTCGGGGGACGAAGGGGACCATAAATCTCTACTAATAATTCTGTCATCAAACACACTTTCAATTGTTCTCATCGAAATATTGGCCGTATAAGCTGTTGCAGAATATTGTTGAAAAAAGGCAAAATCATGTTCCCTGACTGTTAATTCTCTAAAAAAAAGGAGGCAAAATTGTATTCACATATGTACGGGCTTCAACTGTTGACTCGAAAAAAAAAATTGGCGAGTGATGGATAGTTTCCTAAAGAGATGCCAAAAATGTATGGACAACGACGGTGGCCAGTTTCAGCATCTCCTTTCATAAAGTTGATAAGTAAAACCTTTAAAAGCAGTTTTAAAAATGTTGTATTGTTTCATCCGCGCCTTTTTATGATAGTGGCAGACAGCAACGAGCGCTGAGGACGAGGACAGGAAAAACACCGCGCAGGCGGTTCGTAGTTTTTTAACTCTCCCTGTACATATTACGTCCCATACGTCCCATCATACGTAAGTTCATCGTAATCCCAGCTTAAAGTAAAGCATACAGACGCAGGTACCTGAGTTCAATCTCAAGTAGAAGCATAAGTTGTTGAGAGCCATGGGTATTTGTATGATAGTAACGTTGCAGAACAAGAGATCCCCCACAAAAAAAGCGACCCGAAAGCCTATTCCGGAGACACTAGAAGCGAAGATAAAATATTGGGGGAAACCTGGTGGTCTAAGGGAACTTCAAATTGTCGAGAGGTGTGGATAGTATAGTTCTGGTGTTCGGATGTGATGATAGAGAACTGAATCAAACTTGAAGTCATTACCGCGACGCGGATTCTAACCGTGGATCTTCGTTTTTCGTGCCCGTGCTTTGCCGCTAAGCTACCGTGACGAAATGTTCGGGGGTATAAACCTTCTATTCTGATTCGTGTATTCCGACAGACCTTTCAGGGCGATCCCAAATACTCCAATACATTATACTTTAAAGGCGACATGCAATATCATGTCCTGAAGATCACAAACTTAGTTATAAGTATGCAAAGGTTTGCCCAGATTAATCTAACGGCGTTGATTTATTTGTAAAGGTTTGAAACTACGTTCAAATAAAATTTCTGAAAGTTGTAGGGTAGTCTATCATTTTGGCAGCGACCTAAACCCCTAGTGTCTACAGTTTTAATCTATACATATAAAAACTATTTCTTAATAATGTCCAACGAAACCACGGGGAAATTCGGTATCATGCAAATAATAAATAGTCCCTAAAATCCAATTTTAGAATTACGCCTCTCCTTCTACGCTTCAGCGTTGGAATGTCACACATATCTGCTATATTCGCAATAAAGGAACAAACGTAGCGATATTAATATTTAACGAAACTGGAGCGAAATTGGGTGACGGGAATTTGAAAATTGAGTTTTTATTTATGGACGCTCTTTAACGGCTTCTTAGCGTGCCATTCAATATTGGGCGTGAAAGACCGGAAATTTTGCTCAGAGGCTTCTTTATCAGGCTTGAGGTTCTTTTACGTGTCATAAATCTACGACACGGGACCACCGGCTTTACTTCCCTTCCGAAGGAAGCCATGCTAAGGATTTTTACGCCCGGAAAAAATCCATCGACCTCCGCCAGGTTCAAACCCGCGACCTCGGGAACTAGAAGCTAGCGTGGTACCACTAGACCATGTAGGACGCCGTGCAAATTTTAAGGACAGCTCGAATACCAAGTGTAATTTTTTTGGAAATTTCTTGTAACCACTGTCCGTCCGGAAGGAGAAGACTTTTTAATGACGAGAAATTATCAACATTTTTAGAATGGCTTCGGAGATTACCCTGGAAATAATCCCCCCCCCCACACACACACACAGACATCCTAATTTTCTCTATAATGTTCATATATGCTTATTTTCACAGCAAAAAAAACAAAAAGGCAATTTGTTATTAACTTCGTATTCTGAATGCCTTGAAACTAATCTACACTGCATCCTGGTGCTTTTGGTCAAAGCCGCTACAATATGAGCACTTAAGCGCCGTTGGATACGGAAATGGTACTTCTTAATTACTTGTCTCTTCAATGAGTCCTCAAGGATCTCAGTAAGCTGAGTGCACCCCATAAAAACTTCCCAACATGGGAAAAATTCATGCCGGTACTACGGCATAAGGGGATGGTCTTCTGAGTGGTTGCAGCTTCTTAAAACAATTACTATTTGTAATTCTCAATGCACATTTAAGTTTATTCAAACTCTTTCACCTCTATTAGGTATATTTAATTTATTTTATTAAAATATGTCAAATTTCACTATACAGCATGGACCATTTAACTCGAAACTGTACAATATCTCCAAAACCAAGCGTTGTAAAAAGAAATGTCTTTCATAAAAGTTGTTAATATTATGGGGGAACGTAAATGTCATTAGTTGTGTTTTGTTTGGAGGACGTTATGATGGTCATTTTAGGATCGATTTAATTTTTTAAAATGAGAACCTACATTTTGTATGTTGTTTTCTCGTTTGAAAATGGTTTATAAAAACCTGTTTATTTTGTAATGAGGAATAAGGAAACAAAATAAAAATGTTGGTTCCCAATTACGAAACGTAACATGCTCCTCAAATATTTTCGTTGTTATTTACGTTGGTGTAAGAGCAATTGTAAAGTATTTTATACAAATGTTGTTTAGATTTTATGAATGAGATTGACCCTAATTGTAGGTTCCCATTTAAAAAATTTAATTTACCGTAAAATGACTATCATAACGCCCTTCAAACAAAGCACGACTAATGGCATTTAATTTCCTCCATAATATCAAGCAACTTTTATTAAAGCCATTTCTTTCTGCGACGCTTAGTTTTGGAGATATTGCGCAATCTCAACTTAAATGGTCCACCCTGTATAAAAATATGAATGTAAACTATCTTCAAAGGGCTCAAACATAAAATCACTATTTTCCTACTTAAAGCTGAATGTAAAATTATTTCTACCTATTACCGATTATTTGAAACAAAATGTTCGGTTTTAATACGAAAGGTTAATAATGTTTATTATATTCTTTAAAAAGATCACAGGTTTCAACCTAACTAAAAGGCACATACTAATGTCACATAAGAGCAACTTTGGAGTATTGAACTTCTGTTTTGTTTTAATGTTATCATGATCGGGAGCATCGGAAGGCGCGCCGAGAGCGCGACTTTCCGACGCTGCCTGAATTCGCGCATGCGCTCTGCACCGACAGTGTAGGGTTTCTTTCTTTCTTTCTTTCTTTCTTTCTTTCTTTCTTTCTGTCTTTCTTTCTTTCTTAATTGTCCAGTTTGTCATTATCTGTTCCTATTACAGAGATTTTTATATCTCTTTGTCGTAGGAACCATGTTTTCACTGCAACAGACAATAATTTATTCTTATGACGTTTTGCATGCTTCCCCAAATTCTCAAGCCTCCTTTTCTTTTGTATGTTGTCTGGAACCTTAATTTAAGCCCACAATTATTTCTCTGTTTTCAACTTCAGAGGTTATAGCGCTTCAGGGTTCCAGACTAATGATTTCATGGTCTAACTCCGTGGTAACATCACACCTACAAGTATTGTCTGACAACATGTTTGCTTCATAAAATTTACACATTATTGCTTTATAAAATGATAGTTTCGTTGGAATAGAATACAAACTGAACCAACTTTCTTCTTCTTCTTGTTCTTCCTCTTCTTAACCACATGGAGTAGGCGAATGCTTGTTTCGGCGTCACAGTTGCTCTTTCCATCGTCCTTTCGGCCTTTCCATATCTCTTCTTCCAATCACTCTTTAGCTAAATAGAATTTGTAAGTTTGGTGTCCTCCATTCTATTTATATCTGGAACCATTTGTCGCGATTCTCTTTAATCTTTCATTCATGCTGAAAATCTGTAATTCCTTTCTAATTTCTTCGTTTCAGAATTGATCAGATCTTGAGCATCCCTTTGTTCTAAAAATGTCCTTTTGGCACTTTATACTTTATTCTGAAACATGGTTTTGTGTTTACCCAAGTTTTCGATCCATAAAGAAGCCAATGTTTTATAACATTTAATTCTAGTGTATTTCCTTGTTTTATTCTTTAGCGTCCGCTGTATATTGCCACACACCATTTTACCAAAGGATATTACTTACTCAACAACTTCACAGGAAACAGTCGGGCAGATCTAATGGACGACACTTTGTAAAATACCTGAAACATGGACAATATCAGAAGCAAATCCGGGATTACGATGAACTTAACGTAACGTGACTTAGCGCAACGTAACGCGAAAGTATAACACATTGTATTAAATGGAGCTATTTAGGGTTGACTTAACAGACTTAAGGCGACGTAACTTAAAAGTTTGGCAATATCAAACTTTTCCTTCCCGTTACGTCAAGTTTTATGCCACATGGTAATTAGAACCAATCCACGTGAAGCAGTAACATGAAATAATAAATAATTACCAATCAAGAGTCATTTTCGTTACGTTAAGTGCATCCTAATTAGATGTTTGTTTAGCAGCATTTCTTAACTTAACGTTACATCTAGGGGGCGTCATTTAGGGGACAGGGGGGTAAATTCCCCCCCCCCTAAGTTATGAGAAATAATTACACTTGGTTATTACTGCTCTAACAAATGAAAAATGACAAGAACTGTACTTAATACAAATATTTCACTTTTAAGCAATAAAAGACAATTTTCTTTTAGGCTAAACGTGTCATTAAAATTTACATGAAAATTCGGGTAACTGCTTCAGGCAATCTTGCCCCCCCCCAAGCAGAAACTGAAATGACCCTCCTGGATACGTTCCGTTGCATTAAAATTTTAATAGAATTTTATTTATGGACGCTCTTTAACTACTATAATCCTTAGCGTCCCATTCTATATTGGGCGTAAACGACCGGATATTTTGCTCCGGGACCTCTTTATCGGAATTGAGGTTCTTTTACGTGCCGTAAGTCCACGACGCGGGATCACCGGCTTTACTTCCCTTCCGAAGGAAGCCATGCTAAGGTTTTTTACGCCAAAAAAATCCCTCCCTCCGCCGGGTTTGAATCTGCGACCTCGGGAACTAGAGGCTAGCATGGTACTCCTAGACCACGGAGGACGACCCGTCACGTTAAGTAAAGTTCATCGTAAACCCGTCACAGTATCCCTTAAGAAAGGTGATCGAAATAACTGTGAAAATTATAGACGGATTAGCTTCTTAAATTCAATATATAAGGTTTATGCTAAAAATTAATGATATAATACGGAAGTGGAAAGTACAGTAAATCATAATACAAATGTAAATATCAAATGCAAGTATTTTATTATTTGTTATTTCAACTTTAATGTTCTAAATTACTTTTTTTTTTTCCTTTCCTTTTGCAATGTTCCTAAGGAAGGGTTGGGATATGCGTTAAAGCGTTAATACATCTGCATTTTCTTCTTGACTTGAAGATCCTTTTGCTAGAAGCGGTTCAATTAAAAACTTGTGAATAGTGCTAATATTTTTAGTTTTATATAAACCAGTTTCACAATTTTATTGTCTATGAACACCAACTGCATCATACACTAAAACCCCGCTTAACCGAAACGACGGAGAAGGGGGGGGGAGAAAGTAAGAAAGAATGAAGGAAACAACATGAAATACCCAAATTCGCGCTGGCAACGTTGATGCGACACTTGGTAATCTTCTTTTGCCCCAGCTTTAAATTCCATTACTAGTACTTGCAGTACAGTGCAGTACTTGCACCCCTACAACACATTCCAAGAAATATTGTACCGTTGTAACAAGTGTTAACTTCTCGCATATGGAGGCCTATTATTATTTTGCACCTGGTCAGTGGTTGTGTTTAAGATGTCAGCGAAAGGTAAAGGTACGTACCAAAGAGGGGCCCCCGGAACCGGGGCAGAGCACCGCACACAGACCAGTCGGCCCATTGTGCTCCCAACGTGACCCCTGGGAGGGAGGGATGAGGGGAGAGACCCGAAGGACGACCAGATCTGGATGCCGACGGACACAAGCATGGACGAGGTCTCTAACGTTTCCAGATAGAACGCAGCCGACGCCGCACGGTCCCTAACCACAAGCCACCAACCTCCAGGGTCTCCCGGAGCGAAGCCCCACGCTGAGGAGAGACCTAACTGACCGGTACCGCAGCGACACCAGGGAAGAAACCTTCACAGAGCGCAAGCCACCGCCCAGCCGCAACCCGCCCAACACCGTCGCATGGTCCTATACCCCTGAACAGAAGACAAGGAAGATGATGGGTACAGGAAATGAGAGAAAGGAGAGTCGTGGTAGAAGAGGAACCACTCCAACATTCGCCTGGCGACACGGGGAAGCCACGAAAATCCCATAGGCCAGAGTGAGCGGTCGCCGGGGATCGATCCCGGGATCTCCAGAATGCGGGCCACCGACGTACCCACCTGAGCCCGCTCTGTAGATGTCAGCGAAAAGAAAACGTGTTATAATACGCATTGAACAGAAACTCCAAGCCGATAGCGGACGAGGGATTCGAAGCATTAGAGGTAAGAAAGACTACAAATTCGTATTCAAATATTCAGGAAAGGAAAATATTACGGCAGTATCAGTAACACAAAACCTTTTGATCTTAGGTTGCCTTGTGTTCTGTGGAACAAAGTAGTTAATCAGTCCAACATATACAATGTTTATCAAAAGGTGGCGCGATGTAGTTGCTCGCAAGCGTTGCGAGAAGAAAGTTCAGAAAACTCATTTCTGATTTTTAAAATAGTCTTTGTAAATATTGCACATTTTAATACTGTATACAGTAGGCGTCTTTACTTTCTCTACCACGTGCATTAGTAGGCAGAAGGTATTGCATTCCAAACAAAATTTCGATGTCGAGTTTTTACCGCAAATACATGTTTTGAAGCCTTCTGAATCCAAAAGCTTTACAAAAACGTTTGTGTGTGTGTGTGTGTGTGTGTGTGTGTGTGTGGTGTGTGTGTGTGTGTATGCGAACAGCTTAACTCAAAAACGAAAAGTCGGATAAATACCAATTTTAGTATTTAGGTTCAGCACCTTACAAAGATGAGACATAAAGATTTTCAAGAAAATCCCCTCACCCCAACTACCTCTTACATGGAACATTTTTCGAAATGTTTTATTTTCTAAAAAATGGCTCTAACGAATTTGATTAAAGTATTACATAGATATTGAAGATATTTACATGGCAAATAAAATGTATATCTCGAATTTTCTGGGAATAGCCTCTGGACTCCTCTTCATTCGGAAGGAATTTTGAATAAACTTACATAACTGGAAAACGCTAAGTAGTAGACGCAAATGTACCTACTACATAAAATTGTAGTTCTCTTTAAAACACACAATTCATTTTAAATAAATTTTTTGTGGCATCAGTCATTTACGAGATATCCGTTATTAATGGTTCGATTTGTTCAATACTTTGTCATTCTTTTCAAGTCCATCCATTTTCAGTTGTTTCTCGCGATTGCATGGAAAAGAATATGGAATTTTAAGTCCATTATATAGCGTCCAGTTCTTAAACATGTGACTATCGCTATTTCCTTTGCACTGCAATGAAATGTGTAACGTAGCTATTTCTGCAGAGGTTTATCTCGATTAAAATGAAGTAGATAAAAAAATAAACTTTCGTAAGAATAACTTGTACACACATTAATAAACGATAGGGGATAGAGAAAGCTATATGAATGTAACACATTAGAGGTTTTAAACAATTATTTTCTTCTTTTCGCTGCTGAAAATCGTTACCATCGATTATCCGAAACGGCTCTGTCCTCTTTAATTTGGTTAAGCGGGTTTCTACCGTATTTAAAAACTGCAAAAGAAATTTTTCATGGATTTTATAAAATTTCTGACAAATAAGATATCATGCGACCTGGAAACAGGTTCATAATGTCTCTGGAGAAAAGACATTTCCAAGAAAACCGCATAACCTATGGTAGCAACCTCAACTGCGGAGTAATATTAGGGTTAAACGTCAAAACAAGTTTTTATACTGCGCTGTAGCGGTCTCCCAATTTTCTGCGACGGAGATGCAAGATATTTTGCGAAAAGGAATCCGAAGGGCAAAATAAAGAGGGGGAATTGAATCGCACCTACATTCTCAATCAGAGGTGTGTTCGCTGGTCAACAAATGGGAAAGCTCAACCGGTTCCTTTGCCCACCGGGAATGACCAATCAGAACGGCCTTCTACCTGTGATTAAACTATATAGAAATGTTGCGCCAGACTACAGCATCAGAATCGTGCTTGTGACCAAGTGTCAACGGTGTCCTTCTTGAGAACACAGAGCGACAGACGATGACTCCTTCAGGAGCGCGAAGTTGTTGGGAGGTCCTGCCCTCTAACCTGGCCAAGAATACCCTCAACCCCATCCGAAACATAGTGGAGAATATTCGTCTCGAACCCAATCCAGAAAAACAGATGATTGCTCTTTCTATTGGTAAGTTTGTCTAATTCCTCTCGTATGTTTGACATTCACACACAGAAGCAAAGGCAGAGATTTGTCTATTGTTTTCATTTCTTTTTCTTCTGTTCCTTCGACTCCCTAACCGAAATTTGTTGCACAATATCTGTCTTCCCGAAGTTGTACGGGTATATGTTTATATTTAAAATATATCATAAGAAGTAATAAAAAAGACACCTACCTACTCAAACAGGGACATAAGACCGAGGTTTTGTGGAAAATATTTAAAGTAAAAAATAAAATTGTTGTAAAGCTCCCAATTAAAATCGATTTTCTAATTCTGATATTTTATTACATGTATCACTCTTAATAATTCTTTGTTTTGGTCATGGGCTTCGAACACACTCACGTGAGTTGCCCAAGTTTCCTCCAAATCGATAAACAATTTATACTTGCACGAAAAGAGCTGAAAATGTGGGTTGGGATAGCTCATAATTTTGGCTGCATCCTATAACTGCACAGATTTTGTCCAGTTAGGTTAACGATGTAGATATACAAGTAAGGGTTGAAAGTAAGGACATGTAGTAACTTTTAAAAGGTATAAAAACTCTATAAGGTATAAAAAATCTATAATTTTTGCTAGTTCCTAAAACATAAGGATTAGTTTTGTACAGATCGGTAAGACGGTGTAAATTTGTATATTAGGGATTGAAAGTATGAGTACAGCTGTAAAATTTACATAACTAGACCATAGTTTTTGCCTGGCCTTAAACCTTAAGTTTGCAATATGTTATAAAAGGCCAAATGAGGCCAATTTTTACCAGGTTTAAAACATGGATATGTGAAAACGTTGGTCTAACGTCGAACTGTATACTCTGTTAATAAGGTTTTGAAACTACGAGTAGGAATAGTGTTTCAAAAAGTGCAAGGTTGCCTATGTCAGCTGGGAAGAACAACGATGTTCTTTCTTTTCTATAAGCTGCAGACAGCTCTATGTAAGGGTGCACAATGGAGAATTTTCCAACTTCTGCAATGCAATATAAATTCGCCTGAAAGTTTGGGACTGCATTAAAAATACACACATATTTATATTGACACATTCTGGGCCACTCATAAGGGAGTCCCTAAATATGGAGAGGGTGGCAGAAGTGTTCACTAAAGACATATTAGGCTAAGCAATAAACTATCAAAACAGTGGATACTGTTTATTATAAAGCATTATTTTTTCATCATTACATTATTCTTATAATATAACCTTACCATTTTTGTATGAATTATATGCGATTTTGTGATGAACGTAGGGAGGGGGCCCGCCATAAGTACTTGTCAGGGGCGGAATTTATGTCAGTGGTCTTCGACATGGCCAATTTTTTATAGAAAATAATGTTTTAACACCAGTTTTATACACAGTTCGGTTAATATCCTCGACCAATTAAATACTCCATAGGATGCAAAAGTTTGCTTTTTATTGAGAAAGAAAGAAATAACACATTAATAATTTTATGTTGGGAAAAAAATTGGCATTATGTTTGCTCTGCAATAGCTGTTACAAAATCTGTCCCATATGTCTCTGTGGTCGAGTAGTCAGCTCTTTCATCTCAACCAAGAAGACTCGGGTTTAATTCCCGGCTAGCGCAAGGAAAGTTTTCTTTAATTAGATTCATTCCCTAACCTCCGCAGAATCTGGAAGTATGAACATGGGAATAAATGTGCGTGAGTTTCATAACAAAACTCAACAATAAATATCCACAGTTCATCCCAAGCTTCTGCTAAAACATGGATAAAATTGGGTAAAAATTCACTCCAATGGAATATGTTGAGCGAAAATGAATGTAAGTGAATGTAATGCGAATAACTAGAAAATGCCCAAATAAAAAAGGTTATCCTGGCCATGCAGGATCAATGACCCTGTCTCTCACGCTGCAGGTCAGTTCGTATCTTAATTGGGTGAAGTTCCTGATTGAGGTTTTTATTTTTGTTTTCTTCTCAGTTTTTGGGAAGAATATCAGTAAACTATAGCATTTTAGGTTCCCAAGCATTTATCTCATATATTCATTTATCGTTTGTTATGACCTCTGAAGTTAACGAGCGTTAAGCTCAAGAAAATAATAATAATAATAATAATAATAATAATAATAATAATAATAATAATAATAATAATAATAATAATAAGAAGAAGAAGAAGAAGAAGAAGAAGAAATTCTGATGTGATACATCCACATTACCTTCTCTAACCACTATTATTTCTGAATATATTTAATCAAGGTTTATTTCAATTAAGATGAAAAATAAGATTTCTGAGAAGTCTAAAAAAAGCTATATAAAATTAATGATAGTGGGTAGAGAAAGTAATGTGAATGTTACACAGTTTTTTATTAGTGTTTAGCGCTTGTTCTTGCTGCATATGTCACCACGAGCGGTGAACACTGATACATAAAGCTACATAATATATAACTGGGAAAGAAAACTTAGGAAGGAAATGTTCCAGGCCTAGATTTAGGGTGCCTCCCCTACATTTATCACATTTATCAGTCATGTGGACTGAGGGAAACCTAGAAAAAAGCCTGAGTCAGTGAGGATGGTCCTGGCGGGATGTGAACCACAGACCTCCCGTTCTGGAGTCCGTGCCTTAAACACTTGGGCTACGTGTTTCGATTTAATAGGTTAAAAGAAACAATATATGCACATAAGAATTCGTTAATTCTTTCTTTCTTTCGTTTTTAATTTACTGCCTAAGGGTAGGTTTTTCACTGCTTCTTCCATTCGTCCCTCTTTTTCCCGTTCTTTATCTCCAAGTATTACCATCAAACAGTTTCTTCTCATCCGAAATCCCAAACAATTTATTTTCCTCTTCCTAAACAGTTTCAGCATTTTTCTTCCCTCGCACGCTCTTTCTAAAAACAGTTTAGTTACTTATTTTATCTGTCTCATAACCCTTTCATCTTCGCATCCATATTCCAAATCTAATTTCCGCATTAAAAGTGCCAGATTCCAAACAAAACGCTCCAATAACTTCTTCCTTAGACTGTCTTCAAAAATGCACAGAGAATGCTGCTTTTTCTATCAAAAACTTCCTTTGTCATTGCTATATTCAAACATAAATCGTGGCGTAAAATACCTGTAATGTTACAAGTATTATTATAGTTATTTATTCCAATACAGAACAAAGTTCGGTTTAAATCATACAATGGAAGTACTATTTCGTCTTCTATTCTGCTGTCGGAGGTAGCATGCTGTCTGTATTTAAAAGAAGGAAGCTCTGAAGAGAATGAGAGATAAAAATGTTGATAATCTTATTTCTTCAGTGTTTTGTTCTCTGCTTTCCTAAATTGATGGAAAAGGGTTAAAGAATAAATGTACGGAGTTATTAATTTCCATGAATTTCAAATAAGATGTCTTTCTTTATTCTGCTTCTTACAATGTCAATGAAAATCTTTTAATTCCAATTTACACTATGTAGGTCAGTTCTTATTCATCCTCTTCTTATTTACTGACATCCTGAGAAAACTAGGATCTCTTTGACGACTCTATACAACACTATTTTATTATTCAGTACATTCACTTACTCTTCTTCTATTTAATTATTCAGTATCCATAAATTTTATTACATTTTAATCACTTTAGTTATCTATAATACTATTAAAACATTTGTTTTCTTCGTTTATTTTACTACTTCTTCATCTTCTTGTAAATCTAGGTTTTATTCTTCTTATAGACACATTCGATGTTTTCTTTATTAAAAATGTCTTTTGTTTCATTTATCTCAAATGGGCCTATTACTTTATATAAAATATTTTCACTATGTAAAACTTGACTTTAATCTTCGATAATTATAACACATTTGACGCTTAATTTGTCCTTTTTACTTTCTCTGCTACGTATAGTAAGTAGGGGAAGTATTGCATTCCACCCAAAAATTCGACTGAGATTTCACCGGAAATACATGTTTTGAGGATCCCTGAATCCAAAAAAAGCACTTTTAGAAAAATGTCCATGTGTGTCTGTGAACAGCATAACTAAAAAACGAAAAGTCGGATAAATACCAAACTTGGTATTTAGGTTCAGTATATTTCAACGATGCGACACGAAGATTTTCTAAAAAATCCCCTCATCCCAGACTATCCTTTACATGGAACATTTTTCAAAAGTTTTTATTTTCTAAAAAACGCTCTAACGATTTTGATTAAAATATCATATACTTAAGACATTCTCATGACAAATAAAATGTATACCTTGAATTTTCTGGGAATATCCCCAAAAGTCCACTTCTTTCTGAATGTCTTTTGCATAACTGGTAAACCGTAAGAGACAGACAAAATTTTCTACACAAAAAATTTAGAGCTCGTTAAAACACAATTTATGTTGTATAACTTTTTTTGTGAAGTGAACCATTTCCGAGATATTCCTTATTATTTGTTTGAATTTTACAATATTTATACTTTTTCTCAAATGGGAATTCGTTAATGGGTTTTTTATGCCCTGGCACATAGCAAGTAGCTCTTAAAATATTTGACTATCCTTTAAAGTCTACCATATTCCCCTTCTAACTACAAGAAAATTAGCAATAGCATGAAGTAGGTGGAGAATAAGCTTGTACAAGAGTAGAGAAAGTCGTATGAGTGTAACACACAAGATTTTTTTATGTTCCATTTATGTGCCGCCTTTAACACCTAAGGCCTTTTACTTTCTCTACTACGTAAAGTAGGGGAAGTACTGTACTCGTATTCCACCCAAAAATTCGATATTGAGTTTTCACCGGAAATGCATGTTTTTTAGAAATAGGTATGTATGTGTGTGTGTGTGTCTGTGTCTGTGAGTCGTCCTCCGTGGTGTAGTGGTTAGCATGCTAACTTCTAGTTCTCGAGGTTGCGGGTTCAAACCCGTTGGAAGGCGATGTTTTTTCGGCGTAAAAATCCTTAGCATGGTGTCCTTCGGAAGTGAAGTAAAACCGGTGGTTCCGTGTCGTAGGTTTACGACACGTAAAAAACCTCAAGCCTGATAAAGAGGCTTCTGAGCAAAATTTCCGGTCTTTCATGCACAATATAGAATGGGACGCTAAGGATCACAGCAGTTAAAGAGGGTCCATAACTAAAACTCAATTTTTTGCGTGTGTCTGTGAACAGCATAACTCAAAAATGAAAAGTCGGATAAGCGTCAAACTTGGTATTTAAGCCCAGTACCTTCCAAAGATGTAACACGAAGATTTTCAAAAAAACTCCTCCCACTCCAGATTACCCTTTCGAAAATTTTGACTTTCTAAAAAATGGCTCTAACAATTTTGATTAAAATGTTGCGCATTAAAGATATTTACATGACAAATAAAATGTACATCTTGAATTTTCTGGGAGTAGCTTTTGAAGTTCACTTCATTTGGGAGAAGTTAAGTGACAAACGAAAACGTGCTTCACAAAAAAGTAGCTATTTTTAAAACAAACAATTTATTTAAAATAAGTTTTTTGTGGTATAAGCTATTTCTGAGATATCCGTTATTAAAGGTTCGAATTGTTGAGTTCTTGGTCAAAGTCCTTTCAACATTCAGTTGTTTCTCGCGATTGCATGGAAACAGTATGGAATTTTAAGGCCAGCATATAGCGTCCAGTTCTTAAACATTTGACTATCCATGTTCTCTTTTTTGTATCAATAACGAAATGTGTAATGTAGCTATTTCTGCAAAGGTTTATTTGGATTAAATAGAAAAATAAGCTTGAGTAAGTATCATTTGTACAGCCACTAATAAACGATACAGGGTAGAGAAAGTCATGTGAATGTATTACATAAGATTTTTTACCTTTGAAACATTATTGCTCATCAGCAATGATGCTCACTTGCTTACAGTCTTGTTAATCTTTGAGGTGGTGTTGCTTTGGTTATTACATTAAATTCACACACCCCCCACACACGCACACACACACACATACACACATTCACTTTGCTATTCATACTTCCAGACTCTAGGGAGGATGGGGAATAATCCTGGCTGAAGAAAAATTCCCACCTTTAGCTTTTTTTCTTGATGTAAACAATCTTGTACTTTAATAAAAACAATTTATTTTTTCCAGCTTTAACACACCGTTTTTGGTTTTGATTTTCTCACCTTTGATCCATTCTTCTTCCTTTTGAAATATTCCATTTTATTAATTTTTATATCGAAACAAATCTATTTCATCCTTTTGTACTTTCCAAATTCTTATTCACTCCAATTTACGCCATTTTTCAACCCGAACTCCAATGTAGGTCTGTTGTTTAAGTGAATACAACCAGTGAATTCAAAAGACAGCCAACATAAAACAATAAAACTGTAAAACTGTTTAAGTTAGAAAATGACACCACTGCTATGCGGGGTCCAAGTGTATCCGAAATCTAATTTTATTTTTTTACAACTACCTATATATGATGTATTGTTTCAGGAAACTTCATGTAATCCTAAGCAGTATTAAATTTACTACGCAATACAAGCATCCCAACCTCTTACTTAAATTGTATCATATTTTAAACTGAAGTATTAACAATGGAGTCACCGCGTATAAAAAAAAACTGGCGCAACAATTCTAGACATTTGAAAATCTTAGTGACAGCTATGAAGCGAGTTACATACCAGATCAGGAGGTGACCGGTCGTTTGCATGCTGCAGGAGTGCGTGGGACATCATTGTCAAATATCCGCACACCGGTTATGCACTGCAGTACACGATAAACTTATAGTTATATACAGTATATTTAAATCCACCGCTGTAAAATGCCCTTAATATAAAAACACTGTCAACCATCTGCCTCCAGTTCTTCCACACTTGACAGCCCTTCCTCTTCTGCGGAATCACTCACATCATTGCCGCCATCACTGCTGTCGCTACTTTCTGCACCATTATCCTGGATGAGAATTTTCTCTAATTGATTTTCTGCAATTCCGTATTTTTTGAAATAATGATTCTCAATTTATTCAACATGTCGATATACATTTTCCCATTCTGGCCTTCCAATTTCTGCAAATTGCTGGCGACATAACTGCTCCACATCTTTTAGTTTAAAAGTGGTATTTCTGCAGGCCACCCAGTTTTTGACATCGGCCCAGATTAATTCGATTGGGTTTAGATCTGGATGATACGGTGGCAGTCTAAGTACATTATGGCGATGTTGTATTAATATCTGGCCAAGTATTATGAGTTATGACTCATGAAGGGATTTGTTGGCTTTAACTAAGTTATATTTGTTTTACTCATGTTTTCATCAAAATCTATATTATGCCTAAGCAACCAGGTTTTTATTTCTTCTTTCAAGGAAGGTTGTTTGTCAATTTGAGTTTTGCCACATTGTGAAGCATTGTCGATAACCAGAATAGACCCAGCAGGCATATTAGGTATCAACATGGTGTTGATTCACTTCATGTAATTTTCTGTATTCATTTCTTGATGAAAATATCCTGTTTTTTGTTGCGACTTGTAAAAGAAGGGCATTTGGAACGAACAGCATGAACGATAATAAGTATTTGCCCTTTGGCAACAGGTGCCTGAAAACCTAATTCGCTATTGTCACTTCAACTTTTAGATGTATGACTGCTGTGTATGTACGACTCATCTTCATACACTATAATTTGACCCTCTAATTTGTACCTCTGAGTAAGGTGCTCTTCCAGCTGAGATCGTATGTCGTGCTTTTCTATTAGAACTCTATTTGGTTTCGTTTTCTTCCACTTAAACCCTAAATCTTTTATAATTTTTCTGAGATTTGTAGCAGCATCTTGAAAATTTATGTTGATATAAGTACATATAAAATTATAGTCATTTGGAAAGTTAGTATCAGACTGCAAAATTCAGTGCCATAGCCGGGATTTGAGACTTGTAGCACCACCTTGAACATTTATGACATCTTTCAGATTGATGAGCAATCTGCTTATTGTTGGCACAGTTTTTTTTCCCACATATATATTGTGAATCGTGCACCGAATGACGCATTTGTCGAAATCGTTTATTTCTGTAATACGTTTAGGGACCTTATGTTTCTTCACAGGTGTGTCAAATGGTACTCTTTCATCCATATGGTTTTTCTTATCTTTGAGAAATCTGGAAACGGAACTCAGTGAAACACCAATTGCTTTGACTACTCTTTCTTTCACTCTCTGAAGGCTTTTGTGGAACTCGGGTAAACATATATTTTCTTCCTTCATCTCTGCTTCTTGCTTCATGAAGTTGAGGACATTTACAATTATTTCCCTGATTTGAATACGTAATACCTTACCATTTAACTCTGAAAACGTAGGAGCCATGGTTATAAAAATCACAATTATAAAATAAGCACTATTTACGTTCTGCTCTCTTTGAAATTACAAGATGCGGACACTTTCTATGCAGACTGTATGTGTTACGCACTGTGAGTAAGCAAAGGTATTATATCGCTTTCGTAGATTAAGCTAAACATAAACCATTCCTAGGCTCGGCAGCTGGGATGGCAATCAAGGTCACGATTCCAGAAGTTTTGCGCCAGTTATAACAGTAAGAGGTTAATGCAATTTTTTCACTTAATGTAATATCTTTGCACTACATTCACTATGTAAATTTCCAAATATTTTATGGTATAAACTTAAATAAAACACGCAATCATACATGCATTCGTAATTGCAATTGTCTTGTACCGATACACAGAACAATCTCCTCTTTGAATTAAGTTATATAGCATAACTTTTGAATTTGACACCCTCTAAGGTACCCGTTCTCAAACTGCCCTGCGAGATACGAAAGATTTGAAAGGGCTATGGATAAAAAGTAAAATTGCCCGCAACTTGATTTAAAACTAAAAAAACTTGCCGACTATATATTTGTTTTCGTTAAACATAGGTTATAAACGGTATGGAGTAGAAATTAATCAAAAGGATTATCCCCAGGCCCCAGTAAAATATATCATTGCTAGAATACGAGTGACTACTTAGGAAATCAAACATGTCTTTGATAAAATTCAATATATATTTTGATTAATTACTGATTTTGTGAACCATGTGCAGAAAAACAAAAGACGTAAAACGACTGTTGCAGGGTTATCAGTAACTGCTTCTTCTTCTTTGTCTTCTTCTGAGAAGGGGCATATAAACAGAAATATGCATGGTTTCTTTCGCAAATGTATGCATACTGTTTACTGAAATGGGCAAGGTCTTGAATAAATACAGGTGTTTTGCTAGTCATTATGTGGAAAAGTTTGGTTTGTAATCTTTCCCCGATTAAATAGTAAAGGAGATATTATAGTTATTTTGAAAACTTGATTTCGCTGCTTCGTATGAGTTCCAGTGGATGCACCACTCTTTGGCTCGTAGTTTTCTTAACCATGTGAAACAAAACAAAAGAAGAAAGACAGTCAACCTTAGTCAACATTACAACCGGTCTAAATTTAAGCGTCACACCTTATGGATTGGGCAAGGACATTATTTACCATTCTATTCCGAACTTAGCAAAATCAATAATTTGTGGTTTTATTGTCGTGAAAAATTAGAAACTTTGTTAACTGACTTGCTTAAACGCATGACGTAATTTAATTCAGAACACCAGTTTTGCAAATACACAGGTATTCTTAAAGTCCTGTTACCATACGATAATTCTTCTTCTTCCTCTGTTTATTTATTTACTTATTGACGTCCTGAGATAACTAAGATTCTTTCAACGTCTTTATACAGCAATATTTATTATTCAATACATAAAATTTTCCTTCTGCTTAATTGTTCAGTATCCTATCGGTTTTATTACACATTAAGCACTTCATTTATATTTAATATACTAAAACAGTATTTTCTCTTCTCCTACTTTTTCCTCGTCTATTTTACTACTTCGTGATCTAATCTGGGTGTTGTTCTACTAATGAAAACATGCTATATTTTCTTGGTTGAAGATGTCTTTTTTCAATTGTTTCAATGGGTTTATTACTTCTTATGTATTTCCATTTCATAAAACTTCAATTAAACTTCAACAATTACATCACTTTTAAGAATTAACATTTTATTTTTACTTTTGTTACTACTGATAGTAAATTAATACGTATTACATAATTTCGAAAGTAATGTCTCCTATTTATTTTCATGGAAACTACAACAGATACAGAGAGCACAACACAGTTAAACAGAGCAAGATTTCAGCTACATATTGTTATTTTTCCACATAATCACCACCATTCGTTATGCACTTTTGCCAACGATGAACAAGAGTCTGCATGCCACGCTTGTAAAAATCTGAAGCATCTGAGACTTGCCACTGTCTTACAGCTGTAAGCAAAGGCAACAGCATCTGAGTCCGTAAAATGTTGGCCACGTAGTGTATCTTTCATAGGCCCACAGAGATGGAAGTCGATGGTGCTAAATCAAGTCTGTACGGTGGATGTGGTAGGACAGTCCAGCCAAATTTGGTAATGGGCTCCATGGTCGCAAAACTGGAGTGGGGCCTTTGATCTTGTGAAACTATCCGCCGAAGCCATCTCGCACACACTTTGCGATAATTAAGATTGCGTGACATCTTGTCTAAGGCATTACAGCCGACATTCAGTTCTACACACAATTCCTTGGTCGTAACCCGCCGATCACTACGGATGAGTTGATCGAAACGCTGTTCATTATTTGCTGTGACAGCCGAGCAGGGTCGGCCAGGGCGTGGCTTGTCCTGTACATCCTTTTCACCACTTTTGAAACGCTGTACCCACCGCCTCACATTGCTCACATCTACTATATCGTCTCCATACACCTTTAGCAAGCGTCGATGGATTTCAATTCGCGCAATTTGTTCAGCGGTAAGGAATTCAATCACACATCTCTGTTTTGTGCGCACCTCGATATCAGTAGCCATTTTGGAACGCTCCCCTGCTGCTGCTATCTGTCGCAGGACAACGAAGCTAACAGGATACCAGCGGGAAAGTTCAACAATTAATACTACAGCAACGTAATCTAGCTTGGACACTCAAAGGCCCCCCCCCACCAAAATGGGAGGGGTTACTTTCAGATTGACCCTCGTATTTTTCGATCCTGAAATTTTTAACTTTTTCTTTGATGCAAACAATCTTGTAGTTTTATGAAAGACAATTTCTTTTTCCAATCTTGCCAAACCTTCTCAGTATTAATTTTTCCATACTTTGAACCACTCCTCTTCGTTATGAAATATTCCATACCTATTGTAAACTTCGATACCCAAATAAATCTATTCCAATTGGATTGTGAAGCGGAGGGGATTCGGCAGTGATCCAGGAATTAAGATATTGTACCGACGCCACACGAGGGGGCGCCCCCGTGCGGAAGGAATGAGATGACGACACAGCAATGGGAGGGTCCCTACAGTTTTCAGATAAAGACGCCCTGGCAATCCGAGTACCCGCCCTCCAGGGTCCAACCCCCTTCAACCCCCGGCAACCAGCCGAAGGCCGAGGGACGGAGAAAGTTCATAGAGCATCCTTTTTCCTTGCTTCATCCACCGAAACTCCATCGCCGACACTTCCAATCCTGAAACAGACCAAATGGGGTGAAGAATGAATGAAATTATTAATGGAACGAAATGGAGGGACAGAAAATTCGAGAATGAAAGAAACCACTCCAGCATTCACCTGACGACCCGGGAAAACTCCCGAAGAAACCCATGGGTCAAAGTGAGAGGTCGCCGGTGATCGAACCTGGGACCTCCCGAATGCGGGCCACAGGCGTTACCGCTTGAGCCTTCCTGCTCGGTAATCTACTCCAAACATTTTTTCACTTTCAGATTGTTAATTACTTTACCTTACGCCATTTTTCATGGCCTTTACCGTACGATCAAACGTAACTTTGGAATTATGTGACCAGTGATGCCAACCTAGTGCTTTTATAGCTAAACCCAACATTCTTTAAGGAAGTTAGCTATTAGTTTGCGAAAAAGGGCCACTAAAGGCTTTTCCAACCGTGTTACATGATATTAAACCATTTCTAACAAATTTCAGTTTTTATTATCTAATTATTTTCTCTACCACGAACCTATAGTATGTAGAGGAAGCATTATATTTCATTCAGAAATTCTTTGTCGAGATTTCAGCGGAAATACAGGTTTCGAGATTTCTGAATGAAAAAAAAAATTAGAAATGGGTTTGTGTATGTCTGAATGTGTGAACAGCATAATTAAAAAAAACGAAATGTCAGATAAGTACCAAATTTGGTATTTAAGTTCAGTATTTTCCAGAGATACGATGCGAAGGTTTTCAAGAAATTCCCCCACCACAAACTACCCTTTACATGGAAAAGTTTTGATAATTTTTGAATTTCTCAAAACTTTCTCTAACTACATCGATTAAAATATCATATGTTTAAGATGTTTACATGACAAATACTATGCATATCTCGAATTTTCTCGGAATAGGTTGTGAAGTCTTCTTCATTCGGACGGAGTTTTTGTGTAATTTTAACTGGTAAACCTTAAGAGATACCTAATCAAATTCCTACTATACAAAAAATGTAGATCTCTCTAAAATATTCAATTTTTTACACACAAATTTTATGGCAACAGCGTTTCCAATATATCCATTGTTATTGATTTAAATTTGTTCAATATTTTGTCAGATTTACTTTTTCAATCACGCACCTAGAAGGTAGAGGAAGTATTCGATTTCACCCAAAAATTTGATATCGATATTTCATTGGAAAACATATTTTGAAGCCCCGAAAAACGTTTTAGAAAATAGTTCGCGTTTAATTTAGTTAATAGTGGTTCAACGCTATCTGTCTATGGTGCATAGGGCACCATAGACAGTGACACTGACGATACCGGTGCGGGACACTTCCGCACTGTGACATTTTCGCACCGTGACATTTCCGCGCCAAAAACCATCCTTTCTTAATTAGCTTGGGCGAAAACAGGTTTCAGGTAGCCTCACTTCAACTATAATAAATGTATTTTTTCCTCTCCCCCCTTACCACGAGGAAATCTAAAGAGTAATCTGTACATACAGTAAAAGAAAAATACTTTTTCTAGCAGTATTCGTTTTTATGAAACACAGAATTATGTAGAAAACATTTACCTGGAATAAAAATATAATTACTGAAATGTTGCTTTTTTGTATGTTTTATTATTTATTATCCATGAACTCGGTGTAAACCATGAGTATGGACTCGTTTAAATTATCTACACATTATAAAATACTATTTTAATTATTTCTGAGAGAAGGGCTGAAATAGGCACCAAGTAGATGGATGCAAATTATCTTATTAATGAATGAGTATTTGAGAAAACCCAGGATTGAAGCATAATTTTTCCGACGCGTTTTGTTCTTTATTACTCTTCAATTGAACTCATAATTTAGGAATTATATAGATATTGCATTAACGTTCGTATTTATATTTTTGTGTGTATAGCTTAACAATCATTTGTATTATTGTACACCTAGATCATTGTCACTTCTGCTTACTATAATCAACAGCATAACTTTGATATAAATAGGGGTAGTTTTATACTTTAATATATTAATTTATTCTCCCTTTGTTTTATTATTTATCAGCAGTCTATTTATATTACCATTATTATTACAGCTACTATTAAAATTATTACATATTATTATTATTATTATTATTATTATTATTGCATATTATATATTATATTATTATGATTCATTTTCAACTTATTTTAATAGGACACATAATATCAGATAATGAATGACAAAAGAGCCAGCGGATGTATACCGAGAAGCCTAAGCAGAATTCAAACAAGGAACCAGAGCGTGGGAATTAAAAGCGTTTATTTTATATCATAGAATATAATAATAATAATAATAATAATAATAATAATAATAATAATAATAATAATAATAATAATAATAATAATAAATAATTTGTGGTTGTTAAAGTCGGTACGGTTCTGCATCTTGTCATGAGATCATTACGATAAAAAAACACAATCACAAATTTTGAGCTATTTTTACCAAATTCACTTAATCTTGGCAAAATATAAATATATAGAATGAAATATATCGAAATGACTTGAAGCTAGAACAAAGATATTTAAGGAAAGTTGTGTATTTTAATGAGTTCCAAGTTTTTTTGTTTTTTGTTTTTTCCGGAAACACGCCTCTTCCTATTCTTATGGCTTCCATTTTCTAATATTCACTGAGAGTAAAACGGAGCTCACAGTGCATTCTCAGAAAACTCATGACATACATTTTATTTGTGATGTCACAACCATTTGTCATTTTAATCAAAATCCTTAGAGCAGTTTTGGAGAAAATAAAAATTAACGAAAATACTTTCACGTAAAGGATAGCTTGTGCAGGACTTTATATAAACTTTGTCATTCATCCGATTTTTCATTTTTGAGTTATGCTGTTGGCACACAAACTCACGCATTTTTTTTTCTAAATATTTGTTTTTTTTATTCAGGGTATCTTAAAACATACATTTCCAGTGAAACACAGTATCCAATTTTTGGATGGAATACAATATTTTCCCTACTCTAGGTGCAGAGAAAATAAAATAAATAATTCGAGTGGAACCTCGATGCGTTTTAGTGATTTCATAAATATTTTAAAGAGGCTCTTCGCCGACTTAAAAGCCGCTTCCAGGGAAGACCGCGTGGAGGTAGTCTCTAGTCGTTCCCATGTTTTTTTTAAGTTGCGTTTCAAAGAAATTTGTCATAATATTATGTACATGCAGAGAAATATTTACACACATTTTTAAGTTAGAATGCCAAATTTTACTCAAGCTTCTGTATACAGTTACAGTTACAGTTTTCAAGCATGTTTCGAGATCTCCCGATATTTCTGAATGTTTCCAGAGTTTTCAGGCAGTCCTTACCATTTCTTGTTTTCTGCTCTTATTGCCGTCTAAACGAAGGACTTGTCTATCAAATGTGTGACCATAGTACTCAGCATCATGCTTAAAAATTGAAATTAAGGTGCGCACATCAGGATGCGCTCTGGTTAACATTCCGTTTAGTCTTCGATTCCAGGCTTCTCCAACGTTGTTAGTTCCGTTCTCCATAGTAACACCAAATATGTCTTGGAATATTAGTCTTCCATCCATTATTCTACAAAGTAGTTGTAGTAGCTTCTCATTTGTTCACTTTCAAGAGTGTCTTCTTGTATGAGCAGCCATCCATCATCAACTTCATCTGGCAGAATATGAGCCAAAGCAGCACAAATGCAAACGTGCAACCCCACTTCTTCGTCTTCATGTAGCTGTTTACAAGGCCGAGTTGCTGTTCTTTCCACCACAAATACTGGTTGAAGTGAAAATTGCAGCCGGAAACAAGCTCCTGAAGGATTCGACAGCATCTGTCTCGAAGTCCATAACGGCTAAATCGGGAGACCATCCAGGAATAAGTTTCTTGATGATGATGATGATGATGATGATGATAATGATGAGGAATCGATCATATGTTTCTTCTTGTTTGGAAGAAGGCAACAAACAGCTGGAATCACATTAGTTTCCTTCATGGTGCTTCCTAGATCTGCATGGATTAGATATATCTGCGCAAACTGCTTGTTGGAGCTTTTGAAAGCGCCGTCTAAAAAGAAACGTTTACACTGAGTCAAAGCAGTTTTGCCTTTTGCAGTAGCAAACACAAGTATTCTTTCCCTTGGTTCTAGACGTTCGTCGTGAAGAAGAAAGCATTCTCCATCATTCATCTTCAACAATTCTAAACGTATTACAATATCTTCAGAGTGAGAAGGATCTTGAAACGAATCCAAAGTCTTCCTTCTCACCCGATGCAGACTGCTTGGCAAATGAATAATAAAATCAAGTCTTTTGTTGAAAATCTGGCCCTCTTCTTCAAGGTAGATTTTTAAAATGGAATCCTCGCTGTCCTTGGCTCGTTTTCTTGCTTTAGTCAATTGCACAACAACTGTACATGCTGCTACATCTGGTATGCAACTATGAGGCATTCACCTAAAACAGTTTCTTTTTTGTTGAAATCCGTCCCTTGCAGTTTTTATTTCTTTCATTTTTACATCGCCAGTGGATTACGTTTTCCTTATTCTTTTTTACTCATTCGATATCTATGACCATTGAAAAGCAATAATGACCTACCTTTGGTAGTTTCTGTTATCTCCATAGTGGTTTTCTCAAAAAGCTGACTAACAAGTATGTGCACGCAGACTACATGAAGAATGAGCGATGATCATTAGAATTACTCGTTAGGCGGTAGTGAATGCCACAACCAGGTACTGGCCAGGCGAAGTGGGATGTTGAGGGGTAGTATATAGTGCAACATTTCCCGGAAACATTGTTGTTAGCACCTGAGGGGAAATGTCACTAAATTTACCAGCGGAAAATGTCACGAGGCGGATCTTTCATGTAACCGGCGATACGTGAAATGAAATAATTGGGAAAGGAAACGTTCCGGGCCTATGTTTTATTTATCTCCCCGGCATTTGTCAGTTATGTGGACTGAGGAAAATCTGGAAAACAACTCAGTCAGGTAGGACGGTCCTAGGGGGATTAACCTCAGTCGAGGAGGACGATCCTGGCGGGATTTTAACGAAAGATCTCCAGTTCACGACTGCGTGTTTTAACGACCTCGACCAACCTTGTTAGTTGTATAAAATCGTGTGTTTATGTGTGTGAACAGAAGAAATAAATAAACGAAATGGCGGATAAATACTAAACTTGGTATTTAAATTCAACATCTTCCATAGATACAACATGAAGATTTGAAAAAGAAATCCTCACCCCAAACTACGTTTTATATGGAACATGTTTCATTATTTTTTATTTTCTCAAAAATGGCTCTAACAATTTTGATTAAAATACCATATATTTAAGAAATTCACATGAAAAATAAAATGTATATCTTGAATTTTCTGGCAATAGAGTGTGAAGTCCTCATCATTTGAAAACATTTTGTATAAATTCCTTTGACAAGCTAGGAACATTATTTTATAAGGTTAGGAAATCCCTGCCATGCCTTTCATTAATGTCAAACCTGATTTGCACCCAAATAATGACAACTTATAAGCTATTTCATAATTAGCCATTTCTGGCCTTTCTGACAGTCAACTTTTCATCCCCAAATGTTGGCAACCTGTAAAGTAACCTGTTATGGAACAAAGAAAGTAGACTCATAGTACTTATTATGTACACAACAGCAAAAGCATACGTGTTTTATAGTAAGTTTCGCTTTAATATTTTGCCGTTGCAGCGCGATTTTGAGCATGCGTGAGCCTTCCTCCATTCGTTAGAAAGCCAGACAATGCTGTGAAATCGCCGCTGTGGTCTTGTGGTATCATGCTAGACTATAGTGCCCGAGGTCAAACCCGGCGGAGGGATATAATTTTTTTTCGGGCGTAAAAATCCTTGGTATGCCTTCCTTCGGGAGGGTAATAAAGCCGGCGGTCCCGTGTCTTAGATTTACGGCACTCTGAGCAAACTTTCCGGTCTTTCAGGCCCAATATAGGTTGGGAAGCTAAGAACCATAGCAGTTAAAGAGTGTCCATAAATAAATAAATTGAGTAAAAACAAAGATGTCGTGAGCGATCGTTACTTTGAGTTTTCCTGTTGTTAGAGCGATTCGAAGTGTTCAAAACAATCGAACGACATGCCGATTGCGAAGTCAGATCAGTGATTCGTTTTTTGAATGCAAGACATGTTACGCCAGCAAACATTCATCACCAATTGTGTGAGGTTTTTGGGAAACAAAATGAGTGGCAATGCCCGGCTACACACAGCAAAACAAACTCAAGATCTGATCGCATCATTTGTTTGGGAACAATTCGACCACCCTCCCTTAGGTTCGGATTTGCACCAAGCGATTTTCATCTATTTCTTCATCTGAAGAACTCCCTTGGTGGAAAACATTTCAACGATGATGATATTGTGAAACTAGAAGTGCAGACTTGGCTTTCATTATAGGAGGCATCATTCTATGACGAAGGTATACAAAAATTGGTTTCCCGTTTCGACAAGTGCCTCAATAACGGCAGTGACTGTGGAGAAGTAGAGTAAGTTGTAAGGTAATGAATAATAAAGTATTTGGAAAATAAAGTTGTGTTATTTTTTAAAAAAAATATTTTAACTTTAAAACATGCCTCGTGCATACACCATAAAGCTCTCTAATGTTAATTTACACGCGTACAACTGCTACTTTCTTCTGCAGAGACAATAGTGAACAGGAGCATATACAGAATTTTATTTTGGAGGTGGAGGCAAGAGTGACTAAACTGCATAGAATTCAACATTTTGAACACTTGCAAATGGCAAATAGCCATAACACATTGATATATATACACACACAAAATTATAAAATTTATTATTTCAAACAATACACTCATTCTGAGGCAGAAATCTCCACTTTCTGTGAGGCGTGTGTATACTATAAATATACTAATTACTACAAAGTCGATTTTACAATATTTTTTACAAGTGTTAACATGTTTTTCATTTTAAAATGTTAGAAACAATTTGAAAATACAAACATGTTCATAATGCAAAATCAAGTTCATCATCAGCTTCATCATCAGACACACGAATATCACGGTGAAATGACAGCAAGGCAAGTCCATTTAATCGTGATTCAGATGTTGTGCTTCTCAAGAATGTCTTTCATCATCATCCACACGGTTTGAGCCTCTCCGTCCCCATTAGAAATTCTCCCTCCATCTTTGATTTGTATAGAGAAATAATCCGAGTTTTATTCTTACTTTAATTTGCTCGGAACGGCCCACATTCCGGTTTTCTTGTGATTTATAATTAAGAGCTTTCTTAATTAATCGGTTTTCATCCATCTTGTCTAAATGTTCTTTCCAATTCTGATGGTAATTGTGTTTACGGTCTAACATTTCTTTTATTCCAAGCTCAGGAATGTCTTTAACTGTCTTAAAGTGGAAAAAGCTCTTTCTGCAGATGCAGTGAAAACTGGCAAAATGGTTAATCTCGTGAGAAGAATATAGACAACCAAAGAAGTTATCTTTGAAAGTTCCCGCGTTGTCAGATTGTCTCAAGAAAATTTCCCATTGAAACAATAAATATACTTTTCTCTGGGACAGATTGTAGACAAAATATTTGCGATTGTCTTTCCTTATCAAATTATTTACATTGCTATTGTACCAGGAAAGAAGAAAGTTCGCCAACCGCTGCAGGTGCGAATTTGAGATTTTATATATAGAAATTTGAACAAATATTTGTCGGCACATTTCAAATTTCGTTGAATTCGGTACAGAGTTAAGGGTAGTAAGGATAAAGGTCATCCCAATCGAGGCTGAAGTTGAATATTTCAGAATCGAAGCTAAAGGCTTCCAGACTTTGCTAGCAAAAATAAATATTTTATTGAAATATACACTTATTTAACTGTAAATGTGCGGGAGGAAATAAATATGTGTTTTTTATTTTTACAGCCATACATGCCCTTAATTGAATCCAGGGCAGTGGCCGAAACCTTATTAATGTGTTTATAGATTCCGATACAAAACAGTTGCTGCTTGACGTAATCACTTGTGCTCGCGGTTGTCATGCGAGAAACCGGGTTTCGATTCCCCACCAGATATTAAAACAATCTATCTTATTAAGTCTTAAATGGATTAAATGAATTTTTAAGTGGCTGAACTACCTGACTGGAGGAAATAACTATGCATTTTATTTTAAATTTGTCATTATTTACGACTTCTTAAACCATCACAGGTCCATCGGTATGCACCAAAATGCAATGTTTATATTAGTGCCCTTAGGATATCTTAAAAAAAACTATACGTATAAAATATTTACTGAATAATCTAATATACAAAGTAAGGGTAAGTCCCATACATGTAGGCAAGCTTGCAAAATGCAATCTGCAACTGATGTGTGTATATAATGAAGTATTATATATCAGTTATGCTGGCATTATTTAAATGACGAGAGAATAAGCGAAGATGTTAAACAATAGTTATTTAAATAACAAATTCAGAACGCGTCATCTTTTTTGCACGCGTTGAGAAACTTCTAGAACGAGCTGTAGGTGAATTCTGAAATCTCGCCAAGTACAAAAAGAAACTTTCGTTTGCATACTTAATTTTCTCCGCTACCAAGAATTTCAGTATTCCCAAAAGCATAGGCTGCCTTCCTATGACACGGCAGTAAACTGACATTTGTTTCGATGCCATTAACTTCTTCACGAAAAGAAGTTTAGAACACTATAATATTCAAAGCAGTGACGAAAGCGACGAAGAAAACATATTCAAAATATCAGCTACTATAAAGGAGGAAAAGAGGTCTCTGAGCAAAATTTCCGGTATTTCACGCCCAATATAGAATGGGACGCTAAGAACCAAAGCAGTTCAAGAGCGTCCATAATTAAAACACAATTAATTTAATTTTACTATAAAGTATCCTGAACATCTTTTTGAATTGTATTGTATTTATTAATATTTTTCTTCGAATAGAGAGATAAAAAGCATTTCTATTGTATAAATTAACTTTCTCCTTTGAATAATAGTTTTCTTTTGTATTTATTAATTTTCTTCATTGAAAAGAGTGCAAAAAATATAATTTTACATGGCGTGAAAAAAATCTGATGTGTTACACTCACATGACTTTCTCTACTCTTGTACAAACTATTTATACAAACGCTTATTCTCCATCTACTTCATGTTAATCGAGATAAACATTTGCAGAGTCTATCTTATTGTTAATTTTCTTGTAGATGTAAGGGGAATATATATTTACAAGGGCAATTTGGAAATACAGTAGCCTTTAAGCACATACATATCTCTTAATAGCTGGTTGCTAGGTGCAGCACCATTCCCTTTCCCACAGATTAATACTCTTTGCATATCCAAGACACAAAAAAATGAATAACGAATTCCCATTTGAGAAAATAAGTATTGAAAAATTTAAGGGAATAACAAGCAATATCTCGAAAATTGTTCACTCAACAAAAAAAATGTATGACATAAATTGTGTATTTTAACGCGATCTACATTTTTTGTGTAGTAAAATTTTGTCTATCTCTTATGGTTTACCAGTTATGCAAAAGTCGTTCACAATGAAGAATACTTTTGGAGACATTCCCAGGAAATTCAAGATATACATTTTATTTGTCATAAAAATATCTTAAACATATGATATTTTAATCAAAATCGTTAGAGCCATTTTTGAGAAAATTAAAATTTTGGAAAAATCTTCCATGTAAAGGGTAATCTGGGGTGGGGGGATTTTCTTGAAAACCTTCGTGTCGCATCCTTGGAAGATACTGAACCTAAATACAGTTTGGTGTTTATCCGACTGTTCATTTCTGAGTTATGCTGTTCACAGACAGACAGACACACACACACACGGACATGTTTCCAAAAATGCTTTTTTTTTTTGGATTCAGGGGGTCTCAAAACATGTATTTCCGGTGAAATCTCGGTATCGAATTTTTGGGTGGAATACAATACTTCCCCTACTTACTATACGTAGTAGAGAAAGTAAAAAGGACAACCAGGGCAACTTTGGTAACACAATAGTATACTGCGATACTATTTTGGTAAGCGCTTGATACTGATTGAGGAAACAGTTTGCAAAACGAGGCGATGCGCTTACCAAATGTGTATTGCTTACTATTTTTTATACGATGAGTATTTATATCAATTGAACCGAGCGGGATGGCTCAGGCGGTAACGTCTGTGGCCCGCATTCGGGAGGTCGTGGGTTCGATTTCCGTGGCCGATCTTTCTGACCCACGTTTCTCCGGGTAGCCAGGAGAATGCTGGAAATGATCATTACATCCCCCCTATTTCCTGTCTCTCCATTTCATCACCATTCTCATTTCACTTCACCTTTTATCTGCTTGGTTTCTTTCAGGGTTGCAAGTGTGGGCGGGAGGTCTCGGCGTTTGCATGGCAGAGGACAAGGGTGCTCTGAGCAAATCTTCGTCCCCTGGGGTGCGAGCGGTTTCCGGGTCCCCCAGGGATATGTAAGCCCACAGGGGGTTAGCGGAGCCGGCTACACCAGCCACCACCCGGGAAGTTCAAATCTGTAAATGGTAGGGACCCTGCCCTCTGCCTGTCGTGCCTCCTGCTCCGGCCGCCCTCTGTCTCTTCTCAACTCACCCCCTTCCCGGGGGGCTCCCAGGGACCTAGGCACAGAAGATCTGCGTAGGTCGAGGTGCTAACTCCCTTCCGCTTCATGTCCTATCCTATTTCAATTGAATTATATTGAGATATTAGCTTATATATATATATATATATATATATATATATATATATATTATTGAAGATAGATGTTACATTTTAGAAGGTGATTCGTCTATATGTGTTGCTATGGGAACAATGTTTATAAATAAGGTTGTCTGTGTCGCCATATTATGTTGTAGTTTTATAGTTATGTTAGCAATTTAAAACAATTGAGTTTTATTTATGGAGTCTCTTTAACGGCTACGGTCCTTAGTGTCTCATTCTATACTGGGCGTGAAAGACCGGAAATTTTGCTGAGAGTCCTCTTTATCAGGCTTGAGGTTCTTTTACGTGCCGTAAATCTACGACACGGGACCACCGGCTTTACTTCCCTTCCGAAGAAAGCCATGCTGATTTATTTTTACTTCATTGCTTATGGAAAAAGTAACAAACGACGTGTCCAATGATGTGGAAATCGAAGGGTCTTCGAAAAGTGGAAGTGACGAGTTAATATCGAAACAATCATAAGGTATCAGTTTGCATATACTTCATTCTGCAAATGGATAAAAGAAAACGTTAAATATTAATAAGAAGAATGCATTTCCGTATTTCGTTCTAAGAAGTAGTAAATTGATGAGTCCAGGAAGTTTGTGGTCGGAATTTTCGATGTTGAAAAAAACTATGATAAAGTTAAATCATAGAATTGATTTTGGAACTTTCAAAAAGCTAGTGTTTGTATAGTAATGGCTTTACTTCCCGCACTAGTGCTTTTGGTCTTTCTTTCAGCAATAAGATTTCTTTTGTTTTCATAGCAATCGCATTGCATGTGGGAATGCCAACTTTCGATCCATAGCAACAATATTGGTAAGTACATCGTGCAAAAATCAGTTTAACAATGTCATTCTGTGGGGCTTGTAGCGGAATAAAGTTAACAAATGTTAAGCGAACATTCATTGATTTAATTTGTTTGAAAGCATTAAAAGCTAAAGAGTAGTTTATATGAGGAGCCTGCGAAAAATGCGGGTTCAAACCCGGCGGAGGGCAATGAATTCTTTTCGGGCGTAAAAATCCTTACCATGGCTTTCTTCAGAAGGGAAGTAAAGCCAGTGGTCCCGTATAGAGCCCTCAAGCCTGATAAAGAGGCATCTGAGCAAAGTTTCCTGTCTTTCACGCCCATATAGAATGGGTCGCTAAGAACCATAGTAATTAAAGAGCGTCCATAAATAAAATTCAATTTAATTTTGCTAAAAATGCACGGTATTTAGGATTATTTCTTAAAATATCTACTAAATATCAGAACGCAAGGCACAAAATGTTGCGCATGAACTTTAACAACGCTTTTAACATACTGAAGAATTCTGCCAGGCCACTCGATGGTAGCAAGCACAAATGAAACTAAACGAATTTCTCTGCTCGTTCAGACCAGCTTACTTTGATAAAGTTAATATGGTCCGCGGCAGATATTGATAGGATACGTATTCATGGAGAAGGCTAGCTTACTTCAACGTTTCTCCGGAGGACAAGGTTAAGGCTGTTTGTCCTTGAAAAGCAAACAAGTTATTTTATATTAAGAAACAGTCACGGGCTTTATTAAATATGTATTTTGTTATTTTAATAACATATCCCCTTTTCATTGGGTTCATAAACGAGGTGTCAAGAGTATTCATTATTTTGAAAAACTATAGTATTCATCGAAAGAAGAGAGAAAAGAAATGGGCATATAACAGGCGAGTTTTTTAATATGCATTACAATTTCATAGCGATTCTAACCATACAATATATTCAAACAGCAGTCAAATGAAATCACTCGCCCACCAGAATGTTACTGAACATTTACTACTTCAAAAGCAACTTTAATAACTGCTAACAAATTTATCGCACTGCCAGATATGAGGGCCAACTCCATTCTTATTTAACGCTTCTTGAAAGAAATAATGTTACAGGAATGTCAACTGAGCTCGTTCGGTCTTACCAAATCGAGCTCTACGAATTTCTCCTTTCATGTCGCTAAAGTATAAAAATTACAAGCTTAAAATCATCGGAAGATGTATTTTATTACAATCAATTGCTCAGTACGGCTAAGTGCTATACAAATTGCAATATACTAAGAAATAAAATATCACTCTAAGGAATACAAATTAAAGGCGATGCTCATACGCGAGTTCCCAAATCGAACACAAGTCAATCAATGAGAAGAGAAAGTAAGGAAACAAGTGTCCTTAAGGTAAGATAATATCCTGCGGCAAGCGCGGCTCCAGTCGAGGCTCAACACCTGTACGGCGTCCCAGTTGAAAGTGTGCAGCACCAGGTATTCGAAGAAGGTGGGCAAAGAATTTGTGAATCATAATAGATATAGTCCTCCGTGTAGTGGTTACCACGCTAGCCTCTAGTTCCCAAGATCGCGGGTTCAAATCCGGCGAAGGGTGATAGATTTTTTCGGGCGTAAAAATCCTTAGTATGGCTTCCTTCGGAAGGGAAGTAAAGCCGGTGGCCCCGTGTCGTAGATTTATAGCACGTAAAAGAACCTCAAGCCTGATAAAGAAGCCTCTGAGCAAAATTTCCGGTCTTTCACGCCCAATATAGAATGGGACGCTAAGGACTACAGTAGTTAAAGAGCGTCCGTAAATAAAACACAATTTCAATTTAGTAGATATGTGCTTTCGGACGTAGGCGATTCCCAATACATGGTGAAGTAGTGCATTCCGGATGTATCATGGGGCATTCACAGGTATACGCAATATCTTGTTCTGGAACACCTAACGCCGTTGGATCTTAGTAGGAGAAGCACAACCCCATATAGGACTGGCATACAGGAATGTCCGCAGAATGCTCTTGTACAGCAGCAGAGTACAGGCAACTTGTAGAGAGGATTTGCGGTTTAGAATCCGATAAATCTTATAGAATATGCCTGGTTGAGTTTAGTGTTGATGTGAGTGTGCATGTTAACCGATCGGAGGAAATGCGTAAATTATTCCTCAGAAAAGGGATATCCAAAGCTGTGCATAACATCCCCAGCGGAGTAATTCCCAAATCGTGTCTTTTTTTCTTTAGTATAGCGTCATTTCGGAATTCAACCGGGAAACACATCGGCTTAGCAGCTTTATCCGGGCTAGTACTTCAAGCGAATAAATTATCGGAGGTAACTGCACAGTCCTGAGGGAGTAAACTATCACATGAACAACGTTTCGCAATTGATCAGTAATAATTAGTAACTTTTTAATCTGGCCTTGGTATCACTAATCGGTAATTTATTCTAATCGGGAATCTTCAGCAATCAACGAGTGTCGTTTCCACTGGCAGGCCACTCGATGGTAGCTTAGCAAGCACAAATGAAACTCTAGACGAATTTCTCTGCTCGTTTAGAGCAACTTACTTTGATATATTCAATATAGTCAGCGGTAGAAATGCAATCAATGCCATCGTTCTGGAAGTACATGTTAAGAGGCAAGAGGCCGTAACCCTTCCAAAGGCTGCCGATTGTAATCGTTGATACAGCTGCTATTATTGCAGCACTTCGGCAGCGGTGGTTTGGCAGACATTAAAACACACATCGTATCATCTCGATATGTTACCTTATTGTTTTGACTGCTTCGGAAATTAAAATTTTATAAGGCGGAAGAATCCCCAACAAGGCGTGATAAACAGAGGGATAAGAGTCTGTAGTTTCGTGCTGTTGTTTCTAAGTTAGTCATTGTTCAAGTGGGGTTATCAGATTGGTTTTACCTAAAGTCACGGAATTTAATCTTAGCACTCATTTCACTCTGTCCAGAAAATACAACGCTGCTGGAAGCATATGGCGCCCTCCAGTAATATGGAAAAGTGTGTACACCATTCATGAAAACTATTTGTATGGCTTGTAGGAAAATCGTAAGGCAACGCAGTTGCTTTTAATGTTAATCTTAAGGCAGCTAATTGGTCACAAAATATATCAGTCAAAACGAGATGCAGCGCCTTCCCCTGGTACACTCGCTCCCATTTATGCCGTTCCCGCAGCTTGGAGAGGCATTCTACTGGCCTTCAAGGTGGAATATGTATAGCAAGCAGGAGGTACAAATGTATTTCTGTTTGCCTTTTCGTGCATGCAGTGGCGTCCTGTTTTATGTGCACAAGTCTAGATTATTCACATATGAATATATAATTTTGAGTAATAGCTTTACTCATCATCACATATAATAGCCATGTTGGTTTATGAAGAACTGACACATTTATTTAACAGTTTCAAAACATGTAATGTTAGCGACAACTCTTATACCTGAAATGCAGAAGAATTTTGGGAGATTATTTACCTCTATAGCAAATGTTGAATATGTTCTCCATCCTGCATAAGGAACAACTCAACACGTCGTTCCATGTTACTGGCCTCTCGTTGGAGGACTTTGTTGTCAATAGCTTGAATCTCCTGTGTAATGTTGTGCTTCAGATCATCCAATGTCTGGGGACGTGTGGCATAAACCATATCCTTTAAGTAACCCCATAGAAAGAAGTCCGGCGATGTCAAATCCGGAGATCTCGGTGGCTACAGGTTCTTGGAAATTATCCGGTCGTCAAAGAAACTTACAATTAGTGGCATGGATTCATTTGATGTATGGCATGTAGCGCCGTCCTGCTGAAAATATCCTTGACTCAACTTCTCATCGTCTAGTTGATCAGCAAACGCCATGAAAATCCGTCGGTACTCTGCAGTGTTCACTGTTTTCAACAAAAATTGGTCCCACTGTTCCTTGCGCACCAAACTCCAATTTTAACCGGGTGCTTCATGAATAACATGTGGCTTTTCGCTGGCCCAATAGCGTGAGTTATTTGAGTTCACATAGCCAGATAAATAGAACCATGCTTCATCTGTGAACCATACGATGGGCAATATGACAGGATTTTGCACAATGAACGCTTGAAACCAACGACAATAGTTCAGTCGTCTATCCTTATCTGGTTCCTGTAACTGATGGACAACCGTAATCCTATACGGCTTTAGGCTTGCACTTTTCACAACTCTCTGACACATTGAGTAGTTGTACCTGTCTCCTGCGACAAACATCTTAATGCTTATTTGGGTGACTGATCCAGTCATGCTGTTACGTCAACAACAACCGTGTGAAGCCTAGAATGAACGAGTTTTGCCTTTCTCACTCACCAGAGATCCAGTTGTTTCCAATTTGTTTACCAGTCCGAGTATTGTGTTTCTTTGGGAAGGATTCCGAACACCAAATTCTTTCTGGTATGCCCTTTGAGTAGCTGTAATTGAATTCGTAATCCAGCATTGCTTTACAAGGAAGAGTCGTTCATTTAATGTGTACTCCATTTTCACGTTGACTAAAACAAAATCAAAAACATTTGCCAACAATAAAACTAACAATTACGAATAAAACATGAACATCTGCGCATCTAGTGACAGGCAATCGAAACTCCAGAACATTCTTCTTAATTTGATGCTAAAATTGGGGCATTGAGTGAATTTCGAACAGAATAATTAAAGAAAGAAATGTATCAGTTCTTCATAAATCACTTTGTATAACTAAATAGAACCCTTTTTTGCAAAGTTTCTCCATGAAAAAGTATTTTAAATGGCAATATAATGTAAAGCGGAAGTAAATTACACGTTTCACTCTCAAACAGGACACATTTACTAGACATTATTTTAATAGTCTTCCCAATCTTCATTCTTGTCCAATGCCTGATTTACCTAAAGGCTTAGGCAATGAATCATTCTCACCCTCTAGGAACACAGTCATGAAATGAGGGAACATTATTGCGTTTAGAGCCAGAATTCTTCCAGCATCTATGTGATTGAGTGCCTAGGTAGCTAAACTAGGAATTGGACAAGAATCTAGATTGACCATGTTATTAAAATAACGCATAGTAAATGTGTCCTCTTTGAGAGTAAAAGTATAGGTAATGTATTTCAGTTTTGCCATTAAAAATATTTTTCGTGGAGATATTGTGCAAAACAGTCTTATTTAGTTATATATTTAAACATGGTTATTATAAGTGAGGACGAGTAAAGCTATTGCTCAAAGTTATATGTTCATATGCGAATAATCTAGAATTCTGCACATATAAAACAGGACGTCACTGCATGCTAGAAAATGTAAACATATACACAAACCTCCTGCTTGCTGTACACACTCTACCTGTGAAGGCCAGCAGAATGCCTCCCGAAGCTGCGGGGACGGAATAAATGGAAGCGAGTGTACCTGCTTCGTTCGCTGACTGTACACTGAAACAAATAAATAAACATGGATAAATGAAACTAACAGCACTTGTATTTATGTCCGTTTTGCTCAAAGGAACCTATTCAACTGATAACCTTGAGCAAGCTACGAGTCGAAAGATTTCTCCCTCTTCATCTCTGCCGTTAACAGTTCTTTTGCTAACAAGCCAAACATCATTACTCGTAAGTTAATGTGCTGTTTGTCCCCTTCATGCATCCTTACTTATTTGTTTCAGTGTACCAGAGATCTTAAGGTGATTTACAACACTGCCATAGAAGTTACCCATCATTGTATCTCTACTTCCCATGATTACTAATAACTATTCCTTGTGGGGCCAAATTTAATCGGAAAGGTCCCCTAATTGAATTTTGAGCACCTTGTGTAATGCAAATGGTTGCACATATTTAGTAAAAAGGCTTAAAGGAGATATTTGTCCTGTTGAACTGCATATACGGTTTTGGTGACCATTTGCTTGTGGATAACGTACACTGTATAATAAAACGCATTGTGTAGCACTTCTTATTTATGAAAAAGGAAAGTACAAATGCGTAAAAAAGTGACATAGCACTTTCATCCATACAACCCTGCAGTTAATTTCTTAAAGGGAACAAATAGGATCAATGAGCAAACAAGCAAATAAATAATATGATCAAAATACATTAATAAAGACAAACAATGAGTAAGCATTTCCTCCAGTATCAAAGAGAAAATTTTATCATTAAACTGTTTACCAGAACACACTGTTCCCCCTTGAACCAATCTGAGCGTCGAAGTCCTGTTTTTGACGGCATAAACAACACGCAGTAATAGTTACGTCATGTGCAACTGAAACCTGTTTTTAAAAGCAGATCCAGTCAAGTTTCTTCCTTCTATCTCAATGTCATGGGGTGGAGCCTTATGATGGTATACATAGGTGTTACACAAATTGTATGGGGTTGTTACAACTGCAGATTCTAACAAAGGACATTCTAACTCCCGTGGACGACCTTGGAGCCGATGAATTGGTTATTAGAGAGCAAAAAGACTGTGTGACTCTCTGATTTCATGATTTGTATATGTAAGTATACGCTGATATTTAGCATAATGCATTGCCATGCAGGACCCCAATTGAGTACAGAAAGTACTACCATGAATAGTCTTATCTGGTGAAGTAAAACGGAAAATATGCTGTCAAAACTAAGGGTAGAAAAATCAGTGACGAACAGCTATAGTTTCAAATTGCTGCATACAGACATTTTCAGCATAAAATACAAAATCCTATAATTTACTGAAGAGGTACATTCCAGTGTACCAGCATTATTTGCCAAATAAAACACGCTTTGACTGTCATTACTACATCATTATTTTGGCTAATTCTAAAATTGACAAGTAGATGTAAATTCGATATAAAATTACTGTATTTGGATAAGAAAACATTTAAATAAAAACAGAGATTCTACATCAGGGGTGCAGAACTCTGCAACGAGGACAAGAAGGGAAGACTTAATTTCTCCTTCTACAGCCCATGCATACTATGACGTACGTCTCTACCATGTGTAAATACGCGCGTGGCAAATCACCATGACGTTTTAGGAGGGAATGGATGACGTATCTGGGTTCTGATATGGAAACATTCTTCCTATTCCGCATGCCTGAGCCTAGTACAAGTACAGGGTGAGCCAAAAGACTCCGAACCGCCTGCACGGTGTTTTTCCTGTCCGCGTCCTCGGCGCTCGTTGCCGTCCGCCACTATCACAGAAAGGCGTGGATGAAACCATGCAACATTTTTAAAACTACTTTTAAAGGCTTTCTTACCAACTTTATGAAAGGAAATGCTGAAACTGGCCACCGTCGTTGTCCATACATTTTTGGCACCTCTTTAGGAAACTATCCATCATGGAATTTTTGGGTGGAATTTTCCAAACGATGACCGATGTCGTCTAATGTTTCTTCGGTAAGGACCGAACGCAGTCTTTTAGATTTCTTAGTCTGAACACTTCCTGTGGCCTGAAATTTACTGTAAAGTTCATGGATTGTTGTACGGCCTGGAACTTTTACACATGGAAATCTTTCTGCAAATCGTACTTTCACTTGGCGAGCTGACTGAGTTAACACATACAATCATAATAACTTAACTACTGAACTACATCACATCACCGTCAACTCAAAACTGCACTTCACGCTGCAGAGCAAAACCACAACAGCGTGACTTTGTTTATAGCAGCAGTGCGTTATCATGCTTTTATCATAATGCCACACGCCCAGTGGTAATGTTTTTATCATATTACCACACGCCCAGTGGTAAAACACCGCGCAGCCGGTAATATTGTTCGTAAAATACCCCTCCGGAGTAACTTAAAACATAAAGTGTATAAGACAAACCCACACACCCTGGAAGAATTAAAACAAAATATCCGCCAGGAAATTTCTCAACTTGAACTACGGCGAGTGATGGATAGTTTCCTAAAGAGGTGCCAAAAATGTATAGACAACAACGGTGGCCAGTTTCAGCATCTCCTTACGTAAAGTTGGTAAGTAAAGCCTTTAAAAATGTTGTATGGTTTCATCCGCGCCTTTCTATGATAGCGGCAGACGGCAACGAGCGCCGAGGACGCGGGCAGGAAAAACACCGTGCAGGCGGTTCGGAGTCTTTTGGTTCACTCTGTATATGGTGTTATCTCTAACATGCCGAGTCGCTTCTTTATTCTACATGTTTAATGATTGGAATACAAGGACAACGGTTACTTCAAAATTCCAAAACGGCAACTTATTGTAATACCTACCAGCAAGTTCCCTCTAATACCGACTGCTCAAATTCTGATATTCTCTACCCTTGTGATCAACAGCTGTGTTTCTTTAACACCCATGACCATCAAATTTTTGAATGTCTATAAAAGCTTGGTATACAGCACGTAATCAAACTACATATAAACCTACATGACTACGTACACAATGAAAAAGAAAATGCATCATCATTGCTCACGATTGGTTATAATGGCCATTCTATTGTACATTGAGCTACATTAATGCTGTCCCTTTATACCATCCTTCACATGAGTATGATTTGAAGCTAACTTTGAGAGCCTGTTGTACACTGGCTTCCATTTATGCTGTCCCCTCAGCTTTGGGAGACATTCTACTGGCATTAACAGGTGAGTATGTATAGCAAGGAAGAAGGGCGTGTATCTGTTTACCTTTAACTTTTGTTTTTAAGTTCCCTTGTTTACCCAGTCATTACTGTGTTTTTACTGTTATTCATTACCGCTTATTAACGCAATTGCGCGCACACACACACACACACACACAAACACGCATGCCCATGGCGGGACTCGAACCCGCGACCCTCAGCTTGGCGGAGCGCCGAAGCTACACACTCCAGCGACCACGGCTACGAGGGCCGGCAAAACTTTTCGTGCATGCAGTGGCGTCCTGTTTTATGTGCATAGTTCTAGATTATTACTCACATATGCATACTTCGAGCAATAGCTTTGCTCTTCATCACTTATAATAACAATGTTAAAATAATATATATCTAAATAAAACCATGTTTTGCTCAATATCTCTGCGAAAAAATACTTTTAATGAAAACAAAATGTAAAACTGAAATAAATTATACTTTTTGCTCTGAAAGAGGACACATTTACTAGACAGTTTTAGAATTATTTATCCAGTCTAAACATACAACTAAATAAAACACAGTTTTGCACAATTTCTCTATTATTAACAATATAATGTAAAACAAGTATATTATACTTTTTATTCTCAAAGAGCACACGTCTTCTTGGTGGTAGTAAATGGTGTCCCAAAGAGGACACCATTTACTAGACATTATTTTAATGGTCTGTCCGATCTCCATTCTTGTGCAGTACCTGGTTTAGCCACCTAGGCACCTAATCGCTTAGGTGCTGGAAGAATTCTGACTTAAACACATGTATTCCTACATTTCATGATAGTTCCCACAGGACGACGAGTAATTCAGTGAAAAATACTATTTCTCGAGAAATTGTGCAAAACAGGGTTTTATTTAGCTATATATTTAAACATGGTTATTACATGTAAGTGATGGTGAGTAAAGTTATTGCTTAATTTGTAGGTATATCCATATGAGAATAATCTAGAATTGTGCAGTAAAACAGGATGCACTGCATGCGCGAAACTGCGGGGACGACATAAATGGAAGCCAGAGTGCATGACTACTCATGACTAGAGAGCGGATTGCAGTGACCTGGTCCGTGATTTCAAGTTACCGATGCAGAGAGCATAATGTCTTACCACGTGTCCCCTGGGTACGCATCGTAGTAGGCACGATGTTTCGCTTCGCAGAGTGAGAAATATATCAGACAGTGATATAAGTGTATTTGTATCACCTATTATCTCTTGCACTGTCGAAAGGAGTTTCTTACGATATAGCTTTTATAGAAGTAAGAGACAGAGAATGTTCACTTTCGATAATCTCCGCATGTACGTTATTGTCCACTGCAATGCACAGACTATGTAGTATTCACAATATGTACAATGTAGTGTTCTATAACGACATAAAAACATTAACAGTCGTCATGTACAACATAGTATACACATTCTTTTGATACAACCTGCAGAAGCACTACAGGTAGGCGCCCGTTGTTTACATCTGGTCTCACCCTCTCTCCAACATAAACGGACTGCAGTGCAAAGTAAGTTATTCATTCATTCATTATCTGTTTACCCTCCTCTTATGTAGGACTTACACCCCCCAGGACTTACAGGCGTGTGCCTGGGGTCAGAGGCCCGTCGAGGAGCAGACACTCATGGATCAGACAGAACATCCAGGATGGGTGATCAGCCCGATGCCTGGTATGGGATGAAGGAAGTGGATGAAGCGAAATGTTGGTGAAATGGATGAAAGGAAAGGTGATGATGGAGCAGTTGGTGGAATGAGTGGCGGGGGAAACCGGAGAACCCGGAGAAAACCCGCCCAGACGCCGCTTCGTCCACCACAAATCCCACATGCAGGTTCCTGGGATTGAACCCGGTCCGCCTCGGTGGGAGGCGAGCGGTCTAACCACTCGGCTACGGCGCCGCCTGCAAAGTAAGTTAACCTCATAAAAACGCTGATCCGTCCCTTATACATGACATAACGTGCAAGCAAAAGCAGAATACACGGGAGTTACCTCTTATGTAGTACATGTTCGCCACGAAGAAGGTTAATAGAAGACGGCATTAATGAAGGCAACTGTACATGCGTTGTTAGGACAGTTGTGTTCTTTCGGTTCGTATTTGTGCGTAATGACATGGTTTGTTTAAAATGGATAAACTGAGGTGGCTAAATACGAATAATCCTTTTAGACTGCAAGCTAAACATCAGAACAACATGCTATTTTTCAGGCTTTTAAGTATCCAAGGCAAAGAATAAAATCTGCTTCTGCAATTGTTTCACATATGGTGATTTTATCGGCTTAACAGGTTAAAAATGTTCCCAACGGACAGCAGGGAAGTTTTCTAAATTTTCTGTCCTGTAACTTTTTTTTGAGGATTTTGTTTTGATTCTAGAATGATATATACTATAGTACAATGATCAGTGTTTGAAATGTAATAAATTAAACAATGCTTATAAGAAGGGCAGAATCAGACGACTGAAAAATTCACTGCCATAGCCGTAATTTGAACCTCGGATCTCCCAGTCTCTGTCCGGTTGCTCTAACCACTGAGCTACCATGCAACATGCCGGTACGACATTAAATTCCCCAACTGATTCGCGCTTTTCCCGGTAAACCACAAGGAGACCTCAAATTGGATTGAGATGACATATCCCAATGGCGACTTACAATGTTGTAAGTACTTTAAGTCCCGGGCTTCATAGTTTCAACCATTATTAAGTCAACTAATGGAATTAATTGTTCTTCCACACAAGCGTGTGTTGGACAGGGTTGGAAAGGTAGAATCAGACGACTGAAAAAAAAGAAGTACTTATAACATTGTAAGTCGCCATTGGGGTATGTCATCTCAATACAATTTGAGATCTCCTTGTGGTTTACCGGGAAAAATCAGTTGGGGAATTTAAAGTCGTACCGGCAAGTTGCTATGGTAGCGCAGTGGCTAGAGCAACCGGACGGAGACCGTGGTTCAAAACCCGGATGGCATTGAATTTATCAGTCGTCTGATTCCACCTGTCCAACACACGGCTTGTGTGGAAGAACAGTTAATTCCAATGTTTATAAGAATCTGTTTTTCAGTATTCACATTTATCCCTTTCTTTCTGTCGTGTTTTATTCGTAAGTCATCCTTCTTTCTCTTCTTAGTTTATGAAATGCGCTCTCTATTTTATCTAGCACAATTGGCCATACCATTCCTTTTACTTTATCTAGCACATAGATAGAGAAGGTATTGCATACCAGCCAAAAATTCCATATCGGGATTTCACCGGAAATACATGTTTTGAGGCCCTCTGAATAAACTAAAAAGCATTTTTAGAAAAACATCCGCATCTGTGTGTGTATGTGTGTGTGTGTGTGTGTGTGTGTGAACGCATAATTCAAAAACGAAAAGTCGGATAAACAACAAACTTGGCTTTTAAGTTCAGTACCTTATAAAGATACAAGAAGATGTTTGAGAAAATCCCCCACCCAAACTACCCTTTAGGTGAAAGATTTTTCGAAATTTTTTATTTTCTAAAAAATGGCACTAACGATTTTGGTTAAAATAACATAGGTATATTAAAGGTATTTACATGACAAAATGTATCTATATCTTGAATTTTCTGGAAATAGTCTTTGAAGTCCTCTTCATTCAGAAGGAAGTTTGTAAAATCTTGTACTATAACTGGTAAACGTTAAGCGATAGACGAAAACGTACTGCACAAAAAATGCACATTTCTTTAAAACACACAATTTATTTCCAGTAGCCTTTTTTGCGCGTGTGTGGCATCAACCATTTCCGAGATATTTGTTAATAATTGTCCTAATTGTTCATTACTTAGCCCGTCCTGTCGATTTGCAGTTGTTTCTCGCGATGATATGGAAAGAGTATGGAGTTTTAAGCTAGTGTATAGGTAACGTCCAGTTATAAAACATTTGACTATCGCTATTCCCTATACCTATAAAAAAGTGTTACTTATGTACGCTCTTTAACTACTATCGTCTTTAACGTCCCATTTTATATTGGGCGTGAAAGATCGGAAATTTTGCTCACAGGCCTCTTTATCAGGCTTGAGGTTCTTTTACGAGCCGTAAATCTACGACACGAGACCACCGGCTTTACTTCCCTTCCGAAGGAAGCCATGCTAAGGATTTTTACGTCCGAAAAAGTCCATTGCCCTCCGTCGGTTTGAACTTCCGACCTCGGGATCTAGGGGCTAGCATGGTAGTACTAGACCGCGAAGGACGACGCTATTTTCTTTGTATCTATAACGAAATGTGCAATACAGCTATTTCCGGAAAGATTTATCTCGAATAAAACCATAGGAATTTAAACTTTCGTAAGAATAATAAACTATAGAGGGTAGAGAAAGTCATATGAATGTAACAATCAGATTTTTGGTTTGCTTTATACCCTGATGTAAACAAGCTACATTCTTCTGACAAAAGCATTACCTCGTATAAATCTGCACGGGGCGAAATTTTCAAGCCCAGCATGATTTAAATTTAACCCGAGCTTGAGAATACTTTAGAGTACCAAACGGATGGCTCAGGCGGTAACGTCTATGGTCCTAATTCGGGAGGTCCAGGGTTCGATCCTCGGCAACCGCCCACTCTCCATGGTATCTGGGAAGTTTTCCCGGGTCGTCAGGCGAATGCTGGAGTGGTTTCTTTTATCCCCCGAATTTCCTGTCCCTCTATTTCGTTCCATTAATCATTTCATTCATCCTTCATCACGTTTGATCTGTTTCAGAGTTGGAAGTGTCGGCGATGGTGTTTCGATGCAGCGTGGCAGGGAAAGGGATGCGAACTTTCTCCGTCCCTTGGCCTTCGGCTGGTTGCCGGGGTGTAAAGACCGGCCCCTAGGAGCGTTGGATCCTGTGTGGGGCGGGGTCCCCGGTCTGCCTGTCCGACTTCCGGGACGTTTCCATCTGGAAGCGGTAGGGACCCTGTCACCCCTGGTTCCGGCCGCCCGGTGTTTCCCTTCACCTTATCCCTCCCTCCCGGGGACGCCCGCTCGTGGGACGAAGGTACAATATCCTCATATTCCTGGATCGGTGCAAATCCCCTCAGCTTCACAATCCAATACAATATCTTGGGGTTAACAAATCGGTCCGGGTCCGTTTGAGCAAAACGGTAGAAACTTCTAATGTTAACCGCAACAATGCGATGTTATGTTTTTATCACGCTCGAGTACGGTCCGAGATCGACAACTTTTGCCAAAGTATACTCGAGACCCTATAGATTTCCGTTATCTTATTGTAAGAACTTAATCGCGATAACAGTAATCCACGGGTGTACATTATCAATATTATCGCAGTAACTTCATCAATCGAATCATTTTAACCATGTCTATGTAGTATAACGTTAACAAAAACTCTTATAAGTGACTTCTATAAGTGTTTGCAATTATAGTGATTAAAACGCGTACATACAAGGACTGCTGCAATATAAATACAATTAATTTAAAGAGTAACAGATCAGATTTGTATGCACTAAAAATATCTAAAATATGCATGCACTTGTGTTGTCAAAATCTTTAAAATATGTTCTATAATTTCCGAATTATGCATCAATCATGCACTAAAATTAACTTTAACTTATACTTTTTTGTACTTACAATGTACACTCTTCCTTAGACATCATTGTAATTTGATTTGCAGTATATAGTTATTATTTTCAGCAAATGCTCAAGTGTAAGTTTATGACTTTTATCGGTTAACACAGGGATGTCCAATCTTACAATGAGAGGGGATGGAGGGAGTTTCCCTACCCACTCATTTCCGCTCGTGCTGCCAAGGGCTTAAAATTAAATTAAACTGAATTTTATTTATGGACGCTCTTTAACTACTATGGTCCTTAGCGTCCCATCCTATACAGGGCGTGAAAGACCGGAAATTTTGCTCACAGACCTCTTTATCTGGCTTGAGGTTCTTTTACGTGCCGTAAATCTATAGGATCTTTCAACAAGTGTGTCCTATCTTTGAACTTAAATAAAACACGTTCTATAAATGACAGAGGTTTATTTCTTTTTTTATTTTGGAACATAATTAATGTCATTACGTGTAGAAGAGAACATCAGTTAAGTGAAATTAATTGTTCTTTCACACAAGCCGTGTGTTGGACAGGGTTGGAAAGGTAGAATAGATGACTGAAAAATTCAATGCCATAGCCAGTTAAGTGACCGCCGCGACTTCGTTGGGTTGCGCGTAAACGGTTGACCCAATTTTCAATGACAGAAGAACGTAAATTACATCCAACTTCACAAATAACACACGTGATGTTATTCATAAGATCATTTACTATTTCTGGCTTGTTGACATAAACCCGAGATTTAACATAATTCCACAAGAAGTAATCCAACGGCGTTAAATCACGTGACTTCCGGGGCCAGTTAACATCACCACCACGGGAAAAGATGAAACTTCTCCTTCAAACGACCGAGTGTTTCGAGAGCAGCATGACATGTGGCACCATCTTGCTGGAACCAGATGTTTCTGAGATACATACCATCCAATTGAGGCCAAAAATAGTCCCTTATAAGAGCCCGGTATCTTTCTCCATTCACAGTTAGAGCTTCTCCATCGTCATCTTGGAAAAAAATATGGACCAATGATTCCACCATACCAAAATCCACACCACACAGTAACCTTTTGGGGATGAAGTGGTCGTTCTTGAATCTGCATTGGATTGTGATTGCTCCAATAGCGGCAATTTTGTTTGTTAACACAACCATCTATCCAAAAGTGGGCTTCGTCGCTGAAGATGGTCTTTCGACAAAAATCCGGGTCAGCTTCCAATTGCTCCATAGCTCAGTCAGCGAATACACGGCGCAACCTATGGTCGTTGAGCTTTAGTTCTTGAGTTAACACCATTTTGTAAGCGTGAGATTTCAAGTCCAGATGCAGAATTCGCCAAGTTGTGGTCGGCGAAAGCCCCAATTCTTGCGCTCGACGAGCAATTGATTTATTTCCGTTCTCGCGTACTCTTACGAACGGCGCCTATGTTTTCGCTGGAGCGCTTACGTCGATTACGAACAGGCGTTCTTTGATCGCTGACAGAACCACTTCTTTCAAATTTATCGATCAAACGCCGAATCGTTCTCTCGCAGGGACGATTATGCACACCGTAAACTTCACGCAATACACGCAAGGTTTGGCGAACAGATGATCCATTTTTATAATACATTTTCTCAATTTCTACGCTTGCTGAATGCTGTAACGTTCCATGGCTATTTGTCAATGTCAACTGTAACCACATGAAAAAAATGACTGCTGTAACTCAATAACAACGGCAGCTATCACATGTTAAAGATAGGACACTTTTGTTGAAAGACCCTTTACGACATGGGACTACCGGCTTTACTTCCCTTCCGAAGGAGGCCATCCTAAGGATTTTTACGCCCGAAAAAAAAATCCATCGCCCTCCGCAAGATTTGAACCCACAACCTCGGGAACTAGAGCTGCTGCCAAGGACTGAAACTTGATTGGTTTAGCTTGTCAATCTCTTCAAATGTAGAAAGTGAGGTGAACTATGGACTTTGAACCGTTCTTAAGAGAACAGGTTAGGCTTCACTGGGTTAACACAAGTTTGTATGCTGAGAAGGATATTTCTGCGTATGCAGACATTATTAAGCAAAATTTGAAAGTTCTTACTGATTCTGAGGATTTTTTTCAGGAAACACTACGTTTTCACCTTGAATATATTTATCTATAGGAAATAAAAGTTTAATTTCAGGATTTCTTTCTAAAACACTGTACATTTGTCGCTTAAATTTTCTGCATACTTTAAAGGAGCACTCTCAAATTTACTCTGAACTGACACAGTAAGAACTTTATTGTTTGTCACTAATGTATTCAAATATTAATTTAAAATTTTAAAAATATGTTTATTACAATGCTCGATGAATGGAAAACTGACATTTGCAGCATATGCAATAATATGCACTATAACAATTTACATACAAGCACAGAAGAACATTAAACATTTTGCAAAACTGAATCTCATATCACAAGTAAAAACAAACTAAATGTGCATTTGCATACCAATCCGATGTCTAGTTATTGCATTTTGGAGAATCCAAACTGACGATAACGTTTGGATCAATGCAGGTTACAGGACCTGCAAAAGCAAATGTGAGGAACTGTAATAGAAAACAGAAAACAATCTATGGCCAAAGATTCAAGAGAAGGCACAAATTAGAATAATAAACTACAAAACACTTTTCTTTCGAAAAAAAAGGTCATAAATGTGTAGGTTAAGATGGCTTTTATTTAATGGCTGATTATTACGAAAATGGTCTTCATGAAAATATAGATATGGTTACAGTGATGCAACCATCTATCACCATGAACGCCTAGTGATGGAATCAGTGAGTGTAGATATTCACCTGATTACAGAAACAACAGCTGGTAGACCTATGCGACAACGGCATGACAGAAAACTAAAAGTTTTCTAGTAAATGACAATATATAACTTAAATACAAATAAATTACAAGAATTAAGTTAGTATTATCATTATTTACTGAATTATTTAAAGCTGTTTATTTTACTTTTTATTTATAGTTAGGACTGTTAATAATCACTACCTTCTTTAAGTAACAACTACAGAACCCACAACTCTGCTTACGTTATTGCGTCAAATATAGAGATTCTTCTCCATCTTTCAACTCCCCACTGACTTTACCCTCTCTCGAACCCCCCGTCGTCTTTTCCCCCTTTCTATGCACTAGAAATGTCATGGAATGTTTTTAAAACCGGCATTAAGAGGGTCGTTCTAAAAGTTCTTGACCTGATGATTCAGAGATGTTGTGAAGACGATCAAATTACTATGATAGTTAAGTATCATCCTTTAAATGATGCGCTCTAAGTGTAAGTGTAGCTACTTCTTTGTGACAATGGTGTAAACTAGTGTTAACACGAATTGTGACAAACTACTTCGTTTTGAAGGGTTTAATCCCAACATAAATACAAAAGGAGTTAGTTTCGTCATTAAGTATTTCCTCCCCTTCGTTTTCGATGGGATGCTCAATTTAAATTTAAACGTGATCTTAAATTTATTCGGTGATGAGAGCTGGGAATCCCAAAACCGTTACGACCGACGAGATTGTGACAAAACTCACCAAATCCAACACTGAATTATCGCCAATTGAAAGTATACGAAGTGGCTGACATTGCAAACACCTGGATAGGCTGTGTCCTGTACATTTTAAGTCTTTGGTACAAGAAAACTTTCCGCTCGATGGATGCTGCGACGTGTTTAAAAGCAATTCCAGTGAGTTTCCCCAACGTTTAATAATAGTAGTAAATGAAACATGGATTCATCACTGCACGCCAGAGACGAAGGAGCAGTCCAAACATTGGAAAGTGCACCAAACAACGAAAAACGGTTCCATCTACAGGAAAAGTCGTGGCTACGGTTTTCTGGGATTCTCGTAGTGTAGTGCTCATAAACCACCTCCAGGACGGCAGAACCATCACCGCGGAGTATTTGCTTCACTAATAGAACAATATTCACGTTAAGGGGACAAAGTACTCTGAAACGACCAAAAATTACATTTTTTGTTTTAGGCACTAATAAAATCTCTATTATTTCCAGTTTCAGAAAATATATACTTTTTGGGGGTTAAGAGGTTTTTAAGACATTTAAATACCATTTAAATGCTAGCCTGCATTCCTTTAAAGGTGTCATACGACGCCCAGTTTTAGAACATTTTTGTATCTTTCAACAACGAACGGCTGTCCAGCGAGCAGTTCAGCAATTAACAAAAGAGGCCAGGACCAAGAGAAGGCAATCAGAAAAGCTGAAGCAATCCAGGAATGAAGGCGCTGATGATTATGACCCTGGAATGTACTGAAGTGTATCAGAATTTTAATGTTCAAACTTTAAATTCAGTTTTCTCAAAACATTTTTGGATATTTATGTACCTTTTTCTCAGAAAGTATGAGAGGTTGAGAGTTGAAATTTTCAGTACATTATACAACACATAGTTAAACTTTCTGAACCACAATCATAAGTTTATAATGTATATTAGTGATATAAAGAAAGCAACAACATTGCAAGTTTCCCACATTTTTACTTTTTTGACTTTACAAATAATTTTTTTTCAATTCCTAGTGAACTGATAACCTAACTAAATAATTGAGGTTCAGAAGATAGGTGATTATACTAAAAAAGCATGCAAAAGTGTGATTCTATATTGCAAGTAATATAAGAGAAGAAGGTACATGAATTCACATGTTTTAAGAGTAAATTTTATTATTTTTCTGCTGAATGAAATAATTTTTACGGACTCAACTACATAAGTTGTCAATGCAAACAACCACTTGAAATAATTGTCACGATTTATATAATAATTCATAAAAATTTCAGGAACAATCATTGAGAACTTTAAGAGCAGTAGTAATTTAAGGAGTAATTTCCATGTGTTCAGACTACCTTGTCCCCATAAACGTCCACACCTTGCGAAAAACAAAGTTCTCTTTCATCAGGATAATGTGCCTTCACACACGTCTGGATTTGTGCTGTAAAACGACATGACTTTCACTTCTAAGTGCTTCCACGTATTATTCACTGGGTTTGACTCCCAGCGATTATATTTTGTTCCCAGATCTGAAGAAATGACTGGATGGATGAAGATTCACATCAAATGGTGAGGCTGAAGCTGAGAAAGATATTTTGTTCAGTTGAACAAGCCTTATTTTACTAAGGGTATTAAACAGTTGAAAAGTCGTTGGATTAAATGCATTGATGTAAAGGTGAATTTGTTGAAAATAAATAAAGCATTTTTCTTAGATCTTGTGTTTTCTTGGTCAGGCCGAAAACTTTTAGAACTCCCCTCGCAGAATTACTTTTTCTCAATTGATAATAATAATAATAATAATAATAATAATAATAATAATAATAATAATAATAATAATAATAATAATAATAATAATAATAAAGATATAAGTATAGGGTTTAGTGATACACAAACTTGAGTCCATTTCTTGTTCTTGTATCCGTCGGAACTATAGTTTCTCATGGCAATCGGTTTATGCACAAGAATAATCCGTATGAAAAGCTGATATAACTTTTAATTACTCATCTTATCCACATGTAAAAAATAAAACTTATCAAAAACATAATTATAAAGCTTTTTATAAAACATTTCTAAAAACAACTAAAACTAAGCAGGATACATGAATTGTTTGTTTCGCGCCCCATTGTAAACGTACTAAATGTCTGAGTGGGATTTAAAGGTGTATTGTATGCCAAGTTTCATAATCATAACAATCAGTTTGGCGACTCTTGAGAAGGTAACATAACTGCACGTGCACACGCACGTCACACACATTTTAGAAGCGATTTTTGACAATGTTATTCACATTATCGTCTGTTATGCATTCACAATCAATTATAAAAATTAACAATCGGTTATCGCTTTATTATGCGCATTATGTTGTCCTGTACATGACACAATTGTAAATATTTTATTTTGTTGCTATATGAAGAAATCGTGACTTTTACACGGATACTTTTACGATTGATAAACAGTGCAATACATGCAGAAGAACCTAGGTTCGATACAGAGGGGTGGTGACGTAGTCAAGGGTTAGTTTCTTTGCATCAAAAGAAGAACTGTTCTGGAACACACATGAATCCTCTTCTGTAGTAAAAATGAGTAAACAAGTCAAACCGGTTCACCGTATGTTAATTTGCTTCTTTGTCAGCCAATGAGCGACTGGGGATATGTGAGCTGATCTTGAAGGGCATTCGGTGGCGCTAGTAAATAGAACATTTTTATATTACCACTGCCCAAAGAATTTGCATCATGCTGCTGACCTTACTCAACTTATCTGCTAGGACTTCTTAGGAAGTGCTACCATTGCAAAAATATATAATATATATATAATTATATAAATGTATAATAGTATTTATTAACATTATTATTGGCAATGTAATTGCCCTTATTTATACAGACTGTTCAGAGATCCCCACCAAATTCCTAAGACTCGTGATGACGGAGTAAATGACGTTTTGAATGGGCACCTCTCTTCAGAAAATGGGTTGACAAACATCTGAACACATTGACCCATTGCGTGTACCCTTGGGGTGTTAGGGATATATGTATAATGACTCCAGAAAATATTCTTAAAACCTTACATTAAAATGCGACTTTCTCTACGTACTCTTCTACAAACTATTCTTACAAAATCTTATTCTTCTATCTACTTCTTATTAATCCAGATAAACATTCGTAGAAATGGTTTCGCTGTACATTTAGATGCAGGTATAAGAAAAATATAATAAGCTGAAGTGATAGATATTTTAAAAGCTGATGTGTTACACTCACATGACTTTCTCTACTATTGTATAAACTATTTTTACAAACGCTTATTCTCCATATGCTTCATGTTAATCGAGATGTTAATGTTTTTGCTAATTTTCTTGTAGATGCAAGGGGAATTGGTAGCTTTAAGCGATAGTCAAATATTTTAAGAGCTGGTTGCTATGTGGCGCATTCCATTCTCTTTGCATGTCCAGGACGTAAAACAAATGAATAACGAATTCCCATTAGAGAAAAAGTATTGGAAAATTTAAGGGAATAACAAGCAATATCTCGAAAATGGTTCACTCAACAAAAGAATGAATATGACATAAATTGTGTATTTTAACGCGATCTACAATTGTTGTAGTAAAATTTTGTTATCTCTTATGGTTTACCAGTTATGCTAAAGACGTTCATAATGAAGAATACTTTTGGAGACATTCCCAGAAAATTCAAGATATACAATTCATTTGCCATAAAAAATGTCTTAAACTTATGGTATTTTATTCACAATCGTTAGAGCCATTTTTGAGAAAATTAAAATTTTCGAAAAATGTTCCATGTAAAGGGTAATCTGGGGTGCGGGGATTTTCTTGAAAACCTTTGTGTCGCATCTCTGGAAGATACTGAACCTAAATACCAAGTTTGGTGTTTATCCAACTGTTCGTTTCTGAGTTATGCTGTTCACAGACACAGACACACACACGGACATGTTTCCAAAAATGCTTCTTTTTTTATTCTGGGGGTCTCAAAACATATGTTTCCGGTGAAATGTCGGTATCGAATTTTTGGGTGCAATACAATACTTCCCCTACTTACTATACGTAGTAGAGAAAGGAAAAAGTGCGCAGCTATATGACGCTTTTAAATTCCAGTGTTTGCATGACAACCAGAAAACTTAGCACTTGAAAATTGGAATAAATATTTGAAAATTCAAACCAATAACAAAGAATATCTCCGAAATCATTAACGCCACAAACATTTTTTAACATAAATTGTGTACTTTTAAAGGATCTACATTTATTTTTATTTCTATATCACGTACCTAGTAGGTAGAAAAGATATTGCATTCCAACCAAAAATTCATGCCATGTTTTGAGGCCCCTGAATTATAAAAGGCATTTTTAGAAAAATGTCTGTCTTTCTGTGTGTGTAAACAGCATAACTCAAAAACGAAACTTGGTATTTAGATTCAGTGCCTTCCAAAGATGCGACATTAAGATTCTCAAGAAAATCCTCCACCCCCAACTACCCTTTATATGGAACATTTTTCCAAAAAATGGCTAAATTAAAATGTATATCTTTAATTTTCTGGGAACATCCTGTGAAGTCCTCTTTATTCGGAAGAAATTTTCTGTAATCTTGTATAACTGATAAACGTTAAGCCATAGACGAAAACGTACCACACAGAAAATATAGATCTCTTTAAAACACATAGTTTATTTCAAATACATTTTTTGTGGCATAAGCCACTTTTGAGATCCGTTAGTAACGGTTCGAATTGTTCATAACTTGGCCATTCTCTTGAGGTTCTGTCAACATTCAGTTGTTTCTCGCGATTACATGGAAGCAGTATGGAATTTTAAGGCCGGCATATAGCGTCCAGTTCTTAAACATTTGACTATCGCTGTTCCCTTTGTATCTGTAACGAAATGTATAATGTAGCTGTTTCTGAAAAGGTTTATTTGGATTAAAAAGTAGTAGATAGAAAAATAAGCTTTAGTAAGAATAGTTTGTCTACTCACTAATAAACGATAGAGGGTAGTGAAAGCCATGTGAATGTATCATATAAGATTATTTTGTACAATTTTGTTTATCTCTAACAGGTTATCAATTATACAAAAGTCATTCAGAATGAATGACAGGCTATTCGCAGAAAATTCAAGATATACGTTTTACTTATCGTGCAAATATCTTACACATACCTATGCTATTTTAATAAATATCGTCACGACAATTTTAAAAACAATATAAAAACAACGAACATTTTTACATGTAAAGGGTAGCTTGGTGTGGGGTATGTTCTTGGAAGTGTTCGTCTCATATCCTTGGAAGATCCTGAACTTACATACCAACGTTCCATTTTTGAGCTGTGCTGTTCACAGACACTCGCGCGCGAGGACCTTTTGTCTAGAAGTGCTTTTTTATATTCAGGGGACCTTAAAACGGGTACTTGCAGCAAAGTTGCAATATCGAACTTTTTAGTGGCATGCAATGCTTCCTCTACTTACTATTAGTACGAAAGTAAACATTTTAGGAGTCAAATTAACGAAGAAACATATCTCATTTTTAATATGCAGAAATAGCACGTTTTTGGCGTTTTCCCCCCAGATTTTTCATTTTATTAGCTCTTTTGATATTACACAAGATATTATCACCGATGTATTATTAAAACCGACTGAGAAATAAATTTGTGAAGTCGTAAAAGCTGAGGTGTTAATAATTGACGAAGTTCTAGAAAAACGTTGATAACTCCTGACCGAATTTTTTTTCCTCCGCCAGTTTATGGTAGTATATAAAAATGCTCTGCTAAATAAATGAAAAATAATTTTGTAAACACCACACACGAAAAATTAAAAAAATCTGATGTGTTACACTCACATGACTTTCTCTACTCTTGTACAAACTATTTTTACAAACGCTTATTCTCCATCTACTTCATGTTAATCGAGATAAACCTTTGCAGACTCTATCTTATTGCTAAGTTTCTTGTAGATGTAAAGGGAATATATATTTACAAGGGCAATATAGAAATGCAGTAGCCTTTAAGCACATACATATTTCTTTAATAGCTGGTTGCTAGGTGCAGCACCATTCCCTTTGCCACAGATTAATACTCTTTGCATATCCAAGACAAAAAAATGAATAACGAAATCCCATTTGAGAAAATAAGTATTGAAAAATTTAAGGGAATAACAAGCAATATCTCGAAAATTGTTCACTCAACAAAAAAAATGTATATGACATAAATTGTGTATTTTAACGCGATCTACATTTTTTGTGTAGTAAAATTTTGTCTATCTCTTATGGTTTACCAGTTATGCAAAAGTCGTTCACAATAAAGAATACTTTTGGAGACATTCCCAGCAAATTCAAGATATACGTTTTATTTGTCATAAAAATATCTGAAACATATGATATTTTAATCAAAATCGTTAGAGCCATTTTTGAGAAAATTAAAATTTTCGAAAAATCTTCCATGTAAAGGGTAATCTGGGGTGGGGGATTTTCTTGAAGACCTTCGTGTCGCATCCTTGGAAGATACTGAACATAAATACCAAGTTTGGTGTTTATCCGACTGTTCGTTTCTGAGTTATGCTGTTCACAGACAGACACACACACAGACACACGGACATGTTTCCAGAAATGCTTTTTTTGGATTCAGGGGGTCTCAAAACATGTATTTCCGGTGAAATCTCGGTATCGAATTTTTGGGTGGAATACAATACTTCCCCTACTTACTATACGTAGTAGAGAAAGTAAAAATAGCAGGCCTTATAAATACTACAGAACTAATAAAATGAAAAATCCTGTAAAATACCGGAACACGTAAATGAGAAACCTCTCTCGTTACTTTGGCTACTAGATGCATTCACTCCTTTCTTCTTCTTCTTCTTCTTCTTCTTCTTCTTCTTCTTCTTCTTCTTCTTCTTCTTCTTCAGGAGACGACTTAATGTGGTTGTTTTCTGTGGCCGAGCATTCCAGATTAGGGGGAGTAATTCAGGTATCCTTGACACGGTCTCGCGTCAACCTAATAAAGTATAACCTATGCTAAAGCTGTAGAGCGGCGCCGTCTTGAATCATTGCAGTTAGCATTATTGATATTGAAGGTGTGTTTCCCACAGGTCACAAGCCTTTTGAATTAAAGATAAATATACGTATAGGCCCCCGAAACCGGGGCAGAGCACAGCACGTAGGCCAGCGGCCCCTTGTGCTTTTACCGTGACCCCCGGGAGGGAGGGAGGAATGAGGGGAGATACCCAAAGGGCGACCGGATGACGACGGGCGCAGGCACAGACGGGGGCCCTAATGTTTCTAGATTGAACGCCTCAAGTGCCTCCGGGGATCCCCCAAAGGAGCTCCCGCCCCAAAGCACCTAGAGGAGGGTTCCAGCCGAGCAGTCCCAAGAAGAGGTCAGGGTGAAACTTCCACAGGGCACACCCGCCGAATATAGTCGTCTGGTCCTACAACCCTGAAACAGATGACAAGGAAGGTGATGGGTAGGTATAGGAAATGAAGGCAGGAGAATCGTAGTAGAAGATGAACCACTCCAGCATTCGCCTGTCCAGCCGGAGAAATCACGAAAAACCCATGGGTCAGAGTGGGCGGTCGCCGGGGATCGAACCCGGGAGCTTCCGAATGCGAGTCGCACACGTTATCGCGGCGCCATCTCGCAACCTATTGAATTACAGTGGCAAAAGGTTATGCAATGAATTATACACAAGTTCTGATCAATCCTCCCTTTTCCTTTAGTGTTGCCATAGATCACGGTATAGGGATGTTTTGTGCAAACGTGTATTCAGCCATACGCTCATCGGAAGCGCTGTAGCTAGTGAACGAGGCATGCACTGGAGGTAGAGAGAAGGTGTAAACGTCAAGTGAAACCAGCTGATTGTCGAAAGGACGTAACCTACTCACTGTCTACTCATCAAGAGCCGATTTGAAATTCTTGTGTACGTTATAACAAGGTACGTTTGTGGTCATGGATTCCTACTCCCAACTTTATTTACCCTGTAACCTGAGCTAGTCCTAGGATTCTGCAATGGGAAAAATCTTACGTAGAGAGCGGGAGAAGTATACTTCTTTGGTACCATGACTCGTTGTGTGTCAAGACACATGACCTTAGTTGTGCAGTCGCCTTCCTGTATCACCTGCTTGAGTAATTTGCTGACATCTTGTGCCATCAATAATTGTATTGCTGCTTGTGGATTTTTGTGAACAAGATTGCACACAGTGATACGATGGCTTTAGTTGTGTAGTCGCCTTCTCATATAATCTATTTTATTTCTATTTCCTTTAAACTGTTGGTGGAAGTTTAGGTCGTGGTACCGAATATCGAAACTCTGCATTTACAATATTTCCTTGCAACGAAAGTGACCTAAAAGGTTTAATTTTATTTTGCTGTTTGAAGGTCCGCTTGATCATAAATTAAAATTTAATAGTGCATACGCTTCTGTTTATGCGATAAAAGAAGTGTGCAATAATTAGACGTCTGCTCTCTGTCTGATAGTCAAGGCTGGCTGTAATTAAACCCTTCTATTAAAATTTCTTTAACGTTCAAAAGTAAACTACTTGTGTCACACAGGGATACTCTTGGCACGTTATGCATGTGAACGAGTGGAATCCTGCTACTGAAATATGCAATAGACATGCTGCAGGTCGCACGTGGCGAACTTGCAAACACGCGACCTTTCAATTTGGTATTTATTATACAATATAGATTAGATTGCATTCTGTGAGTACACTAGCAGCCATAAAGGCTTGTGAACATACAGGATGAGCCAAAAAACTACGAACCGCCTGCGCGTGTTTTTTCCTGTCCTCATCCTCGCAGCTCGTTGCCGTCTGCCACTATCATAGAAAGGCGCGGATGAAACCATGCAATATTTTTAAAACTACTTTTAAATGCTTTATTTACAAACTTTATGAAAGGAAAAAATGCTGAAACTGGCCACCGTCGTTGTCCATACATTTTTGGCACCTCTTTAGGAAACTATCCATCACTATCCATTAACTGTCAACTTTACCTTAAGATCATTATGGAGAGTCATTAATTAATAACTCCAAAATTCTGAAAGACACAACAAAAGTGATAACTAAATATTTGTTTCTCTAATTAACTTCAGCGCTTTAAAATGAAGATATTGTAACTCCCTTCACTTTGTATACTTTTCCCTCTTTTCACAAGTAACAAAAATATTTTTAGCGGTTACCTCAAACTAAAACACCGCGCTATATATTTTACACTGTAGAACTGAGACTTTGTCGAAAATGTTATGCCTCGTACGTGTAGTCTTACGAGTATATCTCTTAAAACACTGCACGATTTTTAAGTGTGGGTACAACGGGATGCAGCTCAATACTCGGGTCCGTGATATTTGCTGACTCAGCAATTCTTTGCAAATTATTCTAGTAAAGACCTCCGCATCAGGGTCCTTGAAGGGTCGATTGAGTACACAGGACTGGGTCAAGCTGTTCGTTCGGGATTTTACATAGAGCTTCATAGAGCTATGACGCGACAATTTTGGGAGTTTCTGGTTAATGGAAGAATCTTCCTAGTCCTCCCTAAGCGCCATATTATTGCCCTCAGGATCCCTGCGATCGGTCGTTAGTGACGAGCAAATAAAATTAACATACGGAAAGCCTTAGCTGATCACGGCTCTTGAGCGTGGAAGCACCTCCAGAATCCTGTTTCTACGCCTGGTGCCACGTGTTCGACGTTGCTTCACAATTTTTGCTACAGCGGTCAACATGCTCGGAGACTTCGGGTTTTGCAAAAGTTTCCACTTGGCTTGTGAAAACAGGTTCAAAGTGCTTACGTCACAAGCTGGCATCTGTTCAAGCTCTGTTCCTGCTCTGACTGAATTTAAAGAGCGATTGCATTTGATCGAATGCGAAATGGAAATAAAGAATTTGCAGATGGTTTACGAATCAATGACTGCAAATGGCTGGAAGCAATAAGCTGGAGGGTGCTATCAGTATATTTCAGTACGCTGGAACGAAACTAAATGCTTCTAATTCCCAAAGAATTTCATGGGACAACCTACTGTAATGTTGTCTACAATAACGTTAACAGGGTTTTAGTTGGAAAATTCAAACTACCAGTGCTCATACTGTCAGAGACCAGGAGTTAGCGGTACATTGGGATTTAGGCTCAACACTTTAGAAGTAATGTTCACTTGATACTTCCATTATCATTGAACTTAAATAATAGATAGGTTTTTATCTGAGGAGAAATGTAGACAGACAGGATCATTGCCAGGAGATTTTATCCCTGAAAAAGCATCTACACAAATTTAGCTAACTAGATAATATTCTCTTCGTTATCGTAGACGCCATTTAGCATTCAGCTAAAAAAAAATCAACATTTTTTTAAAATGTGATTTACTCTTTTACGTATGTGTAGGGATGAAGTGACGCAGCAATTTTACACGAGTTGTTAGTGCTATAGTGGTAAACCGAAATCAGCCATCGTAGTGAAATTCCATTTTCTAAGAGTTTCTGGCTTTCACTGATAATTCTTAATACCGAACTCAATAAAATAATTTAATACTGGTACGCCAAAAAGTATTATTGCATAACTCAGGAGCGAATTCAGAGGGTCCGATTCTCCTTGTATCTGGAAGTATCTTTCGATAATCACCTATTAGATGAAAACCAAACGATTAAAACTGTTGTAACATTTGTGCTGTAGTAATATTATTGCGGCTGGCCCGGTAGGTCAGTCGGATGAACACCTGCCTGCTGGTGAGGGTCCCGGGTTCCCGATTGGGAGGATGGTAATTTTTCTCTAGCCAAGATTATTCCCTATCCTCTCTAGAGTCTGGAAGTAGGAATGAGATTGTGTGTGTGATCTAATGATTAAAACCCCAAAAGTGCAAGAGACCCAACGACAAGAGAATACGAGTTAACATTGGCAATTTACCATACGTTTCCCATTAACTTGATTAAAAAATCTGATGTGTTACACTCACATGACTTTCTCTACTCTTGTACAAACTATTTTTACAAACGCTTATTCTCCATCTACTTCATATTAATCGAGATAAACATTTGCAGACTCTATCTTATTGCTAATTTTCTTGTAGATGTAAGGGGAAAATATATTTACAAGGGCAATATAGAAAAACAGTAGCCTTTAAGCACATATATATGTCTTAATAGCTGGTTGCTAGGTGCAGCACCATTCCCTTTGCCACAGATTATAACTCTTTGCATATCCAAGACAAAAAATCTGATGTGTCACACTCACATGACTTTCTCTACTCTTGTACAAACTATTTTTATAAACGCTTATTCTCCATATGCTTCATGTTAATCGAGATATCGAGATGTTAATCTTATTGCTAATTTTCTTGTAGATGCAAGGGGAATATGGTAGGTTTTAAGCGATAGTCAAATATTTTAACGCTGGTTGCTATGTGGCGCATTCCATTCTCTTTGCATGTCCAGGACATAAAAATATCTGATGTGCTACACTCACATGACTTTCTCTACTCTTGTACAATCTATTTTTACAAAAGCTTATTCTCCATATGCTTCAAGTTATTCGAGATATCGAGATGTCAAACTTATTGCTAATTTTCTTGTAGATGCAAGGGGAATATCGTAGGTTTTAAGCGTGAGTCAAATTTTTAAGCGCTGGTTCCTATGTGGTGCATTACATTCTCTTTGCATGCCCAGGACATAAAAAAATGAATAACGAATTTGAGAAAAAGTATAAGTATTGGAAAATTTAAGGGAATAACAAGCAATATCTCGCAAACGGTTCACTCAACAAAAGAAATGTATATGGCATAAATTGTGTATTTTAACACGATCTACATTTTTCGTGTAGTAAAATTTTGTCTATCTCTTATGGTTTACCGGTTATGAAAAAGTCGTTCACAATGAATACTTTTGGAGACATTCCCAGAAAATTCGAGATATACATTTTATTTGCCATGACAATATCTTAAACATATATATTAATCAAAATCGTTAGAGCCGTTTTTGAGAAAATAAAAATTTTGAAAAATGTTCCATGTAAAGGGTAGTCTGGGGTGGGGGGATTTTCTTGAAAACCTTCGTGTCGCATCTCTGGAAGATACTGAACCTAAATACCAAGTTTGGTGTTTATCCGACTGTTCGTTTCTGAGTTATGCTGTTCACACACACACACACACACACACACGGACATGTTTCCAAAAATGCCCTTTTTGGATTCAGGGGGTCTCAAAACATGTATTTCCGGTGAAATCTCGGTATCGAATTTTTGGGTGGAATACAATACTTCCCCTACTTGCTATACGTAGTAGAGAAAGTAATGCATAACGAATTTGAGAAAAAGTATAAGTATTGGAAAAATTTAAGGGAATAACAAGCAATATCTCGAAAACGGTTCACTCAACAAAAAAAATCTGATGTGTTACACTCACATGACTTTCTCTACTCTTGTACAAACTATTTTTACAAACGCTTATTCTCCATATGCTTCATGTTAATCGAGATATCAATCTTATTGCTAATTTTCTTGTAGATGCAAGGGGAATATGGTAGGTTTTAAGCGATAGTCAAATATTTTAACGCTGGTTGCTATGTGGCGCATTCCATTCTCTTTGCATGTCCAGGACATAAAAAAATGAATAACGAATTTGAGAAAAAGTATAAGTATTGGAAAATTTAAGGGAATAACAAGCAATATCTCGCAAACGGTTCACTCAACAAAAGAAATGTATATGACATAAATTGTGTATTTTAACGCGATCTACATTTTTTGTGTAGTAAAATTTTGTCTATCTCTTATGGTTTACCAGTTATGAAAAAGTCGTTCATAATGAAGAATACTTTTGGAGACATTCCCAGAAAATTCGAGATATACATTTTAATTATCATGACAATATCTTAAACATATGATATTTTAATCAAAATCGTTAGAGCCGTTTTTGAGAAAATTAAAATTTTCGAAAAATGTTCCATGTAAAGGGTAGTCTGGGGTGGGGGGATTTTCTTGAAAACCTCCGTGTCGCATCTCTGGAAGATACTGAACCTAAATACCAAGTTTGGTGTTTATCCGACTCTTCGTTTTTGAGTTATGCTGTTCACAGACACACAGACAGACACACACACGGACATGTTTCCAAAAATGCTTTTTTTTGGATTCAGTGAGTCTCAAAACATGTATTTCCGGTGAAATCTCGGTATCGAAATTTTGGGTGGAATACAATACTTCCCCTACTTACTATACGTAGTAGAGAAAGTAAAAATGTATATGACATAAATTGTGTATTTTAACGCGATCTACATTTTTTGTGTAGTAAAATTTTGTCTATCTCTTATGGTTTACCAGTTATGCCAAAGTCGTTCACAATAAGCAATACTTTTGGAGACATTCCCAGGAAATTCAAGATATATATTTTATTTGTCATAAAAATATCTTAAACATATGATATTTTAATCAAAATCGTTAGAGCCATTTTTGAGAAAATTAAAATTTTCTAAAAATCTTCCATGTAAAGGGTACTCTGGGGTGGGGGGATTTTCTTGAAAACCTTCGTGTCGCATCCTTGGAAGATACTGAACCCAAATACCAAGTTTGGTGTTTATCCGACTGTTCGTTTCTGAGTTATGCTGTTCACAGACACACACACGGACATGCTTCCAAAAATGTTTTTTTACTTTCTCTACTACGTATAGTAAGTAGCGGAAGTATTGCATTCCACCCAAAAATTCGATACCGAGATTTCACCGGAAATACATGTTTTGAGACCTCCTGAATCCAAAAAAAACATTTTTGGAAACATGTCCGTGTGTGTGTGTGTGTGTGTGTGTGTGTGTCTGTGAACAGCATAACTCAAAAACGAACAGTCGGATAAACACCAAACTTGGTATTTAGGTTCAGTATCTTCCAGAGATGCGACACGAAGGTTTTCAAGAAAATCCCCCCACCCCAGACTACCCTTTACATGGAACATTTTTCGATAATTTTAATTTTCTCAAAAATGGCTCTAACGATTTTGATTAAAATATCATATGTTTAAGATAATGTCATGAGAAATGAAACGTATATCTCGAATTTTCTGGGAATGTCTCCAAAAGTATTCTTCATTGTGAACGACTTTTGCATAACTGGTAAACCATAAGAGATAGACAAAATTTTACTACACAAAAAATGTAGATCTCGTTAAAATACACAACTTATGTCATATACATTTCTTTTGTTGAGTGAACTGTTTTCGAGATATTGCTTGTTATTCCCTTAAATTTTCCAATACTTATACTTTTCTCAAATTCGTTATTCATTTTTTTATGTCCTGGACTTGCAAAGAGAATGGAATGCGCCGCATAGCAACCAGCGTTAAAATATTTGACCATCGCTTAAAAGCTACCATATTCCCCTTGCATCTACAAGAAAATTAGCAATAAGATTGACATCTCGATATCTCGATTAACATAAAGCATATGGAGAATAGGCGTTTGTAAAATTAGATCGTACAAGAGTAGAGAAAGTCATGTGAGTGTAACACATCAGATTTTTTGGATTCAGGGGGTCTCAAAACATGTATTTCCGGTGAAATCTCGGTATCGAAATTTTGGGTGGAATACAATACTTCCCCTACTTACTATACGTAGAAGAGAAAGTAAAAATGCGATACGATAAGCACGTAGACATAAATGCAATTAGCTTCTTTGTCTTTCTTTTTCGGCTGATTTTCAAAGTATGTAGTACTAAGTTTTTAAAAATGTTATCAACATTTCAATAGAAAATCTGATGTTACAATCACATGACTTTCTCTACTCTTGTACAAGCTATTTTTACAAACGCTTATTCTCCATATGCTTAATGTTAATCGAGATGTTAATCTGATTGCTAATTTTCTTGTAGATGCAAGGGAATTAGTAGGCTTTAAGCGATAGTCAAATATTTTAATAGCTGGTTGCTATGTGGAGTATTCCATTCTCTTTGCATTACCAGGACAAAAAAAAAATGAATAACAAATTTCCATTTGAGAAAAGGTATAAGTATTGGAAAATTTAAGGGAATAACAAGCAATATCTCGAAAATAGTTCACTCAACAACAAAAATGCATGACATAAATTGTGTATTTTAAATCGATCTACATTTTTTGTGTAGTAAAATTTTGCCTATCTCTTATGCAAAAGTCGTTCACAATGAAGAATACTTTTGGAGACATTCCCAGAAAATTCGAGATATACATTTCATTTGTCATGAAGATATCTTAAACATATGATATTTTAATCAAAATCGTTAGAACAATTTTTGAGAAAATTAAAATTTTCGAAAAATGTTCCATGTAAAGGGTAGTCTGGGGTGGGGGGATTTACCTTGAAAACCTTCGTGTCGCATCTCTGGAAGATACTGAACCTAAATACCAAGTTTGGTGTTTATCCAACTGTTCGTTTCTGAGTTATGCTGTTCACACACGCACGCACGCGCGCACACGCACACACACACACACACACGGACATGTTTCCAAAAATGCTATTTTTGTTTTGTTTCAGGAGGTCTCAAAACATGTATTTCCGGTGAAATCTCGGTATCGAATTTTTGGGTGGAATACAATAACTCCCCTACTTACTATACGTAGTAGAGAAAGTATAAACTAGTAATGTTGATTCCACTCACCCACCAAAAAAAGAAAGAAAATCTGATGTGTTACACTCACATGACTTTCTCTACTCTTGTACAAACTATTTTTACAAACTCTTATTCTCCATCTATTTCATATTAATCGAGATAAACATTTGCAGAAACGATCTTTTGACATGCAAAGAGAATTACATTTTACACATAGCGACCAGTTCTAAAAATATTTGACTATCGCTTAAGGCCTACTATGTTCCCCTTGTTTTGTATTTGCAAGGGCAATGTAGTAATACAGTAGCCTTTAAGCATAGACATATCTCTTAATAGCTGGTTGCTATGTGCAGCACCATTCTCTTTGCCACAGATTAATACTCTTTTTGCATATCCAAGACAAAAATATGAATAACAAATTCCCATTTGAGAAAATTTAAGGGAGTAACAAGCAATATCTCGAAAATGGTTCACTCAACAATAAAAAAAAGTATATGACAAATTATGTATTTTAACGCGATCTACATTTTTTGTGTAGTAACATTTTGTTTATCTCTTATGGTTTACCAGTTATGCAATAGTCATTCACAATGAAGAATACTTTTGGAGACATTCCCAGAAAATTCGAGATATACAATTCATTTGCCATAAAAATGTCTTAAACTTATGGTATTTTATTCAAAATCGTTTGATCCATTTTTGAGAAAATTAAAATTTTCGAAAAATGTTCCATGTAAAGGGTAATCTGGGGTTGGGGGGATTTTCTTGAAAACCTTCGTGTCGCATCTCTGGAAGATACTGAACCTAAATACCAAGTTTGGTGTTTATCTGAATGTTCGTTTCTGAGTTATGCTGTTCACAGACACACACATGGACATGTTTCCAAAATACCTTTTTGGATTCAGGAGGCCTCAAAACACGTATTTCTGGTGAAATCTCGGTGTCGAATTTTCGAGTGGAATGCAATACTTCCCCTACTCACTATAGGTAGTAAAGGAAAGTAAAAATCTCCGTTGTTCTACGCAGTTAAACCTGTAAACATGTATACCCTTCTAATACAGTGACAGCAATTTTTAAAATCTTGTGTTGTAAATTGCCTGGTTTTCTATCTTCATTGCCCCCATCCCAGAGTTGACTTTTTTTTCTGCAACAGTATTTACAACATAAAGGTGAAGATTATTTAATTTATTATTATTAATCATTTCATTAATTTATTATTTTTTTCCAAATAGCTAAATGTTGAATCGTTTATTTTGTAGCCATTCGTAAAGAACATCAGCATTCATAGCTCGAGTATAATTTTCAATCCAGAACAGAGCAGGTACTGGTGTATACAGTAATGTTCTGGTGTATTTTAATACTTCTGGTGTTCATTTAGAGACACTTTTGAAATACCACTATCGAGTTCCGGGGCACTAGCCCAACTTAACCTCTACGTTCGATAGTACGTCTGCTGCGAATAATAGATTTAAATACAGAACTGCGACTTCATCCCCAATCTTTTTAAATCTCCCTGCAATGGCTTATGGAGGGTTCTTAGCTGCATCTACACGTTCGGATTAATTCTTTTTATTCAAACAGTATGTTTATGTTTAAGTAGGTTATATATCATTAAGATTTTGATTTTCGTAGAAGTTATTGTTATGGTGGCTCCTAAACTACTCACAATAGGGGGGGAAAGGGAAAAAAAAACATCTTTATTTCTCTACATAGTCTCCTTTCAGCTCGATAGCTTCGATACCCTGTTTTTTGACGGTTCTCAGTATATAGCCATCAACTGCAGACTCCAGCTCTTCACTGTTGGCAAATCTTTACCACCAAGCTATTTCTTCAACTTTGGAAATAGAAAATAATCAGAGGGGGCTAAATAGGGGGCGAATAGGGTGCATGAGGAAGCAATTCGAAATTTAACTCATTGATTTTGGCCATGGCAATAATATGTGTGAACTGTTGCATTGTCTTGATGAAACAAAAGTTTCTTTTCCACTAAATGCTGCCGTTTTGCTTGATTTCATCATTCAAATGCTGCAATAAGTTTGCATAATACTCGCCATTGATTGCTTTTCCTTTTTGAAGATAATCAATGAAAATTATTCCACATACATTCCAAAACACTGATGACATGACCTTGCCTACAAATGGAACTGTCTCACCTTCTTTGGAGCCGATTCTCCCCTTTCAATCTACTGTTTTGACTGTTCCTTCGTCTCAGGTGTGAACTGATGGATCCATGTTTCATCCATGGTTATGAATCGACACAAAAACCCGGCTTTATTGCAGCAAAACTCGTCAAACACTCAACTGAAACATCTTCACGATGCTGCTTTTGTTCCATTGTGAGTAAACGCGGCACCCATCTTGCGCAGAGCTTTCTTATGTCTAAATTTTCAGTCAGTATGCGATGTACAGCACTTTTTGAAATGCCTACGATGTCTGCTAGCTCGCGCATTCAGTCTACGGTCATCCATCTAGCTCAGCTTTAATATTAGTTGGACTAAGAACTTTCAAATGAAAGTATTGTATCACATAACGATGACCAGTTTTATCCATGTTTACAAATTTGCTGAGACCGTTCACTATTGATGGCTGCCAACAATTACTAAACAACATAGCATCATCAATGAACTTAAGACTTAAGCTTTATAAGGTTGGTACTTTCTACCACAGTCATTTGTTTGAAACAACAACCACTATCTATACATCAGGTCGGGTACTTCTGGGACTGCCCTCGCAATAATCTGTGGCACAACAGGCCCTTGAGGGTATATGCCTATCAGCCCAGTTGCCGCCTAAGTGCGCATGACAGAGATGGATGATTACCCAGCCGATACAGAGAAATGGTTCAGCACCATGCTTCTCCCAGCGGGAATATAAGTTTTGTGACTTACAGACCGCTACCTATCGCAGCTCCTCGAATGCACCACGATGGTGAGTGGGCATCAGTTCTATACATGGACTGACAAATCCACACCCCCATGAGTGGACTCGAACCCACGCACGTACGGCAACATAAACAATAAAAATACAAATCTACTGTTTCTTTTAAATATAGACTACTCCTAAATAAGAGATGCATAGTGCAGACATTAAATAGCAGTTTATTGCTTGTTGAATCTGCAATGAATGCAAGATGTAGAGCTTTTTCGCTGCAGGGAATGATGATGAGATGCGGTTTAAGGGCGCTAAACAGCTAAGGTCATCAGCGCCCTTACAAAGTATAAAATTGACAGTCCAAAAATAAAAGTTGGGTAAAAACCCACATAATTAAAAAACGGGACACAAACCCGCGATGTCCAAAAGGTAAAAAACAAAACACCAAATTCCAAAAAAGAACACACTAAAAGCATGGTCAATAAAAGAGTAAACCAACGTGTCAAGAACTGTAGAATGCGAGGGACATGAGCGCCAGATGTCCACTGGGGAGTATAAAATCACACAGTCAAAAGGCGCTCAGCGCATCAAATGCGTCGTGTAAAACCAATGTTATTGATAAAACGTAAAAGACATTCTACAGCACGCGCGTCGTCTGCCAAAACTTGGCTAGGCCAACAGGCAGACCAATACGAACGCGCAACGGAGCTAAAACTTGACACTCTGTTAAAATGTGACGACCGTTAAGCGCGCATCACACTGCTCACAGAGTGGTGCGGTCACCACTGAACAGGTATATATGGCTAAAAAGACAATGTCCGATTCGTAAGCGAGCTAAAAGTACCTCTTCCCGACGACACGAACGAGAAGAGGTACCCCAGACTAACGGGAGAGGCTTAACCTCCCGCAACTTGTTTCCCCGGAGGGCCGTCCACTCATCCTTCCAAAGCGAGAGGATGCGGCTACGTAAAATAACAAACAAATCTGTGGAGGGAACAACGGAGGTAAAATATCTGGGTAATAAAATCGCCGATCTGGCAGCGGCGTCGGCAGACTCATTACCTGAGATGCCCACATGACCTGGAAGCCACAAGAAGGAGACGTTGATGCCAGAGACACCAAGAGAGTGGAGCAGGTCATGAATGCGCTGTACGAGTGGGTGGTAATTGTACAGCGCGCTAACACTTTGAACCTTCGAGGAGGAGGTGAACTTTTCTTACCGCGCGCACGCGCAGGGTCTTTTAGAAACTCTTCCCTACGAAATTTCTGCTTCGATTTCTTCTCGGTGACTTGTGACTTTATAACCTTTGGACCAGCTTTAGAAGGCTTTATTACAGTAGCTTGAATGGACGGCCGGATGGTAGTGGCGGTTAGTGCAGTCATGGTCCAGGTTTGAGTCTCTGCATCCTTTGTGGGTACTGGCGAGGCAACAACAGAGCTGAATGTTCCTGATCGCAGGAGCGAAGGTTGGCGCGTATGGTAACGCCTCCGGGCTTCGGCGAAGGAGAGTTTCTCCTTTACCCGGATCTCCTGGATCGACTTCTCGTCCAAATACCGCGGACAGTCGACAAATGAAGCAGAATGAGACCCTTTGCAATTAACGCAGAAGGGGGCTGTTGAACAGGTGAGGGCTGGCATGTTAACATGTAAGATGTTAACGGCACTCTTACATGAGACTTGCGTATGCCCAAAACGTTGGCATTTGAAACAACGCAGAGGTCTAGGAGTATAGGCCTCACCGTAATACGTTCGTACCCTGCTGTAATGCTCGTGGGCAGATCGACGCCATCAAATGTTATAAACAGGGTACGAGTGGGTACCATTACTCCGTCGCGTTTGGCCTGCACTCGATGAACCGTTGTCACTTTCTGGTTTGCAAGATATTCTACCAGTTCCTCGTCCGATATACCATCGAGGCTATGCGTGGTGACAACGCCTCGACAGGAATTCAAGGTGCGGTGCTTCTCAACACGGATAGGATAGCCGTGGAGAAGCGTGGCGCGCAACAAGGAGTTAGTCTGCTGTTCGGATTTGGTTTGAACCAACAATGAACCAATCCGAAGAGAGTGCAGGACTGAACCGCACCTGCAATTGCGTCAATGCCCTTCTGTACAATAAAAGGGTTCACCTTCTCAAACGTTTGACCTTCCTCAGTTCGCGAAATCACTAAGTAACAACCAGCTGTTGGTGGTGCTACTTCTGTTGCAAATACTTTACGGCGCTTGTTACTTATAATGGAGAAAGGGTGCTCCATAGCGAAATAAATCCTCCACCATTGCAACCGTCTCCGACCTCGGGCTGACTTCCCGGGCGTTACCCCGGCTTGGGTGAGTGGCTTATCCATACCAAACTCACCCCAGGGTCACACCTCCCAGAACATAGACAGAGGAACCCAATCGCCGTCAGAAGTCAGCAGCTCATACAATGGCCCCCCGCGGGACTACAGTTGAACAGCAGATACGAACACATACCCTACATGACGACCCCGGGTGGTGGGGATGATGCCATTACCCACTCACCCAGCTGCGCACCCAGTGCGCGGGTATCCGTCAGGCTGTGTCCACGGAGGATTAAAATAAAAGGTTAAAAGAAACTAAAATTGTGTGGGCGTTTCGCACGCAAGGTAGGCCGGCGAAGAAGTAAAAGAGATGTGTAAATGAATGGGCGTGGGGCGAAATGTGCATAAATAGAAGAGAAGGAAGAAACGATGGCGAGGGGCGTCATGTAATGAAATGCACAGAACGCACGAGAGCCTACCTTGAGTCCCCCGGTCACGAGAACGAACCCACCTCGACCGGACGAGGGTGGAAGGATGATGATGGCGATGATTGGCTCGGGAACCCCCGGGTGCGCCAAAACCCATACTCACATAAGGTGAGCCCCTGGGGGGACTGAGGACTTCGCTTCCAGCTCTCATCGAGATGAGACGAAGAGGACTAAGCGCTCTCAGGCCCAAACGCCGGACTTCACTGTCGCCTCGCGGACGATCATTGGAATCCGCCGAAATCTCTGGACACTTCTCAAGCTACTTCCACCCCAGTGAAATCATGTGGCTACCAAAACTCAGGTGGCTGCGGGATCGCGGCCCGCCCCCTACTTCGTCATCTACCTCCAGCGACTCAACTGCAGCACCTCGAAGGAGCTACGCCGCCGCTGTAGCTGGACATAACCGCACCGCTGAGGAACTCAGCGTCTTATTGAACCAGCAGACGGCCTCAACAGACAACGCAGATGACTCTCCGGACAACACCCCCGACCAAGAAGGCCGCTTCAGCGCAGTCGCGGTCGGGGTACAGAGAAACCTGGCAACGCAGATTCTCCTGGAACAACTCCAACAACGCTGGCCTTCAATGGTGAAGGCGACCAGAATTGTTTCTAGGAGCGGACCGACTCCATTGGTGCGCCTTGCTTTCCTCAACAAGGCGCACTACGACGCCGCTCTTCAGACGGACGTGGAGCTCCTCGGCACCACAATCCGCTTTGAAGCCAGCCGCACACAACGGACACCACCGTGCCGCCGATGCTGCCAGTATGGGCATTCGGCGGAACAATGCACCTACTCACCACGCTGCCACTACTGTGGCTCACCGGCCTTGACGCCCACCTGCAAGCAGCATGATCTTTCTCGCCGTAGAAGGTTCTGCGCCACCTGCTGCAGGATGGATCATTACACGGGCCAAGCTTGCTGCCCGCTTTACCCGAGGCGGGCAGCTCCTACCCAGACGCAACAAGACGCACCACCTCAACCACCGCGCTCTCGCCGGGAGCGTAACAACGCAGACGTCACCAGCACGCGCACAGCTTCTACACTGACAGCCATAGAGGCCTCGATCACCGAGCTCCTAGCAGCCTCAGCAACCGTACAGGCAGAGATTGCCAAACTCAACCAAAAGCTGGAAACGCTTCGGCAAGCCGCCAACCGGCGATTTGCTGCCATTGAAGCAAAGCAGCGCACATCAAACAGGAACTACGCCAGCGCCACTGGCAGTCTTAACAGACTCAGGGCGTCAATTGAGGAGTTATCACACTACGACGACCCAGACCTCCTGCCGTCAATACAGCGAAAGCTGTACCGAATAGAAAGCTACCTGGAAGAAGATCATGACAATGACACAACCGACGACCGGGCCGAGCGGTTGACGGTCATTGAGGCCTCAATCGCCGGTATCCGCGAAGAACAACTACGGACCAATGCAGACATCGCCACCAGCCTACGCCAGCTACAGGACAGTCACCACAAGCTGGAGGAAGGATATCAACTCATTCGAAACTTCATGGAGCAACACGTCCTACAGCAACCCGCTCAACAAAACAGACGCCGCAACAGATAGACACCGCATCTCCGCCGACACAGCTCATCATCAACATCCACTGCCCGGAGGTAACAGGCCCGGACACGGAACCAAATTACACTGTTATGACACCACTGTTCCTAGGTTACTGTTCAGGGCCTCGGCCATGACTCTTACCTATTCCCCACTGAGGAGATTATCCAACTTTGGAATTCTCCAATTTCAAGGTATCACCCACGAACCGCAGGATTGCTACGGCGGAACCAGCCACACAGCACCAATTATGCCCCTAATAAACAGCGCCACCACAGCATAAGACCCTTCTCTTCCTCTTCCTTTTTCCTTTCTACAACCTATATATATCTCTGTTTTTCCTTAAACCTTTATTCCTGTTTTCCCAAAAAAAAAAAAAAAAAAAAAAAAAGGACTGCAGGGAACTAAGACATAAATTGTTAGGGTTCATTTAGTGGGGAAAATTAAATTTTCAAAGAGTTATCGAACTGATGATCTCTTTCAGAGTTTCTTATTCTGAGAATAACAAAACAAACAAAACAAATACATCCCAGACTTTCAGTTGGATTTACTACCTTCTTTTCAAAACATAGCATTTAGAGCGCATAGGGAAATCATGGGATCGCAAACCTAGTTGTGGAATGTAGAGTTGAGATAGTGAACTTGGTTTGAGGGTTGAATAATTTTAAAAAATTTGGCTACATTTTGATAATGTTATGAGAAGTTTCAAATCTGATACTTTAAGAAAAACAAGAAACGGCGCATCGCCAAATTCACTGTCGCTGACCACTGTGTGTCTGAGTGTGGGACGAAATCTGAAGAAGGATGGCTTATACAAGAAGTTCCTGGAAAAATTAAAAGGGAAGCTGGCCATAAATTCTGAAACATGACACAGCAGTAAAGTCAGCATCTTATAAAATGGCAGATATTGTGTAAGGGTGTTATGTCAGCCAGCAGGTTATTCTATACTAGTACCATTGATGTACACATTATAAGCCTTTTTCATAATTTTTTGGGGGGGTAATTTGTACCTCCTGGTATAGTATGTTCACTACCATCACACCAAAACTGACTTTTGTTCATTGCAATGGCATTTAAAACATAAAGGTGAACATCAGATTTATGTTTTCTAAGTCAATAAATGTGTAGTAATTTATCTTGTAGCTGTTCGTGAAGATTATTGGCGTTCACAGCATGAGCATAATTTTCAGTCCAGAAAACAGTACACCATTGCATTCTGGTGTATTTGGAAATGTCCAGTAATCATTCAGAAAAATCTTTTGAGTTATTGGTATTGACTACTGACCCAGTTAAGCCTCTAACATTCAATTGTAAATCCACATATAATGAATCCTAATTATGGAGCTGCAACTTTATCATGTACCATGTTTTAATATCCTTGCAACAGCAGAGAATGCTTGGTCTATCTGCAAGTCTGGAAGTAGAAACTACTATTACTGATGGCTCCTAAATTCACTCCTAGTGGAATGATATTAGTAAAAAAGGAGAAAAAATATAAGTTCAATTCACTTCTTGTGAGTTCAGTTCCATGAAGTGTTAACTGAAGAGATTAGATCAAAACATTGCTACACGTACCAACAGCTGCTAAAGCAGAAGTGAGTGTGCTACATGGTCTTGAGATCGATAAAGAATACCAACCAATGGGATGAGAGAACTATGTGGGTAGTAAGGAGGATAAAAATACAAAACAAGAGCTACAATTTAACTAAAAATGGAATTTAATTATAACATAAATTACACGAAGGGATGAAATAACATAGATGGCAGTGAAGTACAACAGAGAATCGTTGGTTGAAATTTTAATCTGGTATCATTCATCTTGAATGAGTAATGCCGATGAATGTTTCTGTAGTTTTATTGCTGACACAACAACTTACATCTCATAGCAGTTGTTCAGTGTTAGCTAACACCTGGATATATACTTATAATGAGCATGATATTTTGCCACGTTCACATCTGGTATCTGTTGTAAAGTGATTCAGGCACTAGGATCTGCTAGCAGTCATTCATGGTTTCATACATCGGCTTGACATGCCATCATAGAGACCTATGATAGGACATCCCCTTCTAGGGAAGTAGTTTTTGAGGTGGGCAGCCATCCACTGTGTTGAACATATTCTCTAAACGACATCAAGGCATGCAGTATCCAATAACTCTGACATAAACATCCATTAAAGCTATACACATCCAAATGGGGCAATGTATTACTGCAATGGATTAATCAAAAATGTGTTCACGACCTTCAATGGTTATTGTGTGGAGTAAACTTGAGTTTACTTAAAGCAGGTTACAAAATTGTTCAAGCTTACTTCTTGGTTAAAACCTTTTAGAGCCACAAGTAGACATCTGACAGGTTTCTTTTCTCAAAATACAAAGCATATGCTTCTTGCCAGCTATATTGTTTTGATCCAGGAGGTTTAGGATACCTATGTAAAGAATTTACATGAACTTCATGCAGACTTACAATAACACATAGGGTGATTAAAATACAGGATGAGTCACCAAAACTTGCAGCATAAATATCTTAGAAGCAAAAATACAGATTGAAGAATGACTTTCAAGGCAGGAAGTCAGGGGAAGGGCTCATTAAAGCAGATGATATACATAAATAATTAAAAAATACACACAAATATGATTTTCAACATTAAATTTTATACTTTTAAATGGGTTCATTTTTAAATGGATCAATTACTTCCCATGAAATTGTAATGTGAAGTTGACACTTGAGATACAACGAAACACACATCAGTCGCACATTCCGAGGTTCATCCACATCGTTTGGGCTCAACCACAAACTTCATGTTGCAGTTAATTGCAATGTGATTGATGTACTACAATGTGCCTAAAGCTGTTCTTAAAATTGTCACTGTTATCAATTTCACTGGAAATAATATCAAATCCGCCTCCCCAAAAAAGGAGGAAAAGTAAAGATTTGTTTCTTTTCTTATATCTCAAGCGCCGACTTCACATTATCATTACTCAGGGTGTAATTGACTATTGTGATACAAATGTCATTCTAATGCTATTTTCCATGCTATAAATTGTGTCAAAATAGTATGGCGTTCCCTTTTTCGAAATTAAATCTTAAGTTTAGGTTTAAAATCATATTTGCTTACATTTTTAGATGGACTTTACATCTACTTTAATAAGCCTCTTCCCAGTCTTTATGTCTGTGAAAGAGACAAAAAGACTATCTCTTTCACTGTCTCTGTTCTTCAATCCTATTTTTGTTCCTGAGATATTTGTAGTACAAGTTTTAGGAGCTCACCATATTTTCAGAAATTACGCATATTTGGACAACAAAACTGGATTAATGGCCATAATGGTATATTGAAGGATATGCACGCCTTTATGTGAATATGTGGCTTCCTCTGATTCAGTTTAAGTTTAAACACCATTTTCCCATTTAGCCTTCAGAATCTTGATATTAGTGAATAAGCTGTGCAAGCCAATTAAGATTGATAAGAGAGATTTATCAAAGAAGGTTTCTGTTGCAGGCGATCCAACAGTATTTGGGAATTTAAAGCCACCGATGGAAGTCATTGAAGCTATTCAAGAAAGCCTTATGTCTTTCAGGTACAATGGTTATGCACCTAGTACAGGTGAGTATATTTAATCACTAAAGCTTACTTTGTTAAAAAAATAATATTTGAGATGGAATAATACAAATTTGAGTACTACAACTCAAAAGCAAAATGTTGCATAAATAACAAATTTTATACTTAAGTGAAACGTGTTTAAGTATGGCAACCAAAGAGCTTCAAGAAAATTTCTCTACCCCAACTACCCCTTACATGGAACATTTTTTGTTTTTTTTTCACCTTCTCAAAAATAGTTCTCAAGATTTTTATTAAAATATGTATTTAATATATTAATGTGATAAATTAAATGTATATCTTGAATATTCTATGAATAGCATGTGAAGTCCTGTTTATACTGATTGAGTTTTGCTTAATTATAATATATAACTAGAAAATCATAAGAGATGGAGAAAAATTACTATAGGAAAAATAAATACATGTTTTGAGGCACCCTGAATCCAAAAAAAGCATTTTTAGAAAAAGGTCTGCATGTGTGTCTGTGAACAGCTTAACTCAAAAACAAAAAGTCGGATAAATAACAAACTTGGTATTTAGGTTCAACCTTCCAAAGGTGCGACACAAAGATTTTCAAGAAGATCCCACCACCTCAGACTACCCTTTACATGGAAGATTTTTTTTTTTTTTTTTTTAAAAGTGGCTCTAATGATTTTGATTAAAATATTATTAAAGATATTTACATGAAAAATAAAATGTATATCTTGAATTTTCTGGGAATAGCCTGTGAAGTCCACTTCATTTGTAAGAAATTTTGTATAATCTTACATAAATGGTAAATGTTAAGTGATAGAGGAAAACACAATTTATTTCAAATAATTTTTTTTGTAGCATATGCCATTTCTGAGATATCCATTATTACTTATTACTGCTTCGAACTGTTCACTACTTCGTCATTTTCATTAAGTCCTGTCAACATTTAGTTGCTTCTCGCAGTTGCATGGAAACAGTATGGAATTTTAAGGCCAGCATATAACGTCCAGTTCCTAAACATCTGACTATTGTTGTTCTCTTTGTATCTATAATTAAATGTGTAATGTAGCTATTTCTGCAAAGGTTTATTTGGATTAAAATGAAGTAGATAGAAAAATAAGCTTTAGTAAGAATAGTTTGTATACCTACTAATAAAGATAGAGGGTAGAGAAAGTCATGTGAATGTATCACATCAGGCTTTTAAAATATTGCATGTTTACAATTTTTGAAATGTAAATGTGTCATCTGATGGACATGCTTGAAGTTTCGAAGTTCTTCATTTTTCTTTCCATTACAAGAGCTCATTACAATGACTAAATATTTGAATGTTGTTTCCATATGTCAACAAACACTTCTTGCTTAGCTTGAAATCATTCTTTGGCAAAAATATATTGTGAGTAATGTAACCTGAATAGAATAACCACTTTATAATGTTTATAACCAATATATGTGAGTTTGTAATGCATAGAGAAAGTTGTATAAGAGTATCACTTCATTTTTCTAGATGTTAGGTGTTATTTGTCGCACATTTATATGCCTTGTTAACATGTTACAGGGTATGACGATGCTCGTGAAGCAGTAGCACAATATACATCAACATCTGAAATGTCATTGCTAGCCCAGGTATGAAATGAATAATTTAATTTGTTCTTTTTTTTTTTTGGTGCTTATATCTGCAAATTATTATATATTCAGCAAAATAAAACTATATGTAAAGGCATTTGAAGCTCTTACTGGTTCATTCTTCTTCCTTTTTTATAAGCAGAGAAGTTGAATCAACATGAGTTCTTCCAATAAATCTCTAAGGGAAGCCTTGTAATTTATATAAGTTATATGTACTTCAAATAATGTCCATAAAGTGTTGACCCAGTATCTACAATTTCAGTTTTAAATCTTAGTTTTGTTAGTGATGTGAAGGTAGCTGAACATGCATAGTGTGTTAATTTTAATATAATTTCCCTATAATTTGCACAATTTTAGGAAAGTAGTGACATATAAAATGGGGAAAACAGTATAAAATGGTATATAATGGTAAAGTGACATATACATTGTATTTACTATATCATCCTGGTCGCCTGATATGCATCCATTTACTCTTCTACCCCTCTTTTGGAGTGCTTTGTATTAAATATATGCAATATATTTATCATTGTTATATTTAGTAAAGGTTAAAAAGTAACGATAATTTATACAAATACCTGATTTACATTTGCTAGCAACTTAAGCTGTGCATATCCTTATGAAAGAGTATTTTATAACATAGCTGAATTAACTTAAACTTCATTATTCTTTCTGTGTAAGAAAGCTGCTGCAACATAAGAGCACAAGAACACGTGTACACCCTAACTTTTGACGCTTTGCGGATTTATTGGTTATTTTTTCTTTGAATGCTATTAAATGTAATGTATACGTGGCAATTTAAAATCGAGGGCAGATTGATAAGTCAGTGACTTTTTAAAGAAAATAACATTTTTTTTTTCCAAAAAATCAACTTTATTTCTCAACATAGTCTCCTTCCAATTCAATACATGTTTCTCCAGTTTTTTTAACCCTTCCAAAAAATATTATTTTTCAAAATCTGCAAATTATGAGGTGGGTTTTGCTATGATGTGTTCACTGGATGTGAAATTCTTCCCAGCTAGCCAATTTTTCAGATTTGTGAAGAGGAAGAAGTTGCTCAGAGCCAATTCTGGAGAATATGGTGCATGAGGTAGCAGTTCGTAGCCCAATTCCACAAATTTGCGAAGGCAATGGCTGACTTGTGTGCAGGTGCATTATCCTGGTGAAAGAGGACCTTTTTCTTCACCAAATGGGGTCGTTTCTTTAACAATTCCTTGTGAAACTGATCCAGCATTGCAGCAAAATGTGAACCTGTGATCATTTTACCCTTTTCCAGATAGTGGTTGTCTATCACCCCTTGTTAATCCCAAAAGACAGCTGCCATGATTTTTCCTGCCGATGGAATGGTTTTCGCTTTCTTTGGAGGAGGTTCACCAAAGGAAATCCACTGCTTTGATTGTTGTTTAATTTCAGATTGATAGTAATGGATCCAAGTTTCATGAACTATGATATAATGCCACAAAAACTCATTTGGGTTGCCTGGAACATGTTCAAACATGCCTGTGAAATGGTCACACAATTCCGCTTGTTTTCAACTGTGAACAGTTGTGCCAGCTTCCTCATACCCAAAAATTCGCGCAGAATGTTATACACCCATTCACTCGAGATGGTTATGGTCTTGGCTATCTCAAAGATTTTCACTCAGCGGTCTTCCAACACAATATCAAGAACTTTGTTCATCATTTCTTTTGTTATGACCTCAACTGGTCATCCTGTGCGCACAGCATCTCTTGTGCTCAAATGGCCACATCAAAATTCTGTGAACCACTATTGAACCATGCCATGTGATGGAGCAGAGTCTCCATAAACTTGTTCAGCTTTTCTTCCGTTTCCTTCACCGTCCTACCACGCAAAAAGTAGTGCTTTATCACATGAAATTCACTTTTCACCATTTTCTACAAAGCAACACATATCTGCTTATTTTAGATGCTCTCAACAATGGGTGAGGTGAATAAAGCTCAGCATTTGCTTTTACTAGGAAATTTTAAGCAATTGGTTAAGATTTAGTGAATAAGATTCTAGCAAATGCTTATTCAAAATAGCAAAAGACATTAGCTCTAGCAAAAGCTGAATTTTCCAGCAAATGCTTAACAATGTATGAATAAAACCAAGCTTTTTCTTAATTACAATAGCAAATGTTAAGCATGGGTCAGACCATTCTTAAACATTGTAGTGCGGTGTAAGATTGCATTTAGGATGGCTGCTCCAAAGTTCTATCAAGAATGCATTTGACTAGGGAAGCCGATTACCACACTTTCTATAGATTTAATGAGGAAAATGTGGGGTGGACTACCCAACATTTCCTGGGGTTGAAAAATGAAACTCAAGAAGGCTGTTTGACTTCAAAACAGAAAATGGAAAATTTTCTTTGCTTCCTAAGCGATCCTGGATATCAGTCTGAGATTGGAAAGGACATTGGGGTACACAGGACGATAGTCTGCAAAACCGTACATTTTGTGTTTGAAAAAATACTAGAAAAAGCAAACTTCTGGATTAAATTCCCAAGGGGCGATGAAGTTAACAATGCTATGTTATAATGGAATGAATGATACAATTTCCCTTGTGCCATAGGAGAAGTTGACTGTACGCATGTCCGTATTATGAAGCCACTATACTGTGGTCATGAATATATAAACAGAAAGGGCTATGCTTCTATCATTGTACAGGCAACCTGCAATCTGAAGAAAAATTCACAAGCGCAGATGCACAATGGCCAAGATCTGTGGATGTTATTAATATATGTTAATAATATTAGTAGATAATTAATTTTTCAACCTACCTGGAACTTTATGACATACTGGATTTCTGTCAGCAGATATGAGGTTCGGAAAGTCCTTCTCCCAAGATTTCAGAATGATTTTTCTATTCCCCGTTGCTGTTTTATTACACTTCCTTTTAACTTCATTTTTCATGTTATGCATTTTCTTTATTAGCTGCTTTCCTGAAATTAACTTGCTGAATTGATGTTCAGCTGTAATTGCTTCCAATGGTTTCTTTTTATCCATTTTAATTTTTCATGTCTGAGATTTATTTAAAATCACCGGATGATTTTTTAAAATTGATACAAATTTCTATTGTGTATCGCTGAAATCTTCATTGTCTTCACTTTTGGAAGACACGATTAACGAATATTGAGTATTGTGGCGCACATGCTAGAATCTCAACAATCAAGCAGCCTCGCCTTGAATTCCCCCTACCATTCCTTTAACAGCAAATGCTTTAATTTTCGAGCATTTACTTACTAGCATTAGAAAAAGATTATTCACACCAAAACAAGCTATTGCTAATGCTAGTTCTAAATGCTTGTAAGCAATTGCTTTTTCTTATTCTTAATGCTTCTAGTATTTACTGGATCTTTATTCACTTCACCCAATGTTCTAAGAAACAAATGACGACAAATTACTGCGATTATACCCAGAATAAATGTAAGACTTGGGTGCAAACAAAAAACCTGTGATTAGAACACTATCTCTCGTCAAAATCATGGACTTATCAATCTGCCCTTGTAATTAATATTTTACTAGTAGTATTATAGCTTGAAAACCAAAAACCGGAATTCATATCTAATTTTACTTTTTCAAAATTCTAGGCTTGTTTAATAATAATAATAATAATAATAATAATAATAATAATAATAATAATAATAACAATAATAACAACAACAACAATAATAATAATAATAATAACAACAACAACAATACTTTTTATTAGCTTAGAGACATTTACAACATTCAAGCATTGTCAAAATTATAAAAATGCATTTGCACAATGTTTATGATTAATCCAGTCTACACTTATAAGAACTATTAAAAGAGCTTTTAATTGTTTTTGAAACATGTTACCACAAAGTTTTTATTTCATTTGGTAATTTATTATAAAAGATTTTGTCAATTTTAAGGGGATCCTTCTCTGTGGTCCTTTTATTGACATTCCCTCTTGCATTCTGGTGTTATACTTATGTTTATACCCTATATAATGTGCTCTTTACCTACAACTAACATAATAATTACTTTATATACATATACCTAATGATACAACAAATCAATCATTCATTTCTAAATATATTTATCATATCCTGCAGCCTTTCTCTTCACCCCTTCTAACTTAACTGTATGCCTGAGGAAATGCCTTCTCTCACTTTGAAATGTAAACAAAGAGTGTTGTGGACACCAGAATAATATATGTTCTCTGATCTCATTTTAAACTGTGATTCATGTACTTAGTACATAAATATTTTGAACTTACTTGTACTAACATTTCATTTAGTTTCAAGCATGCATGTATTTGGAATATGTACAATTTATAAAGTTTTTATGTCTGTTCAGTTATCAAAAAGTTACTGAGTATGTAGGTAACAACCAGGAATGTTTTTGCTAAAGTGTTTGGCTGTACGATGTTATAAGTATTAACTTTAGTTTTGGTGAAGATAAGTTTTCAGAGAGGTAATTAAACTTCTACCTGTTAATTGCTGAACAGGGAATAAATAAGAAAGAATTAAAATGGGAATGAATGTTTTACACTTGCAGAAATTTAGACCAAAGAAATGAAACTTTCTTTATAGCTTATAACTACAATTTCTTTGCAGGATGTTGTATTGTGCAGTGGTTGTTCATGTGCATTGGATTTATGTATCTCAGTGTTAGCTAATCCTGGACAGAATATCTTAATTCCAAGGCCAGGCTTCTCAGTCTACAAAACATTGGCTGAAGGACTTGGCATAAAAGTCAGGTCTTATAATCTCAGGGTGAGTATCTACATTTTTATATACATATCATAGCAAAAGAATGTTCATTTAAATTAGTATTTACTTCTAAGGTTTTAAACCAAATTCTTATGAATATACTTACAGATAGTATTCACTGAAATTTACTTCTGTGTTTTCAAAAAGCTTTCACTATCCCTCTATTCAGCTTGGAAAACAAAATTGCATTGCAATACCTTCCCACAGCTTAACGGACAACAGTATAACACAATTAATTATAAAATAAAAGTTATAGGTGTTATAAACAGGGAAATCTACACAAACTTGCATGATAGTGATATCATGATATGCATTCAATTAGATATAATAGGTATATGAGGAACATGGTGTTCATGTTATTTGTACCTGAAGGTTTTGTCATACTTTAGAGTGATTGTTTATATAACAGTGAAAATACTGAAGTTGCTATTGAAGACCATGCCAGGGTTTCTTTGCACAATGTATTTATTAGTTTTCATCTGTATTTTGATTACAAGAGGAAATTGGAGCTTATGTAGAAGCATTATTATTTTTACTTTTCCATTGTCTTAAGAAATGCTGTTACATAGCATGTTCACTTAACTTGTTTGTAATCTTGTAGCCAGAGTGTGGATGGGAGGCTGATCTGATTCACATGGAAGAACAAACAGACAAGAACACAGCTGCAATCATTGTCAACAATCCTTCAAACCCTTGTGGCTCTGTCTACAGCAAACAGCATTTACAGGATATTCTAGATGTTGCCCACAGGAAGTTTGTACCCATTATTGCAGATGAAATTTATGAACACATGGTAAGTGGACTTTGCTTTCATCTTGAGATAATTATATTGTTTGGGTACTTTGGATCAAAGTATTTGGTGCTGAAATAAATTGAGTTGGAAGCATAACTTTATGACAATCACTGTTTAAATTGTTAGAACCACGAAATGACAAGATGCAAGTTTCCTGTATACCTAAGGAGTAATATGGATAGAGCATTAATTAGTAAATGTAGTGGATTGAGTGGATTGGTTCTGCGGTAACATGTGAAGCTCCCATTCAGAAGTTTTCCTGGGTGGGAAATAAATTGAGTTTTATTTATGGAAGCTCTTTAACTATTGTGGTCCTTAGCATCCCATTCTATTGGGCGTGAAAGACCAGTAATTTTGCTCAGAGGCCGCTTTATCAGGCTTGAGGTTCTTTTACGTGCCGTAAATCTACAACATGGGACCACCGGCTTTAGCCTCCCTTCCGAAGGAAGCCATGCTAAGGATTTTTACGCCCAAAAAAATCCATTGCCCTCTGCTGGGTTTGAGTCCGCAACCTTGGGAACTAGAGGCTAGCATGGTAACCACTACACCACAGAGGACGACTTCTGGGTGGGTCAATCAGCCATTCTGGCCTTGGATTTTTCATGATTTTCCCTGGTCGGTAGGTGAAGGCTGGGTGGTTTCTCATCTATCACCATTTTCTTTCCCTCATTTCCCTTCCATTTGCTTCCTTCTCTTCTTTCAGGTGTGCTTCTAGGTTTGGAGGTGTGTGATGGTGGCAGACAGATGCAGCAGGTGCTTGCTCTAAGAAAAGAATATTTCTGTGAACACCACATGGCTGTTTGGCTAGTTGGGTCATTTATCGTCCTCTCTGGACAGCTCCACTAGTGGGACACATCTCAGAGCCAGGAACTGTTGGGACCACTGTGGCCTACAGTTCCTTCACTTTATCTCTTCCTCCTGAGGTGTGGTAGCTGCAATTATCTCCCATAGGTTGCAGTGTGTGAGGTGTTCCCCTCCGTTGCATCCCCTATACCTTAAAAATAGTAATAGATAATACAGGACCTTCATGATGAATGGTTCATTAGCTGTACACTTCTTGTAGGAAATAAAGTGTTTACAGAGACAATGGCCTAGTAAACCAAAACCTTCAGGTAACCTTGTGCAACCTTCCAGTTGCAGGAAAGAAACCAGCAAACAAACTTTTCCTGAATATCTCCAGCTTCATTAAATCTTCATAAGGGAATCATCATCTCAAAATGCACACATATTTGCCTGTTTGATGCTGCATATACTCATATATGAAAATTTCATCACACGTGATATCATAGATTACGGCTGAATTTATGCCAAAATGATGAACCATTTATTGGACTTTCAGTTCTTCACTTTGTTCTTTAGTTATAACAGGGTTGTATTTTTTTAGTGTGAGAATGCTCTAAGCTGCTTTCAAGAACAAATTATATTGCTTTTAATTTTTTAAGTCTGTTTAAGCTCAAGTTGTTTGTCTCAAATAAGCTATATGTAAATTATATATGTAATTAAGTTTCAATACTTTTGCTTTCTTTACTGCTACCTTTGGTCTAGCCATAAGCTCTGTTACAAACTTTACTGTACCAGGCGTTGGGGTGATCAGAGAATGCACCTGCTGCTAAACTCTACCTCATACTTCATTGACTTCAACTGCAACTAAGTAAACATGCTAGTTACAAGTTTAGTCATGGTTTGGGAAGATTATGAAAAGTATGTTGCAGTGATAGCCCTCCATAGGGTTGGGAAATTGCCACTAAAGATTTTTCAGACACTTAAGAAGGTGATATGTGTACCACACCAATGAGCACTTTAATGAAACTGGTACAATTACTGACTGACAAGATCAGGACGTCACACTCTGTTAGGACCAGGAGTGGTGAAAGCAGCAGCAGCTCATATTAGGAGAAATCCAGTGCGGAAGCAAAACTTGATGGCTAGTGAGATGAACAACTCTAAGATCAATGTTCAGATTGCTTAAACAAGACCTTGGGCTGAAGGCTTATCGCCGGGATACTGCACATTTCTTAACTCCAAAATTGAAGCAGCACAGAGAGTCAAACTGCAAATGCCTACTTGTGAATTACTCTAATAACAGGCAGAGAAAAATCCTTTTTAAGGATGAAAATGTTCACAATTGAACAGAGGTACAACCGTCAGAATGATGGAGTGTATGCCAGATACCAGGACTTCTGAAGAAGCTCGTGAGTGGGTCCCAAAGATACAGTGGGACCACATTGATGGTTTGGTGGGGAGTAAGCTACAATTGGGTCACAAAGGTGCATTTATGCCAAAAGGGATTAAAAACAATGGCTAGAGTATAGAAACAATCCTCTTTTAGGTTGTGGTGAAAGACTTGTGTTCAAGAATGAACACTAGGTAATAAGGCGAGATCTTCTCAATCTTGGATTGAGGAAAATGTTCCAGATGTTATTGCTACCCAAGACTGGCTCCCTAGCAGCCCTGACTTCAACCCCTTGGTCAATGTTTGAGGGTATTGCTTGAGAAAATGCACCAGAATATTGAGTTTTTCAAGCGACCTTGAAGTCAGCTGTGGTGGATTTCCCTGTGAAGACAGTGCGTGCTGCTATTGATAAATGGCTTGATAGACTTAGATCCTGTATCAGGGCATAAGCAGATCATTTTGAATAATAATCTGTGCGTTTAACACAGAATACATGTATTTATTTATTTATCGATGCTCTTTAACTACTATGGTTCTTAGCATCCCACTCTATATTGAGCGTGAAAGACCAGAAATTTTGCTCAGAGGTCTATTGAGATTATTTTATATGCTATAAATCTACAACACAGCACCACTGGCTTTATTCCCTTCTGAAGGAAGCCAAGCTAAGGATTTTTACGTCCAAAAAAAATCCATTGCCCTCTGCCAGGTCTGAACCTGGACCTTGGGAACTCATGTAGATGCCATGTGCCACAATCAAACTAAAAGAACAGTATAATACATTGTCGCCACTACAAAAGATTGTAACAGAACTTATGACTAGATTAGGTATCTCACCCAAAAAATTGGATATCAAGACTTTATTGGTAATACATGCGTTGAGGTTCCCTGAATTAGAAAACAACACTGGCAGAGTTCCAAAGGTAAAAACAATATGCATACCTATACGAAAGTTTATTTTTCTATAGTGTTCACAGATATATGCATACACTTCTATCTCAACACTGTTCTTTAAATTCATATGATCTTGAACTTGTATTTCTGGTGCAATCACATCTAATTTTTGGGACGAATGTAAAACTTCCTGTAGTGGTATAGTGAGTATGAAAGTTTAATATAATACTGATGTAAACATCAAGTGATGTTTAATCGCAGTAAGTACGAAAGCTTGACATAATACTGATGTAAACATACTTAATCACAGCTAACTTAAGTCATAATATATTACTTAACTAAAATTATTTTGAACTTCTGTAACATAAGAACACTTTGGAACTAGATCAACATGCTTAATATACTCACTATTGACAGCAGTATTGGAATGGAGTTCCTGTTCCACTACTTCTCTGTCTAGCAACTTTTAACCAGAATGATGAAATTTGATAAAACAATTCCACACTCACACCATTGTAATTACAGCAATGACTTATCAAAAATATACTAAGCTTCTAAGTATAACTGCTTCATTTCTAGGCATACCCAGGACAAACATTCTACCCCATAGCATCCCTATCTAAAGATGTGCCAATACTCTCCTGCAGTGGATTAACAAAAAGGTTAGTATACAGCATGTATAACAAATCTTGGTCTTTTATGTTCTAGGCAATATTACACCTTTTAAGAAATTAGCTTATTTAAATTATTTTATTTTACTCTTTATTATCAGGTTTCTTGTTCCTGGTTGGAGAATGGGCTGGATAACTATTCATGACAGAAATGGGATTTTTGAACATGCTGGGGTATGTTAATATCTGTAGAGATTTAATGACTACATTATCACTAGTTCTATTAAAGCTAAATAAACTCAGGCCTTTTGACCTGAGTTCAAATCTTGGTTGGGGTGAGTTGCCTGAATATTTTCTGGTTTTTCCCTTATGTTCTTAGAACAAATTTTGGGAAACTCTCAGCTGAATGTACACTAGGCTCATTGAGCATCATTTCACACATTTCACTGTCTCAACAAATCTTAGTTTTTAAAGGCATTAAAAAATAATAATTAATAATTACCAAGAAAAGAAAAAAAGATCTGATGTGATACATTCACATAACTTTCTCTACCCTCTATCTTTACTAGTGAGTATACAACTATCCTTACTAAAGCTTATTTTTCTAGTTACTACATTTTAATTCAAATAAACCTTTGCAGAAATAGCTACATTACACATTTCATTATATAGATACAAAGAGAACATCAACAGTCAAATGTTTAAGAACTGTTTCCATGCAATTGTGAGAAACAACTGAATGTTGACAAGACTTAAAGAGAATGACCAAGTAATGAACAATCATTACTAATGGATATCTCAGAAATGGCTTATGCCACAAAAAATTTATTTGAAATAAATTGTGTGTTTTAAAGATATCTACATTTTTTGTGTACTATATTTTCTACTGCTTAACATTTACCACTTATACAAATATTATACTAAATTCCTTCCGGATGAAGAGGACTTCACAGGCTATTCCCAGAAAATTCAAGATATACATTTTATTTGTCATGTAAATATCTTTAATCTATTGTATTTTAATCAAAATCATAAGAGCAACTTTTAGAAAATCAAAATTTTCAAAAAATTTTTCATGTAAAGGGTAGTTGAGGTGGGGGATTTTCTTGAAAATCTTTGTGTCGCATCCTTGAAAGATACTAAACTTACATAACAGGTTTGGTATTTATCCGAATTTTTGTTTTTGAATTATGCTGTTCACAGATACATACACATGGACATGTTTCCAAAACAGCTTTATTTAGATTCATGGTGCCTCAAAACATGCTCTTCTGAATAAATCTAGGTATCAAATTTTTGGGTGGAATGCAATACCTTCTGTACCTATTATGTGTGTGATAGAGAAAGTAATAAATAATAGCATATATTTTTAACCAATGGCATTTACACTAGAAGGACCAACTGGTCAAACTGACTGGTTAACAATTTATAATTGTGTACATGTTACACACTATTGAACCCAGTGAAGTGAAACTTTATGGATTCTCATGAATTTAGCAACTGTAGAACCCTTCAAAATTTTATTGAAATACAATTATAAATGCTTTAATATTTTGCTGCTCCTTTCAGGGGCCACAGACAGTCAATTTGATGGTAACATACTTTGCCTTTCCTGCTTCTAGAGAGTTAAAAGTAATACTTTCATAGTTGCTCTGAAAATAAAAATTAGTGAGCCATTGAAACATATTTTACTGTTATTTATCAACGTATCATGCTTCAGTAACATGAAGGCTGAAAACTCATACTACATTAGTTTATTTGTGATATTCTGTTTTTTCTGTACTAACATGGCATGTAGACATCCTAAAGGATGAAAAAAATATTATCATACTTTGAAGCATTGCCTATTACTGAATTAGAAGGGGAAGATGAGCTTGCATTGATAATGAGAATGGTGATAGTGATTATCAGGGCCATATTTAGAGTTTTTTTTTAGGGTTCAAACCCACCCCCCCCCCCCCCGAAACTTCTGACAGCTTTATTTATTTAAATTCATATCAAACCATATGGGAAAATGTCGTTAGATAACAGTAGGTCTACTGCTAGTAGCACATTTACAAGTAAAAGGGAAACTTAATATTCTCACCTTACATAGGTAAGGTGACCATAAATTCCAGTTTTCGAAGCAGTCTCCACGTTTTGTGCTATAAGGTAGAATATCTTCATTCTGGTGAGATTTTCCTGTCTCTATAACGTCTCCAAGGAATTTTCTTATCTACATAACGTCTATATACTATGGAGTAGAGTAGGTACATGGTAACTGTGTGGGTACTGTTAAGTTTAGATCTAGTTATGGAAAACCCTCCCCAAAATTTTTTTCTGGGTACGGGCATGGTGATTACATCCCTTTACAATAAGATAAAGGTGATGGTGAGAGTGAAAAACATTTTAAAAAGAATTATAGGTAACTCTAAAATGATTAAAGATAAAAGATGTGATAAAGCTGTGATTAGCAGTATGAATACTGAAAGATTATAATTTATGGTCCCGGCCATGGAGGTCAACATTCTGACTAAGGGATATGTGATGCTGACCACATCACCTCGCCATACCGGTAGGATAATCGCTCACCTCTGCTATACGTACATGGGCATGAAGCCGGCAATTGGGTTGGCAGGTCTAAGCCCTTCATGGGCTGTAGGATTATTGTTATAATTTATCGTAGTATTTCTGATGAAAAATAATTTCATCAATTTATTTCAGAATAATATTTATGTTTTATTAACATAAAAACAGCTGTTAAGTCGAAAGTGAAAATTAAAGATAATATAACCTAAAAAAAGTGAAAATTATAAGGAATGATGTACTGGCCAAGTACTGGTCTTAGATAGAACAAAACTCCTGCTCCTCCTAGTGTTAAAACAATTATTTGCAAAACTGAATCAGACAGTGCAATAAAAAATAAATACTCTCAAACTTCTCTTAAAATTTTATGATTTGTGTTGTTTCTATGATCAATAAATTTGAATGAGAAACCTTCTCACAACTTTATAATTTTTTATCAACACCCTTTGTTATTATTGCACTTTTGTAATGTTCATTTATATTAACAAAAGTGAGAATCTAATAATTATTTCTTGTTTGTCATAGATTTGCAAGGGCTTGCAGCGATTAAGTCAAAGAATCATTGGCAGTAATACATTAGTCCAAGGAGCTCTTTCTGCAATTTTAACCAAAACTCCTGAGAGTTTTTTCTCAGATACACTGAAAATTTTACAGGTAGGAAACATAGGTTTCTATTACTTTTTCACCAAAGCCTCTTGACAATGATGTAAAAAAAATATTTATGGATAGTAAATTTCCTTCCAACCCAATTAATGAAAAGTATCTTAACAGAACATAGTTTTCCAAAATGTTTAACCACATATACTACAGGGGAAAAATTGCTGTGTGCTTCAATTATTTTTATAAGGCAAAGAATTCAATATTGTGCATCTTTTGAATCAAAATGCTTGGATCATTTGATGGCGAGATAGTAACCTTGCTTTTCTGTGTAAAGACTGAACTTGCAGTGTATATATCTATACACTAGCATAATTATTTATGGTATTTTAACCTGAAAAGGCTCTTCTCTAAGTTGTGCTCTTTTACTGCAGAAACATGCTCGGATTGCTTACGACATCCTTAGCAGAGTTCCAGGACTTAGTCCAGTTATGCCAAAAGGAGCAATGTACATGATGGTAAGAATAGCTTTCATTAATGTTTTGCTGCTGTTAAGCAAATAACCAAAACAACAATGTACAACTTTATTGTATTCATGCTCCCGGAGAATATACCATGCTCAACTAATAAATACATAAATGTAAGTATCTGCACTTACAAGCAAATTCAAATTGTACCAGGTAAACAGGGTGTAATTGAAATGAGGTTCATCCTTTAAACCAATTATAGTAGACACCATCTAAGTAAGGTTTCTTAATCACATTTCCATACATTTTTAAATGTAATGTTACATTACTAAATGTACTTCTTTTCCGGTTAAATAACAGGCCAATGTAAGTTATTTTGAGGGTAGCAATTATCTCTGGATTGTTATCTTGTGTTAGATCATCATGTAAACAAGAATGTAACCCTTGACTTTGGAGGTGCTAGGTGGGATAGAATTAATAATGCAAAAGACCGTGCATGCTTGTTTGAATGATCACGTGATTCAAGGTAACTAGCCAGAGTAAACTGCTGCCATTATTCCAGCTGAAAACATACAATTTTATTAAGTAACATTTGATTTACACAAGAAATTGTTATTAACGATTTCAGAATGGTATTTAGTATCAGCCTATTTACAGCCTGTATAATGAATACACTTTCTGTGTCTGTTATGATTCATATTACAGCTGCAATATACAACCTGTAGAAAAATGCCATCCAATAACAGCATTGTAAGAATGAGAACATACCAAATAATTGAATTATAGCAGTAATATTCCATGAGACATGACAGAGATATCTAAATAAATCAGTTGGGTCAAATGGTACATGTTGTCAAAGCCAGTTAAATCAATTACATTTATGTGTTAACACTGTATGAAAGATATGGCAATAAACCACTGGCTTTAGTTCAACAATTGTTCAAAATGTATATCACTTTCTCGGGTTAGCGCTTAGCTCAATGCGCAAAGCAGGGGTTGCTAAGCAAATTTGCTGTTTTCTGATGGTGGCCACAGGAAAGCAAGAGATAAGGTCTTCTTCCTCAAGAATTGTCCTATATATAAGCTTCAAGGGAGTCACGTCTGGCAATCTTGGGGGTCCCCTTCAAACTATTCACTATTATGGACATTGCCCGTCCAACTCCTGATTGGCCTTATAAGATTAGCAGTGTATAGCACTATCATGCTTGAATTACATACTCTTGTGCTGCATAATATCTTCTAACTGAGCAAAATGACTCTGCAGTAACATGTGAAGCTTGCATTCAGGAGGTCTTTGGTTCAATTCCCGTTCGGTTGGCCACTCTGATCTTGGGTCTTTTCATGGTTTTTCTCTGATTGGTAGGCAAATACTGGGGTGGATTATATAAAGCCATAAATTTTTCCGTCTTCCAGTTCCTGCCATTTCATTTCCTTATCATGTTTCAGGGCTGAAAGATCAGGCGGAGTTTGCTTTGGGGACTGTCCACCCTGGTGTTTGGTGTGAGACAGGCCCTCAGAGAAACATTTTCGTGGGCAGAGGTAGACCTGTGGGGGTCCTGCTGGCCTGGATCTGGTTCCCCTCTGTGTCCTTCACTTCACCCCTTCCTCCTGGAGGTTTCCAAAAGTACAATAGGCGACTATGCACTTAAATGCCAAAATTCACCTCTGCTTCCTAATAACCACAACCATAATGTCTTCTAAATAATGGACAGGCTGTTTTTGAAGAAATAGCATTCAGTCTGAGCACTCTTGCTTTAATAAATAGACCTATGTTATTATCAACACACTTTTTTTACATTGCATTTTATGGGTTCTTGCCTGCTATCATCATATCAGATACAAGATAGTCACAGTTTGCAACACATCTTGATATAAGATTGCGGACTACTTTTGAGGCATTTTTAGGGATACTTACACTGCAGACCTTGCATAAAAAACTTCAGCTTTTCAATACCCCATTTGAATCTACATGAAAATTGGTAATTAGTAGTTGTTCACTAATTCAATTGTAGTCATCTTGGTCACCTTTATCATTATCTACAATTAATGGGAGGCATTGTTTCCTAAATTTTGTACACCTGTGGACAAAAATAAATGAGTCATGTCTGGAACGCCAAATTTTTCTAAGTCCTACATGGCACAGCACCTTGCTTACACCATATGCAATACAGTTGTGCAGCTGCTGCAGCAGATTGTTGCACAGCATTATTAAACATGCTACCAACCATGTGTCTTCTCTGTAGCACTGTGGCAAAGCATAAGGTGCTTCTGTAGTTAAGACCACAGGTTTGCTTCTTGCACTTTTTTTTCTTAATAATGTTTAATCGATATACTGCATTTCAAACATGGCGCTTGGTAAAGTTCATAACAGAATAGTTATTAGTTATTATACTGCAAAATTACACTGCTTTCAATTTCATCATGGTCGCATAAATGTATCTTGTTGGATATCAAGGATGGTCTATGTTTGTTGTGGCAGCTTGATGATCCACTGAACTGCGTACAATACACGGTAATACTTGAGAATATTTTGATTCCCTCTGTGAGGATGAAATATCCTGATGGAATTGTTGAATTTGTACAGAATAATCATCCTGTTCACATATGTCGAAAAGATTCAAATTGGTTCTCAGAGAGGCAGGATATCAGAGTGATAGACTGGCCTCCCTGTTTGGACTGAAAGGAAAAGGGAGCTGCACTGAATTTCCCTGCAGATGCGCAAAGGACAAAAGATGGTTTCTGGGTACAAATTCAAGAAGCCTGGGATGTTGTAGCTTCTCGTCCACGTTACTACAGGGATTTAATTTTATCTATAACCTAAAAATTGAGGGCAGTTATACTTGCTCAGGGTTCATACACCCAATATTAATTTATTGTATGTGTCTTAGTTTTAGAAGATAATAGTTTATTTACATTTATTTCTTTAGTCATTTAAAATGAGTGTTTTAGTAGAATTATGTTTTTGTGTGCATAGATATAACTAAAACTTAAAATGCTAAAGCTGTATTAATGCAATATTATGTTCTATACATCCAGTTATAAAGTTAACAACATAAAAAATAACAATAACTAATGCAAGATTTGAACCGAGGAGCTCATGAGCGCAAACAGTGCTTTTGTAACCTCTTGGCCAATGAAACGGTTTGCGCAGTGTTTTCAGTAGCTTATAAGCAAGAGCAAGAGATATGAGAAACACTCTTATATGGTGACCATTGCGCTGAAAAGCACAGACTAACGACTTCAAACCCACTTGCACACGGAAGAGGTGAGTGATCATCTAACCGACCAGCCGCAAAGTTTACTTACTTCATGTTAATCGAGATAAACCTTTGCAAAAATAATTTTATTACACATTTCGTTGTAGGTACAAGTGGGATTGAGGAAACCAAGTCAGATGTTTAAAAGTGAGTGCCTGTATACTGACCTTGAAATTTCATGCTCTTTGCATGACATAACAAACAACTGAATAGTGACAGCACTTGACAAAGTATTGAAAAGTTTAAACAAATAATATGCAATATCTCAGAAATGGCAGATGCCACAATAAAACAATTATCTGAAATAAATTGTGTGTTTTTAAAGAGGTCTACATTTTTTGTCTTGTACGTTATTTGTCTATCTCTTATCATTTATACAAAATTATATAAAATTCCTTCTGAATGAAGAGGACTTCACAGGCTGTTCCCAGAAAATTCGAGATACACATTTTATTAGTCATGTAAATATTATAAATATGTGGTATTTTAATCAAAATTGTTAAGAGTCATTTTTGAGAAAACAAAAGATTTCCAAAAATTTTGATTCCTGGTGATTGCACACTCTGACTATGGGGTTTTTCGTGGTTTTCCCCTGGTTGCCTAGGCGAATGCTGGGGTGGTGCATTCTGCCATGATTTTTTCTTTCTCCCATTTCCTCTCATTTTATCTCCCCCTTTCCTGTTTCAGGCCCTGTTAGTGCTGGTGGTGTCGGGCAGATGGCATGAATGCTTGCACATCGGAAAGATTTCCCCCCATGAATGCCAGGGTGTGTTGTCCCGCCTGTTATGATTGCTTCATCCCTCTCTTGGTATTCTTTGCCTCTATTGGTGTGCGGGTGTTCAAACTGGGAATATTAACGACTTCTGCACATATCTGTGGGCCTTTCTGCCTACAGACATGGGACTTCCTATAGCTCCTTCATCTCATCCCTGCCGCATGGGGATGTAGCCACAATAGATCAAGTTGCTCGCAGTGTGTGAGGTGTCCCCCTCCGATACACATCCTACATAATGTTTAAATGAAAGATACTCTGAAGTACTAAGGGAATACAAATGACAGTCTGCTTTTGTCAAAATTTATTTTAAAGGAGTTTTGTTCTTAATTAGCATTTTGATTTATTGGACAGTATAACCTCAGTTATAGGTTTTCAAAGGAAGACAGCTAAAATAATGTATGAAAACATGTGAAAGTGAATTTTCTTATACAACTGAAACAGTTTTATTAGATTATTGCTCAAACTAATATAAAAAAGCAATTCATGAAAAACACATAAATATTAAACATAATACACTATTTAGAGAGTAAGCCAGTACTATTATTCATAATTAAGATTAAAAAGGGATTATGAATGCTGGTGTTTTACACTGGTTTAAAAAAATTGTCAAGGTTTCTTTGCTTGATTTTTCCACACAAATCATGCATAATTGATTATATACACTAATCACAGAAATGTTATCGTCATTTAGGCTTTGCAATGATAGAGATTGTGTAATTTCCAGAGCTTGAATTGCCTTATGTACACTGTGAGCACTTTAATTATTTAGACCTACTTCTTCATCACTGTCATCATCAAAGTATACAACCTGGGGAAGAATGACCTTTCCCAATTGTGTTGTTAACACGTGCGCAGCAATAATACATTCCAAAAATACCTCATGCTTCGCCCAACATGCCTATTGCTTTGTGCTGCGAAAGCAGTATACAGAAATTATAATTGTATAATACATCTTAACATATTATAAACATAATATATAAATAGATAAGTAAATGAACATATTTTATATAAGGGGGCCAGAAAAATGTGACAAAATAATGAGAAAACATATAGGTAACTGAAAATATATAACTGAGCTTGAGCTAAATATTAATGGGCAAAGTTTGATGCCTAAAATATTTAATATATATCTGCAATAAATGTAGAAGTAATAACGTATAAGTGAATTCAATTGAACTTTATTTTCTCTGAATCTCAAGTTTCGCTGTAACCAAATATTTTGTTTTAATCTTTTTCCCAATATAATAAACTTTCAACTTGCCACATTTCTATTAACCATATAAATCCCTCTTTTCTTCTTCATTCACATTATCTATACATCTCCTTTCCAAATGCTTTTAATTCAAGTTACCTACTAATAACCTCCTCCTTGAACAATTTCTGAATCCCTGTTTTTTCATATACCTATGCTTCTTACACTCCTTCAAGGGCTTTTCTTATTTGTTTCCCCATGCATTCTATAATATTTTGTATGTTCATCTTTTGGTATTTTCAACATTCTTTTAACAAATTATGGTCATTTAAATTTGGGAACATTTACTAACACTTCAAGATTGTTTGTATAATCAATCTATTTATTTCTATTCTATCTGTTTCATTTGGAGCAACTTCCTTACACACTATGCTATGTAAGGTCCACAGTTTCCCAACCATTTTCAAGCTTCAATAATTCAATATTATATAACGTTCAAGCTTAACTATTGTGCCAGTTTAAGCTTTTCACCATTTCACCTCCACTGGCTGTCTTTATCAATTTCCTTTTGCAAATGCTCATCTCTCTTGTTTTTCAGTTTTACCTCCCCTATTTATTGTCATATTACATGCATATAACTAGACAATATGCGCGGCGCCGTGGCCGAGTGGTTAGACCGCTCGCCTTCCACCGAGGCGGCCCAGGTTCAATCCCAGGGACCGGCATGTGGGATTTGTGGTGGACGAAGCGGCGTCTGGGCGGGTTTTCTCCGGGTTCTCCGGTTTCCCCCGCCATTCATTCCACCAACTGCTCCATCATCACCTTTCCTTTCATCCATTTCACCAACATTTCGTTTCATCTACTTCCTTCATCCCATACCAGGCATCGGGCTGATCACCCATCCTGGATGCTCTGTCTGATCCATGAGTGTCTGCTCCTCGACGGGCCTCTGACCCCAGGCACCCGCTTGTAAGTCCTACATAAGAGGAGGGTAAACAGATAATGAATGAATGAATAACTAGACAATATGGTGAGCTATTTGCCCAACTACAACCTGGCTCAATGAGCAGACTAAATTTTAGATAACTGGTATAAGAAAATAAAAAAATCTGATGTGTTACACTCACATGACTTTCTCTACTCTTGTACAATCTATTTTTACAAACGCCTATTCTCCATATGCTTTATGTTAATCGAGATATCGAGATGTCAATCTTGTTGCTAATTTTCTTGTAGATGCAAGGGGAATATGGTAGCTTTTAAGCGATGGTCAAATATTTTAACGCTGGTTGCTATGCGGCGCATTCCATTCTCTTTGCAAGTCCAGGACATAAAAAAATGAATAACGAATTTGAGAAAAAGTATAAGTATTGGAAAATTTAAGGGAATAACAAGCAATATCTCGAAAACGGTTCACTTAACAAAAGAAATGTATATGACATAAGTTGTGTATTTTAACGAGATCTACATTTTTTGTGTAGTAAAATTTTGTCTATCTCTTATGGTTTACCAGTTATGCAAAAGTCGTTCACAATGAAGAATACTTTTGGAGACATTCCCAGAAAATTCGAGATATACATTTTATTTCTCATGACAGTATCTTAAACATATGATATTTTAATCAAAATCGTTAGAGCCATTTTTGAGAAAATTAAAATTTTCGAAAAATGTTCCATGTAAAGGGTAGTCTGGGGTGGGGGGATTTTCTTGAAAACCTTCGTGTCGCATCTCTGGAAGATACTGAACCTAAATACCAAGTTTGGTGTTTATCCGACTGTTCGTTTTTGAGTTATGCTGTTCACAGACACACACACAGACACACACACACACAGACACACACACACACAGACACACACACGGACATGTTTCCAAAAATGTTTTTTTTGGATTCAGGAGGTCTCAAAACATGTATTTCCGGTGAAATCTCGGTATCGAATTTTTGGGTGGAATGCAATACTTCCCCTACTTACTATACGTAGTAGAGAAAGTAAAAATCTGAATTTTGCGTTAAAAACAATAATCAGTCAAACAAATAGACTGGAGAAAATTAAGAAATTGGTACCTTTGTATACTAGTATACATATGCTATGTACCTGAGCCTAATGCAAGCCAAAACTTTACTAGTTAAATTTGCGAACTAATTTCAAATTTCTTTTTTTATTTTGACACATTTCTAAACTATAAGCTCTAGAAACATTAAGAAAAGTACATTTTCACTTATACACAAACCTCTAACAGCTAAGCTTGTTTTACAAGTATAATGTTGCAACATTTGAAGCATTAACTATTGTTATTTCAAAATTTCTACTGCCTGTTCTGCAAATGATGATAAACAAATTGTAATGCAATGGGAATTTAAATATTAACTGATGTCATTAGGGCTAAAAGGCAAATGAGGATTAAATGCCATGATGCACAGCATAACTAAAATCAATGCTAAATAAAGACATAGTGTACTCACCCTTATGTTGATTGTTTATTTTCAGGTTGGTATTAACATGTCACGCTTTCCTGAATTTGAATCCGATCTTCATTTTCTTGAGCAAATGGTATCCGAAGAGTCAGTATTTTGTTTACCAGGACAGGTAAGACTTCTTGAAACACTTTTGCATTCCATAAAGTGTCCTGCAAGTCTGAATAAGTGAGGGCAAACATAAGCCCTATGATTAGGCTGCATACAGTATTATTATTTCAACAATGAATGTATACGTGAATAAAGAAAATTGCACTTTTTAAGAGGAATAGAGCTGCTATATACAAACTTGAAGACATGACATTGTCTTCGGAAGAAGTTAAATGGTTTCAGTGAAACACTTATATGAGGGTGAACTTATCACATCTGTCACATATCAGCTGCATTATGGTGTACTAGTTCTAGGGGAAAAAATGCAGCTCATATTGCACAGTGCTCATCACAGTGATTATCTTAAAAAAAAATGTTACACTCACTTGACTTTCTCTATGCATACTTCAACTATTATAACAAAAGCATATTCTTTTATCTACTTCAGGTTAATCAAGATAAATATTTGCAGAAATTGTCCTATTGCATATTTTATTTTAGGTATTAGAGGATTAGGGGAATATATAGGTTTAAGCGATATTACATTTTTTAAGAGGGTCATTATGTGATGGCTTTGAAATTCTGTTTTCTTTGCACGAACACAAGAAAAAAATAAATAAAAAATTTCCTGAGAAAAGTATATGTACTTGAAAATTCAAACCAATAACAAATGGAAATGGTTAACACCACAACAAATTTTATTTGGTATAAACTGTGTTTTAACCAGATCTGCATCTTTTGTGTAGTATGATTTTGGCTACCTCTTATAGTTTACGAGTTATATAAAAGTCAGAATGATGAGAATTGCTTAGACTATTCCCAGAAAATGTAAGACACACATTTTATTTGCCATTCAAATATGTTGAACATGTGGTATTTTGATCAAAATCATTATTTTTGTGAAAATAAAAATGAACAAACATTTTTCCAAGTAAAGGGTAGTTTATGTTGTGGGGATCTTCTTTAAAATCTTTGTTGCATCCTTGGAAGACAATGAACATAAATACCAAGTTTGGTATTCAACAGACTTTTTGTTTTTGAGTTATGCTGTTAAGACACATGGACACAAACACACATGTGGGCCTTTTTCTAAAAATCCTTTCTTTTTTTTTTGGTGGGGGGGATTCAGGGAATCTCAAAAATGTATTTCCAATGAAATCTTGATATTGAATTTTTGGGTAGAATACGACACTTCCCCTACTTACTACAGGTGAGCAGTAGAGAAAGTAAAAATTAACTGAGAATACTACTCGCAGTCAAACAAACATTCACTACTGAACATAAAACATTCATGACTTCGTGAAAGATTTATGGGATTTCTGTTTCCTACATAGTGGAACTATTGCATTGCATATTGGATAAACCAGAACAAGCAGCTTTATTAAGAGTAATCTCTAGAATGCACTGCAATTTGTTGCAACTTTTATTCCTTTTTGATGCAGCAGTGTTTATTTATAAAATTTAACAGGGAATGTAAAATAATACCTGTTCATTTCATAGCTGAAGATAAAGAGATAAGGCTTTTATGCACATTAATGAGCAAATATTGCAAGCACAAATTAATTAGGAACCAAATACACATGTGTAAAGCTGAAAACAGTTAGAAGTGCTCAAGAAAAATGAATTAAAATGGAATGAAACAGCAAAAATCCATTGCAGCCACTTTCCTGGTTGTAACATGGATCATAAACTAACAAAGAAGAGCTTATTTCAATACAAGAAAGCTATTTTGAAACGCAAATATACCCTTGAAGCATTAGTGTGTCCAGAAATTTGATTCTTACAGAGAACTAGCCTCTGCAGTGAAAATCTAAAAGCAAACAATAATGTGCCTAGATTTTGGTGATAAATCTATATAGCATGAGAGTAAAAATTTAACCACTTCAGTGATGTCAAAAGGTTTTGGATTTGCCATTAGACATTCTTCTTGCAAAATAACCATTATGTTGTATGTATTTGGATTCTACTGGCTACAAGATGCACATAATTTATTGTTCTCAAATAGCATCATTCGACACATAACTGGCATCTGGTGTATAACGTATTATATTTAGGAATGTTAAGAGCAAAAAATGTCATTGTGGTGCACAAAGTTTGATTTTCACAAAACATTGTGCAGATGTGTATCGTTATTTTGTTCAACATATACCATTCTTTCTGCAACACTATGTACAGTATTTTGCAGATAATGTCTTGGAATGCTGGCATTTTTTTTGTAAGATAGCCCCTTTCAGTAGGATGTGCCAGAAACACTCATTCTTTAACCTCACAACCAAAAATCAGCAAGGTTGAGATCTGGAAGCTATAATGTAGGAAGTGTCTACAGATGACATGATCACTAAAGATATCATCAAACTTTTTGAATAAATCCCCATAATTATGATTGAACATGGACCTGTTCTTCAAACTGTTAAAGTTGAAAATTTTCTCAGAGCTGCTACTGTTTTCATAACAGCAGTGCACCAGCTGTATTCAATCAGAGCCATGGTTTGCAACTCACAAATTATGAATACTTTACTCAACAAAAAGGTAACTATAGTATCCATGGAATGAAAAAGAGCAACAAATGAAAACAAATCCATTGTTTGCCCAAGTGATGTTTTATTTTTTTCCCTAACTCATATAATATTTATAATGCTTTAAAGTTTGAAGTGAGTTTTAAACTATTACATTTATATAATGCTCGATCTGAAGAATACACAATTCCACAGCCATACAGACTCACTCAAATGTTTCTACAGAGCTAGAAATTAGAAAGACATACAGTACATAACCACAAGTATTACTATCATGTGGCACATCTATATCTACCATGTAATTGCTCATGAATTAATTATATTTGTAATTAGTAAATAACTCGCTAGGACATTGTAACAACAAATAAATAAACCTTTCCTTAGATCTTAAAATCAGAATTTTGTTGATAAAATAGCACAGTAGAAATAAGAAATCAAAATATGTAGATTGTCTTCTGTTTTAGTTTTATTTCATTATGAAAAAATTATTTTTCCAGTGTTTTGACTACCCTGGTTACATGCGACTAGTGCTGACTGTGCCAGAACCACAACTTATGGAAGCCTGCAATAGAATTGCTTCCTTCTGTGAGAAGCACTATCACAGCTCTTTGAAAAAAATGAACTACAGTTGCAGCCTTGACAGTGCGCAAAATGTTCTTACATCCACCAGTGATGGAATTGTGCCCTGATTACTGTGAGAGCCAAACAGAACATCAGTTAAGTGCCAGCATCAGGACTCCGAAGGGTTTTGTTGAGTGTTCATGTCTCCATGTATTCCGCAACTGGATGTTGATTTCTTAATGGAATCATGAGCAATGAAAAAACTGCTGTTTACAGTTTTGATATTTAAGCATGTTGTATGCACCAAGTGTGAAACGTGAATGGAACTATTAAAATGTTTCAAGTCCTTTGTATATAACTCACCTTTGCAAAAATGTTTGTGCAATAAATTCTACTCTGCACTGTAAACATGCATTTGGTTCCAATATCTTCATATAATACTTACACTTTCTTCTTTTTTTTAAAGCAATATCGACTACTTCTAAATGAGGAAGCTTTTTTTTTTTTTCACGTGTACTCAGGTCAGGGGTGCCCATTCCCTTCCAATTTTTCTAAGAACTCAATTTTAAATTATTTACATAGTTCCTGCTGGAAAGCTTTGCAAAAGGGGCTGTCTTATAGGTACTATAGTAGCTATTGTGATACTGGTACATAATAAAAGTTTAATCATATAATTGGCAAGTTAAAATCAATAAAAAAAAATCATAATATTTACACAAAAAATTACAAATAAAAATGTTTGGCTGGAGGTGTATTTTATTACTTGGTATTTCAATGTACCTATCTAAATAGACCAATATAATAAGTGTAGTAATGCTATACGTTCTGAACAATTACATACCTACCTATGCTATAGTTCCTTTTATACATTTCCAAAAATTATGATTTGATATACCATACAGTGAGAACTGTACTTAACTTAAAATTGCTTTTTTTTGTGGGGGGGGACCACATTTAAATTAACAAACTTGAAGATACAAACTGGGTTAACAATTACCATATCAATTAAAAATTGAAGTAAATGTGTTTATATTACCTGCGTTAATTTACTTCAATTATTTTTGTATTCCCAAAAATGTTCCTGATGGCGCAACTTGCATCATGATTTCCCCTGTGGGTAGACCTGACTTAGACAACATATTTAATGCACTGGGATTTGATAAAGTCTTTCCTACTGAGAAGATGACCATATCTGCTTCATGCCTTAAGTCATTTACTTAAGTTTTAAACACTTATATATCATTGTCAGATAACAGCTATCATTTCAGAACCTTTTGTTTCAGTTTTTATCATTGAATCCTTTCTTCTTAAGTTGAACAACAATATGCTTTTCATAAGTTCATTTCAAATTTGGAATGCAACAGAAGTATTACTTTCACACTATTCCTGAATATTTTTCTGGCAAATATCTATTTCAGAATACTGCAAATATACAACCACAATATTTCAATGAAGTGTCTATTTGATTGCCATAGCAGATTAACAGATGTTACTTGCTGAAGCAATTATCTTCACTATTCAAAATCAAACCACTGTCTAATGCAGTAATTTGGGATGTAACAAGTCTGTTTAAGAAGTGTGCCTATAATGTTAATGGTATGCACGAGTTATATTAGATCTTTGTTGCAAATGATAGCAGTTATACACATTTAGCAAATGCCATATTGGTGGATGGTAAACAGTGGAGATGAGGTTAGTGTATATAATGGAATGACGTAGCGCTCTGAAAGAAACTTAAATATGGTTGTTCATTATATCCTATGTGAGTGTACTAATTCAAATACTAGTTCATTAGCTTCTAATAATGACCAAAATCAGGCTCTTATGTGAAAAAACATTAGTTATTACATTTTCTACTGATACCTGCATTTCTGTTGGTTTTTTAGAGTAGCTAATGAATGGGTGGGGGTAAAACTGAGATGAACTTTTCATGCTGGTTTATATGGCATTTGAACATGTCAATATATTCAAATTACTTCTAGGTACAAAAATAGGGAGATAGGATTTTCATAGGTCCCATTCCCCTAAAACAAGCAGAAATTTCAAGAAAGCACTAAACTTGCATTGCTTTTACTGAATATCATTTGATTGCATGCTGTTTATAAAATAATTGCATCTCTTGAATTTTGCTTTAAGCAACCAGGTACATCTATCATGTTTGGGGAAAATAAAATACAAAAAACTGATATTTCTATCTAGACATGACATAGGTTGAGGTAAGCAAAAACTTGGTTTTACTAAATGATGCTTAAGGTGAAATATATACAAATTAAAATTTGTATCTATTGAATTGGGAAAAAACGCTTGTTTTCGAAAGAAACAATTTTGTAAAATGAAACAGTACCTACTAAATAATATGCCTATTAGCTTATTAGTAGTAGTGTTTATTCATCCATTTGATCATAATACATGGTCCTATCTTTATTACTACGAGCGTATGTGGGATACTTATGTCTAGATGTTGGAGTTTCTGTTATATAATTGTATTACATATAGGGAAGTGGTGGCGAAAGCTTGTCTACCATCCATCAATTTGTTGGACAGATGCAAACAGCAGCTCACATTTGGAATATATGTCAGCTATACATATGTAAATCTTAATTGGCACAAGTGGGTTATTAACAGTGAAGTCACACAATGTCATCCCGTTCAAAGTAACCCCAATTTGACAATGCTCTAAGGCAAATGCTCATGTTTTAATATATAATCACATTTTGCTTTCTACCAAGCCCTTTAAACAGAATTAATGGTATTGTGCACTAATATCTGCAGTTTAAACATATAATAAAACAATACTGAAGCATAAATCTTTCTCTAAACTTTTCCTTTGAATTTATGCAGAAATTGGCTGCTGGAACGATTACCTGCTCAATTCTGGTTTATGTTGTAGAGCCAGAGATGCTACAATCAACCGATTGTAATGCTTCACCTACAGATGCCCACCTTTTAAAATGTTTAAGAACTCATTATTATTATTATTATTAAAAAAAAACCCCACACACAGCCATCTTTGGTTCATTTCCAACATTTATTGTTTTGCACTGCAATAGTTGATAACACTGCACCAAGACAGCACATGCTAAGTGCATGGCTTAGCCTTGCTGGGCAACTGGATATATCTCAGTAATTCTGAAATACCCAGCATTGTTTGAGGTGATTCCAGTTCAGAGATATGTTTTCTTTAGGCAGTTAGAATACTCCCAGATGTTTAGTCTATGCAAAATAGGTGCTGAAATAAACAAAATGTGTGTTGCCTCATGACTTTCTCTGCTTACTCTTCCACAAACTATTCCAACAGAAGCTTATTTTTATACATATTTCTTGTTAATCGAGATAAACTTTCATTGCGCATTTCGTTTTAGGTATAAGTAATGCATTAGGCTAAAGTAAATCAGATTTTTAAAATGTGGGTTCCTATGTTATGTGTTTGAAATTCAAAACTCTTTGCAGAACAAGATAAAACAGTGTTAGCACCTGAAAATTCAAACCAATAACAACAAAGATTATCTCAGGAATAATTAACACCACAGATAATTTTATCTGATATAAACTTGTGTGCTTTAATGAGATCTACATTTTTTGTGTAGTAAGATCTTGAAACATGTTATTTTAATCAAAATCATTAGAGCCAGTTTTTTGGAAAATAAAATTGAAACATTTTCCATTTAAAAGGTAGTTTGGGGCAGGGGAATTTTTTTTTTTTTTAAAATCTTAATTTTTCATCCTTGGAACACTGAATTGAAATACCAAGTATGGCATTTAACTGACTTCGTTTTTGAATTATGCTTTCACAGACAGACACACACATGGACATTTTTTTTATAAAAATACTTTTGGGGGGGGGGGGAATCAAGGAGTTTCAAAACATGCATATAATATGAAATATGGGTAATGAATTTTTGAATGGAATGCAATACTTCTCTACTTGCTATAGTTAAGTAGAAGAGAAAATAAAACAAATTTTCAAGTTTGATAATTCTTTACCCAAAGAGAAGAGATATGCATAACTAAGTTTTTGTAGAATTGCTCCTGAAAATGCACTTTCCTATTAACATCCTCATAATCCAGCCACACAATATGTGAAAGTGGAAAATTATACATTTTGTAAAATATAACTAAAGTAATCAATATCTATTCACTTGGCGAAATAGCAGCTATGAGCAAATTCTTATCCACAGTTTAAAATGCATTTTGCTGAAATGCTGAAGCTATTGGTAAAGATAATTTCCTTATGTGAAACCTCTCCTTGTACTGCTATTTGCTGAGTAGCGGATTATCATGCATTTATTCTTAGTCTACATATGGGCAGCGGGGAACAATTAACCCTAGCAGTGTGGAGAAATACAAGCCTGGAGATTAAAAGTACTTGCATGTTGCAAGTAGCCTTTAAGGTGCAACATCTCAGATTTAGTTAGGTTACTACTTGGGATAAGATCAGTTCAGTGCACACTCAGTGTTTCACTACAGCAGTTTGACAGTAGAGCATTAGGTTGGAAAGCTTTTTGGTTTGAATCCAGGATCTGGCAGTCTCTTTTTTTTTTAAATGCTTTAACTTTCTAACCTTAGCTACATATGGCCAGGATGAAAGAATTATCATTATACATATACTTTTTTTCTTCAGTTCCTCAACCTTTGTCTAATAAGGAAAACAAGGATGGAAATATTAGGATGGGAGACCTGGACCACACCTCCACTTATGCGAATATGAGGGTTGTTTGACAAGTCCGGTAAATTTCCATGAAATTTAAGCAGAACCATTGTTGGTAAGAATGATTTGTGTAATGGTTTTAGACAAATTTTCAGACAGATGTGAGGTCCAGTTAATTGAGAGCCATCTGATGTGATTAGTGTCACACATGCCATAAAAATGGAGAAGAAACTGTGCTGTTATTAAACATTTGCACTTAAAAGGACTGGACTGCAAAACAGACTAAAAGCAGAGCTGGATCATGCAGACTCATCCCTTCACTACGAACCTTTAATTTTGGATGAATGAGTTTAAATATCACCAATGAAGCGCCAAAGGTGCTAGTTGTCCAGCTAAGGCACCAAGAAGGAAACAAAAAAATCCATATCTTAATGCAAGACAGCTGAGACTGTAAGCATCTCAACTGGATGAGTGCACAATATGCTGCATGTGGAATTAGAAATGAGAAAGCATGTGAATGCTAGGTGCTGCAACTGCTGATAAAAAATGCATTTGGAAGAACATTTCAGTGTCTGACACTGCCTGGCGAGAGCATGCCAAAGAAGGTGAAGACTGTTTTGTCAGCTGGAAAGATAATGGCCAATCTTGATAGATTACTTGGAAAGACTATTATGCTTCATTATTGGGTTATTTGAAACATGCATCGAATGAAAGACGACCAAGATTGGCATTTAGCCCCAAGCAACTTTTCCTATTTCCAAACTTGAAGAACTGGCTTGGTGGGAAGATCTTTTCATCAAATAAGGTAAAGATTGTTGCCATCAATGACTATTTTGCAGTTTCATAGATCCAATTTTTCCGATATGATTAAAAAACTGGAAACTAGCTGGTTCAAGTGTATAATACAAATTGATGAAGACTATGCATAGAAGTGAAGTATATTATGAAAAATTTAATTTTTACCGAACTTCAAACGACCCTCGTATCTTTACCTCAAAATGTATCCAAGTTCTAAGGGTTGTTAAAATAGATGATTTTCTATTATTTGGTACACATTTAAGCTACAAAATGTACAATATAATATTAAAAATGCTGAAATTACAAATAGGTGCTCCATCAATAACTTATTTTTGTCATTAAGAATGTCATTAATTCTCTGGCGATTTTCTAGCTCAAGAACAAACATAGAAAATCATCCTTATTAAATAAAACATTTTGTGCAGGTTATAAACATTTACTTCTTACAGAAGCATTTAGAAACTAAAATGGAACTTAGAGAGTATCCCTTCCTTTGTTTTCAGTCTCTGCTGAACTGAATGAGATTACAGGACACAGTGGTACATCCTATGAAGTACTTAAGTTTTTTGCATTAACCTAACATTATACTTATGAGTCAACATTTATGCAGCGTAATCTGGAATAAAAAGAATTATCTTATAGATGGCTCTATCAATTACATTTTATTTATGTAGAATACAGCCTTTTTTCATGTATGATACAGTTTAATGATGCATAATATGTTTCCTGATGAAAGCAAATCAACTTTCTCAATAATAAAACAAATATGTATCAGGCAAACATCTTAAAAGGAGTCCTAACCACATCATTTTAAATCATGAACAAGAATATTAACAGTATAGTCAGCTAAGTTTCAATGCCAATGGTTCTATTTTAATGAAAACTTGCTGCTAAGTTGGTACCATTGAATTTAAAAGTGACATACTGGGACTAGAGCCTAATGCACTGTTCCTAAGAGCTAAAATAAACAACATGAAACTTCTGTTCCATATATCATTAACATCAACTTTCTAAGAGTATTGTGACATTTGTTTGTGATGTATTTCAGACTTGGGCCATTGCTTTAACATACTTAAAACAAGCTTCTAAAAAAACAAACAAAAAAAAACAAAAAAAACAAAAAAAAAAACGAACTACTGGTAGAATATACATGTATTGTTGGTAATGCATGAGGTGCAAATACTTGACACTTTACTTTCTTGGCATTTTGCACTTCCTGTACCTCAAATCTTTCCACAAGTAGAATAGTGGAATATATATGTGAACTAGTCAATTTCATTTATTAACAGTAGATGCTGTTTAAGACTTTGTAGTTATTTGATTCTATTTAGAATCAATGCTCTTAAATGAAAACAGATTAGATTAGCACTGCATCGTTTGTTAATTATTTTATAAATCACCAGCAATAAAAGGTCAGAAATCTATATGCATGGAAACAGCTTGCTCATTCTTGCACCTGGCTAAAATATCCTCTACAATGCTGTAGTAACATTGCTCCTGCAGTGTGAGGGAACCTCAATTTGATCCCCAGTATTGCTTTGGCCTCCTGGAGGTGCACTCAGCCATTATGAGTCATTGGGATCAACTGAAAAGCTGCTTGGGGGAGATTGCATGCTGCCCATGAAAACAGATGCTGCTGCAGCTGTGCATTTTGTCTTACTTCACACTTGGCTGTAGCACAAGGGGTTGTTTTTCTATCTTAGATCTGTTTATATCCGTCCCTTTCATTCTTTGGGGGGGGATGGAAAAAAAATTACTTGCTATTTCCATTCTAGTCAGCACTGTCAAGCTCAATGCCACTTGCAGTTACAACAGCTTTTGAACCAAGTTTTTTAGGAGGCTGATTTTTTATTTTCTGATGGGCTTGTTGCTTTCATTGTGTAGAATTTATAAGGCAATTGTAAATGGATGGAAGAAAAATGGTTGCATTTGCACAGTGTGCGTGGTTACAAGTTCTACCAGCTACATTCTTGTTTCAAACTGAAAAATTCTCTCACAATTAAGACTCAATGACTACTAGTTCCAACAAGATGGTGCAACACCACATCATTACAGTAAAGCCTGGTGTTATTTGCACAGACATCTTCCTCTTCAGTAAAATGGTCAAGCTACTAACTATCTGTCCAGTAACAACCCACCCAAGTCGCCTAACTTACTTCCTGCGTCTTTCATCTGCAACCTCTGCCAGAGTTATGACAATATATTTTGGCAGAAAATTATTTTTGTAATAAACAGTATTTGCAGATTTCAAAGGAAACCTAAAAAGCTTCTCCTAAACTTAATTTTCTTTATATAGTTACAAGATTTTCTAATCCAATATGTATTTATATGTGCACATTATACTCACAACTAGAGAAAAGTAAAATATAGAAGACAAGAAAATGTTTTATCTTGGAAAGGTAGAATCAGGTGACTGAAAAATTCAATGCCATAGGATTATTTGTTTGCCAAAAACATTCGCATTAAGCTAGACTAAAATAAGGCTAGAATGAAACTTTAAAAGAAACTCTCGCCCGCCACCCCCCAACAAAATTTAAGTCCCTCCATTTAATGCTATAAGCTTTTTCCCAAAGACTTGACTTTCGACACTTGGCATTTCCAGTTTCTTACACTAACTAGATGTTTTTCCCATTTATCTCTTACAGTTGAAAAAGCTGTACTATGAGTATCTGTGCACTGCATAAGGCTGTGCTCACACATCTGATACACAATAACTAAATACAGAAGTATTCCTTAAGAGGCAATCTGAAATCTGCATATGTAAGTGGCAACAAGTTTCTTCCCAAGCCATTTAAATTTGGATTTATAAGCACATTATGTCAGGCAGTGAGAACAGTGAACAGATTCTTACAAATGCTACAATAATGTTACTCAATCATAACATACATCAAACACTTGAATTGTTTAAATAAAAACTTACTTATTGAACATGTTTCGTTGGTGAACCACCCCTGTACAAGTTCATCAACTAACCGACAGAGCATCGGTGAGTCCATCTACAAGTCACACGATTGAAAACTGCTGATGGCGTGAGCAACATCGCCTACAAAACATGTTCAGTAAGAAAGTTTTTAATGGATTCAAGTGTCCATTAGACTAGCATTGTGATTCAGTAATATCATTTGCGCTTCACTGTGTATCACTTCCAATTTTTGGCTCTTAGCTAGAATAATGGTTTACTTTCAATATTTAAGTATTTTACTATAGAGCAAGACCATGTAGAAAGTATATATATTTGTAAGTACTGCTGTGTTTGATATTGCTGAAATATCCAGAAAGCGTTGGTATGTTGTTGCAAGTGTATGTTGAAATTCTTTCAAGATACAAATATTAAGCAGGTTATACATACTGTATTGACAGACATGGGTTGCTTTAATACTTTAAAAAATACACCACTGCTTCAATGTAAGTGACCTTCATTTAAGAGACACTGCTAGAGAATTTCCAAACTTTATTTTTTAATATATGCCTGTGAAATTTGTTTTATGAAGGTATGGAAATTTAAGAAAATTATGATTAGTCCCATACAAATTAGATGGAGGAAAAACATGGTGCATTAGATGAAAATTAACTTTACTTTAATATTTTATTTGCTATGAATTTTGTGTATATTTGAAAGACAATATTTTAAGTTGATTTATTTCTAATCAAAACCAATATTTTTCTCCACAGGTTTGTAGCCTGTTCATTTAGGGATATACATGGAGGTTTAAGTAATTTGGATAGTATTTAATGTGTCTTGAACATTTCTAATGCGCAAACATGTATTTTTAGAAAATTGCATACTGAAATAAGATTCACACAAAGTATTCAGTGTCCAGATCTTTAGCATAGTACTATTTAAAAATAGCTGTTTTGCAGAAAAGTAACATAAAACAATTTGCTTTTCAAAAGGTTCAAGAGTCTAGTACTGTAGAAAAGAGATGTTTTCTGGCCAAGCTTTTGTTAACTTAAGAGACAAGCATGTTGCATTTAAAGGAGCTAAAGCTTAAGGATTATTATAAAAGCTGTTTAAATTGTTAAAAACTGATAACATTGTTGAAGTGTCATGCGAGTCTTTGCAAACTATCTGCCACAATACAAATAACATCAATGTAGGAAAACATTCTGGATTTCAAGGCCAACAAGGGCACTGACAATCTAATTTACTACTAGTAATAACTACTTACTACTTCTAATAAACAGCATTTTCCAAACACTTTCTCTGCATCAGTAACTTCATTTGTTTATACTAGTCAAATGTGTATCATTTATAAACTGCACCTTTTTTTGGACTGTATTTAAGACCCATTCTTACTGCATACAGCACCACAGATGTGGACACTGATACATGAAATGAAATGATAATTGGGGAAGGAAACATTTCAGGCCAAAGTTTAGGATACATGGAGGGTGATCCGGTGAGATTTGAACTGCAGACTTATCATTAAATGAGTCCATGTCTTAATGACCTTGGCTACCCATAAATTGCAGTTCTTGAATTTTCTGTGATAACAGCTCTTCCATTTATTTTAATAGCATAGACATACTTGGGCTGCTTGGTTTTAGCCTGGCACTGTTGATAATTTAGCATTACCCAGAGAGCACTATATGAGGACAGTCTACTTCACTTTATTCTCGGTGCTCACTTGTGCAAAATTGGTTAGCTATTTAACCAAAGAATGCACTATGCAGATGACCCAACAGCAAAATGGAGAGCAAATTACTTACTAGACTGTGCTGATCTGGACAAAAACCTACAAACTATAGGCAACAAGAATGCACTACATTGTACTGTTAGGCAACAAATGAATTTGTCTCCAATGTTGGCCATTAAAAAAAGATAGCATAGCCATTTAAAGGTTATCTGTGAGTACTTCATATCAAATACAATGAAAAAGAAATACTGTTTGGTGAGTTTTCAAGAAGAAAGAAAATGAAATGTGAAGGTAGGAAAGTACTTAGTTTTCTGCTATTTAACTGCATTACCATATACTCCCCAATACAATTCAAAACTGCTTGAAAAGCTTAAGCAGCAGGAAGGGGGGGTTGCAAGTTATAATTTTAAAATAACCTAAAACTTATCAGTTGCTGTATAATATTAAATACAAAGCCAAATAGTATAGCATGTGTCTGATAACTTTAAAATTCTAAGGTCTACAATTCAACCAAGTTGGGCATGTTGTGAAAACTGCTAAAATATTGAATTTCAGGGAAAGAAACAAGCTTGTACATCATTGTTGTTAGTGAGGTTTCAGTAATCAGGTACATGTTCCATTTTAAACAAATACACAAATAGCAAATAAGCAATGGCCCAAGATTACTAGATTATGTAATTACCAGACTTGTAGTGTGTGACAGTAACATCTACAGTAAGGAATAAAACAAATGTCTATAACTATGACAAATGTGCATTAAGCGAGATTATCATCTGAAATTATAAAGTGCACCAAGCCGTTATGCTCCCATTAATGGGGTATTTTCAAATACAACAATCCAAGATCATTGCTGCTCTGAAAAATAAATGTAATAATGTATCGAAAAATAAAATTGCAATAAAACCTGAATAACATGCCTTCCATTTCATCTTTGAAGCTGGCATATTTTAAAATAGTTTGCAAATTAAGCCTCAACTATGTATATAAACAACACCTTCTAATACACCTTTCTTATTACCAATTAATCTTACAGTTATCTAAAAATGGAAGTAGGTCAACAGCAATATCCATCAAACGATTTTACTGATTTTACAAAATAATTTCTTCTTTTTCTTAATTTAAAAGAGTTTTCTATCTTTGATTACAGCTCACCTCTATCTGTACATCACTGCAGAGTTACCACTTCTCTTAACTGACATGTTAACTATTGCTTCCATAACACAGCTCTATTCTAACAGATAACTTTTAGTAAAGTATTTTATCCTTTAAAAATGTACGTTTTCTTACTTCTGAATTACATCCATAGGTCACAGAGGTAAACATTACATTATAAAACAAATTTATAGATGCAATCTTATAAATTACTTCCCTTGCTCTTTATGGCTACATTACACAGGTTTTAGAGCAAACATTTCAAAACAAAAACAACTCACAAGCATTAAGTCTTATCTATCTATTTAATTCACAAGTGACTTTGATACAAAAATACTGTTTTTATTTTCTTTTACTTTTAGTCACCCATGAAATCACAGTCTCAATGGCCCTTCCATATCCTACATACTTAAAAACATAGATTTTACTTTTAAATACTTCAAAAATAATAACCCCTCACAACTTCCTTGTAAGACTTATACAACATTCAACACAGCAGTCAATGTATTGCAAATAACATCATTCAAAACTTTTCTATCCATGAAATAAATTCTTAACTATCACACTATAAAAACTGAAATGTGAACCCTTAACTTTCCCTGTCCAATTAAAGTAATGGACTGTTTATGAATAAAGCATTTTTATACAGTAATTTCTATAATATTTATTGAAAATCAGCTAACCTTTTCACTGCTACATATTTTGCATAACCAGTTTGGCTACCTTGACCTTGTTTGACTATGCTGAAAGCCTTTTGCATAAACACATAATTTGTGACTGCACACTTGTATTATTTGTCTTATTTACATTTACCAATACAACTATTAGCTATGCTGAATATCAGCATGGCTACTAATGGTTTTCTGTGAATGCAGGACCTGTTTCTCTTATCTTGCATTCACAAAAAGTAAACAGAAGCTAAGTCAGCAGAGATAGCATGCTTATCAGCAAATGTGAACAAGACAAGTAACACTGGTATATAATGCCTATAGACAAGCATACTTTACGCATAAATAGCGAAGTCCAAAACTGTATTGGTATCTAAAATAAAGGCCAAAACAAGACCAAGGTCATAGTCATAAATCATCCAAAGTGACATACATGTCCGAGCAAAAAGATGTTGTCATCAGGGAAAAATCAAACCTTGCCACAGCTGATGTCCATGAAAGACACACTCCAAATGAGGGAGCAGTCATCAGCAATGAGGGAGTGGACCATGCATGACTACTGTATTGTTGATTAGCAGTGAAAGGGTTAAGACTTATTATTTTCTGTTGTATTCCATGATGGTCTGATTATAAGAGCTAAATAACTTGGCAGCCTTACCTTGTTTGATGTGTATACCTTTTAAATATGATAACTATGAGAAATTTTTTCAGGCAATTTTATTTTTAAGGTATTCTCAAACAAAACAAGGCTGATATTACCAACAAGTTGTAGTACCATTATGCTAAAAGCTTTTGAGTTGTATATTTCTATACATTTAGGAAATCAAACAGTTATTGTATATAGTCTTTGTTTTAAAAATTTGTAATTCCTTCATAACAGTAAAATACTGATAGATACCTAATGTATAAAACTAACATAGACATGTAATAATTTCAGCAGTATTCCTACTACATAGTAAACATCAGCAATGATAGTTAAACATTTTTAGGCAAGATTTTATTGCATGCAGTAAAATAATTGCTATGAATGTATATCATAAGTGTCTGAGGAAGAAAAATAAATGAAATGACAAGTTCTTGAATGAGAAGATAGAGGAAACAAAGTCAGTTATAATAAACTTGTAATTCAAAATGCCATATTGAAAATGAGAAAGCTGTAAAATTGTTTGTGCTGGCCTACAGAATTTTACATAATAGTAAATGTACTTTGCAAACAATTTCCAATACATTAACACTAGGAATGCTATCACATTATTAACTGAGAAAGTTTGGAATGTTAAAAAGACAGAGAGAAGACAAAGGGGGCTTAGAAAGGATTTGATCCATGAATGATAGTTAAACTTTATATTAGAAACATATTTATAGACTCACAACTGATTTTTAGGCACATCAAATAATCTGTGCCTTTGTGTTTAACACGATCTGTACACCCATCAGGCACAGCCTAAGTGAACAAAGTTCTAAAGTGCTATACAAGTGCTAATTAAAACTAATAATCCAACTTATTAAGGAAGGGTTCCTTTGTTAAGGCCAGGTTAAATTATTATTCCAATCAAAATGCATTAACACTTTTTATTAAGTGAATAAAAAATATGGAGAGCTTGTCACTTATATGTAGGAATTCAGTATATTGTATGTACATAATTCAAAGTGCAACAATATTAAACATACTATAACGAATGTCAGAGCATTATTTCTGTTGGCAAGTGATTCTCCAAATAAGCATACACTTAATTGTTCTGAGCACCAGAGATAGTTGCTATCTACATTTAAGAGCAACAATCAAAACTTTCAGCCACACAGAAAAGTCTGCAGTGTATCAACAATTATTAAGCATAACTGCATAGGGTGCCCTGCTTGCTACCAAAGCTGAATAATTTTAACATCAATGAAGATACTGCAATAAAATGGGATTTACCTTATTTTTTGAGAAATAGGATGAAATCTTAATATGTGCTACAAAAAGTCATCATCTGTATTTAGACAGCATTGAAACCAGGTTATTTGTATTTTGAAAAGTCCTTGCCAATACATCTGCTGTTATTGCTTGAATTTCTTCAATGACATTCACTTCCAAGGCCTATGGTTTAGGTACATATTCCCATCCCCTTAAGCATTTTAATCTGTGAAAAATCTTTAATGAGGGATGCCACATACACACAGGATCCAGTAAAAATTTATGATGGTTTCTGAAGTAACGTAAGTTGAACCTTAATGAAGCTATGTTTTATTTTGCAATTGAAAAGCGGTACTGTTATTTATTAATGCAAAAGAACAAATATAACTGAATAAAATTTAGCTTTTGAAAATATCACCCAAAAGAGGCATGTCAGAATGCAGAATCTTGAGGCCTGGTCTGAACTGCATGTTGCAAAGCCTGTTCTTTGGCCTATGTATGGTCCAGTGATTTCCTCTCAACTTAAGTTTTGAAGATGATACATTCATTCTAAAATTGTTTGCTCTCAACAAATATGTTATGAGAGGGAATTTGCTCATGAAATATCTCAGAATATACATTGTGTAGAAATTTGTGTTTTGCTCATTTTAAAAATAATCTTCATGGAAAAATGTATGGTGCATTTAACACAACTTCAATACAGTTGAAATAACACTGAAGCAAATTCTGCCAACCTAAAAATGTCAGTTATAACATAAGAGCTGAAGCTTTCCTGATGGCATAGCATTAAATTTTCTTGGGCTTCTAGCCAGGTAAGTTGATGATTTGAAACCAACATTTTGAAGGTGTTCATCCTCTTCATCTTCAGGAAAAACTGATGAAAGTGGACATCTGGGTCTCCATATTTATAGTACCGGGAAGAAAATCATGCAAACCAATTGAGGCAGTATTTTATATCACGACATTGTAAATGCCAGAGTGATTGTAGTGTAAATTAGCATTATTGTATGACAATGATTTAAGATGTTTGTTAATTATAAGCATTGTTAGGAAATAAGTTTACACGGCCTCACTGAAACTGACAATAGGAGCGGGTAACAATGTAGCGAGGGGGTGAGTTGTTTATCAATTATAAGAGACAAACAAATGACGTCAGAGTAGCGCGCTTTTCTGTAGAAATGGAGGGAATATCTTCCCTAGAGCATATGTGTTCGTAATTTTGATTGGATATAATAGACGCTAATGTTGGCGCGCTTTATTAACCAATAGCAGCTCGATTATAATCTTTAGGCATATTGGGGTGAGGGAGTATAAATTATGAAGCCAGAGACAAGTATCGCACAGTTCAACAGAATCATCCATGGGTTACACGTCGCGCAGTTCAACAGAATCATTCACGAAGTACACGTTACGTAATTCTACAGAATCTCTCGCGTCGTAAAGCTAGTTACAAAAATGTGAAATACTCAAATTAATAATGTGCAGCAAATAGGTGATTATAGTTACATTTGAAAATATAACAGTTTCAGTCTGGCGTCTATCAAGAGTACATATGTGAAATTAATGAAGTGTGATGGCAATAAAAGTGTAAAAACAAATTCTTTTATCAGTGTTATCTTTTAGTAACATCCTTTCCGTTTACACACCCTGTTCAAGAGATTTGCTCGACTGAGTAATAATAGCTAGCCGGAGGACAAAGAACCCAAAATTCAAAATAGTAAAACAATAACAGGCACTCAGCAAATAAGATAACACAAAGTTACCGCGACACAATGAGATTTCAGTTTCACCCTGGCACTATAAATATAGAGATCCAGATGTCCACTTTTATCAGTTTTTCCTGAAGATGAACAGGATGAACACCTTCAAAACGTCAGTTTCAAACCATCAACTTACCTGGCTAGAAGCCCAGGAAAATTTAGAGTTAACGTCAGATTTGTTTACCAAACACTGTACAATGCACACTTTCTCAATATAACCATGAACCAAACATCATTGAAGAAATTCAGGCAAAGCAACAGATGTGCTTGCAAGGACTTCACAAAACACTGCTAGGTTCAATCCTGTATGGATGCAAATAATGGGCAACTGCTGCACGTTATACAGTCACATTTCTCACAAAATAAAGTATGTCCACTAACAATTTGCTGCAGTATTTTCTTTGGTGTAAGAATTAGAAGTACTATATTTGGTAGAAATGGCACACCTAATACAATCAAGATTAGTTTCCTCTTTGAAGGGCCATCAGGAGCTTTTAATGAAAATGTATTTTATAATTGGTAACTTCGATCTCATTAAAGGCATTTATTATCTGCTAGTATACCTCTAATGTAGAAGAAAGTTTAGTAAAGCTAATTGATTTTTGTTCCTCTTAATAAGGTTGATAAATATGCAACATCTATTCATATTATCCACACCAAGATTGCTTACCTAGAAGGTTTTCTTCACATGGAAAATGCCAATGCTGATTAGATTTGGGGATCATAGAAGTTGAGGATTGGTGCTATTGTTAACGCATTAAATACTACAAGTGACTTAAGTTATTTAAATTTGACATGCATGGGTCGGCAGGCCAATTAAGTAGCTTAAGATCCAAGTATGGAAGTATTGTTGAGCAACTTTGTCACTACTGTTTCTACTTAACCAGGAACTTTCAGATATAACAACTAAAGTATGCAACAGCTGTACTGCCATCTCTTAGGTTTATTCTTAGCATGAAAAAGGAGTAATTAGCACATGTGCTGGGAATCCATTTACTCTTTATTATTTTTTGTTTTGTGTGCATGTTGCAGTGCTCCAGTCCTAAAGGCGGTAGTGGTAGGAAATAAATTCTTCAATCTTGGAATTTCATTTTCTAAAACTTTTTTGGTGTAGGAGTTAAGTTGATATGAAAACACACATATACAGAGAAAATTAGAGATGTAATTAGTTTGCTTTTGCACATGTGTTGCACTGCCTGTAAAGCACAGCTTTAAGACAGTACCTGCAGGAAAATGGATTCTTTCAATGATGAATTTCATATTCCTTGAGTTTTAGTTCAGGAACGAGCTTTGTATATTCACATTCATATATGCAGAAGGCTGGGTCATTTAAATCCGTAGGCTGTGATAAGTACCACAATACATGGCTGCTACAGAAGTGTTAATTTCATGCAACTCAATGACCTAGAGCAATTGCTTTGCACCCATATTTGCATATGCTTACACTTTGTAGCTCCTGCTAATCCTCTGCACTGCTGAAAAGTAAAATATAGACAAATTACAGGTTCCTTGTACATCTGTTGTGCAACATATGAAGCTGATGTAATTCATTATGTTGCAACCTGAATTATACATTTTGGACTTTCTTATATTACATGAGGTGATGCTGAATATTTCTGCTTTATTGTTCTGGGAATTACTCCATAAGCTTTTCTGTAATATTATCAATGTAAATGTTTTCTCATTTCTTCATTATTTTAATCCATTAATTTATATGCGATTTATTTAGGGAACATATTTTAAAGCTGCCTGAGCTCTATTTCTCTCCTGTAGTCAATATCTAAACTGGTACCTAAGAAATGGCAATACTAATATCTCATAAAACTGAAGCACACAATTGCTGGCTTTTCATTTAAAAATCAGTCAGCAATTTTGAAGCTTTTTTCTATGAATTAAATTACAAGCCCTTCAAATAGAATACTACTCTATTAACATCATATGGAATGCCTGCAACGGTACTAAATCATGAGGCTTAAAAATAGAATGGCTGCAGCAGAGAACTTACTGTGTTGTACAATTCAAGCATTATTAAACCAATAAATCTGGTTATATGGGTTTTTGGAGCATTTCTAACTCTGTACAAGGAAATATTTCCTTCTCTAGCATAAGACCATTGTTTATAAAATGGTACTGTACTTATTTAAGCTGCATTTGTGGTTGCACTGCCCATCTTAATACTGAAATCTAATTATTACTGATTTACAACCTTTAAGTGGCAAGAATATTACATTGACGGGCAAAATTGGTAATACAAAGTGATTTACAGGGTCTTTCATAAGTAAGAAATAATGTGAATATAACTAAAATTAACTCATTTTTTAAAAAAATGCTTGGACATGACAAATTTAATATTTTTAAAGAAAAATGTTATATAAAAGATACATTTCAGCCATTATTGTATAGTGTGTGACATCATTGACAAAAAGTTTAAATGGCAGCAAGGGGGCAAAGATAAGTTATCTATTAGTTGCATGAATAATTTAATTTGTTTCATACAAAAGGCTTGGCTGCTTTGGGAACAGTTTAATTGTTGGTTGTTTAACAATTTTCTCGCAATTTACCCAACTACTGCAACAAATGTAATTCTAATGATTTAATAAGGTGTTCAAAATGCTCCACATTTACAATCTGGCAGTGGTCAAGTCAAAACTAGAATTCTTGTTGAACATTTTCAGTCGCTCTTGATGGTATGTTTCTGCATTCTTTCCTGATCGTCATTTTTAACCCTTCTTATTAGTAGGCCTTGTAACAAGACTCTACAATTCAAATATTCTCATATACAGTAATCAAGTGGAGAGAGATCTGTTCTCACAGTAATCAAACCTTCTGTAATTGTTCATGCATTTAAATAAGATTACTACCTTTCAGAAAAAAATATGTTGCCACTTAAAATTTTTATGAGTGTCACACCCTGTGCAATAATGGCTAAAATTTAGTGTTCACATCACTATTCTGCTCATATCTTTTACACGGTTCTTTTAAGGTTTCATTATATATTTTTCTTTAAATATATCAATTCTTTGATGATCTTATCCAGAAATATAAAAATTATCCAAATATTTTATATTTGTGCTGTTTTACCTCTCCATAAATAAACATTACTTATATAACAAAAAAATTATTGTCTTTTCCCATTAATCCCAATGAAATTATTGTTATATACATTATTTTCCTTTTATATTATTTTGGGGGGGGGGAGAAAGAGAAAGAAGAAAAAAAAAGGCACACTGATTAACATACGTTACCACTGGTGATACACCTCTACTGGTTTAGCTTTTTAAGTATGAGATTTTTGCAATGAATGAGGCATTCAAATATTGCAAATGTAATATAATATGGCATTTCAAAAACTCTACAAATGCCAGAAATAACTTTTTTTTTTTAAATTAATAAGGTGGGGAAAAAGCTGCTAATGAGTGTATATAAAAAATGTAAAATACTGTTAAACAATTTTGGAAAGAAGGAAAGCCCTTGATGCAATCCTAAGGGTCCTTAAGTGGGATTACTGCAAACAAGCATCACTTGATTAAGCTTTTTTCTGAGTTATTAAATATTCAAAATGAATTTACATCATTGTAGTTTAGCTTCTATATCAAAAGCTTGCTGCATATTCCTGCTGTACAATTTAGCAATTCTTTTATCAGAACTTTCACTGCCAACCCCATAAATGCTAATGTTATTCATGTGAAGTTGCCTGTCAAACCAAATACCTTCTATCAACAACACGGAAACATCTGATTTCACATGCTGTCATTAACAAAAAAAAACTATGAAACTGACAAAATGTGAAGAAAGAAAAGAAGTAAAGAAAAAAATAAGAATAAATTCCATGGAGGTTGCATATTCATTTTCAAATTCTAAATGTTAACTTTAAAATACAACAAAGGAAATACTTTACTTATTGACATGAAATATGTTAGAAACACAAATTATGTTGAACTAGCATGGTATTTCAGGTAATTTATGGAGGAGAATCGCAAACCCTATGATATTAGTACTCACTATTACTATAATAACAGGAATTGAGTTATGCAGTACTGCTTTAAATTGAATTTCACTAGTTTATATCCAAAAGATAAAGGCTATTTAAATAACAGCTGTATGATATTGCTTCTTCAGCGACTATGTACAGAATTGGCAATAAGGCTAACCAGCATCATCTGGTACCTTGGGTTGCAGAACCCATTCCAGTATGACAATAATGTTACTTAAATGGGACTTGTTTGCACAACTATCAATGCTATCAAATCCAGTCATTTCATAAAATAAACTGCTGTTTTAAATATATGTATTTCTTTGCATGAAATAGAATTAACTTAAAAATATCTGCTCCAATTAGTATAAATACATTAGCTCTTTGCTATGGTATGAGGGTAGTATCTATCCCTAGAATTCTGATGGGCTTTAGTTCAGAATAAAAGCTAAACACAAAAGAGATTTAAAGTTGCATTATAAAGGAAAAAGAAACCTTTGAATGAGCAAGTAGCATAGACAGATAAAAGTTACTTAAAGGTGCAAGAATCGTAGCAACAATTTTTCTCAGGATTTCTCTGTGTTACCAATAGAAGTTATTTGGTGTTAACATGTGCAAACAGCAAAATGGAATACAGGCTGCCCTCTGCCTCCTCAGCAGGCATATTCTGTGACACATGGCATGCACCATGGATATAAAGAATAAATAATATTTATCAAGAAAATCTAACTGCTTTCAAAAATATGTTATCCTTGTATTTAATTACTAGATTCTTTGGTACCATTTTCACTTGAATATGCCATTTTTGAGCTGTTTTTTATATATACTTTTAAACAATTAAAGCAAAATTTTTTTTATAAAGTATCCTGATCTTAGAACTTTAAAGGAATACCATCCTCTAGTATAATGATATGATTATGGATTTGTAACATTAATTTTACAGCCTTCACTTTACTTTTTTTTCTATATAAAAATAATAATAGATGCAGATGGTATTTGCATACAGCAGAGATGTACACAAATGAACTACTAAACATTAGCATCCTGGGTGCAAATTTGTCTTTATTTTCTAAAAAAGTGCACTATAGATAGAAGCCATTTCATTAAATATGAAGCAATGCATTTACAATCCATTTTCAATAAAAAATTCATTTTATTTTATCCACAATGAGGCATATAAGATTTTAGAAATGCATATTCTTTATATCTGATTTGGATTACTGATCCAGATCACATTAGTACCTTTTCATTTCCAGTTTGTGGTTATTTCTTAACGTAACTATTATGTATAACCTGTAGCTATTTCAGTATTCTTATTTAATTTGCATTCGATGATGTGTATTAAACATGTGCAGCTTTAGTTTTAATAAAACTATTTTGTATGAATGTGGTAGCACTACAGCTCGAGAATGTCAAGTTCTGCCAGCAGAAATTAGTGATTAAATATTATCAGTGCTAATATTCAATATAATCTGCTAAAATTGTCTTATTCTGCTTATATGAGTAAGCAAGATTAACTATACATGAATTAATAAAACAATACATTTCCATTTCTCATTAAATCCTGTACATCGTTATAGTATGAAATTTCATTTAAGAACTGTCAATTTTAAGAATTAACACGGCCTGGCATTCAGTTTAATTACAGTAAGTTCTCTTAAGTTCAACAATTCCATGCACTATTAAAGCCAATCACATTCTAGATTAGTAGCATATACATGTTTTTAACATGGCCTAACTTTTTTTTATAAACTCTTCCTCAAATATGTAATATACTGCCAGGGGTGACAAGAACTAAAACACATTACATGTAAATTTAACTGGAATTAACAATACTCAAGTCCTCTGAGGACTTAATGAATAGTAGAATTGATGAAAAGCGTAAAACTAAACAACACTATCAGAAGCAAACATTCACATTATGAACTCCACATGGACAAATGACAGAGTTAAAACGTATAAAACCCAACATTCCAACCACACTCCAGGTTAAATTTACATTTACACATTAATTACAGAAGCATTTTACATTACAATCATTAAGTTAACAAAATATAGGTAAGTAAATATTTCAGACAAGTTTGTGTTTTTTTAAAAAATCAGATTTGTACTTTCTTACCATTTTTCCCCGCTAGAAAAAAGTTTACTTTTTTTATCTACGATAAAAATAAAGCGCTAGGACTTTTGAGGAAGAGTAGGATATACTGTATACTGAATTGGTACATCAGGGAAAGCTTGTTGGTACTCTTTGGATTGCAGAGCAGTTTTATGATTCTGATCTTGGCACATTTTTTGAGAGTCCCTTCAAAGCGCTCACTATGGCCTGGAGCACATTGGGATTTAATAGTGACAAGACATGGAAAGTGAGTGACTAGGTCTGAGAGACCAGTAAGCAGAATACGATGCCACATGTAATGAAAGCTGTAAGGAAAAGTACAAATACTTCTAACAGTATAACAACACTCTAAAAGCAAACTGTGAACAAAGAACATTAAGCCATTTTTCCACCTTACAGCTATCATGGTTAGTGAACAAAAAACATTTACAATGAGAGTCTCTTGTGTGCATTTCACCATACCTCTATCACATTATCTCTTACTACATATGTATCCAGTTTTATTTATTCAGTGCTCTTATATTCAACAATATTCACAATGCAGAGCAAATGATGAAAAGCGAATTTAAAGCTTCCATTTTCAAGAAAGCTTCTTCAGCACAACCCGATCACTATCATAAAAAATCCCTTCAGCAGTTACTTCTCTTCAACATAGAATCATGTGACATTTGAGTTAATGCTGTAGTTAGGGTATTCACTGTGTTGGCAAATATACATTTTGAGAACATGCATAAAGTACAAGAAATTATGTGGTAGAGCACACAATAAAATTTCCTAAATGTTCAACTCCATCAGAGCAATAATAGTATTATAGATTATAGTCACTGGAAGAAAAACAAAGAAGATACATTTGGGACTTGAAGCTCTGCCGGCATTGGTGATTAATGATTTGTTCTCGGAAATCAGCCAAGTCACTGTTAGGCTACTCTCCAAGGTTTTAACGACCCATCTGTTGCCATATCAGGGAAACTGCATTTCCTGATGATGGCAACAGAGTGGACCATCGAAAGCTTGGAGAGTAGCCTAACACTAACCTGGCTGATTTCCCTAGAACAAATCATTAAGATACATTTGAAAATTGTAATGAGGTAATGAGGCTAGCAGGGGCAAAGGAATCTTTTAATACAAAAAGAAACATTCTGGGTCCCATGAACAATTAGTAGATCAGAGGAGCGTTTTTATGTACAGAACACTTTGGAAACTTGGACACAGCGATGAGGTGTGCACAAATGGTTGGAAGCATTTAAAGTATGGATATGGAAGAGAATGGTGCTTAAGAAATAGAAAGTCATGATGCTGTTTTAGAAATCATTGGTAAAGGAAGAACAACACTGAAAACGATCAGGAAGAGGAAAAGAAATTTTCTGACATCAAAAGAACCTGCTTGCTAAGAGCTGAATTGGATGGAATGGTGAATGAGAAAAAAGGTTTGAACTAAAAGCAAGATACCGGTTGATAAGACAAAACAAATATTCTTGTGCAGATAAGGACAGGAAAGCAGAAAAGAGGGAATAATGGTGGAGGCTGGATTATTGCTGAAGAAAACTAGAGAGAGAGCTACGACTGAAAAAGTGATTAAAGTAAACAATTTCTAATGAAAATGTAAACTGTTATACCTAGTGGAACACACTTACAATCCATTCTGTAATAAAATGAAGCACAGAATTCATTTGGTTTTATTTGTAACAACAAAATTTGAACAAACTGACTGCTGTGGTACCAAATGCTAGCAAGTGCAAGCAGATTAAGTAGTTGGTTTGTAAATGCTGAAGCTTAAATGTGTCCCATGACATTCTGAAACTTTAAAATAATGAAATAATTTCCAACTTGTACTATTAAACCCAAAGCCCCCTTTTAGTGGACGGTTATAATACATTTCTAAATAAATACTTCCAAACACAATCATTTTGGTTTTTTGAGGTTTTATTTTCCTCAGTCTCATTTTTTTAAAATTTATGGATGCTCTTCAACTGCTGTGGTCCTTAGCGCACCGTTCTATATTGGGCGTGAAAGACCGGTAATTTTGCTCAGAGGCCTCTTTATCAGGCTTGAGGTTCTTTTACGTGCCGGAAATGTATGACACGGTACCACCAGCTTTACTTCCCTTCCAAAGGAAGCTATGCTAAGGATTTTTATGTCCGAAAAATCCATCGCCCTCCGCCGGGTTTGAACCCGCAACCTTGGGAACTTGAGGTAACCACTACACCACAGAGGATGACACAGAAGACAGTGGAGATGTCAATTGTTAGGCGCAGATTGCTTTATGCTCCAAGCATTAAGAATAAGCATGGTATTTTAGGTTGGAGGAATGCAAGTACAGCAAGAAGATAACCTGTCTTTATCCATTCTGACATGTGTGCTTATCTCATATAAACGGCAGGTAAGTATGTAGGCCACAAATAGCTAATAGACATTCTTCTAATGTTTGGATTTGAATAATGTTTAATGCCCACTCTTACTACATGTGGCACCGCAGGCAGTAACACTGGTGATACATGAAATGAAAACTGGGAAAGGAAATGTTCAAGACCTGAATTAAGGGTAACTCCCCAGTATTTGCCAATTACTTATTTTTTTAATAGTTTTTAAAGCCCATACACACTGCACACACACCACATGCAGTGGAAACTGATAATGCATGAAATGACTGAGAAATGAAATTTGAAAAGGAAACATTCCAGCGCTAGATAGATAGATAGATAGATAGATAGATAGAAAAAAGAAAGAAAGAAAAAAACCTTCAGTCAGGGAGGACGGTCTTGGCAGGATTTGAAGAGCAGACCTCCCCTCATGAGTCTGTGCCTTAATGACCTCTATCCATGTCAATATTTGCCACTTACAAGGACTGAGGAAAAACCTGGGAAAAAAACCTCAGTCAGGGTGGATAGTCCTGGTGGATATGAACCAATTCTAATGCTTATAAGCCTCAAGTGCATGAAAAACTGTAAATATTGAGTGAATTTCAATGAGAAATCGCTCATTTCTATTTTCAAAATGCCTCCTCATAACTGCGCTTATTTGTACATAAGTGTAAGAAAAAACTGTGCATGTAGGAAAGAATTATAGAGCAGTTGTAGACTGTTAGAAACAATGATATTTCAGTTATGAACAAGAATGGAATTAATTGTTCTTCCACACAAACCGTGTGTTGGACAAGGTTGGAAAGGTAGAATCAGACGATTGAAAAATTCAATGCCATAGCTGGGATCTGAACCACGGATCTCCCGGTCCCTGTCCAGTTGCTTTAACCACTGAGCTACCATGGCAACATGCTGGCATGCCATTAAATTCTCTGACTGATTCGCATTTTTCCCAGTAAACCACAAGGAGATCTCAAATTGTATTGAGATGACATACGCAATGGTGACTTACAATGTTGTAAGTACTTGAAGTCCCGGGCTTCATAGCTTCAATCACTATTAGGTCAATTAATGGAATTAATTGTTCTTCCACACAAGTCGTGTGTTGGACAAGGTTGGAAAGATAGAATCGGATGACTGAAAAATTCAATGCCATAGCTGGGATCTGAACCACAGATCTCCCGCTCCCTGTCCGGTTGCTTTAACCACTGAACTACCATGGCAACATGCCGGAATGCCATTAAATTCTCTAACTAATTCACATTTTTCCCAGTAAACCACAAGGAGATCTCAAATTGTATTGCTCTAACCACTGAGCTACCATGGCAACATGCCGGCACGCCATTAAATTCTCCAACTGATTTGAATTTTTCTCGCTAAACCACAAGGAGATCTCAAATTGTATTGAGATGACATACCCCAATGGCAACTTACAATATTGTAAGTACTTTAAGTCCCGGGCTTCATAGTTTCAACCTCTATTAGGTCAATTAGTGGAATTAATTGTTCTTCCACACAAGTCGTGTGTTGAACAAGGTTGGAAAGGTAGAATCAGACGACTGAAAAATGCCATAGCTGGGATCTGAACCACGTATCTCCCGGTCCCTGTCTGGTTGCTTTAACCACTGAGCTACCATGGCAACATGCTGGCATGCCATTAAATTCTCTAACTGATTCGCATTTTTTCCGGTAAACCACAAGATCTCAAATTGTATTGAGATGACATGCTCAGTGGTTAGAGCAATCGGACGGAGACCGGGAGATCTGTGATTCAAATCCCGGCTTGGCATTGAATTTTTCGGTCAACTGATTCTACCTTTCCAACCGTGTCCAACACACGGCTTGTGTGGAAGAACAATTCATTCCATTAATTGACCTAATAGTGGTTGAAACTATGAAGCCCGGGACTTCAAGTACTTACAATATTGTAAGTTGCCATTGGGGTATGTCATCTCAATACAATTTGAGATCTCCTTGTGGTTTACCGAGAAAAATGCGAATCAGTTGGAGAATTTAATGGCATGCCAGCATGTTGCCATGGTAGCTCAGTGGTTAGAGCAACCGGACGGAGATCAGGAGATCCGCGGTTCAAATCCCAACTATGGCATTAAATTTTTCAGTTGTCTGATCTACCTTTCCAACTATGAACAAGAATGTTTTCTCTTGGATATAACATTTGAATTGCAGAGAGTGACACACAAGATACTACTGTACATATGAAACATAATGAAAGCTATGGTTCCACTTAGAGATATATGTTCTCAGTATTTCTGATAATTCCATTATAGCTGCAGTGTACAGATCCAAAGGATGTTATGCTTAAAGGGAGAATTGTAGGCTATTTAAGAACATTTTAAATAACACTTATTAACAAGACTCCATTGAAAGTGGTTATAAGAAAAAAAAATGACTTTAAACTGTCCAGATTTTTGTGATATTGCCTAATAAATAAATATTATTTTAAAGTTACATAAACACACATTTTCCATCCTGGTTTAAGCACATTAATAAAAGCAATTTCCCAGCATTTTTCATATTAATTTTTAGATTTTAAAGCCTGCATAGATTTTAATGCATTAGTATACCAAAGATGTATATCTTAGCTATCTTTCAAATAATTCATTGGTGCTTTAACAGTCAATATATTTTATACTAAATTTCTTTCATAACACAGATATGAGTGTGGATGATAATAGAAACAAACTTTATTTGATAGTATAAGTAAAACATAAATTTGTCTATTTAACAGTTGGATTATACTTTGCTATTTTCACATTCGTTGAATGCTGGCTTAGTTGAACATCAAATAACTTTTATTTACAAAACTGTGTGTTTAAGACATTTTTATTGAATTCAACCTGCTCATATAAAATGTTGAAGATTGCCTAACTGTATCGAAAAGAATATATAAAATAAGATTATTTATTGAGAGCTGAATAATTGCAAAATGATGTATGTTAAGAAACCAAAAGACAGAGCTTCAACTGTGAAGCAAACTGCAGTGAAAAGATTCTGACATTGCAGCATAGCATAATCAAAAATTTGTTCCTCCATCAAATGCATATTAAGGCTGAGGTTTTCCAAAACAACTTTCATTTGTTCTAATGGTAAAATGAAAAGTTAGTAAACCCTTTTACACTCATTCAAAAAGTGACAATGCCACAGAAAAGAAAAAGATTAAAAATGTTGTTTAAAAAATAAAATACTGTTAAGACTTTGCATTTATTTTAAACATTGTGCAATGAAAATTTGGTATTCCCTATTCTTTTATGCTCTACAAAAAAGTGGCAACACCTTTAAAATGTGGCTTAAAAATGCTACACTGTTAAGTTTGCATGAAAAAAATAAAAAATTTAATGTCAGAATTTGTTTAAAAATCATCAATTATGTACATTGTTTTGCAATTCGAAAGCACACCTTATGGATTATGGCTACAACTTTAAAGGAACAGTATAAAAAGGAGTGAAGGGAATCAGAACAATGTACAGTATTGCATTTTAAAAATATCACAGACGAAGTTGTCAGTAGTAATGTGTAACAAAACACATTTCTGTAGTTTAAAATTTGTGTACTGAGAGAAAAGAATGAACAAATTTGATGATTCCAGTTGATCAGATTGGTTGACATTCTGATTTCTTATCCCAGGAATCCTGGGTTTCATTCTAGGATGGTAGAAGGGGAACTTCTTTGTTTAATCAGAGTTATTACCCTCTATTGAGTCTGGAAGTATGAAGTGAAAGTGAATGAGCATGTGTTTCAACATGTTACATATCAAATCAGTGTTTACTTAATCAAATGAAATGAGTTATGTGCATGAATGTTTGTTTCTAAAACACAAGCTACCAGTAGCAAAGGCAGGTGCACATTATGTATATATAAATAAAATAAATAAAAATCATTACTGTTGCAGATTTTAGTGAATTAGATTCAGAATAAGCCACTGACGTTCCCCTACCTGCCTCATGGCACAGTAGACACAGTGAAACAGGCACAAGAGACTCTTCCATGTGCTAGTGCAAGATCAACTGAACTTGGAGTTCTTCTTAGATATAAATAATACTATGCAATGTGATTGCCTAATGGAGAGCTTTATGCACTCCTAAGCAATCATGTCACTCATTTTCCCAACTTGGTATTTAATGAACGGGGCTTGAAAAATGTGCAATGCTTACATTTAGGAGAAAAAGCCCTAGAGCTGCACACTCAAATGCAATGAAACTGTCTAATAAAATTTGTACTTGATAATGGCAATCAAGAAGCATACTTTTCAAGCCCCTTCTTTGCCATGAACCATAGTATGATGCTTAGTCTCTCCGTGCCCTTTTTGCTCTGACACCCATTACACTTACATCAGATTCCAGTCCTCCTCTTCCCTTTTTGCTCACCTGTACTTGGGATTGTGCTGTGAGCTGCAGCGATATAGCATGAGTGTTCAACTTTTCTGCGAGTAAGAGATCTTTCAAACCTTTCATCTTCTGACTATGTAGAGTTAATCTTGGTCTTCCAGAAGCTTTTAGATCATCTCCTGCAGTGCTGCCGCTGTCCTCACTCTTTGGTGCTGAGATGTCTTGAGTTGATGGACCAGGTATGTGATTCCCATTGGTTGTTACCACGGCTGTGGTGCTGGATTCAGAAATAATGCCACTACTGCCACCTCCCACAAATGGCTCTCCATCACCCTGGAGTAAGAACTCTGGGTTCAGGAGTTTCTCCCCACAGGCAGCTGTCAGAGCTGCAATACTTGGGTGAGGTACTGGTTCCTTCTTTTCCCCTTGCAGCACCTTTTTTTCAGCCTCCTCACCAATTACTTTGGATTCCAAGCTGCGGATTATATCCCTTGTGTTGTTGCTACCTCCACCTAAAGAACAGGTGCTAACATTATTGAAGTACCTTTGGAGCATTTAAAAGCAGTGTAGTCTTTTTAAGGCTAGCTTATTATGGATATTTTGAATCAGCAATGAAATAGGGTCTCATTTTTTTAAACAATTCAGTAACCACATTTTTCTGTTACAGAAAAAAATCTGATGTTCCATTCACATGTCTTTCTCTAGCCTCCATCATTTATTAGTGGGTTTATTATCAATAGTTTATACAAACTATTCTTACAAAAGCTTATTTTTCTATCTGTTTCATTTTAATCTAGATAAATCCTTGCAGAAATAGATTACATATTTCATTATAGATACAAAGGGAATAGTGACAGTCAAATGATTAATAACTGAACACTATATGCTGGCATTACAATTCCATTACCCTTTCCGTGCAATCACGAGAAACAACTGAATATCAATAGGACTTTAAAAGAATGACAAAGTTTTGAACAACTCAAACCATTAACCTCTTAACATACCTATTACTTTACAATGTGATGGCTCTTTTTTCACATTTTTTTTATTGACAAAAATAAATATTCCATTAAGCACAATAATGATAGAAACAATGAAATTAATTTTTAAGAGCTTAACAATGGACATTTTAATCTCTGAATATTCCCTAGATTAAAAACAGCATATTTGTGATATGCTTAACCTTTTGCTGAAATTACATTTACAAATCGAATCCTGGACATTGAAGCACTAAGAAATGAATAGCAACACTAAATACTAAATGTTAGAACCACTGTTTATATGTTTGTGGCTGTGTGAAATACCCAAAAGCAAGGTTCAATACAAAAAGCTACACCACAATCATTTCACATGTATCTTGATTCCCTCCGTGTCTTTTTCCCTCTGGCATCATGCACACTGCTGCACATCCTTGTTGGGTTCTGCTTCTTCTTGGTGGGAGGAATTGCAGATGGAAAGTGACGTCCAACAATTTGCGTTAGGGTTGCTTTTGCTGATGGATGGCCCACTGCTTTTGGTGAAAATTCCTCCTTCTGATGTTTGGCAATGAGTTGCTCAGAAACAGCCATGCGAAAGTCGAGGGCATTGTGCTTTCCTCCATGCTTTTTAGTTCCATTTATACCCCACCTTTAACTGCATTGGTCTTATCGGCGACCTTTCCTTTGGAACTTACTGCCTATTGGCAATGGTGTTAACTTGTGTAACTTGTTGCGTTTCTTGCACTTTGGGTATTTTAATCATTAGATTACACATGCGCATTCACACTCGCATTCATACCTCCAGACTCTGGGGAGAATAGGGAATAATCTTGGCTAGAGAGAAATTTCCACTCCCCAGTCGGGAATTGAACCCGGGACCCCTCACACAGCAGGCAGTTGCTCTATCGACTGAGCTACAGGGCCACTTCCATGTTTTTTGAACAGGACAAAAGCATTCCATATTGCTAATTCCAAGAGGTGAAAAAATATCTTCTTATAGTACTTTTTGCCCCTCTTGCGTGGCAATGGATTGTTTGCAATGTGCTGATCTACTTTATCCACACCTCCCATTGTATCGTTATAAGCAAATCAGCCACTGGTTTTATAATATCTTTGTTTCTTAATTCCCGTGTCTGCATTTCTGCACTGTGGATAGTGGACAACATGCAGAAGTCTCTTTTGTCTTTCCATTTCAGCGCAGTTTACCTTGCTGGAATGCCCTTTCTTTAGTTTTTTGATACAAAAAGAAGGTGGCATTTCTTTTCTTGTTGGATGCACAGTGCCATACATATGTTCTTTTTGTTAGCAGGTCAGCAAGCTGGGGAAAACTATAATAGTTATCTATAGTCAAGCAGTATACCATGTTTAAGTTCATAATTTGTGATGACATTGGCAGATCTTTGTATTCTTCTTCGAATTTAGTGTCCTTGCCTACGTAAATAATTATGGACCAAACATATCCAGTAACTGACTCACACAACATGAATGTTTTGATGCCAAATGTAGCTCTCTTGAGTGGCAGATATTGGATCTATTCCAGTCGTCCTTTATATAACATCAAGTTTTCATCTATGGTCACGTCCCTTTCTGGAACACAAATACTTCTAAATTTAGCTGATAGGTGGCTCACAATAGGCCATACTTTACTCAATTTGTGTTGTGAATGCTTTCTGCATTATAAGTTGCATTGTTGGAAAAATGTAAATTCTTTTTAAATTTACAAATATCTCTCAAAAAATTGGTGTGGCTAATGTAGCTCTTTTTGTCCAGTACATCTGATATGTGTGTTTTTTTTTAACAATGCTTTGCAACAATGTTACAGCAATAAATAGGTACATTTCATCGATTGTTTCCTTCCATGCTGGGATGTTTGTTTGTGTTTTATAGTTGTTAGTCTCGGTAACCAAAATTTGCATGAATCCGCCATTAATGAATTGTCTAAAATGACATCCTCAATACAGGGTTGAAAATTAATTCCAGGTTTATCTGTAAAAGGAAAACATGTTTGAGCAGGTGGCAGTGGCCTAGAAGGATCTATTTCCCACCACACTCTGCCACTCACAATATCATTCTCAGATGAAACTGATTCATCACTTTCTTTTTCTGAACTCTCCTCTAGCTTTCTTCTGAACTCTCAGACTCACTAAGTTCAATATTCAACTCTTCTTCACTCCATTTTCATAAAGTGTGAGGAAGTAACACATAAGAAACTGCAAGAGCAGATTGCAACAGAGACCTCTAGTATGAATAAAACACGCCGAAAAATATAAATAAAACTGGCTATTCGGAGACCCTATTGGCAGAAATATACTTTCAAAATATCAGACCACAGCGAAATCTAGAGAAAAAGTCAAGGGACTACCAAAACACAAGACAGAAGGAGCAAATTCAGCCTTTTAAAATGTATGTCAGTTGGAAATAATAAGCGGATTATTCCCGGCATTTTATTTTTTGCCAAAATTAAAAACATGAGTATACTCTGGCTGTTATGTTAAGAGGTTAAGAATGGATATCTCAAAAATGGCTTATGCAGAAGGGGGGGGAAAAAAAAAGGAAGAAGAAGAAGAAAGAAGAGTTATTTGCAATAAACGTGTATTATAAAGAGATCTACATTTTTCATATAGTACTTTTTCATCTATTTAACATTTAACAGTTATACAAAATTCCTTCAGAATAAAGTGGACTTCACAGGCTATTCCACATAATTCAAGATACACATTTCATTTGTGATGTACATGTCTTCAATATATGGTATTTTAATCAAAATCGTTAAGAGCCATTTTTGAGAAAATAAAAAAAATTGAAAAAATGTTCACGTAAAGGGTAGATTGGGGTGGGGAAATTTTCTTGAAAATCTTGTGTTGCATCTTTGGAAGATACTGAATTTTAATACGACATTTAGTATTCATCCGACTTTGTTTTCGAGTTATGCTGTCCACAGACAACAGACCTTTTTCTAAAAATCTTGCACATTGCACTCGCATTGCTTTCTCTACTCACTCTTGTACAAACTATTCTTACCAACACTTATTCTTCTATCTACTTCATGTTCATCGAGATAAACATTTGCAGAAATTGTCTTATTACATAATTTCCCTGTAGATGCAATGGGATTTGGGAATATTGCTTTAAGCAATAGTCAAATCTTTTAAGAGTGGATCACTTTATAATGGCTTTGAAATTCGGTTCTATTTGTACGTGCAAGTGAAGAGACTTCTTATTTGAGATAAATAAAAGTGCTTTAAAATGCAAACCACTAACAAGAAATATCTCTGAAATGGTCAACAGCACAAAAAAATTGTATTTGAATAAATTATGTGCTTTAACAAGATCTACATTACAGTTTATTAGTTGCACAAAAGTCATTTGGAATGAAGGATACTTCAGAAGCTATTTCCAGAAAATATAAGATGTAAATTTCATTTGTATGAAAATATCTTAAACATATGGTGTTCTAATCAAAATTGTAGTTCGAGTTTTAACCAACTTTTGATTTTGAGTTATGCTGCTCACAGAGCTGCCCACATGCATGCACATATACATGTCCTTTTTCTAAAAATACTTTTTTTGGGGTTCAGGATGCCTCAAAACATATTTCTGGTGAAATTTTGACATCAATTTTTGGGTGGAATACATTTTCCCTACTTACTATACTTAGTAGAGAAGGTAAAATATTTTCTTTATTCAGGGGGCCTCAAAACACGTATTTATGGTGAAATCTTGATATCAAATTTTTGGGTGGAATATAATACCTTCTTTACCTATTAGTATGTGGTAGAGAAAGTAAAAAGTTGTACAAGTAACTTGTAAATGAGGCATTCATACAGAAACTTCAGAGCTGACCAAAACAGGATTTTAAAACTGCTGCTGTATCACTGTGTCCTTGAAGTTGTTACACATTCACATGTTTGTAGTTCAGCAGCTGAAGTATTAAACATCATTGGCAAGGTTTTCAACATTGAGGTTAGCCAGCTTCAAATTTTACTGCGATGTTACCAAGTTTCTTTGAATTTTTATAACCGGTTCCAAAAGTAATGCTCCGACGGTAGAGATTACATTGCACTACAATATAATAGTTGCATATGTATGATTTGAGACCATGGAACCATTCCTGCTTTCAATTACAACAGAGGACAATACTAAGAAATCTTTCAGCCAATCAGATTTATTTATGCTGTGGAGCACTTATGACACACATGTGAAATGCATTTCTCCAATATGCTGTTTTGAAATTATTATTAACACCATGGAAATTTATTCAAGATGCTTTATACTGCTTTCTATTCTTTGCATGTTCCGAGTAAAACACACAGATCAGGAGTGGAACATAAAGTACAAAAATTTGAAATCCTCGCCATTGGTGCTTGGGAAAACCTGGCAGCCATTTTGGACATGAAGCGGGAAATGGACTATGATATTGAGAGTTGTTTTTACATCAACATTCTTTTACTAAAATTATCAGAGTCCATCTGACTGCCTGTAAAATAGTGAACACTTCTTCAGCAAGTACATTTTAAATGGCACAGAGAAATGAAAATGCATGAATGAATGTAACATTGAATTTTGTTTAATGTTAAATTTTAAGTGTGTTCTAACAATAAAACAATTTACAACCTACATGCATTAGCAGGAATTTTCAATTTTTACATTTTTGTTAGTTTACATCACAGTAGTTTTATGTTCTTTTATTGCAAATTTTGTATATATTTAAGCCCTACAACGTACTCTGTTGATTCAATGATTTTTAAACATTCAATTCAGAATTTCAAAATTTACAGTCCACCACAAAAATAATAAAATATGTTGAAATTTATGGTAGTACTATGGTGTTAAATTTTGTTGAATTGCTTAGTTTCACAACTAAAACAATAACTTTATCACCATCATTATTATTAAAAGGATTAACTTAAACCCCTTCATGTTATGGAAAAAAACAGTTCCGTTATCTGCTGTGGTACGGAGCAAATGTGTATGGCTGTTGGCAAGTGCACTGGGATTCAGTTTTCAGTTGGAAGTAGTTAACGGGGGGGGATTGTTTTCTCCAGTTTTCTTTAAACTTGAAAAGATGAATACTAGGCAACTTCTGTGCCAGCTAGCAATAAAAGTAGGTGTTAAATCTTTCTGTTAGCATAAACAAATACATAACAGGAGAAACACTTTAGGGTTTAACACTCTTATAAATTATGCTTTTAAATGGTCACTGCCAATGGGTTAGTTTAACTCAGTGGTTCTCAAACTGGCAGATGGCCCTAGGGAGGCATGTAAGATTTCCAAAGGGCACAGAGATCTTACTTAGATCTTATAAACAGCAACACTGATGATTTTTCAGACATTGTTAATATATAACTGATTTAAAGCTACATTACAAATACATATTAATTCTAACTTATGTAAAATCATCCATGGAATTTATAGAAATATAACAGTCTCTCAAAATATTTGCTTGCTATATCTAATGGTAACTTATTCAACAGAAGCACTGCAGTAGAATCAGGACTCATATCCATTGGTGCTACTGCTTTTAGGAAAGTCAATATCTTGACAAAATCATAAATCAAGCACCATATAGCAAAACAATGAGTTTTTTTTTTAAAACTCATTATATAGTTGCAGAAAAATGACTACTAAAAATAAAATGAATTGTTCATGTGCATTTGAATTAAAATCTTTTCTTAACATTTTCAGGTAAATTAATTAGAATGGAAATAAATAATTCAGTCACATGCTAATGATTTTTTTCAATCCAGGACTTTAGAATGGAAGTTACAGTGTTTAACTGAAATTGTTTTTTAACATATTTATACATTTCGTTGCAAAGCTTACAAAAGGGGGCACCAGATAGGAAAATTTGGCAAACACTGGTGTAACCCACACCTACACTGGATATTACAATATAAAGAAAAAAGTTTACACCCTCTTGGAAGTGTTAAGTTCAAAAAGTACTACACAAAACAATGCACAGAAAATTTATTTTAATTTGTGTATAGCTAAACTTCACCCTTTGTGTTTCCAACTACCAAGGCTTATTAGGAATTTATTTTCAGATCTCTTCTTATATTTTGCATATTGTGGCAGTTCACATTTGCTTCTTTGATTTATGCATTATTATAACTTTTGCTAACATGTAAGCTAATAGCAGGTCAACACGAACAATCTGATGTTACTTCCACTAGAGGTAATGATAGCAACCATGCATGTTCCTTATAAGATAGCTTGAAATTTCAAAATTATTGCATGGTCAGCTGCTACAATGGTGAGTTCCTCAATTGAACATAAGCTTTGGAATTCTTGTGGTTCTAAATCATGGCAAATAACATGCACTATTGTTAAGAGCGTAGTATGTGCTTGCAATCTACCTCGCATGAGAATGTGGCTTGGCTGACGTACGACCCTCAACATATAGACTACAGGTAAATGATATTTTTGTTATTAAAGTTGTAGTGTTAAAACAGAAATAACTTCTTCCTTTGGTACATTCCTTAACTATTCAGTACACTTATTAGTTGAGATCCTCAGTTAGGCATACTTAATGATGCCATTTTAGCTATGCCCCCCTATTTGCTGTGGCCACAGTATGAAAAGCCCAGTGAATCTCGTCAATTAGTCTATGGCCGTGACACTATTAAATTCTGAAAAAGACTTCAAATAACGTGGGAAAACACATTACACTGAACAGCAATGTATTATATCCAAAAAGTGTACAGTGAATTAAAGTGGAGTATTTATAAATCTGATCCAGTTTATGTAAACACCATATCCATTGTCTTGAAGGTTTAAAATTTCACCATTACATCACTAGTAATATTGTAGCAAAAATGTAGCTTTTAAATGTGAATTACAACTACTTAAAATTATTTTATTGGTTTCATTTGTTATACAATATGCAATATATCCTGTAGAGTGACTTCTTAAGCTATAGACATCTAGGCTTCTTCCACTTGTATAGGAGCTTGAATAATATTTGGCAATTTTCAAATTTGAATTTAGTAGAAAATAAAGGGTAATCAACTGACTGAATTGTGGCAAGTGTTGCAAGCATGCAAGTCACTAGGAGCAGCAGAGATGAAAGCAACACTATCAAAACAATGTCTTTTGCTCAATGATTTCTGCAAAAACTGAACTCAATCAGGGGAAATCGATCTGAAAATCAGTGCTGTCATATGAGAAAAATGGGTAATATGATTACAAGTTGTTAATGGAGGGATTACCATGCATTGTAGGAATAGGATAAAATATGGGATCAATGGAAATATATGTAAAGTGCAGGATTGTTAAGGTGGGATTTCAGGCCGGAAACCTCAACTATTTTGTATTATACTAAATAACCTTTAAATTTCCTTTATAACTGTCAAGATATAAACATATATAAACACTCAAGTATTTTAGGTGATATACTTACTCTCTCTGGTTTTGCAGTAGTTGTTATTGTTGAGATATTCATTGTTCAGGTACTTTATATCCCCTCCTCCACTTTTTCCACTATCAACTTTGTTACACATGACAGAGATATTTGCCTCCTTTTTGCAGGTATCATCCTTAATAGTGTTAGTTTTTTCAACCTCTGTGATTTTCCCGGTGGTACCAACAGAGTTGCCTAAGGTCTCTTCATTGCGGCACCTTATTACCACCTGTGCTCGTACTTCCGCGTCAAATTTGGAAATGGTATTCACCAGTGGCTTTGCCCATCCAATGTGTAACACAGGTGTAGGACTACCTTCTTCCCACTGACAAATGCCATCATAGAAGCGAAGTAAATAAGCAAAGCATTCTGGATCTTTCAGAATAGAGCGTGCACTATGTCCAGAACTGACAACCTTCATTATATGAGGTATCAGTTCATTTGCAATTTCCAAGAATTCTTTATAAATTTCTTCATCGTCTCTTGAATAGTTATACCTGTGAGAGAAAACATGTATGTGTTATGGCAATTAAGGTTCTTTTGGGGGATTATTGGTTTATTAATTGTCAAAATTGAAGTTGCAAGACAGTTACAAGAAGTGCTTTAAGCCTTTAGAAACTTTGCATTACCAATTACTGGGAACTTAGTGATAGAATAAAATGTAACTAACCACTCTAAATAGATTGGAATCGTTTAATGTAATTTATGCATTCCCAAAAAATCATTAATATAATTTTTGGAAAAAATGTTAGTTTGGGCATAGGAGAGCCTGAGGAATTTGTGGAATTGGCTGAATGGCGTATAAATGAAAAGTCTTTACATTTAATCGTAAACTTTATAAGCATACTTGGTCTTGCAAAGGGTAGACCATTACATTGTTTCTTGCAAATCTTTTTGAGTTATTGTAACTTCACATAAATAAAGCATTTCTGCAAATATTTAAATGCTGGTACAAATATATTGAATATCTGCAGATGAAAAAAATTTAAATTGCATGTGCTCTTGCACGAACAGCAAAAAAACTCAAAAAATGAAATTTTGGATAAATACCAATCCTTACTTTCCTTTCTAAGAAAATATCCTTAAAAAAAAAAACTGCACGTGCACACACTCACTCTCTCTCTCTCTCTCTCTCTCTCTCTCTCTCTCTCTCTCTCTCTCTCTCTCTCTCTCTCTCTCGGACCTTCATCTAAAATTTTTTCTTTTTGGATTAGGGGTCTCAAAACGTGTGTTTCTAGTGAAATCTAGATATAGAGTTTTTGGGTGGGATACATTTGCTCTATTATTATAGGTAAGCAGTAGAAAAGTAGTAATATATCTTGAATTTTCTGTTAAGTCTTCATTCTGAGTAAGTTAGTGTAATTTTATATACCTGCCAACACAAAGAGATATACAAACTTGCTGCATGAGAAATGTAAATCTTGCTAAAACATACAATTATATCAAATACACAGTGAAAAATAAAACCACTGCTTAACTCATAACAAACTTTATTTATTACGTGAAATGTGTTACAAGCCTTGCTTTGCAGCTCTGACTTACAAATCACTCGTAACTTGCAACTATCTCATAACTGACTCTCACATTTTCTGTCATTTTATAGTCCCCTGTTGCTAGACACTTTAATGCAACACTCTAGAATTTATCAGAATGAAGATGCTGGACTTTCTCAAAGAGAAACAGTCAAAGCCTCTTCCAATGTTTGGCCGACTGTATCATACTGGTTTATTTTCTTTTGTGTTGGAATCTCCTGCATTCAAAACCTTCATCACTGACTTGACCGACTGTATCACACAAGTTCGGCCTCACTATCTTATGGTATTAATCATTTCCGAGATATTTGTTGCTCTTAGTTTGAATTTTCCAGTACTTTATGTTTATTAAAATGTTTAGTCACTATTATTTTATGAAAATAGAGTATGACATTTCAAAGCCAGCACATAGATTTGCAAAACTTTGACCGTTGCTTCAATAACCTGACTCCTCTTGTATCCAAATAAATGTATAATGAGATTATTTCTGCCAATGTTTATCTTGATTAACACGAAATATCTAGAAATATAACTTTTGTAATGATAGTTTGTAGAACATATAAAAATAAATGATAATGGGTAGAGAAAGTCATATAAATATAAACACTAAAATGTTGTCTTTATTTTCTAGTTGTAAGTACATGGAACTTCTCTAGTACTATAATTACTTGATCTATAGGATTGGCCAATATTTTTATTGAAATAATGAGTTTGTTGCAAGTGAAAGAAATCAGATCTGATACATTCACATGACTTTCTCTATTCTCTACCGTTTATTAGTGGGTATACCAACTAGTCTTACTAAAGCTTATTTTTATATCTACTTCATTTTAGTCCAAATAAACTTTTGCAGAAATAGTTACATTACACATTTCACTATAGATACAAAGGGAACAGCGATAGTCAAATGTTTAAGAACTGGACGCTATACGCTGAGCTTAAAATTCCAAACTGCTTCAATGGAATTGTGAGAAACAAATGAATGTTGACAGGACTTTAAAGAATGGCTAAGTATTGAACAATTCAATCCATTAATAATGGATATCTTGGAAATGGTTGTTGACACAGGAAAAGCTATTTGAAATAAATTTTGTGTTACAAAGAGATTTACATTTCTTTTGTAGTATGTTTTCGTCTATTGCTTAAAGTTTACCAGTTATACAAGATTATAGAAAATTCCTTCCAAATGAAGAGGACTTCAAAGGCTATTACCAGAAAATTCAAGATATACATTTTATCATGTAAATATCTTTAACATATGGTATTTTAAATAAAATCGTAAGAGAAATTTGTTTTAGAAAATCAAAAACTTGGAAAACTTTTCCAAGGGTAGTTTGGGGTAGGCAAAATTTCTTGAAAATCTTTGTGTTGCATCTTTGGAAGGTACTGAACTTAAATTAAAGTTTGGTGTTGATCCAACTTTTCATTTTTGGATTATGCTGGTCACAGGCAGCCATACACATGAACCTTTTTATAAAAATGTTTTTTTTTTTTTTTTTTGTATTCAGGGCATCTCAAAGCATGTATTTCTGGTGAAATCTTGATATTGAATGTTTGGGTGGAATGATATACCTTCCCTACCTACCAGGTATGTGGTAGAGAAAATAAAGTACTCCAAACTGTATTTACAGTTTAATGTAAAAACAATCTTTGTTACACTCACATGACTTTCTCTACTCTTGTACAAACTATTTTTACAAACTCTTATTCTCCATCTATTTCATATTAATCGAGATAGACATTTGCAGAAATGATCTTTTGACATGCAAAGAGAATTACATTTTACAATAGCGACCAGTTCTAAAAAATATTTGACTATGGCTTAAGGCGTACTGTTCCCCTTGTTTTGTATTTGCAAGGGCAATATAGAAATACAGTAGCCTTTAAGCATAGACACATCTCTTAATAGCTGGTTGCTATGTGCAGCACCATGCTCTTTGCCACAGATTAATACTCTTTGCATATCCAAGACAAAAAAAATGAATAACGAATTCCCATTTGAGAAAATAAGTATTGAAAAATTTAAGGGAATAACAAGCAATATCTCGAAAATGGTTCACTCAACAACAAAAATGTGTATGACATAAATTGTGTATTTTAACGCGATCTACATTTTTTGTGTAGTAAAATTTTGTCTATCTCTTATGGTTTACCAGTTATGCAAAAGTCATTCACGATGAAGAATACTTTTGGAGACATTCCCAGAAAATTCGAGATATACATTTCATTTGTCATAAAAATATCTTAAACATATGATATTTTAATCAAAATTGTTACAAATTTTTTTTGAGAAAATTAAAATTTTCGAAAAATGTTCCATGTAAAGGGTAATCTGGAGTGGAGGGATTTTCTTGAAAACCTTCGTGTTGAATCTCTGGAAGATACTGAACTTAAATATCAAGTTTGGTGTTTATCCGACTGTTTGCTTCAGAGTTATGCTGTTCACAGACACACACACGGACATGTTTCCAAAAAGGCTTTTTTTTTGGATTCAGGAGGTCTCAAAACATGTATTTATGGTAAAATCTCGGTATCGAATTTTTGGGTGGAATACAATACTTCCCCTACTTAATATACGTAGTAGAGAAAGTAAAAATTATGATTACTGTTTTCCCATTAAAAGCATGTGGATGCATCAACTTGTGTCACTTTAGCCCACCATTCGAGTTATTGACACAGGCTGTGAACATTACAAAGAACAAAAATTGCCAACATAGCGACTGGTGACCTTTTAACTGTTCAGCATTAGTTTACTGTATGCCTAGCTTAAAATCTGAAGAATAAATAAAAATACTTACTGTCTGATTACATCAGCTGCATTTGCCCAGCTCTCAAAAGCTTCTTTATACATTTTATGTCTATAAAAGTAACCACCTTGATATGTGTAAGGATACACATGTTGGTTTTTGTAGTATGTTCGTGCTGAAATGGCTGCTTCCTGGAACAAAGTTGAGCATGGAGGTCTTCCTGCTGTGGGATTGATTTCCTCCAAGTCACTTAGGTTTCCTGGTTAACAAAAACAAGTGGAAGTTATATCAGGGTGTCTGCTGCCTTGAAGATTTAGAATTCCAGTATATTTCCAGTACAAGTTTTGAAAGAATTCCAATACTGCCTCGAGCCATATTCTAATAAAAATGCAGCAGTATTCAAATGCGTGTTGTGGCTAGCTTAACATCTTTACTGGTTTTATGTTTCTGCAGCCACATTATATGAAACTGTGTTTATTATTAGCTGCAATACCTGATGTTGCACTGGTGGATTTTTAAATCTCGAATGATAATTTAATTAAATTTATTCTCTGTATTCTTTATAAAATTATTGTATAATGAATTAAAAGATTTTTTGTGTGCTGAATACTCCCCTTAACCCTTAGAACTGTTATTTCATAAAATTCCCATTCCATGCTATTCATAATAATGGACTGAAAATTTACTGATATGGGTATGAAATACCTGCAGATTTTGTATTTGCAATCCTAGCTTTTCAAACAATCTTAAAAACTCTGGAAATGTTGTACAGCTGTAAAAAGAGTTTTAGGGGAGAAAAAGATTATCGAAATTTTGGAGTGATTTTTACATAAGATGAAAAATTAGGAAAAAAAATAAAAGTCATGCAAAACAATAACATTAAAAAAAATATTTCTTTGATTAACAAGATTTTCCAAAAACCAATTACCTGAAAATTTAATCTGAAATAAATCAATGTTATATGGATATTTCATCCAACTTTTCCATTATGTAATCACAAATTTCAGTATATCCAGTATGGGGGGAAAAGTATATTTCCTGTACATCCAGTATTAGTGGACGCCCTGATTATGTATGATTAAATGTAATCAAACACTCTGTTAAAACATACAATGCAATTCCAATGTAAATTAAAATATTTTCTAATTCATAAATGTATGCATAAACTTGAGGATTTGTAAATATTATATGCATTTATGATAAAGCCAGAAACTTGTAAACCAAAAGTGAATTAAAATGCATTTTAATTGCTGGTTACCTGTCCTAAATGCCAATATAAAGTATCCCTTATAGTCAGATTAATTTGAAGGAGGATAATGTTTGCTTTCAATTTGCCAGATCCTATAAAAGCATCAGTAGGTAATTTTAACCAATTAATGGCTGCACTAAAAATGGTACCATGTAATGGTAAATGTAATTTTTGAGGAATTTTTATCTTTTATAACACAGATTTAGGCACATTTACTAGTACATATTTGATTAAAATGAAACTTTTTTTTTTAACAAAAAATTGCAATGTTCCACTGCCCAAAACTTCTAACCCTGTGAAATTCTTGTGTGTTACACTCAAATGGCTTTCTCTACACACTATGGTAAATGTTAAACTTGTGTGTAACACTTTAGTGGATTGCAACCGATTGACACACGCACACACACAAAAAGTTTCTAGATCATTGAATATAGGCTGGACATCATGCAACATCAGCGAAAATCACCTGTGAATTAATATTCTGCAAGATAACATTTCCTCATAGATTGTATCCATGGAACATGTGTTTCATGTTGATATCACCTTGTCACAATCTGTATGTGCGTGTGTGTGTGATGGAACGATACCACTATTTCTCGATACTTGATACCGTTACCGAGTTTTGAACACCAATACTCAATACTCACTTTATAAAAAACTGTAAAGGCATTGGCTTGTTCACTGAATTGTGTTCTTATTGGTAGCTTTCTGTATATAAACACATGTAACCAATTAAGTATTGTGTGCTAATTCTGAAATTGTTCCTGTTTGACATTCTCAAATTGGCAATTTTTTTTTATCTTGATAATACCACCGGTTATATATGCCCTACTGTTAATCAAGGCGGCGGCGGCGGCAGCAGCAGCAGCAGCAGCAGCAGCAGCAGCAGCAGTAGTAGTAGTAGTAGTAGTAGTAGTAATAATAATAATAATAATAATAATATCTTTGCTTGCATCTTTCTGTAGGTAACTATATTTTCTGCTGAAAACTTTGTTTTAAAGAACTTTCTCTGCAATTATGGAAATTAGTCGTACGATATACCTGTAAGCTACACTCATGACCCAAGTTTCACTTGCATAAATACAAACTAACAGATGGAAGAGAAGAACAAATATTTCCATGCGCTGTATTATCTCTTTTCCTAAGTTCTGATTTGCTTGTGCTAGATTCACAGATTTTGGTCACCAGTGTAGGTGAATGTAATGGTTGAGAGTGAGTCACCAAGCCAGGCTATTGTAGAAACATAATTTAGTGTGTCAGCTAAATCAGCTTCATTCACAAAAACCTATGAAATGTTGGAATGATTCACCCAAAAGATACATAGTCAAGGTCTATCAAGAACTATAGTTCAGAAACTCCTAGGAGACACATGTGGGGCAATAATGTGAAGTCTTGACTCCTTTCCTTCCTTATCTAGCATAAAGTTAAACGCAGCAACTTTCAATAATGCAAAACTTAAAAATTTAAAAGTATCGAAATTCTATCTCAAAGTATTAGAAATACTTTGATATCACTGAGTATCGAGATCCCATCCTTAAATAAATAAATAAAAAAAAAACCCACACACAATATTGTAAGCACGAGTTATTTACCTATCCTAGCAGCATCTATCATAAAGTGGAAGCCTGAGATGAGATATCTTACTAGCCATGGCATAATTTAACGATTCTGAGATTGAGGTGAGTATTTCATCAATGACCATGTGGCCAGGGCATGAGAGGTGCCAATCCCATGTAACATAATCAGATGTTTTAGCTATAGAGGGGCAAGCTTCAGACCAGACAACACACACTTTACCCAACATGTGAGGCTGACATTCAATAAGCATGACGAGAGAGATATTCTCCTCATATGGTCTACTTTGTGTAGGCTACATGCAGCATCCACATTCAAGAGAATATCTAGGGCACAACCCAAAAAATTTCAGTAAGCCTTTTGGGTTTAACATTACTGTTGTGGCCTTCACTAAACCTCAACAAGTGCTCAACCCACCTCAACTTAAATAGGGCACCTCTCCTTGAAAGTTTTCTGATGTGGTATAGTCTCATCATTTCAGGATGCCAGCCACATATTAAATTACAAATATTTGTATCTTTAGCATGCACTATTAATGAGGAATTCATTAATTTCTGCCCCCATATTCCATATTTAAATATAACTCAAATATTTGTACTTAAATGCAGCCTAAATGCTTGTTTACAATAACCCAGAACAGAAACAGGAAGCAGAACAAAATATAACCTTTTGATTCACAATACCTAGGGAGCGAAAACAGGAATGCAAATCGATAGCAAAGTCAAAAGTCAATTTTGCACATTGGGACATAATTTGTTTGTAACTGACCAATGATATTTTTTTTCAACTCAGCCAACATAATACTGGTTACCAACATCAAAATTCAATAGTGTAAACATTTTCTAAACACACATCCATTACAGTTTCCAATTCCTCTAGTAATATCAAGGTCATTCCTTTATTAAAAGTGCACATTAAAATCATTTTTTGTTCTGTTAGTTTCTATCAGTTTTTGCTGTTCTTTGTAGTTTTTGCTGTTGTTTTTTGAGGCAATAACCAGTTATGAGATGCATATAAAAAAATCTGATATGTTGCATTTACATGACTTTCACTACCCTGTATAATTTATTAGTAGGTATACAAACAATTCTTATGGAAGTTTATTTTCCTATCTACTTCATTTTAATTGAGATAAACCTTTCCAGAAATAGCTGCATTATACATTTCATTATAGATACAAAGGGAATAGTAATAGCCAAATGTTATAGAACTGGGCACAAGCTGACCATAAAACTCCTACTTTTACTGATATCACGAGAAACAATGAAAATTGACAGGACATTACAGAATGGCTAAGTATTGAACAATTCGAAAAATTAATAACGGATATCTCAAAAATGGCTGATACCACAAAAAAGTTATTGGAAATAAATTACATGTTTTTAGAGATCTACATTTCTTATGTAGTACATTTTTGTCTATTGCTTAAAGTTATCCATTATAGAAGATTATACAAAATTCTTTCTGAAAAGAGAACTTCAAAGGCTATTCTCAGAAAATTCAAAATATACATTTTATTTGTCATGTAAATATCTTTTAATATGTGGTATTTTAATCAAAACTGTTAGAGCCACTTTTTAGAAACTAAAAAATTTCAAAAATTGTTCCATGTAAAGGGTAGTTTGGGGTGGGGGGGGATTATCCTGAAAATCTTTGTTACATCTTTGGAAGGTATGAGCTTAAATACCAAGTTTGGTGTTCATCCGAAATTTTGTTTTTGAGTTATGCTGTTCACACACATGTACGCATGCAGACTTTTTCTAAAAATATGATATTTCGTTGACATGAATTTCTCTGACCCCCATTACTTATTAGCAGATATACAAATTATTCTTACAAAGGTTTATTTTCCTATCTACTTCAAATAAACCTTTGCAGAAATAGCTACATTACACTTGTTATAGATACAAAGGGAATAGCAATATTCAAATGTTTAAGAACTGAACGCTATATGTTGGCCTTAAAATTCCATAGGCTTTGTGTGCAATTCTGAGAAGCAACTGCAAATCGACGGGACTTATATTTATCAATTATACAAGATTATACAAAATTCACTCTAAATAAAGAGGACTTCACAGACTATTTTTAGAAAATTCAAGATATACATTTTATTTGTCATGTATACATCTTTAATATATCTTATTTTAATCAAAATCGTTAGCCATTTTATTAGAAAATCAAAAATTTTGAAAAACCTTCCATTAAAGGGTAGTTTGGGGTAGGGAGATTTTCTTGAAAATATTTGTCTTGCATCTTTGGAAGATATTGAACCTAAATAGCAAGTTTAGTATTTATCTGACTTTTCATTTTTGAGTTATCACACAGCCACACCCACCCACACACAGAGACCTTTTTCTAAAAATGCTTCCTTTTTGGATTCTGGAGGTCTCAAAACACTTATTTCTGGTGAAATCTCAGTATCAAAGTTTTTGGGTGGAATGCAATACCTTCTCTACCTACTATGTACGTAGTAGGGAAAGTAAAAATGCTTTGTTTTTAGATTTAGTGGGGTCTCAAAACATGCATTCCTGGTGAAATATTGGTACTGAATTATTGGGTCGAATGCAATACCTTCACTTCCTACTAGATTCGTGGTGGAGAAAGTAAAAATTACAAATGATGCTTGCATAGAACCAACACTCAATGAATATCTGAGGGAACCAGGATGCATATTTACTGGAATTTCTTCTGGTTTCATTTTCCCAGCTTGAGACTAGAGAGCTCTGGCAGATGTTTCATGTCATGGCCACCTTTGAATAATTTATACAGTGAAGAGTCTAATATCATGGGAAAGGGAACAAGAAAGTTAAAATTTGACCAGGTGTTCTTTCCTATTCCTGGACCCAGGAAAGCTTCCCTTTAATTGTGAATGCTCACATTATAATACATATATTTTAACTTTGTCTTTCTTGGTTACTGTGAACCAGCCTTAACAGTAGTGTTGGTGTAGCAGGACCTTTGGCCTCAGTAGGTACACATCCCTCAGAAACAAACAAGTGGTAATATTTAGCATTGATCCATTGCTTACTAGTGCACCAAAATCCAGAAGGTATCCAATAATAGTACCTATGGTCAAAATAATTTCTATTAGACTGCATCCTCATTATTATACTATAGATTTTAAAAGCTCTTTTGCCACTAACTACCAATAACAACAGAACTGCTAACTGAGAGCTTTGAATTGTGACACAGACTACACAGGCATAAAGGTTGAACTACAAAATCTACCAATAAATGTGTAACATAAAAGAAGAATTTAAATGATTGCTGACAATGAAAAGTTACTGAAAACACTAAGACTTGCAAATATCTTGCCCACATTAACATTAATGACACATTTTGACAGCATTATAATATGCTATTAGTCTTTATTTTCAAGAAGTTTACTTTCAACATGTTTTACAATCATGGTTTTGTTTTTAGAATATTCACTGCACTCATTGCAAATTAAAGGCTTGGAATTTACATAGTTGTACATTAGCATTAACTAAAATAATTCTGAAGGATATGCTTGGTTGCAAGGCTTTGTATTAATGATTCAAGTTCCACAATCAACGGTTGATTACAACAGTCTAAGATGAAATTCTTGCATCCAAAGTCTGAATGTTTTTAGGGTATTTTAAAAGTGCTAAAATCAAATTCAAAGCCAGAAAGTTCCTATCATGTACCTTTTTGTTTTTTACTTTCTCTACTACGTATAGTAAGTAGGGGAAGTATTGTATTCCACCCAAAATTTCGATACCGAGATTTCACCGGAAATACATGTTTTGAGACCCCCTGAATCCAAAAAAAGCATTTTTGGAAACATGTCCGTGTGTGTGTCTGTGAACAGCATAACTCAGAAACGAACAGTCGGATAAACACCAAACTTGGTATTTGGGTTCAGTATCTTCCAAGGATGCGACACGAAGGTTTTCAAGAAAATCCCCCCACCCCAGAGTACCCTTTACATGGAAGATTTTTCGAAAATTTTAATTTTCTCAAAAATGGCTCTAACGATTTTGATTAAAATATCATATGTTTAAGATATTTTTATGTCAAATAAAATGTATATCTTGAATTTTCTGGGAATGTCTCCAAAAGTATTCTTTATTGTGAACGACTTTTGCATAACTGGTAAACCATAAGAGATAGACAAAATTTTACTACACAAAAAATGTAGATCGCGTTAAAATACACAATTTATGTCATATACATTTTTTTTATTTTAATTTTCTTATATTATCATATTTGAACAACCACAGCATACCTGTTAACTGTAATACTTATCTGACAGGGGATGCAAGCGGATAAAGAAGTTAGAGTGAAATTAGGCACAGCCTTGCCATTAGGTTTATTTGTGGGAGATAGGAATGTCAACCATCCTTTGGTAAGAGACACACATACATCATTATAAGCATCTGTCTGATTCCTCTCACATTTCTTAGTCTGTATTTCATCTGGAAATGAAATCAGTTTGAAACTTTATTTTGAAGTAGAATGTTGTGGTTTTAGTTCAGTAAGAAAGAATTTATCACGTTGCATTTAGAATGTATAAATAATCCAGACCACTTTTGTTACATATGTGGGAAATACACATTGCCTAAGCAGAGGCATTATATTGCAGATTTGTAAAACAAAATCATATCATGCCTACGTATTTTGGAATCAAACTTGCGAGACCAAAGTAAAGCAATGACACCACACAAAGCACATAGAGTGTGCATTAAAGAACTTCTTCATTGGGTGAGTGGCAGAAAACTGTCACTATCTTTTGGAATACCTATGGTTTGGAGAGACCAGATAATAACTGTTACCACGATAATAACGGTTACTTCTGTTTATGTGATGTGAAGGGGTACAGTTCTAAAAATCAAAATCAAATTGTGTATCCAGTTATTCAATCAACTATTTTACCTGTGCCCCATGGGCCTGATGTACCAATCCCTGTGCAACCAGAAAATCTCTTCAACATTTTTTCATCCAAGTCTGATGTACAAATGAGGGATACTGCAATGAGTGATAGAGACTGTCTACCAGAATAGTCTGCTGCAGAATGTGGATGTTAAACATACTTAAATGAAATTATAGAAGAATTCACATCACTGTACTGGCTTATCCATACATCATAGAATTAAATGACTTAACTAGGGATCTTGCGCTCCCTAAACAGCTGAGTTATTAGGTTCTAGACTCCAAGAAAACAATCTGCTGGGCCCAGAAATATCATTCTATTGGCAGTGACAATGCAAAATAAATTTTAAATTCTTTTTCTCCGAAGATGGCCATCTTGTATATTGCAGTAGGAAGGTTTAGCATGGATGAGAATGGGATCAATGTATTTAAGAGGGATGAGAGGCAGCGGAAGAGGGATATGCAAGTTGTGTGGAGGAAGAGAAAGTACAGAACACTATATAACAGCATGTAAGGAAATAAGGAGTTGGAAGTAAAAAGTGTGGGAGAAGAAATGGGAAAATATGGATATAAAAATAGTAGCTATAAAGATGTTGACAGGGAAAGAAGAAAAGAAAACCAAGGGTACGGGAGAATTTTTAAGGAAGGTAAAGGAAAAAATGGTCTAGAAAAGTAAGAGAGGCAAGGGCAACTTAGTGAGCAATAAGGTCTGGGAGCCAAGCAATCTGAGTGGCTCAATAAGAAAACAAACACCAGACAAATTGTACATAAGATGTAAGGGTACAGTGATATATTAATATACATTGTAAACCAAATTGTACAATAAATTCAATTCAATCCATATTGCAGTAACATGAAACAATTTATAGTTGGACTTCCAAACTATGAACCCAAGTTAATGGAGCTGTTCACTAATGCTTCCAAGCAAAGTTTAAAGGGAGTCCTCCTCCATAACAGAAGGGTTTTTGTTTCAGTAACCGTTGCCTATTCAGTGATCCTCAAAGAATGATAAGCAAATTTGGAACTGCTGTTATTGCGACTGAACTACAGTGAATACAACAGGCAAGTTTGTGGTGATTTTAAAGTTCTTACTATGCTCCTGTGTCAACAATTTGGTTTTACCAAATTTCCATGTCTTCTTTGTCTGGGTTAGCAGGGCACGGTTGATCAGTAGATAAAGAAAGACTGGCCACACTGAGAAAATATGGAAGGTTTCAAGAATGTTGTGCACCAAAGCCTTGAGTCCTTCTAAAGTTGTGTTGCCACTTCTTCACATTAAGCTTGGCTAATGAAACAATTTATAAAGGATTTAAATAAGGAAGGAGGCTGTTTAAAGTACATATGTGAGTAATTTGCACTACTGTCTGACGCAAAATTAAAAGAAGGTATATTTAACGTCCTGATAATTCATTTTCTATTTTCTTACCTAGACTGTTTTCCTGAAAATCGAGGAGTTTTGAGCGAAGATCAAGGTGAACAAATTTACAATGATCTGAAGGAGTTTGAAAGGATGTACCAGAGACTTTGGAACATCAAAATACTGGCTGACTATTGTTGGATGTTAACCCTCCGTCACTCGCTAGGGGCCTGAGAGACCCCTGGTATTATATAAATGTTATAATTTTCGAACGAACGCACCTATGCAACTGCCTGACTAGGACATCTAACATTACACCTTGCGCGATTATTTGCTGCAGCGATAACCTTATCTGTTTATTTTTTTGGCTGGAGGAATGACTAATCAGCAGTTACGTATCGCACAGGTCAACCAGGCCCCGCGCGCCTGCTCTCGTTACATATTGTTGACAGATTTGTTTCTCATTAGCATTTGTACAATATTGCTATTGCAAGGAGCTGTTACTGCTTCGTCATGAATACGAGTAAAAGGTACGATCTACAGAATCCGAATAATTTGGAAGAAGTACATCGCCTACTTTGCGATTATGATGCCTTGCTTGTGGATGACAACTTATATGAATCAGATGATTCTGATTCAGAAGATAAACTCGAAACGAGATCTTTGGATTCAGAAACTGAGCATGAAGATGAAGACAAGACGATGAAAGCAGCTTGTGTGATAACATGTATTTTGCAGGCAACATCATATGCTTATCATACTAATTTTTGTTCATCTTATTATTATTGACAATACATTCTGTTGTTATTTACAGGAAGAGATGAAACAACATGGAAAAAAACACCTTGGAATATAACACAGACATGAGCTCACAATATATTGACCAAAATTCCTGGTGTGGTAGGAGCTGCCAAAAATGTGAAAACGGAAATTGATTTTTGTTACCGAAGATATAGTTGATTTGATTGTCGAAAGCTCAAATACTTACATTAGCAGAGTGCAGCACAAATTTGATCGTGAAAGAGACAGATGTAATAGAAATAAAAGCTTTGCTAGACTTATTGTACCTGGCAGGAATTTTTCGTGGTGGATGCCAGAATATTCACGAGTTTTGGAGAACCGATGATCTTGGAATTCCTCTATTCTGAATGGCTATGTCCGAAAAACGATTCATTTTCTAATACGCTGTATTCGCTTTGATGACAAAAGCTCAAGACTGGAGCGACGAAGATTGGATAAATTGGCTGCTGTTAAAGAAATGTTTACATTGTTTCTGAACAACTGTCTGAACCATTATTCTCTTGGACAAAATGTCACTGTCGACGAACAGTTGCCGGCATTTCATGGTCGATGTGGCTTTAGACAATATATACCATCCAAGCCAAATAAGTATGGCATAAATAGATTCTGTTTGAGTGAAGCAAAACTGTTTTATACAACTAACATGGAGATTTATCGTGGACAGCAGCCAGACGGACCATATTTGCAAACTAACTCGGCAGAGGCTGTAGTGCTGAGACTAACTGAACCAATCTCTGGCACTGGACGAAACGTTACTGCAGATAATTGGTTTACCACTGTATCGCTGGTGAATGAATTGCGCAAAAGACAACTTTCTTTCGTCGGTACAGTGTGAAAGAACAAAAAAGAATTACCCACTAATTTCACTTCTCCAAAAGATCGTAGTCAGTACGAAAGCATATTTGGCTTCACAAAAAATGAAACTCTTGTTTCATATGTTCCAAAAAGTAGTTTTGCTCTCAAGTTTACATGTTTCATCCACACAGTTATCAGAAGGTGCTGAGAAAAAGCCTGAAATAATCCTGCGTTACGACAGTAAATCTGGAGTTGATGTAGTAGATAAATTGTGTGCTACATAAAATGTAGCAAGAATAACGAGAAGGTGGCCCATGGTAATTTTTTACCATATCTTGAACATTGCAGGTATTAATTCTAGGGTTATCTTCCTTGGAAACCAAAATAAATATTCCACAAGGAAAGGGTATTTGAAAGCACTATCTTTAGCTTTACTGTTACAACAGCTACAAAGGAGAGCAACAGCATCAAATCTACCTGGTGATTTCAAAGGCCTTTTGACAAAATATAAACCTGAAGAATCTGGGGTAGATGAATTGTCAAATATACCACTATGCACATTGAAAAGGAAACGATGTGCATCCTGCAACAAACACAAAATGAACTGCAAAACTAAATATGCATGTGGGAAATGCAACAACCCCCTGTGTTTGAGCAAACATGCTAAAATTATTTGCAAAAGTTGCTTAGTCAGGGAAAACACGGGTGAGATAGTAGATGATTCTGAGTAACTGAACATTTGAAATTACAAGTTGTATGTATACCTGGAAATGGCAATGTATTTCTTTATACTTACTGTAATACAATTTATAACGTATATTTACTCGTATTTTAGCTTGTATTTTTATGTTGTAACATAATGCCTACTAATGAAAGCCTTGTATGCTTAATCTAAATAAAGGTAAACACAGGAAAAAAGAAAATAAACGAAAGAAAACAAAAATACAAACAATAACAACAAAAATATAGCGCGGGTCTACTAGGCCCCGCGCGACTAATGGTGTTCTACAAAAGTGCGCGCCTGACGGAGGGTTAAAGTGTAAAATACCTGAAGATAAACATGAAAGAAAGAGGATCAGGAGGACTTTCTGAACTAAGGAGCAAAAGGTGTCATTTTTTTGTGTGATATATTATGCTAATCTATTCATCCAATGGTGAAGTAAACAAGACAAAACAAAGAAAAAACACTCTGGTGACATCTATGAACAAGCATACACATAATTTCCGCAAGTTGTGTGTTTTAAATTCTTGTTTATGCATTTGAAATAAATAGGTTTGTGATGAAATTCATGTGATTATAGAATACATTTAAGGTGATTTTGCAAAAAATCCTGGATTAAAAATTTGGATTCAGCACATCAAAATTATATGAAATCACTTTACTTAGTTTAGGCAACAATTGTACAATGTAATTTGCAGGCTACTGTTATCAGTCTGTACATCTATTAATAATTTAGAATCTTTTGTAAGCAAATTGTGTAAATTACAAATTTGTTAAGTTATATTGCTACTTCACTGTTACAAGATTTTAATTAAAAGTCCTTGACAACTCTATTTGGTGTTTGTGTTTAGCAAGTAAGATGGATTTAAGGTAAACATACCTAATCTATTTATGCATGTGTCAACTGACCAAAATAATTAATTTATTGGACTTGCTGCAAATTTCATCTTCTATAAAAATCCCTGAAAATACAATCTTTCCATATTCACTTTTCCTGCAAAACAAAATATTATTTCTTACACGTGCCACAGCTATGATTAAAAAAAAGGGGGCGGCCATACTTTGGAAGTTGGAACACAACTCTCAAAATCAAATGCTATTACAATGTACCTCGAGATGGAAATGAACCATTTTTGCAGAACTAACCTATAGATAATCTAATTGAAAATGTTACAGATTAGAATACTGCAAATTGCTTTTAGCAATAAACACTCTGAATTTAATACATTTGGTGTACAAGATGCAAAAGTCATATATAAATTGCCGAGATCTTAGGTGATGATGATGATGAGATGCGGTTTAAGGGCGCTAAACAGCTAAGGTCATCAGCGCCCTTACAAAGTATAAAATGTACTGTCCAAAAATAAAAGTCCGATAAAAAACCGCATAATTAAAAACAGGACACAAACCCACGAGTCCTAAAGGTAAAAAACAAAGCAACAAATACCAAATACGAACACACTAAAAACATGGTCAATAAAAGAGTAAAACAACGTGTCAAGAACTGTAGAATGTCAGGGACACAACGCCAATGTCCACTGGGGAGGAGATGCCCCATTAAAACAAAAACAAGATAAAATTACACAGTCAAAAGACACTCAGCGCATCAAATGCATCTGGTAAATCCAATGGCATTGATAAAACGTAAAAGACACTCTACAGCACGCGCGTCGTCTGCCAAAATGTTGGCTAGGCCAACAGGCAGACCAACACGAACGCGCAACGGAGCTAAAACTTGACACTCTGCTAAAATGTGACGCACCGTTAAGGGCGCATCACACTGCTCACAGAGCGGTGCGGGGTCACCACTGAGCAGGTATCTATGGCTAAAAAGACAATGTCCGATTCGTAAACAAGCTAAAAGTACCACTTCCCGACGAGAAGAACGAGAAGAGGTACCCCAGACTAACGGAAGAGGTTTAACCTCCCGCAACTTGTTCCCCCTAAGAGCCGCCCACTCATCGCGCCAGCGCGAGAGGATACTGTAACGTAAAATAACATAAAAATCTGAGGAAGGAACAACACAGGTAAAACATCTGGGTGATAAAATGGCCGATTTGGCAGCGGCGTCGGCAGACTCGTTGCCTGAGATGCCCACTGACCTGGAATCCACAGGAAGGAGACGCTGATGCCAGAGGCATCAAGCGAGTGGAGCAGGTCATGTATACGCTGTATGAGAGGATGGTAACAGTACAGCGCATCAATACCCTGAAGGGCACTCAGAGAGTCGCTAAAAATAACACAGTGCCGTAAGTCGTGCCGCTGGAGTATAAAACAGATTGATATATACTAAAAAGTTCGGCGGTATAAATCGAACATTGTCCAGGTAAACGAAAAGTAAAACTCTGTACACCAAAAACAAAGGCACATCCTACTCCAACATCAGTCTTAGACCCATCAGTATATATAAAATGACAGTCCCCGAACTGCGCCTGTAGTTCTAAAAAGGCGGATCTAAGAACAGAAGCAGGGGTCGCATTTTTCGGCAGCGACGTTAGCCCAAGGTGGATGTAGGCCTCAGTGCGCGACCATGGAGGAAAACGCGTTTCCCCTCGTGTAAGGGCCGGCGCTGGCGTAACGTCCAAATGCCGAAGTAGCAGTCGAAATCGAACCCCTGGATGGAGCAATGCAGAGGAGCTAACTAAATATTGCCTATCAAGCGAATCCTCGTAAAATGTCGGGAAGGACGGGTGGTCAGGCAAGCTGGAGAGTCGACAGGCATAGCTGCACAAGAGCATCTCACGCCTGAAGGACAGCGGAGGCTCTGCAGCTTCAGCATACAGGCTAAGAACAGGGCTGGTTGGAAAGGCCCCTGTAGCGACTCTTATGCCACGATGGTGAATGGCATTCAATCGACATAACACAGATGGACGTGCCGACGAATAAACAATACACCCGTAATCAAGCTTGGATCGGACCAAAGAGCGATAAAGACGAAGAAGGACGGTCCGATCAGCTCCCCAGGATGTGCCACTTAAAACACGTAAAATATTAAGAGAACGGTCACACTTTGCTTTTAAAAAAGAAACGTGAGAAGTCCAGCTCAGCTTCCGGTCAAAGATCAACCCCAAAAAGTTCACCTCGTCTGCAAATGGAAGGACCTCCGACCCAAGATGGAGAGAGGGCGGAGGGAAAGCCATCCGGCGCCAGAAGTTGATGCAGACGGATTTTTCGGCGGAGAAATTAAAGCCGTTAGCGTTACTCCAGGCGTAGAGACGGTCGATACAGCTCTGGAGACGGCGTTCGAGTAGACAGGTCCGCCGTGAACTGCAATAAATGGCAAAATCATCAACAAAAAGGGACGATGAAATGCCAGGTGGAATACAATTAACAATGAGGTTGATAGCAAGTGCAAAAAGTGTGACACTGAGTACAGAGCCCTGCGGTACTCCGTTCTCTTGAATAAAACGACGAGATAAAACCGAGCCCACACGTACACGAAAGACGCGGTCCGTCATAAACTCCCGAAGAAATATGGGAAGACGACCGCGGATATTCCATGCGTGAAGTGTACGTAAAATGCCGCCCCTCCAACAAGTGTCATAAGCTTTCTCCAGGTCAAAAAATACAGCCACGGTTTGACACTTTCTCAGAAATCCATTCATAATATGCGTCGACAAGGACACCAGATGGTCGACGGTAGAGCGATAGCGACGAAACCCGCACTGAGCGTTCGCTAGAAGTTTCTGAGACTCAAGCCACCATGTCAACCGCCCGTTGATCATTCGCTCCATCACCTTGCAAATGCAACTGGTGAGGGAGATAGGGCGGTAGCTGGAAGGTAGTTGGCGATCCTTCCCAGGCTTAAGTATAGGGACAATGGTGGCTTCGCGCCAAACGGAAGGAAAAAGGCCGTCTTGCCAAATACGGTTATAGACCTGTAAGAGAAAGAGTTTACTGTCGGCTGAAAAGTGCTTTAACATCAGGACATAAATGCCGTCCGGCCCAGGAGCGGAGTGCCGAGAGCAATGAAGAGCGTGCTCCAGCTCCCTCATTGTGAATAATTCGTTATAGCATTCATTATTAGCAGACCGAAAAGTATATGATGCGGAATCCAGCCGGTCTTTAATAGAGCGAAAGCCGGCGGAATAATGGTCTGAACTGGAAACCGCCTCAAAGGCAGCACCCAGAGTGTTAGCGATGGCAGCCGGATCCACTATGGTGGCATTAGAAGCCTGAAGGCCAGAAACAGTACAATGTGACACTTTACCTGAGAAGCGACGAAGTTTATCCCAAACAACGGATGAAGGCGTAAAGCGATTAAAAGACTCGACAAAACGAGCCCACGACGCCTTCTTGCTATCCTGAATAATGCGACGAGCACTGGCGCGCGATTGTTTAAAAGTCACCAAATTATCAAGTGTAGGGTGTCGCCGAAACACCCTAAGTGCAGTCCTACGGGCACGAACGGCGTCCCGACAATCCTCGTTCCACCACGGAACAGGCGGTCGCCGAGGTTGAGAGGATGAACGGGGAATTGCGCGTTCGGCGGCAGAGAAAATCGTAGACGTAAGGTGCTGCACTAGTTGGTTAATGTCGGCGAAGGGCTGATCGTAAAAATGCACGAGGCTGGAATACAAGCTCCAGTCGGCTTTTGTGAATATCCAGGTAGGTACTCTGGAATGCTGTACGTGGTGTGACAGAAGAGAAACGACGCAGGGGTAATGGTCGCTGGAGTAGGTGTCAGCGACGACGTTCCACTGAAGACGACTAGCAAGCTGGAGTGAGCAAATGGCAAGGTCCAGGTGGGAGAATGTACCAGAAGAATCAGAAATAAAAGTAGGTGCACCTGTATTGAGGATGGAAAGATTGAACTGGTAAAAAATGTCGGAAAGAAGAGTTCCCCTCGCACAAGCCCTTGGTGAACCCCACAGTGGGTGACGGGCATTAAAATCTCCCAATAGAAGAAATGGTGTTGGGAGAGCGGACAGGAGAGCTCGAATGTCCGCGGGAGCGAGGGGAGACGACGGGGGTGAATATACAGAGCAGAGAGGAAAAAACCGGGTAACTGCAATCTAATGGCAACAGCTTGCAAGTCGGACGTAAGAGCGAGAGTTTGAAAATGAACGTCGTTACGCACTAACAACATGACACCTCCATGAGCAGGAGCACCCTCCTCCGGTTCAAGATCGTAGCGAACCGGAGTGTACCCTTGGAGATCGAAAGGGTCGTGAGGGCGAAGCTTGGTCTCCTGCAAACACACGACCATAGGTGAATGGGAACGCAATAAAAGTTGCAGTTCCGCCTTATGCGATCGTACACCACGTACATTCCAGGTCAAGATAGCCATGAATAAAAGGGATAAACTGTCTACTTAGAAGGGCATCTTAAAGGAATCTTTTGCTTAACCTTTGGGCTCGGGCTTTTTGTATGGAGTTGGTCAGACTACATAGCTTCCTCGGAGGTAGGCCCACGCGCTCAATGCCAGAAACCGATTCAAGCGCCGTGAATCGGTTCTGGGTGGCGATGGGTGAGGGGTGCCGCTGAGCGCGGCTTGTCCCAGGACCTTCCTGGGACGACCTCCGAGGAGGAGAAGGTGAACTTTTCTTACCGCGTGCACGCGGAGGGTCCTTCAGAAAATCTTCCCTACGAAGTTTCTGCTTGGGTTTCTTTTCAGCGGCTTGCGACTTTATTGACTTTGGACCAGGTTTATAGGGCTTGGTAACAGTAGCTTTAATGGACGGCCGGATGGTAGTGGCGGTTAATCCAGTCATGGTCCAGGTCTGAGTTTCGGCATCTACTCGTGGTACTGGCGAGGCAACAACAGAACTAAATGTGCCAGATCGCAGGAGTGAAGGTTGGCGCGCATGGTAACGCCTCTGGGCTTCAGCGAAGGAGAGTTTTTCCTTTGCCCGGATCTCCTGGATCGCCTTCTCGTCCAAGTACCGCGGACAGTCGGCAAATGACGCAGAATGGGACCCTTTGCAGTTAACGCAGACGGGGGCTGTGGAACAGGTACCTTCGTGTGACGGCTGGCTACATGAGGCACAGATGGTAACGGCACTCTTACAGGAGACTTGCGTATGCCCAAAACGTTGGTATTTGAAACAACGCAGAGGTCTAGGTATATACGGCCTCACAGAAATCCGTTCGTACCCTGCGGAAATGCTCGTGGGCAGATCGACGCCATCAAATGTTAGAAACAGGGTACGAGTGGGTACCAATACGCCGTCGCGTTTGGCCTGCACTCGATGGACCGCTGTCACCTTCTGGTCTGCAAGATATTCTACCAGGTCCTCGTCCGATATACCATCGAGGCTATGGGTGGTAATGACGCCTCGACAGGAATTCAATGTGCGGTGCTTCTCGACACGGATGGGATAGCCATGGAGAAGCGTAGCGCGCAACAAGGTCTTACTTTGCTGATCGGATTTCGTTTGAGCTAATAAGGAACCATTCCGTAGACGAGTGCAGGACTGAACCGCACCAGCAATAGCATCAATGCCCTTTTGAATGATGAAAGGGTTCACCTTCTCAAAACTTTGTCCTTCGGTTCGTGAAATGACCAAGTAACAACCAGTTGTCGGTGGTGTCACTTCTGTTACATAAACTTTTCGGCGCTTGTTGGTAGTAATGGAGGAAGGGTGCTCCATAGCGACATAAATCCTCCACCATTGCAACCGTCTCCGACCTTGGGCTCTGACTTCCCAGGCGTTACCCCGGCTTGGGTGAGTGGCCTATCTATACCAGACTCACCCCTGGGTCACACCTCCCAGAACATAGACAGAGGGACCCAATCGCCGTCAGAAGTCAGCAGCTCATGCAATGACCCCCCCCCCGCGGGACTGCAGTTGAACAGCGGATACAAACACATACCCTACATGACGACCCCGGGTGGTGGGGATGACGCCATTACCCACTCACCCAGCTGCGCACCCCGTGCGCGGGTATCCGTCAGGCTGTGTCCACGGAGGATTTAAATAAAAAGATAAAAGAAACTAAAACTGTGTAGGCGTTTCGCACGCAAGGTAGGCCGGCGAAGAAGTAAAATAGAGGCGTAAATGAATGAACGTGGGGCGAAATGCGCAGAAATAGAGGAGAAGAAAGAAACGATAGTGAGGTGCGGTATGAATGGAATGCAAAGAATGCACGAGAGCCTACCTTGTGTCCACTGGTCACAAGAAGAACCCACCTCGACCGGATGGGGGTGAGGGGATGAATGTGGCGATGATTGGCTCGGGAACCCCCGGGTGCGCCAAAAACCCGTATTCACATAAGGTGAGCCCCTGAGGGGCGAGATCTTAGGCACTACTGGCTAAGGATTCCTATGTGATTTATTTATTTAATTAACTCTTACTATAAAGATTCACAGATGTATTATTTATTGTTCATTTATACTAAAGACAGTTGCTTAATAAACTGTTTCATATATGAACAAGGCAAGTCAAATTATAACAACAAAGCTAATCAGATTGTTTCCATAGCACAGTTGGAAGAGCATCTGCTAGCTGTGTGAAGGACCCAGGGTTTGATTCCCAGCTGAGATCAAGACTTTTTTTTTTAACCAGAAAGGTTTTTCAGCACACACAAAGTTTGGTTTGTGAATGTGAGTGTGCCTCAGTGTGTGTAACCAATTATTTAATAACCAATTTGCATATATAATCATATTTCAGGATTATCACTGGGCAAATATCTGAACGCACACATTCTGAACAATATAAACAGAATATGATGATTAATCTGGAGGAATTAGCAAAAACACATACAATAGTATAAAAAAAAATTACAATAAAAGGATTGTTCGTATTATAGGCCCTTATTCAGAGAGCGGATTTTTGTTAAAGCAAGAGGTGTGGAACTAAATTCCATCTCTTCAAATTTACTGATAAACGTTTCTGTCTCCATCTTGTAAAATCAATACCTGCAACCTTGAATCGATATTCACTTGTTATCGAAGTGTTATCTCAAATATGGATCGAGAAATTCATTTATCACATTTTTATTTTCTTTCGTATGCATCTAAATATTAAATATTTATTGTGTATCTAAATGTCGTAGAAAAACTATTGTATGCAACTCTCGTATAATGGTTATTAAGATGCTCTTGTGATGTTTTCGATGCTCACTTGCATTGAAAATTACTTGTCACTCGCATCTTAATAACTCCCATTACAGGATCATTGCATAAATATCTCCCCATGGTCCTTTTGGGTTTGTTATTTTCATATATCTTTTCCAAATCTGACAATTACACTTGCATAATTTTGAACTTCTAGCAATTTGCATCATTTACATAGCACCTGAGAGCAATGACACAAGTCATGGACAGCAGTTATCTGTAGAAATTGAAGCCCTCATTTTCACTTACATTTTGTGGATGCTAATTGCCTGCATTATAAAGAGGCACTTTACCTCAACATGAAAAGTTAGCTAATGCACACTGAACCAAGAAATCAAGGACGTGGTTACATGAAAATGGCAATCTTTTTATTCGCTTATGTGTTAGCATTGTGCTTGCAAAAACAGGCTATCAGTTTTTAAAAATATAAGTTTATGCTTAATCTATTGCAGAAACTGCAATCCATCCTTTCCGAGTTTGGCTAGCCTCAAGCAAATCTTTGTGATGAGATACAAAGCTTATAATTTTATGATGTTTCATTGAAAACATACCATTACATTTTGTTATAGCAAAATTGGGCTCACTTATCAGGTTACTCAGGAGGCTGTGCAGATGGCATTACTGTGCAAGTATTACTACTTTATTCCTGTGTAAGCTATAAACTATGAATTCTTTTACTGGCATTTGCAAAGGTTGACTTTTCTTTGTTTTAATTCAATGATGGTTAACCTGTCTTATTGAGTACCCATTCAATTATACCTACATCATGGTACACATGAAGGATTACTGATACACTAATGGTAATATGTATTAGCTAAGGCTTCATATTGTTGCAAAACATCAGTGAACTTCTTCACTCTCCCTTTCTCATATTTAAGTTTGAGAAAATTGGCCCTATAACTCTTTCGCCATCTTTTAGGTTTCTTAGCCTGAACACTTCCTGTGGCCTGAAATTTATTGTAAAATTCAAGAATTGTTGTACGGCCTGCAACTTTTACACCTGGAAATCTTTCTGCAAATTGTACTTTCACTTGGCGAGCTGAGTTAACACATACGAATCATAAATAAATACACGCTGTGCAGTAGTAAACATATACTGAGCCATAGTATACTTTGTGACTAAGTACAGAACAAAATAATAAATAACTCGTAATAACTGAACTACATCACATCACCGTCAACTCAATACTGCATTTCACACTGCAGAACATGCGATAGTATTACTTACAAATGTTTGTTTACATCACGTGTGTTGAAGCCATCTTGTGACGTCATTCGTTGGTTTGGTTCGTAGCTCCATCTGGCGTAGCAATTTGTATCAGTTTTGAAATAATTTATTTTAAATGTTCTCCGGCTAGCTATTTGGGTCGAGAATGTATCTCTTGCAGGGTGTGAATCGGAAAGGAATCTTTTATCCAGAAATTATACTTAATGAAGAAATTGGTTTTATAACTTTTATTGTCGAACACGTTCACTAACACTTTTTACATATTGATATAGATACTCGCCAAACTGAAACTGTTTGTAATAACTTCTTACTTATCACTTTTAACTATGTATTTCAACTTTGTGTAGAATTAACTTTATAATAATTCTCGTAATTATGCTGCGTGTAACTTGACGAACTGAAGGACTGACTGACGATGAACTGAGAGACCGACGTGTAGTGTGTTGAGAATTCTGTTGAACTGGGGGTCGATCTATCTCGGACCTGGCTTATATACTCCCACTCCTCGACATGCCTAAAGATTATAAATGAACTGCTATTGGCTAATAAAACGCGCCAACATTAGCGTCTATTTTAATATCCAATGAAAACCACGAATACATATTGCTTTAGGAAATGTTCTAGAAGCTTCTACCGAAAAGGCGCGAAACATTACGTAACTTCCTTGTTCCCGGTAATGATAAACAACTCACCCCATCGCTGCATTATTGCGTTATTATTGACAGTTTCAGTAAAGCCGTATATTATTATTTACCAATAATAATTACAATTAATAAACCTCTGAAATCAATGTCACATAAAAATACATATTCATATTACAATCATTATTTACATTTAAGTAATTTGTGATACAAATTACCGTATCAAACAAAACCACATTAACAGCATGACTTTGTTTATAGCAGCAGTGTGTTATCATGTTTCCACATGCCCAGCGGAAAAACGCTGCGCAGCCAATATTGTTCAAGTACCCCTTCATGACAAAAAAATTGGTGTATGGTGTGCCATGAGCGGGGAAAGGGTTATAGGGCCAATTTTTTTCGAGTCAATAGTCGATACCCGTACATATGTGAACACAATTTTGCCTCTTTTTTTTTTTTTTTAAAGAGAATTAACAGCCAGGGAGCGTGATTTTGCCTTTTTTCAACAGCTTATACAGCCAATATTTCGATGAGAACAATTGAAAGTGCGTTTGAGGACAGAATTATTAGTAGAGATTTGTGGCCCCCTCGTCCTCCGACTTAACCCCCTGTGATTTCTATCTCTGGGGTAACTTAAAACAAAGTGTACAAGACAAACCCACACACACTGGAAGAATTAAAACAAAATATCTACCAGAAGATTGCCAGCATTTCTCAACTTGAACTACGGTGAGTGATGGATAGTTTTCTAAAGAGGTGCCAAAAACGTATGGACGACGACACTGGCCAGTTTCAGCATCTCCTTTCATAAAGTTGGTAAGTAAAGCCTTTAAAAGTAGTTTTAAAAATGTCGTATGGTTTCATTCGCACCTTTCTATGATAGCGGCAGATGGCAACGAGGACACGGACAGGAAAAATGCAGCGCAGCCGGTTCATAGTTTTTTGGCTCTCTCTGTTTTATATTGATCAGAAAATGCTACAGTTAGAAAAAGGTTGATTCAGAGGACTGAAAAATTCAATGCCATAGCTGGGATTTGAACTGTGGATCTCCCGGTTTCCATCTGGTTGCTCTAACCACTGAGCTACCATGACAACATGTTGGTAGGACATTAAATTCTCCAGTTGACTTGCATTTTCCTAGTAAACCACAAGGAGATATCAAATTATTTTAAGATGACTTACCCCAATGGCAACTTACAATGTCGCAAAGTACTTTTAAGTACCAAGCTTCATTAGTGCAGCCTCTATCAGGCCAATTTTGAAATGACATTAAATTTAAAATGTGTAAAATGTTCAGTGCAGTAAATGTATAAAAATTAATATAAAATAAACTTTTTTATAAGTATCTTTGAAGAACTGATAGCTTTCTGTCACACATGCTGAAGTTCTTACTGGTACCACAATAAACATGTATTAAAGCAAAGAACACCACTTCCTAGGCTATTCACAGAGTTCTAGTCCATATTTTATGCTTCATAACATGAACTATATATATATAAAAAAAAAAACTCACAAAAAATGGGAAACTTATGTCCTCCAGCCATGGAATATGAATACGATAAACAAGTAGCTTATGATGGGGACGATGGCCCAGGAAATAAGTTTTACATATTTTTAATCTAAGTGAAGCTCAGAGTGATGTGTTGACTTATATGTGATTTCAATGTATTAGTGTACTTTGTTATGGTACTTTCAATTAAATGGTTTTTAATTTTAAAGAGTTATCTGAGGGAGTTGAATTTACAATTCATGTTGTCCATTACTGAATGTTTGCGTGAAATGTCTACTGGTTTCTAAAGTGCTGGTGCAGATTTAAACTTTGATTGCATGCTATACATTTTATTGCAGCTCAGTGAATGGGGACCAGGATTATGATCAATAAAGACAAATGAGCTCTGGCCTGTCATAGCACAGTACATTCAGTCTGTTGTTTTAAGTTGCAATATAATGCAATAGAATTTAGTGCTTTGTCATGTTTGTAGAGAAACTCTAACATTTAGAATCTTCCCACAAAGCTGTAAAAACACCTCCTTTGCTGTAAAGTGGTATAAAGACCTCTGCTCCTAAACATTTTATGGGCAGAACATAAAAGCTCACGAGTATGTAAATGTATTAATACTTTGTATTATAATATCTCATTAACAGCTGTGATTTGCTGGCTTATGGTTATTGGTAAATGCTCGTTATGCAATGCGTATCACATTAAATAGGCTAACTGTAGGTTTGTTAACATGGCATTTGTAATCTGGTATGCTGGCAATGCTTCTGTATGTGATAATTATGTGGAAACTTGTAGCATTAGAGCTTCAAAGTGTTCTGTTTGAGCCTATGGTCTGATTGGCTATGATATAAGCTAAACATTTTATTAAATTAGTATGATAAGCTTAGACTAAGGGCCGGCTCTACAATGTCCCGATAAGCTTGCCTATAGTCACTCTCCAAAAAATTTTTCTGGCTGATAAGCAACCTCTTGTTCTACAATCACATGGCTTCCTCTGGATAGCAGCCCTATAGGATAAGCTGTGATTCGTTAAATTTGCCATTCTGAATTCAATGGAAGTGCACCACTGGGGAATTCATAAACTAGAAGACAACCAAGAATTATCTAGCAAAGCAGACAACAACAAATAAAAGTTTGTCATGTGGTTTCTTTTGCTGTCATTTTAGAATATAATGGAAGTGAAGCAGAGCTCAGAACTTCACATATGATGTCCGTGAAAGACTGTTACACTTTGTAGAAACATATAAGATGGCACGAGAATAAAGGTGTGGTGCAGTAACCTGGTAGGGATAAAATGCTGGGAGACTATTGCATCAGAGTTCAGATAACCTTACCTCTGTGTTGGTGACTATTTACTGATGTATTTCTTGTGAAGTTTATGCTCCTTCTGCTAAACCGAAATGTATACTACAAGGTGTGTTTTTAACATAAGTACCAATAATTTTTAAAAAAGGACATCATTATTTTGCAAATACTTTATCATGCAGTACCTTATATTACTTCTCCACATTCGTCCTCCACGGTCTTGGAGTACCATGCTAGCCTCTGGTTTCTGAGGTGGCACATTCAAATCCGGTGGAGGGTGATGGATTTTTTTTGGATGTAAAAATCCTTAGCATTGCTTCCTTCAAAAGGGAAGTAAAGCCAGTGGTTTCACATTGTAGATTTATGGCGTGTAAAGGAACCTCAAGCCTGATAAGGAGGCCTCTGAGCAAAATTTCTGGTCTTTACGCCCAATATAGAATGGGATGATAAGGACCATAGTAGTTAAAAAGCGTCCATAAATAAAACTCAATTTAATTTTTTTACTAGTCACCACCGTTATTCAGGCAGTCATAATGGGAAACCCGTTGCCTTTATCAAAGAACAATGCTGCCTTGATGAAAGCCAAGTCCGCACTTCTTGTTTCACATCATAATCATTGAAATGTTTTCCATCAAGGAATTTCTTCAGATGAAGAAACAGATGAATATCGCTTGGTGCCAATTTGGACTTTAGGGAGAGTGGTCAAATTGTTCCCAACCAAATAATGCAATTAGATCTCGAGTTTGTTTGGCTGTATGTGGCTGGGCATTGTTTTCCCATAAACTTCACACAATTGGCAAAAAATGTGTGCTGGCCTAACATTTCTCACATTCAAAAATGAATCACTGATCTGACTACACATGAAAAATCAGGTACAGTAGGGACGATGGTCCTGTGCCGGTGAAGGCTCGATACGCACTGGTTATCTGTACAGTGAGCGAGCCCCCAATTCTCGGGCATGCACAGTAAGTGCCATCGCTTCAGTTTAGCGGTAGCAGTAGTTCGAATAACAGCTCTCTTGTCAGCCGTCTGTTGATGCTGATGATGTCTGTAGGGGCATCATTTCAGTTTCTGCATTGGGGGCCAAGATTGCTTGGAGCAGTTTCACAAATGTTCATGTGGATTGTAATGATATATATAATGTTTTATTTCTTAAATGTGAAATATTGCTATTAATAGTACAATTGTAATGTTTCATTTGGTAGAGTAATAATGTTTCTCATAACCTAGGGGAGGGGGCTAATTGACCCCCTGCCCCCTAAATGACACCCCTTTGTTTCTGTAATTAAACTTGGATTGCATATAGTTATTGTATATTTTGGTGTGTTTATTAGAGGTTCTTGCCTTCTGCGACGTTTTATGTAAAAATAACAAAGGTTAATATAACACAAAATGATGGGGATAAATACAAAGCAATCGCTAATGGAAAAACTAATTCCTACCTTGCCTCTCAGATCTGTCTTGGTGATGCATAATACACCGTACCATAGTGTGCAGTTGGAAAAGGCCCCATCGCCTCATACCAAAATCCAATGCAGAACTTGCCCCATTCTATGAAAGGATGCTAAGTTTGGAGCTTTACAACCTAAGTAAGGGTCAAAACCTATTCTGAAAATTTACGTTGATAGTTTGTAGGCCATGCACACAATGTTCTCCAATTACCGCCCTAGTCTTCGGGGCTTAATCGAGTAGAACCATCTGGGCTGATATAAAGCAATGGGTAGCTTGGTAGAACACCCTTTTAAACTACATGATGTTATTGTTTAAGCTTAGCTAACAACATGTTGACATTAGCGTAGAAAAGTGGGAAAATGCCTCTTAACACATTAAGTAGGAAGACAAATACATTGAAGAACAACAAGACCTGTTTGAAAATGTCTTAGAAGGTTCTGTAATCCAGGTTAGGAAATATAGTGACAGCGAACGAGAAGACTGATGACGATGAAAGGGAAAGTCTTGCAGAAGAAAACGATGGTGGTGATATGTCTGGTGTAGTGTGTTTATCACACTAATAAAGCCTCGGCTAGTTTACAATGCATTTACGTGACAAGGTTTGTGTATAATGTGTAAATATAAAAGAATGATACAGCAATCTGATAAGTGAGAATAAACCAGCCAATGTAGTGGTGTGGTGTTGTATGTTTATGTCGTATCAGCAAAGTCCCACATCTTTCAGCAGGTAGGCAGACAGAGAGCTGCCTGGCGTTAGACATAGACTCTCTTCAGTGCGCGAGGAAACAAGGTCATCAGCACAGAACCATCGTCCCTACTGTAAGCCATCTAGTCTTTTATAAAGCCAAGCTTACAAATTTTGTCTTTGTTCAATGTTTGGAAACACAAATCTGCGCAAGCTAAGCCTCCCAAATAGGACGGAATGTCAACTTTTGAAGTCTTCCACTAACAACTGATGGTCAGCAGAGGAGGATGCCAACCAGTTAATAGCCAGCTTTCGGGGATGGGCAGCAAAAATTCTGAATGTGATTTCATCAGTGGTGTCCAGAGACATCTGGGAGTTCCTCGAAAACCGGTTTGGGAATCAGCCTATCATATTCAACACCAGTCAAAGCTACAGGGGTTATCCTGACAATTGAACAGCTGGTGAGTAAAGCTCTGGTGAACCTTCAGCTCAGTTTCGTATCCAGGAAGCTGCCTCTACTTTATCAACGGGATGGGAGGGTGTGTGATACTGAGATATGACAGCATCTGATGCTGGTGATTACAAGACCATTCATGAGGAATGGACGGAGGCAGCCAAGCTAACAGCTGTACATATTTTGAAGACCGGGAGCATTTGATATGACGGGGACAGAGGATCAACCCAAGGACATTGACGAAGATCTTGAAGCAGTGTGTTGGGGATATGGCCAGTAGGACACCTACTGAAGGGCTGTCCACACTAAGCCAAAGAGCAAGTGGTGCCTGCAGATGAACAGGATTGCGCAAGCTTAAGGAGGGAGCAGCTATTCCCATTGGAGATTAGGAGTATTTATTTGACACAACAAAGGTAATCAACCCAGGGATGTCAAAGATGATTATCAAGTGGTCTGTGCTTAGGGGTATGGCCAGCCAAGCTCTTTTAATGAAGTACTGTCCACAGAGGAGTCAAGAGGTGTGACTAGTCAGGGTAACTAGGAAGGGTTGTCCATGACCAAGCTCATGAACAGGTGGGGAACGAATAAGGACCAGCACATGGTGAGGGACATGTCAGAGCCACCTTTGCCATCCCCTCGAGTGACACTGTGTGCCCTGGACAGAAGAATGGATGGCAGCCTTGTCACGGATGGTTGAATTCAAGGAAAACTGCAGCAAATACTAGCGGACAGGGGTGCAGCCGTAATCAGACCTGACATGGCAAAGGACTTGCCATCAAGGAAACTGGTCAGACTTACCAGACAGTGATGGCATCAGGCGACACCTTGCTAATGGAAAAGGAGGTCCATTGGAGTTAACCCTGTGGTGGAGCATCATATGACTGTGGTTATTTGTTGCGGGGGTAGCTGCAGATGTGATCCTGGGACTGGATGCCCTTAAGAGCCATAGTGCAACAGTGGGCATCGGCAAGACAGCCATACGACTTGGCCAAGATGAGATGACGCTCCAGAGTCTAAAGGACATCCTGGGATCTGCAGGGTGACCCTGATAGAGGATGCGATCATTGTGCCCGCAAGATGCAAGCTAGCTGTGAGGATGGTTTGGGAGGCCAGTGGTCAAGGAACATCGTGGAAGGTCGTCATGATGTGCACGAAATGGCTCATCAATACATCCAGGTGGCAAGTGGCTGGATGAAGACTCATGACAAGCAGCCCAACAGCCAAGGTTTCCAGCAGGGCAATCTGGTGTGGCTGCATTGTCTTACCCGGTTAAAGAGGCTTTGTGCCAAGCTTCAACAACCATAGCAAGGAAAGTACCAAGTGGTGAAGAGGATCAACGATAAAGTATACCACATCTAGAGGTTGCCCCAAGGGAAGGTGCTGATGGCATACATAGAACATTTCATCTGCCATAACAGCGCTGAGGAGGAAAGCGACAATGTGCGCTACGTTCCTACAGACCGGTGGTGCGAGTGCCTACCAGCTGCTCATATGTATGCAACGATTTAGGCTAATGGCTGGCCACCCTCTAGAACAATAGCCGCTGTGTGCCATTTCCACACTCCAGAGGATTCCTTTTGGCCCTTTCTGGTAGGTTCTTATTCTCAAAAGTTTCGCTTTGTATGTGAAACCTATATAAGGGACTGCCGTCACCAGGTTGGGCAGTGTGTAAAGGTCAGTTGAGTTGAGTTCTGCTATAAGTGACAAAGTGAAAAGTGGACAGTGACGTTTAATTGTGAGTTGCAACCCAGGAGCCAGTTATGAGTCCTGCAGTTGAGTTGTGATTTGATTTAATGGATCAGTTGTGCTGTATTCTGAGTGTGTGCCAAAGTTATTCAAGTGTAATGTTTGCGCTACATTGAGTGCCTTGTGATAAATAAAGGGTATATTTGCAGTAACATGAGTGCTTTCCAAAATGCAAAGCTTCAAAAGCAGAACGCGTTTGCCTCTATGGATTTGATTTTTCACATGCACAGGAAAAGGACTTATAACACAATTATTGCTGTTGGTGAAACTGGCCCATAATCATCTATGTGACTAACCTCACATACTTTTCATAACTGCAATAGAAAGGGATCCATTCGTAAACACACCTTTTAATTATCACTGATTAAACTAAGGTTTATTGTGCAATCTTTCACTTCATAACACGTAGAGAATCAAATAAGCTACATGTACAATCGCCAAATTCTCATCAACGTAATGTAAACAACACAGCTGATGCAGAACAAACATTTCAAATTCCAGAAGTGGGGTGAATTGTAGCAATTTATTGTGAGTGAAAAACTGCCCTCTAACTCCTTTCTATTTCACAGTCTTAACCTGTAGAAGTGACAGCTGTACAAAGTGGCAACAGTAAATTTTTGGAAACACTTTATTATATACCATATGCCACCACTGGTAAGAAATCAGACCATAGAAAATACAGAGAGAGCCAAAAAACTAAAAACTGGCTTTGCAGTGTTTTTCCTGGCTGTGTCCTTGGAGCTTGTTTATGTCTGCCGCTATCATAGAAAGGCGCGGGTGAAATCATACAACATTTTTAAAACTACTTTTAAAGGCTTTACTTACGAAATTTATGAAAGGAGATGCTGAAACTGGCCACCGTCGTTGTCCATATATTTTTGGCACCTCTTTAGAAAACTATCCATCATTCGCCATAGTTTACGTTGAGAAATGCTGGCAATTTCCTGGCAGATATTTTGTTTCAATTCTTCCAAGGTGTGTGGGTTTGTCTTGTACACTTTGTTTTAAGTTACCCCAGAGATAGAAATATCAGGGGTTAGGCCGGGTGACAGAGGGGGCCACAAATCTCTACTAATAATTCTGTTCTCAAATGCACTTTCAATTGTTCTCATTGAAATATTGGCTGTAAAAGCTGTTGGAGAGTCTTGTTGAAAAAAGGCAAAATCACGCTCCCTGTCTGTTAATTCTCTAAAAAAGCGGGAAAAATTGTATTCACATATGTACAGGTGTCAACTATTAACTTAGTTATTGCGAGTTATTTATTATTTTGTTCTGTACTTAGTCACAAAGTATATTATGGCTCAGTATATGTTTTCTACTGCACAGTGTGCATTTTGTTATGATTCATGTGTGTTAACTCAGTCAGCTTGCCAAGTGAAAGTACAATTTGCAGAAAGATTTCCAGGTGTAAATGTTCCAGGCCGTACAAGAATTCATGAGCTTTACAATAAATTTCAGTACACAGGAAGTGTTCAGGCTAAGAAAACTAAAAGATGGCAAAAGAGTTATATGGCCAATTTTTTTTTCGAGTCAATAGTTGAGGCCTGTGCATACAAGAGTACAATTTTGCCCCCCCTTTTTTTAGAGAATTAACAGACAGAGTGTGACTTTGCCTTTTTTCAACAAGACTCTGCAACAGCTCATACGGACAATATTTCAATGAGAACAATTGAAAGTGTTTGAGGAAGAATTATTAGTAGAGATTTGTGGCCCTCTCGGTCCCCCAACCTAATCCCCTGCGATTTCTATCTCTGGGGTAAGTTCAAAGTGTACAAGACAAACCCACACACCCTGGAAGAATTAAAACAAAATATCCACCGGAAATTGCCAGCATTTCTCAACATGAACTATGGTGAGTAATGGATTGTTTCCTAGAGGTGTCAAAAATATATGCACAAAGACGGTGGCCAGTTTCAGCATCTCCTTTCATAAAGTTGGTAAGTAAAGCCTTTAAAAATAGTTTTAAAAACATTGTATGGTTTCATCCGTGCCTTTCTATGATAGCGGCAGATGGCAATGAGCGCCGAAGATGCGGACAGGAAAAACACAGCGCAACTAGTTCGTAGTTTTTTGGTTCTCCCTGTACTATTGAAACTAGTAGGTCCTGTAGTTTCTAAATTTCTCCAGGTTAAGCCTTACATTGTGTGTGTATGATCTGATGTTATTATACTAACATACAATACAGATTTGCAGGGTTCCTGTCATACATTGGCTATCAAGTGAGATTGATGGAAAAGTTGTTAGATCAGAGACTCCATACAAATTAATGCTTTACTGGCAAATAAAATTAATAAACAATACTACGATTTTTCTTTCAGTCCAGTTTATACACTTAACCACTCTGAAACATACTTTGCATTTGTTAGCAAAGAAATCTTAAACAAGAATATGTGAATTTAAGCCAAGCCCATTCAGACCTTTACTTCAGACATGCCCGTGTTATTAAAAATTTAAACAAACTAGTCTACTTATATCATACATTGCTATATATTACATAACTTCAATTCGATTAACTAATGAAATATTAGTAAGAGTAATTTTGAATGTGTAGTATGTATATTCTGCAGGGTACAAAAATGATGTGGAGAATTTTCAAAAGATCCACCTTTTTTTAGTGGAAGGGGGGAATTGGGAATAAAATATTGATTTATGTTACGTGAAGAATCGTTTTAGCAAATAGTATATTGAAATGGTTAAACCAAAGCAAACACCTCCATCAACTTGTTACAGGATTATAGTGTGCTGTTATTGTACTCTTTGACAAAAATGTTGTCCTGCGTGCGCATCTCTAGTTACTGAGGTTGCAGGTTCAAACCTGACAGAGGATGGATTTTTTCGAGCGTAAAAATCCTTAGTATGGCTTCCTTCAGAAGGGAAGTAGAGCCGGTGGTGCTGTGTCATAGATTTAAGCATGTAAAAGAACCTCAAGCCTGATACTATTTAGCCTCTGAGCTAAATTTCCAGTCTTTCATGCCCAATATAGAATGGGACACTAAGAACTGTAGTGCTTAAACAGTGTGATAATTAAACTCAATTTAATTTTTTGGACCAAAATACATCGTTTTACTAACCACTTATTGTTCTTTCATGCTTCCTGTTCCCATTTAAAGCAATTGGTATTTGATTATTTCTGAAGTAATAAGAATAGCCCAAACCATAATTTTCTGTTCAGCATTCTACAGCATTGTTCTTAGAGATTTGGTAATATGACTCGATAGCATGCACCCTATTAACTTTTAGCGTGGCAACCCAAGTTGGGCACAGGCCTATTGCTAGACTGCCACATCATCTACTCCTTTTTGTGCAGGGTAGAGGGGGAGTAACGGGGTGATATGTGGTCAGTAAATATAGTTACATTTAATTTATACTTTGTGAAAATTTTTTTGGTACAATTTTAATTAACATGTTGTGAAAACGTATTCTTTTTTCAACCTTTTTAGACATGGTCACCAAATTGGAATAAGAATCAAAGGTATACAATGCATTTAGAGCTCTGGCTTGATCACATCTTATTCATAATTTCTGCGAATCATCCTACCTGTGAGAATCTTGCACTACAAGGTTGGCATGTACATCAACATTTAACAGTTTCTTATTTTGCTACTTTCCTGATCGTTACTATATGGTTTCTTAATATGCATATTCTTTACTGATACGAGGAAGATTTAAATCATAAGCAAAGTAAACTTTCATGCATGCTAAAGCTAATCCTAGCACTAAAAATAAATTGGCACCTTACCAATAGCCATAGGGTAACGCATAAGATGTCCCAGATCATATAGCAACCACAGTAGCTCTTGCTGCAGCAGAGCTACTTCTATTGCATCACTTGTTGCGCTTAAACTTGGATTAATTGCTGAAACTAAAGCAGCCACTTCCATAGGTCTTGTACAAATAACCGGACAACCATTAACATAGAGCCAGGACCTTGACCCGATGCCTGGTCCAACTGGCTGACCGCGTTTGTCCTCATTGCCTTTTCCTGCAAGAAAATAATCCATCTTGATTCAATTCAGTTCACTGTGTTTAAATAAAAAATGCAAGTAATGTGTTGGATATTCAGAGAGGTTCTTTTGGAAGTGTTTTCGTTCCAAACTTATTCCTTTTCTGACATGTTTTTGTTTTTCTTTTTTCTAAAATAGTTTAACCAAAGTGTTGCTAAGATACACATTCTGTAATAAATTGGATGGCTTTGCATGCCAAAATAAATAATATCACCTATGAAGTAAGTTAATCGCTTAATTCTTAACATTTTGGTGACTGTGACAGCACGGACTACGTTTTTCCGGTACATTATATTTGAAACATGGAACAACTAGTGCATCAAAGAGGAGCTACTTGTGCAACTTTTACAAGAGCTTTAAATAAGTTGCAAGAGACTCTTGAAGCATCTGACACGGAGAAAATTATCTGCAAGTCTCTTATAATTTACTAGAAGAAAGTGCTGTGGAATTTCAAGTGTTGGACGCTAATATCTACTGCTGGGAGATGAAAAGGCTGACCTTGACATTGAAGTGACAGCAGCCAAAGATTATCATGATAAGTTCTTGGATATGAAAGCCAGAACCTCACAGATACTTACTTGTGGTCACAGCAAGTGAAGTGTAACCAATGAGAGACACCAAAGTGATAATAAATTTAAACTGTTGAAGCTGGAATCATGGAAATTCGGAGACAAGTTAAAGAATGATTGACATTCTGGACTAAGTTTCAAAAGATAGATCAGGATGTTGATATAGCACATGAAGATAAGTTCCAGTATTTGATTCAGGCCACAGTTCAGGGATTAAGAGTTACAAACATTGTAGAGTTTTGCCGTTACAGCAGAAAACTAGCCAAAAGCTGCAATTAGTTTGAAGTCAAGATTTACAGGTTGAAGTTTATATTGTCGAGCCATGAATCAAAAGAAAACGTGGTTTTAGCAAAGCTGTACGATAAACTTGAGTCATATTTGACAGCCTTAAAACACTAGGTGTCACAACAGATAAATGCTTCGCAATGCTATTTCCTTTGATAGAATCATGTTTTCCAGAAGAGTTTTTAAAACCTTGGCATAGAGTGCTAATAGGGGAAAAATGAAGGACCCCAAGGAAAGACTTATTAAAAAGAATTTCTCTTGGCTTAACTAGTTTTAATATGGAAACTAGTGTAAACAATTCAAGCATTAAGAACAAATCTACAACCAAATTCTATTCTAAAGAGAATGCCTATATTTTCTACAACAGCAGGACTATTATCAGCATCAGAAAGTAGAAGAGCATGCATTTTTTGTGACAAATTTCACAGCACTTCCAAGTTTTATTGCTGTTTAACGCATGAGTATAGCAGAGAAACACAGAGTTCTAAAACAGAAAGGTTGTTGCTTTGAAACTGGGAGATGTAGCTAAGAAGTGCCGAGCTATACTGAAGTGTTAAGTTTGTGGAAATCGCTATGTTACATTGATATGCAATGAGCTAAAATCTCAAAATGACCTACCTTCCAAGTCAGACACACAAAATATGACCCTACAAATCTTTCTCATAATCCTAAGGCTCTGCTACAAACATTGAGGGTGAAACTTGATCTGTTAAGATGTAGCCGAAAACATGTATGTTCCACATTGGCAAGAAACTGATACACTGTTTGTTTGGGAGCATAAATACTGAGAGACACAAACACAAATGTTATCAGATAACATTAAGAAATTTATATGATACTTTTGCCTGTAATTTTATTGTATTTGAACACTCTATTATTTGTGACACAGTTTCTTCTGTAGAAAATGGATCATCAATGGCAGGATTGAAGAATAGAATAGAATATTTATTTGTACCAAACACCAAACAAAAATTTTATATACATACTTACATTCTAGTAAAAACTGAGTCCAATTTTTCTTCCTTTTAATAGCTGCATTGGTTTCTTGGCTTTATTTGTTAATTGGCAATGCACTTATGGCACCAAATATTTTATACTGTGTTATAATATTATTTGCATTGTAATATTACTTATTTGATATTAACTTTGGTTTCACTTTTAATTGCTCCAGCTATTTATAAAAAAAAATATAACTCAGCAGTTGAGCACGTACCTCCTGGCAGGGTGTATAACTTGTAAGATGCTATGTTTGTTAGTGTAACTTGTAGAAATAATAATAACGGAAGTAAACTTTTCACGTTGCTAATTGTTATTGAACTGTTATCTTAATATGCTTTACACATAAACTGGTTGTTGCTCAAATGTTATGTGCGTAAGTTCAATAAACTGTTGTTTATACTTAAAGAATCCGTTTATATTAGCTTGGCCCGAAATTTTATAAGTATCAGCTCAATACTGCTAATAATTATTACTTGCACATAATAAACATTCTGAAAACTCCTCGTAGTATGAACTCATAAATGTTGCACTTTAATTCTCTTTCCTGTATCACTCGCTGTAAATAAATGTATTATTATTATGACTACATCTCGTACCAACCTTCCACACTGAGTACTGCACTGGAATTGATTTCCTAACAGTTACAACAATATTAGCGTGACTTCGCTTCTCACACATATACAACATTTGAAATTCAGGTTGCTTGCTTCCGACTGGCTTTCCCATCTTACAACACCTATATTGAAATATACATAGTTTAAAATACATGTTTATAAATATTCTTAATACTTTATAGCTTCCAAAAGTTCTTTGGAAAATAACCTGTATATTTTGATCTACTTGTTTTACCTAATTCTAAAGCCCTCCATATTTCTACTACATACAACACTTTTGATCCTACCAATGCTTCATACATCATTTCCAACCGTTTAACAATTTCCAATTTGCAGCGAAAATAATTACTTATCCTTAATCCTGTCATAGCAGCTTCATCCTACCATGTGCTTCCCATTCACCATTGAGGCAGTATTTGTAATACCTGAATAATTTCAATTGTATTATATAATAAGTAAATTCAATAACAGCCCGCCTTAAAACAATATGTATGTAACAGTCATTGCATATGCTTATTATTATTGTAAACATGTTTAATAATGTTATGTGAATACATTACATACTTTAATAATGCGATAATAATGAGGTAACCTTATGGCAATAATGAGTTTGAATGTTACTAGTCATGATTAGAGCAACGATAATGGAAATTCTGTAACAGTTTAAAATTAGCCAATCAACAGCAAAGAAAAGCTTTAAGTAAAATGCAGATAATCTATTGGACTAGAATTAGCCAATCAGAGACTTGAAATACCGAAGCTTATGGGTTTAATGGTTGAAATAATGTTCAGTTGCTGGCAAACCTTGGTAGTGACCAGATGGAAGATGTGTTCTCTACAGAAATATTACGTGTGAATCGTAAAATATGTCTACGCGTTAGCTAAGTGAAAGTATTAAAGAATCTCACATCTTTTAAAAAGTGTAGTGCTTTATTAAAATGTGCAAAGGATAAAATAAAAAGAAGAGAATTTAAAAATTTAAAATTTGTGTATGTCTACAATTATTGTTGTACTGCACCCTGCCTAAGAGAAATGTGACTCTACAAACATTACTGAAGCAGCCGAGGCAAAATTCAAACATAAATAATATATAGACGCAGTTTTAATAACAAAGTTAAATATTATAGTGTAAAACTTGGAGTGTAACAACAAAAACACATCTTTAAATCAGCTTCTCATATGTAGCAGCATATTGCGTAATAACAGTAACTATTACGTAATCAACAACTTCAAACCGATGCCCAAAGCGTGTTGCAAACTTCTTAAACAAAGTAAACTTCATGAAACAATACTTCAAGTTAGCTTCCCAAGCAAGAAGTTAATAATTTACGCAACATTACTACTACAAGTTGGCTCCCATACGTGGGGCAATTAAACTAAAGCAGCACAAAAGAAACTATAAAAACTTTCTCACCACTACTATTTGATTTTACTCCTAAAAATCAAATTCCTTTACTACCTCTAACTGTTGTCCATTCACATACCATCGTTGAATCTTTTCTTAGTTTTTCTTTTTTTTTTTTTGGAAACATAACTTCTGATTTATTTGCACTTACTCGAATTCCCCATTCTAAACAGGATTTGAGTATTTCGCTAACTGCTCTTAGCAAGCCTATTGCAGTTATAGCTCCTACCATTAGGTCATCTGCAAACAGCAGTCCTAGTATCTCCTTGTTCATTAAGATAGGGTACTGCCCAATAGAATTGAAGAAGAAAGGTGTTTCTCTGACTGATGTTGGCTACTTATGATTCCATAGTGATCTTTTAGGAGCTGACATCATAGGGAGACTGCTGACTGGTTACCATGAAGAATTATCATCAGGGCTTGTTGCATTAGAAACTCGTTTGGGCTGGACACTTACGGGAGGTAGCTGGATTTAATATTGCCATGACATGACATCCTTATTTATTGAGGAGGCAAATCTTTCAGACCTTTGGAAATTAGAGCAAATAGGAATTACTGACGTGAATAACATATACTGACTAAAAACACTCTTTGAATGGTGCAAATTAATAATCAAGGATGATATGTTTGCCCTGGCTTGAATGGCATCCACCTCTTTGTGACAATAAGTATCTAGCTATAACGAGATTTGAGAGAACATTAAAGAAGCCTGAATCCAATAACCTTTTCGAGGATTATGATGTCTTGCAACAATAGTTGAAAAAAAGGGATCGAAGAGGTTTCAGTAGAAGTCGATTGGTACAGCTATTACTTATGAAGTGTGTCAAAAAAGTATTGAACCTTATTTTTTCCAAGTAAAATGAAGCACAGGAGACTTCCTTTGGTGGAGATGTTGAGAGGGCATTCATGCTCAGTCGTGAATTTTTTTTCCCGACCACAAAAAGTATCAGTCACTGGCAGTGGCCTACGAGTGAAGATGTGTAGTGAGCAGTCGTCAGATTTCAGAACTTGAGCAGCAATATAGCATCAAATTTTGCCAAAAGCTTGGCAATACCCAAGTGGAAACTATATGCAAGATTCAACAGGCTTTCAGGGCCAATGTCATGAGCACCTCATGGATAAAGGAGTGGTACAATTGATTTAAAGATAGCCATACATCAGTAGACAGTGTACCACGTTCAGGAAGGCCCTCAACAAGCTGAAAAAATCAATGTCATTGAGCAAGTGCAAGCTCTGGTCTTGCAGGGCTGTTGAATCACAGTCCGAGAACTTGCGAACAAGATAGGGGTAAGCATTGGATTGGTATATTCCATTTTGACCACGGATTTGGGCATGAGGAGAGTGTCTGCAAAATTTGTACCAAAGCTCCTAACAATGGAGCAGAAGCAATAGCGTCTGGACATTGCACAGGACATGCTGGCCAATACAAAGAGCAACCCAAACTTTCTGAACACGTGATCACAGGTGATGAGAAATGAGTTTATGGCTATGACCCAGAAAACAAGACACAGTCACAATGGCAACATCCATCAATTCCGAGGCCAAAAAAAGCACACCAGGTCTGCAGCAAAGCAAAGGTCATGTTGACTTTTTCTTTGACCCCATGTTGCGGTGCATCATGAGCATGCACACAAGGCCAAACCATCACAAAGGATAACTACTAGGAAGTCCTCTGTCACCTTCATGATACTGTGCAGCACAAACAACCAGATCTGTGGGCAGTAAAAACTTGGCAGCTCCATCATGGTAACATACCCACCCAATCTGTACATTTGATTTAGGCTTTCCTCGCCAACACATCATTCCTGTGGTTCGTCAGACTCCCTACTCATTCCACATGGCTTTGTGTGATTTTTGGCTATTTCCCAAGTTGAAAATGCTGCTGAAAGAGACCTGATTTGAGTCAAGAGAAGACATCACGTGGAATGCAACAGCCCGGTTGCAAACCATTCCAAAAACTGCATTCCAGAAGTGTTTCCAATTATGGTGGGAGTGTTGGGAGAAGTGTATGCATCACCAAGGAGACCACTTTGAAGGGATTAGCGTTTTGGACCTCCAAATCAATAAATATGCTTTGTCAACCAAAGGTTTGATACTTTTTGAATACATCTAATACCCTGTAGTAAAGGGCAGTAGCAGCACGACTAGAATTCGACCCGTATTTGATGCATCTGTCAAGAGCTCTAAATCAGCATTCTTTGAACCAGTGGTTGGATAGTGGCTCGAACTTCCATGAGCTGATACCAGATATTTTTTTCTTAGGTTTAGACAGAAGAGATTTGGTGTAATTACTGACATCAACAGGCATTCCTTCAGATCAGCATAAATATGACAGAAAATTAATGTTTCCTTTGGTGGGATAAAAACTGCAGCTTGTGAAGGTTTATTGTCACACTTGGGTAGTCACCTGCAGTTCTTTCCTATTAGGGGCTTGTATTACATTCTCCAGTTAAAAGCTGAGGTTTTCTAACTTGTAGTTATTGCTACCTGTTGGTTAAACGGAATGTCCCATATTACGAATGCAAGGTAACTGTAGGGTAGTTAATTTGGAGTTTGATAGCATTCTGGTATGGTTGGCAACATTTTCGTGTGCGATTTCATGCCACCCAGGTGAAACTTTTAACATTAGAGCTTTAAAATAAGATTTCTGCTGTAATTTTCTTGAGTTTGCCATCTGATTTCTTGAATAATAAAATGTAAAGTTTCTATTAAATTAGTTACAGGAATTTCATTATTAATATGGATTGTTTCTGATGGCTGGATGCATCCAGGAACGTAATAAAGCATACTTGTTAACATTAAGATTTGTATAGGTTAGGCAGTGGCACATTTTTAAGGGTTATGCTGTTAGTCTCGTTTGCAATGGAATAGGTTAAGTGCATTTCGATATGTTTAAAAAAGAATGATTTGCCATTAATATAGTTCTTGGAGAAAGTGTAAAATAGGATAGCTATACATGTAGCATAGTTTGAAAATAAGTTAGAGCATTTTGGAGTACTGGATTATGTGGGCCTTCATTCTCAATATGATTTAGGTTAATGGAAAAACAGATTTTACATATAAGAACACGTGATAGCGGAGAATGCTGGAGTCTCTCTTGATTCTAACATATGCTAACATGTATTGAATTATTGCTGTTAAAACATTTGAAACGGTTTAGAGCAGGAATGAAATGGTTTATATACCTGATACTTTAGTATCATACTTATTTTATTTCTGCCAGGTGCTTGATGGCATGGAGATGTTAGGCATACAACTTACTCCAGTACACTGAAATTTATGACGGTTACATTTAAGAAACAATTTTAACAAATGTGTGAGTTAAAAAAAGACAATAAACTCAGGAAGAGATTGTGATACTGTTACAAATTATTACAGAACATAAGTGTGATAGAAAATAGAGCCATAGTGCAATTTTTGTTAACCTGAATCATTTCCCAGCTTCCTCATTCCTCTCTTATGATTTATTTTTCCGAGATCTTATTCCTATTATGTAAATAATATCTGAGCATTCATCTTGGCATCGCCACAAAAGCAATAATGTACGACTTTTGCTAGAATAAACATTTCAGAATATTAAATAAAATATAGGTTTCACTAATTAATTTTAAATCGGAAGACATAGTGAAAAGATCAAGTGTAATATATAGAAATGGTTGCAGATATACAATTTCACTAAAATAGGTTCAATACCTCAGAACTAGTTTCAAGGAATCACTTCCTCATCGTCAGCTGATTGCAACTGGTTGGCTTTCCTCTGATGGTTATAGATGTCGCGTTGTCCCTCTAGTGGTGGTTCTACAAGTTTCGTAATCAAATTTTTGTCCATAGGGATGTTGAAATTCATTAACCTTGGACGAAATTTCCAAAGAAATATTTTCTCCCAAATATTTAATTCCGTAGATTTTTGTGCCTGCTTGATAAGTGATACTGTGTCCTCAATTTCATGTCCCTGTATCCAAAAATGTGCTGCAACTACGGATTTTTCTTCTTCCCTGGATTTGATGTTTTGAAAATGTACCTTAAGCCTCGTTTCTATGTTACGCTTAGTTTGACCAATATAGATTTGTTCACAATTGTTGCAATCAATTCTGTAAATCCCGGATTTTTTATGAGCTGGCATTTTTTTCTTTTTGGTTTGCATTTATGAGGAATTTTATGCTGAATTTATTTTCGGGGACGAGTGCCACATTGATATCATTGAAAATTTTCTTGAATTTGTTATGTGCCCATGGGTGAAATGTGACTTTTTTGTATGTCGGCTTTTGTTTGTGTGGTTTGAGGGTTGTATTTTCTTTTATCATTTTTTGTTGCCTGAATTTTTTGATTAACCTATCCACCATATCTGTTTTGTAGCCATTTTTTCTAGCTGTTTTTAAGATTTCTTTCTTTGGAAATTTCGTCCAAGGTTAATGAATTTCGACATCCTATGGACAACAATTTGATTACGAAACTTGTAGAACCACCACTAGAGGGACGAGACATCTATAACTATCAGAGGAAAGCCAAACAGTTGCAATCAGCTGACGATGAGGAAGTGATTCCTCGAAACTAGTTCTGAGGTATTGAACCTATTTTAGTGAAATTGTATATTTGCAACCATTTCTATATATTACATAGGTTTCACTGTTAACATGCTCTGTGTAGTGTGAATTAGGTTTATTAATAAATGTTTATGTTTAGAAGAAAAACTCCACAAACAAGCAAAAACTGGAAAGCCTATGTTAAGTAGGATTTTGCCATTAGTATACTCTTGTAGATTAGTGTGGAAATATGTTGGATGATTTTGGAATATTAATTTATATGGATTTTTGTTTTTGGCTTCCTTTAGATTAGTATGAAAATAGGATATATGGGAATATAAGGTTAAGTTTCACAATTTTTTTGTAAAGACTACTTGCAAAATAGGTTAGATGCACGAATGTTGGGTTAATATCAGTTACATTATATATTTAAGCAAACATTACTGTTATTCACATGGTTAGTTCATCGCTAAGAAAAACACCCAGTTATTACTCGCGCAAAACTTCTGGAATCGTGACCTTGATTGCTACCCCAGCTGCCGAGCCTAAGAATGGTTTATGTTTAGCTTAATCAACGAAAGTGATATAATACCTTTGCTTACCCACAGTGTGTAACACATACAGTCTGCATAGAAAGTGTCTGCATCTGGTTGTAATTTTAAAGAGAGCAGTATCTAAATAGTACTTATTTTATATTTGTTATATTTATAACCATGGCTCCTATGTTTTCAAAGTTAATTGGTAAGGTGTTACGTAGTCAAAGTAGGGAAATAATTGCAAATGTCCTCGACTTCATGAAGCAAGAAGCAGAGATGAAGGAAGAAAATATATGTTCATCCGAGTTCCACAAAAGCCTTAAGAGAGTGAAAGAAAGAGTAGTCAAAGCAACTGGTGTTTCACCGAGTTCCGATTCGAGTTCTCAAAGATAAGAAAGAAAGAAAAAAAAAAACATATGGATGAAAGAGTACCATTTGACACACCTGGGAAGAAACATAAGGTCCCTAAACGTATTACAGAAATAGACGATTTCGAATGCGTCATTCGGCGCACGATTCACAATTCCTATGTGGAAGAAAAAACTGTGCTAACAATAAGCAGATTGCTCATCAAGCTGAAAGACAGCAGAAACTTACAAGGTGGTGCTACAAATCTCAGAAAAATTATTAAAGATTTAGGGTTCAAGTGGAAGAAACTGAAATCAAATAGAAGAGCTCTAACAGAAAAGCAAAATAAATAAATAAAAAAATAATAAAATAAAAAAATAAAAAGTAAATGTTGCCATGATAGCTTAGTCGGTTAGACCAACGGCACGGAAAGCCTAAGATCCGTGGTTCAAATCCCGGCTATGGCATTGAATTTTTCAGTCTGATTCTACCTTTCCAAATGAGTATAATTTTATATGTACTTATATCAGTGTGTACTTATATCAGCATCAATTTTTAAGGTGGTGCTACAAATTTCAGAAAAATACTATAGTGTATGAAGATGAGTCATACATACACAGCAGTCGTACAGCATCTAAAAGTTGGAGTGACGATAGCGAATTAGGTTGCAGGTTCCTGTTGCTAAAGGGCAAATACTTATTATCGCTCATGCTGTTGGAAAGATCGGCTTCGTTCCGAATGCCCTTCTTTTACAAGTTGCAAAAACAACAGGAGATTTTCATCAAGAAATGAATACAGAAAAGTACATGAAGTGAATCAACACCATGTTGAGACCTAATATGCCTGCTGGGTCTGTTCTGGTCATCGACAATGCTTCAAAATGCGTCAACACTCAATTGACAAACCACCTATCTCAAATTCCTTGAAAGAAGAAATGAGAGCTTGGTTACTTAGACATAATAAAGCTTTAGATGAAAGCATGAGTAAAACAAAGCTATATAACTTAATTAAAGCCAACAAACAGCTTCAGAAGTCATACATACTTGACCAGATAGTAATACAACATCGCCATAATGTAGTTAGACTGCCATCGTATCGCCCGGATCTAAACCCAATCGAATTAATCTGGGCTGATATCAAAAAATGGGTGGCATGCAGAAATATCACTTTTAAATTAAAATATGTGGAGCAGTTATAACGCCAGCAATTTGCTGAAATTGGAAGGCCAGAATGGGAAAATGTATGGCGACATGCTGAATAAATTAAGAATCATTATTCCGAAAAAATACGGAATTGCAGAAAATCAAATAGAAATAATTCTCATCCAGGATAATGGTGCAGAAAGTAGTGACAGCAGTGATGATGGCAATAATGTGAGTGATTCCGCAGAAGAGGAAGGGTTGTTAGATGTGGAAGAATTGGAGGCAATGATTGACAGCGTTTTTTATATTAAGTGCTTTTTACAGCGTGGATTTTAATATACTGTATATAACTAAGTTTATCAGCGCAACACAGTGCATAACCGGTGTGGATATTTGACGATGACTGTCCCAAGCACTCCTGCAGCATGCAGACGACCGGTCACCACCTGATCTGGTAAGCAACTCGCATCATAGCTCTCATTAAGATTTTCATGTGTCTAGAACTGTTGCGCCGATTATAGCTGTTCATTGAAGATCGCATACAAAAATTTGCTCTAACTCCTAGTTAATATCTAACCGTAATATTAACTGGAGATCGTAATACAGGCCCTAGGAGCTTTTTGATTACCATATTTGCAATTTAGATGAAGATGGTGTACAAGAACTTATGGTAAGTTCTTTTAATAACCGGTAATTGAAATGCAGAAAAAAAGATTTACAGAATGGGAATGCATACGTTGCACATTTAAGAGATGTGAACAGTCAGAAAGCCTGTGACCCACCCACCCTTTTTAAGACACTTTCTTATATTTGAAATAAATCGCTAAATGTCAACAAAGTACTCAATTTTGTTACTGTTGCGCATGTGTGAAAGAAAGTGCCAAACCACAAGTACTAGTGAAATCTACAAAAATAGCAATATCTTTAGTTCTTCCAAACACACTCGTTACCTACCATATCTATCCCACCACAAAAAAAAAAAAAAGTTTTATAATTCTTCATTGGAGTTTAGCCTCTCAAATCCTATGGCGACTCCCTGTCATAGCTCACTCCACTCCTTTTGTTATAAAACAATCCCCCAGCTATGCTTTGCAGCTTAGGGCCCTCAACCTTGGGCACACTTTGAGGTTTAGGGCCCTCAAACCTGGGCTATGCTTTGCATCTTAGGGCCCTAGATCAGTCATTCGCATAAGGCTCTTTGTGTTGTTTGTTTGTATGTGCTCTCCCGTATGAACAGCACAGACACAGAGAGCCTACTACCGGCCAAAGCACTGGAACAAAGTAGGAACTTACAAGAAGTTTCTATGTTGACAGTTTAGTGACAAGTAAAGATACTGAAAATGAAATATGAGAGTTTTTCTCAAATACCCATGCTTTGTTGGCAAAAGGAAGATTTGTATTAAGAGGGTGGGAGTCTTCCTTAGATAAGGAGGGAAAAAGCTCCTTGTCCTGTTTTAGGAATCTGTTGGAATAAATTCAATGATGTTTGGCATCTTAATTTAGAATGGATCATACAGTTAATAGGGACCTGAGTCGTAAGCCAGCAGCGAGAGGGGAAGGTTGTGTAACGGAGTAAGCATGAAAGAACAAGAAAAGAATGGGAGTGGATGTACAAACGTACAGATGCAGAATCGGAAGTTTTGGCAGGAAAAAAATAAGAAAAGACAGAAAAATAAAAATGGGAATTCAGATATGGAGAGTGATCACGATGATAATCACGATTTTGCTAATAATAGGAGGAGTGGAACAGAACCCAGGACCAACGGAGACGAACAAAATAATGGAAGAAATAAGAGAGATGGGAACACAACTAGGAAAAAGGATGGATAACAATACAAGAGAGTTGAAAGAAGCAATGAAAATACAAAAAGAAGAAATGGAGAAACAGATTATCAGAATGCAAAGAAAGAATAGTTGGGATGGAAAAAGATTTGAAATGGATAAGAGAAGAAAAAACTGCGTAATATTTGGAGTGGCAGAGGACAGAAGAAATCTGGAAGACACGGTAAATGAAATTATAGAAGATGTGATGGGAATACAGAAGTTCGGCTGGGAAATTGAAGATATGTTTAGGATAGGTAAGAAAGGAAGAAAGCCGAGACCTATTATTGTGAAATTGACAACAATGAGAAAAAAGTGGGAGATTTTAAGACAAACAAGAAGACTAAGGGGGACAAAAATATTCATAGAACAGGACTATACAAAAGAGGAACAAGACCAAAGGAAGGAATTAATTAAAAGAATGAATGAAGCAAGAGCAGTAGGAAAAAAAGCATATCTAAGAGGGCTACAATTAATAGTGGAAGGTGAAAATTGGAACGAGTATCAAAAGAAACGAAACTAGAGGAACATATGCACTACAGCAAAATATAGACCGACCGGAAAACACAGGACAAAGACCTGAACAGAGAATGAAATCATCAGCAGAATTTCAGCAAAGTCAAACATGGGTGAGAAGAGGTCAGCAAAATGAAAGAGCGACAGCTGAGCAAGAGGACAGAAGAAGTGGGAGAAGCAGCTTTGAAGAGAGACGAGAGGAGAAGACAAGGGAGACACATCAACAAGAGACAAGGGGAAGACAGGAAGAAGAGTTGGTAGTGGTGGGAGAAAACGAAGAAGCAAAATTGGTGAACGAAATGACCGAGAGGGAGGAGGGGCGGCAGCAGGGATTGTGTTGAGTGAGGGAAGGGAGGCAGGGAAAAGCGAGAGTGCAAAGAGGGGTAAAACGCAAAGTGGGGAAGTGTTACTGGTAGGGTCCATAAGTGAAGCAGAAGAAACAAACAAACAAACAAAAAAAAAATTATCCAAGGATTATATTCAGCTTAAGGATGTAAGAGAAGAAAAGGAAATGGAGCCTCGAACTACAAGATACGGGAATATGTTGGAGAGTTTTAAATTCCAAGAACCAAAGAATAAATAGGGAAAGGGGCTAAAATTAATGTTTTGGAATGTGGAAGGCCTAAGAAATAAGATAGGTAGCGGGGAAATGAAAAACATTGTGTGTTCTATGGATTTTATAGGAGTAGCAGAGACATGGCTGGGAAAGGATGAGGTAGTAGAGATAGCAGGTTTCAAGTTTCTAGAGAAAAAGGCAAGGAAATGATGCGGTAGGGGAAGAGCATCAGGAGGAGTAGGACTGTTTATAAAGAATGATACGGAAAAAATTACTGATATGTAAAAATGGAGAATAGAGGCACCAATGTGCTATGGTCAATAATTAAACAAAATAGCGGAGTAAGATTAGGAATAGGGGTGGCATATAACCCACCAGAAACATATTTTACGATAGTAACTTTTATAGTAAATTAGAAGAAGATATGGAAGAAATACGAGAAAAGATGCCAGAGACAGAATTTATTGTGATGGGAGATTTGAATGCGAGATTAGGAGAAGAGAATGGAAGGTTATTAGGTAAAGAGCAGATACAAGAAGATAGGGATGTGATAAGGCCAAGGAAAAGCAGGGACGTAGCGATTAATAAGGAGGGAAAAAATTTACTGGAATTTTGCGAGATAAACAACATGCTAATATGTAATGGATCAATGAAAGGAGACAAGGAGGGGGAGTTTACATTCGTAAACGCAAACGGACAAAGTGTAATAGATTACATGATATGTAGTGAGGAACTGGAGGATAGAATCACCACATTTAAAATAAGTCAGATTGTGGAGTGTGGTATAAAAATGGCTATGGATGAGGGAAATTCAGAAAGTGTTACAGTTACTAAAATTATTACTAACAAGAGCAGGAGCAGGGATGGAAGGAAGGCACGGAAAAGGCCAAGAAATTAAGGGGTGGTTTGATGAAAAATGCAGAATAAAAAAAAGGAGGTATTTAAAGAGCTTATTAGTTGGAGGTCAGAGAAAGAAAGGGATAGATAAAATCTGATGAAACTTAAGAGGGAATATAAAGGTTTGCTTGAGGCTAAGAGGAAAGAATGGCAGAGAAATATAGAAAAGAAACTCAAGGCAGCAATAAAGAGTAAGGATAGTAAAAAAAAATATGGGAAATAGTGAGGATGATGAACAAGAAGAGAGAGGACAAAATGAAATTACACCGAATGAATGGATAGGGTACTTTAGAAGGCTAATTGGAGAAGGGAAGAGAGTAAAGTTACACATAAAAGAGGTAGAACAAGGAAAAATATTTAATGAGAAATTAGACGGTAAAATCACGGAGCTGGAAGTTTACCAACAAATAAGGAATATAAAAAAAGGCAAGGCAGTAGGAATAGACGGAATACCAGGAGAATTCTGGAAAATATATGGGGAAATGCAAAGTGTGCTAAAAGTGATGACAAAATTATTAAATAAAATTAAAGAAAAGAATGAAGTACCAGAATGTTGGAAAATAAGTATGGTGGTTTGAGATAAAGAGAGTTGAGGGTTGTTACACTACATCACTAAAATATTCTTACTTGAACGCATTTCGGGAGACAGCTTGTTCCCATCGTCAGCATGTTCTCAACTGAAGTGTAACAACCCTCAACTCTCTTTATCTTAAATTATGACACATCACTGTTACTAGCTTCTAAATCTTCAAAATTAGTCAAGTATGGTGGTACCAATTTACAAAGGAAAGGGAGGAGCAAATAGACCAGAGAACTATATGGGAATAAGTTTATTATCAATATTAGAAAAAATATACACAGGTATACTGGCCAACAGATTAAGAAGCTGGGTGGAAGAGGAAGGAATACTGTCAGAATATCAAGCAGGGTTTAGGAAAGGTAAACAAACAATAGACAATATAATTATAATAAAGACTATAATAGATAAATATTTGAGCAGGAAAAGAGGAAGGATATACATGTTTTTTGCAGATTTTGAAAAAGCATTTGATACAATAAATAGAGAAGCATTAGCATATAAATTAAGCAAGAAAGGGGTAAGCAAAAACTTTATAAAAGAAATCATAAAAGTAAATATAAATAAATCAAAAGTTATGGTATTTAAAAGAGGAAATAAACTAAAAAGAGAAGAGAAATGGCACATGGGGGGTTTAAAGTTAGAAGTTGTCAAGGAGATGGATTATTTGGGGGTGAGGATGAGCAGTAATGGCGAATGGGGGTCGCATAGCAGGAAGGTTATGGCTAAAGGAAAGGCAGCAATGACAGGAGTAAGGATGTGCAAATATAAATTGGAAATGCCAACTAAATGGATAGAAAGAATGTACGAAGCATTAGTAGAAACATGAGTGCTATATGCAGTAGAAATTTGGGGGAGTTCTGAATTAAGCAGAAAAATAGACCAGAGCTACGGAATGTTCTGTAAAGAGCTATTGGGGTTAACAAGATCAGCACCAGGGGAAGTAGCATTAGTGGAATTAGGAAGAACAAGAAGAAAGGGAGTGATACTGGAAAGGATATTAAAATTTTGGTTTAGGTGCTTGAGAAAAGACAAAGAGGAAATTTTAAAGATATGCATGGAACAACAAAAGAGTATGAAAAATAAAAATAGCTGGTGGACAGGGGTAGAAAAAATTATGGAGAAGATAGGAATGGGAGATATCTGGAGAACAGCAATGGTTTCTGGATAGCAGTAAGAAACAGAGTGGAGGACATAGAAAGACAAGAGATTTGGGGAAGCTTAGAAAATAAAGTCACTAGGGTTCTATAGATTAGTAAAAAGGAAATGGGGAAGAGAAGGGTATGTGGATTATTGTAATAGAGCAGGAAAAGAAGCGTTTGCATAGATAACAGGATCAATGTACTTGAGAGGGCTAAGAGGTAACAAAAAATGGAATTTGTGAATTATGTGAAGACACAAAGCACAGAGCATTATATGACAAAATGCAAAGAATTAGCAGAATGGAGACAAGAAGAAAAATGGGAAAAAATGGATAGGAAAATAGTAGCAATTAAGATGCTAACAAGAAAAGAAGAGAAGCAAGTTAAGAATATGGGGGAGTTCTTAAGGAAAGTAAAAGAGAAATGGATTAGAAAAATTACAGAGATAAGAAAGGTAGAAAGGCAAACGGAGGAAGGAGAAGATGGGCAATAGGGATTAAAGGTAGTAAGGGATGCTTAGAGGAGCCAGAAGGCCAGGGTGCCAGGCAAAAAGAGCAGCATAGCTGGCAAGGAAATTTGTACATAGGTTAAGTTAGTTTATAACTGGAACATTGTAAAAAGAATTATGTAGAAAAATGTACAAATAAACTATCTATCTAATAGGGACCTTTCACTAACAAATGTGACACACAAATTCTTTGACCCGGTTGGAGTTACCTCTCCTGCAGTGATAAGTCTTACGATATTATTACAAAGAGCTTAGAAGATGGATGCTGAAATGACAGACCTCAAAGATGATGGTTGATTTGAGGAACTTCATGTTCTGAGAGAAGTCAGAGTTCTCAGATGGTTGGGTATAACTCCTAATAACCAGATGAACTGCAGTATCCATACCTTTTCCAAAGCGAGCTTGAAGGCCTATGTAGCTGTTATGTATTTTAGAATGGAGGAAGAGAATGACGATGTAGCGAGTCTTTTAGCATCAAAATCTCAAGCAGCTCTGCTAAAAGACATCACAATGCCTCACTTATAGTTGCTTGCAGCTTTGATTAAAGCACACTTGGCCAAATCCATAGTAAAAGGACAATGAAACATTGAAGAACTGTACTTCTGGAGTGATTCTATCACAGTCCTTGGCTGGATTTTTAGAGATGAGAAATGGTCTGTATTTGTAAGAAACCCAATTCTGTAAATAAGGTTACTCACTCGCAAATTATCATGGGATCATATTGTGGGAGAAGAAAATAACAGTTGACCTGCCCTCAAGAGGATGAGGGGGAGAAACATTTTGTTGCAAAGAAATGTTGGGAGGGACCAACTTGGATGAAAATGGTAATTAAAATGTAGTCATGTTCAACACAATACAAGGACACTTGTGATGAAGTTGTGAAAAAAGATGAAAACTGCCAGCCGTTGACACAAAATGATGAGAAGAATACTTCTTCAAAACATTCTCATGTTTTAGGAACTTTGCAAGAGTTATGGCTTGGATATTAAGAAACATGGGCAGACAAAAACAGACAAAAAACTACAAACTCTGGATGTCTTCAGATAGATTCTGATGGCATATTGAAAGTTGCAACAAAGATTGTGTGGTGAAAGGATAAGGAAGACTTCAGGAAACTGATGATTTTGCTTTCTAAACATGAAGTGGTAAAGAGACTTATGTTTTCATACCATGTTTCACACTGCCATGCTGCTATTAGCACTTATTGAACATACTGCAAGCTACTGGATTCTCAAAGGTTGAAAGCCAGTAATATAAGTGATATTAACCTATGCAGTATGTAGATGACTAAACAAGCATTTACTAGTTACAGAACCAGAGTTGGACGTCCAATAAAGGCTCCCTAAAGACTGAACGTCTGATATAACTGTTGAATTACAAGTCTCAGGGTGGAAGAATATTAGATGTTCAATGAGGTTCTTTTAGAAGTGTTTTTATTTTGAACTTATTCCTTTTCTTATGTTTTTCTTTTTCTTTTTTCTAAGTTGGTTGACCTGAGTATTGCTAAGATAAAACATTTTGTAATGAATAGGATGACTTTGCATGCCGAAATAAATATTCCTGCTGAAGTAATAATCACTAATTCTTAACAGGATTAATTTGCAGGTAACAACAGACATATGCAAGTACTAATTACAATGTAACATTTAGGTTATGTAATTGTGTCATTCTTTATTATACATACCATGCCAAGTTACTTCCGCGCTTTCTGAACCTCCTTCCCCAAACACCACCCAAGCATGATCCTCGGATAATGCTAAATGTACATCCCTGTAACCAAGTACTTGACATCCTGCTACAACAGCAAATGCTACTCCAAAACAATCTAATTTATTTCCTGAAACAGAATATAAAGAAAATTGTCATTAATTATTTAACCTATCCATAATACTACCTTTAAGCATTTTCTTTACAAGCATCATCTTCACCTGTCAAATAACTATACAGGCTTTGTAAATGGGCTCTGTCTTTGTAGTAACTTCTAGTTAGGGAATTCCATATAACATCTGAAACCTTTTTAACAAGATCTCTTGTGGCAAATTTGCTGCCACTAAACTGTGTTAAATCAACAGCGCCTTTTATGATCGCATGGAACTTTGAATACAGTGCTTCAGCAATATGATATTCGACAGGAGGAAGCTTCGGTTCGCTCAACGTGTCTGTTTCCTTCTGTGCATTTAACGTTCTGCTGCATGTCAACGAATTTTCAACAGCTCCAACAACAATAGATAATAGCGCCAAGTCAGGCTCAGATGAACTTTCCAATTGATGCTTAAATAGTTTCACAACAGACGGAATATCTTCTAGCGGAAAATGTTGTCTATCAACTTCTCGAAACCCCGCCATGTCGCACCTAAGTTACATTGTTGATCAGCGCTATCTGGACTGTTATTGAACTAAAGCTCTTTGTAATCTTTCTTCAATAAATTTAAAGAATAAACGAAATAGATGCTATATAACTCTATTTAATTTAGTACCGATTAACCTCTTTTCATAATTATTTGTTCTGAGAGAAAATAAGATTGCATAAGAAGACACTTTTGGAAACGAGAGTTCGTCAATCATGGCTGAATGCAAGGATCGTGATAATCACCAGGGTTGTGAGGAACAAAGTGAATCAATGGATAGCAATGAAGATCAAGTTGAAAACACGCAAGATGAAGGAGATAATACCGTTAGTATTTTGAGTAATTAATAAAAATGTAATGTTAAAATAAGTCGAATCTTACAAATGGGATGAGGTCGCTGGTCATGAGGACATGACTAAACCACATTATCATCAATACATACCTGCCTGCAGTACACAATCGTTTGGCGTTAAAAAAATAACATAGGCCACATTTAGGCAGATCATCGATGTTTATTCTGCGCAACAACACACTAAACAAAATTTCTTTTGACAGTTTGGACTGCACATTAAGTTTATAGTGATCCTAACCAAAAACTGTTGACTTTTAAGTTCATTCTATGATTATTTTCCCTCTAGGTGGCAGCGCAAGGTGAACAGGAAAGGGAAGAAAGATATCAACCCACGAAAATGGAATCATTTTTTGCCATCACAAAATCCTTGATTATTCGTGCTCTTGTCATCTATTTTATTACTTCATTTTTTCGCCGACCGAACACTGTACCTGAGACTGCCCCCGGTGGTGTAGCGCCTCCTAGAGTGCCAGCATACAATATCTTCGAAAATGGAACCGTAATGGTAAGCATAACAACACCTGTATACCTTCAGTACCTTAAGGGCAATTGAGTTTCACGTAAAAGTGAAGGTCAGAGACATAAAATGTTAAAGCATAGTTTAGATCTTAAGTCTAAAGGCCGTTCTCAATGAAACTGCAAACTTAGACATTATGACAGATACTAGTCATATGGTTATGCCATTCACAATGAAAACTTGAGTGCAATGTCAAAATTTTGAACAGTCTCTTTAGATTTTAACCCGATAGAGAATATGTAGACACAGTTTTTTGGAATTATGTCCATTGATAATATTTTTGGATGAACAAATTATAAAACAATGAGGGCTTTATGTACATTCAACTTACATTAGTTTTCAGGCTCTTCTTTAGATTACGTCCCGCAACTTTTTCCCGTATAAAAATCAAAGTCCAAAGGTACTTACTGCGCATGCGCTGAGATGAGTAGCAGACAATCTTCATTGCTACCAACATTGCTCCTGCAATCACACTAGTTTTTGTTGCCTAGTATCTAATCTAATCCAAAGTTTTGTCCTGATCTAAAACTAATATCTAATCCAAAGTTTCATTTACAGTTTGGAGCTGATGCACTAAACAACAGGATAAACTTTTCGAATATCCTCGATCAGTTCTTGGAAGGGGTCTGCTAATCTGTTTTTTACGTCTTGCCGCCACAGTATTCTGACAAATGGACATCCATTTGCGCGTTTCTGATGCCGCCCCTGGATAGGCGATGCCGGAGAGATCGCCATCGCGACTCGATATTGTTCGTGTGGACATTCGTTACCGGGTCCACAAAATGCTCGCTGTGGTTCACCGTCAGGTGCGCTGCAAAACCCCCAGCCATTAATCCATTATATCCGCCCCAACAGTCGGTGTGAATTGTGCTGGCGAATTCCACGTGTTCCTCAATTAATGCGAAGAGGGTGGCACCATCTCTTCTATTGTTGGGACACACTGTCATTCGCACTTCATTGGTGACCACGTCAATCATCCCTAGGATCCAGTTTCCTTCCACGATACGGCCGCGATGGTATTTTCTTCTCCCGATCTTGCATTCGTCGATTTGTACGACGTGGCCGGCACCGCCTATTTTACCCCTGTTGGCGTACTTGTCGTCCATTGAGGAGATACAGACCTCTCGGCAGTAACTAAACCAATCGGCTATTGTTGCGTGGCTTATGTTACTATCACCGAGAGAACTTTGAATTACAGTTTGTTCGTAAGATAACTTACTTGCGAAACTGTAAGTAAGAAGCAGCACTTGGGCAGGTTGCAGTCTTGAATTTTCGAACCACGTGCCTTTTGCCACGGACTCTGAAAACTGCTCTGCATGTCCTCTCTTACATGAAAATATTTGAAATTTTCGACCACGTTTTGTTACGGGATGTAGGACGGCATCACATTCCCGACATAACATTCGGGTTCTAAGCAAGCTTTCGTCGTATAGAAACTGCATACACTCTTGCTCATTGTTGCACAAAGGTGCTAGGTCAATAAAATTTATAAACCTTGTCATTGCTCGTACGAAACTTCCACCTAGTAAGTTTATATACTGACTGCCAAGAGCCAGGTAGGATACCCATTTTCAGATTTAACAGTAAAACTGCTTCCTTTCTAACAATAGTACATCTGTTGCGCACATGTGAAGTTTCAAACATCTGCAAAACAGATGCTTGGGGTGATTGTGCAGAAGTTGGTAGGAGATGCATTCACAACTAACGATGTTTGCAGCGCTGCAATTACACGGAAACTTCGGGAGGTTTCGGCAGCTCTCGTACGCCAATCCCGTGTGGGACTTTGCCAGAATTCTTGCGGGACGTAATCTAAAGAATATCCAGTTTTCATAGATTTGCATCAAGTGTTTGCTAAAGATCTAGCAGCATACAATGTTTGGTTCTTACATTCAACATGCAGCTTAGTCTCTTTAATAAAATGGATTATGGCCCTGTAGAAATTATATTCTGCATGTGATTGAAACCAGTCCAAATTAATGAATTGTGTGCTTTATTGATTAATAATTCTGTATATGCTTTAGTGCACTTAGAGGAGGGTACCACTATTTTTGTTGACAATATGGATGTGATCAAGGTTAGAAATCAGAGGAGAGTAAAGGGCAAGCGATGATGATGATGATGATGATGATAATAATTTGCCAGATCATACAAATGATACCAATATGTCACAGGTCATCATTTTAAATTAAACAAGTGCATTAAACTATAAGCTGTCAAGGCAAAATAATACAATTCACACAACTCTCTGATGTAAACACATACTAAGATTATAACAGTAGTTGTTGGTATCCAACAATGTTGTGCTGTTGGCAATGAAGCCATTCGCTCTCTAGCACTCCAGTATTTTGATGATAGGTTGGTATGTTGATCGAAAGCAGGTCAGTGTCCTAAGTGATTTGTCTCCATTTCTTCTTTAATTTCACAAAAAGGTCATGTAGGAGATTCTGCTATGCCAATCCAGTGTAGATGTTTGTTAAGGCAGTCATGGCAAGTTAATAATCTAAAAACTGCTATAGAGGATTTTCTTGTTAGTGTTGTACCTAATTGTAGTCGGTTATGTAAATTTTTCCCATTGTTTTCCTTTTGCTTATGATACATATTCTTTTTTAATTTTTGTATTGTATGTTTATGTAATAATCTTTTGATAGAGTGATAAGACAGTAGACTAGTTGATTTTGATGTAATTTTACTACCTTTCTTGGCCAGAAAATCGGCTGTTTTGTTACCATCTATTCCACAGTGTGCTGGTATCCATTGAAGTACTATTTTATTTAAATTAGTTGTTTTATAAATTTTTGGTATTCTAGGACATTTAGGCTTTTGGCTGTAGTATCTGATGCTATGGATATTATAGCTGCTTTAGAGTTAGATAGTATCACAACTCTCTTAAACTATAAAATTAAAATTAGATTATAAAAGTCAAATTAATTATCAACATGTGTAACTAAAATAGAATAAGTATATACATTAACCAGTTATTAAAATTCTAAAATTAATTAATGCATATAGCTTTCAAGAAATTTCTTGAGCATGCACTAAAACCAATAAAATATGCAAACATTTATCTGTTTTAAAAATTATTACATTACTTGTGTATTAACATAAAAATTATAATAAGTACAATTGATTTACATTTCAACTAACAACAAAAATATACATACATTAGTGAGTTGTTAAAATCCTGAAATTTAAGTGTATGTATATTGTTATCAATTCTAGTATGCTGCAGTGCAGATTTATTTCTAACCATTTAGTCAGAAGATTTTTAAAATGATCAATTGAAGCCATATGGGTAGAATTATGTAATCTGCTAAAAAGTTTGGGTAAATTGCTCTTACGGGGTCCCCGACAGCGATGGAAGTGATGTCTTATATGTCCTACAGATGTCACTCTGTATCATTCTCTAGCCCTACAGATGTCACTCTGTGTCATTCTTAGCTCTAACACAATGCTGGCAACATATGAATAACTAATGCCGCCAAAGCCAGTAAGATACTCAGCCTCAAGGTGTAGCCGAGGAATTGAGGGCCCTCAGCCTCAAAGTGTAGCCGAGGGATGTTTTTTAGAAAGAGAGGAGTGTAGCAGTTGCGGCCTTCGAAGCGACGACAGGGCGTAGCCGAGGGATCTGCACGTCTAAACCTCGAATGATTCACGTTTGCAGAAATTCCTTATTTTGCGGATTTCACTTCTTATTTAGGTTGGCACTTCCCATTCAGTGTCTGTTTTAGTGGGAAGATGGCTACGTTTGTTATGTTTATATCGCAATTTTCCTATAAAAGTAAAATACCTAAAGGGGGGGCAGGTGGGCGAGATCACATCTACTTATTTCCTCTTAAGGTAATTTATTCCATTCCTTCTTGCTTTTTTCAGCATTTTCAAGGGGGACCCCAGAAGAGCAAAATAACCAAAAGTTTATTACCAATATATCGATAATGAGTTTGCATTTTGTTAAGTCTAACAAGGGGGATATCCAGTCTGTTGTTTTAGTCTAATATTATGGTTATAAAGATTAGTCTGTAATTAAGGAAAGATTTTTCTTTATATATAATAAGCAATTTAAAATATAAATATTAGGCAAGGTCATTATTTTTAGTTTTAAAATAATTTAAACAAGAGTTACATTGTGAAATATTTTTAATAGATGGAATTGACTGTTTTGCCATTTAAGGACGTTTTTAGCTCCAGTGTAGTACCCCCAAAGTAGCAAGCACTCCATAAAGTAAATGTGTATGGAAAAAAGCATAGTATGAATTTATCAAAAACTTTCCACTTACACATAATTTTAATCAGTTAAGTAAATCTATAACACAAGCCAATTTAGAACAAAGCTGCTTGGTACAGGCTTCCGAATTTAAAGAAGAATCTAAATGATTGCTCAATATTTTAACAGATTTATTAGTGTATTCATTATGCTGATGTAATCTAAAGATTATAGTCTCAGTTTTAGTTTCATTAATAATCTCGTTCACATGACATCACATTGCAGCTTTATTCCATATAACTTCATTCTTTTCTATTAATGTATCCATATCTTTACCAGGAGTAATATAGGTAGTATTGCCTGCACATAATATAGTTCTATATGGTAGATGTGATGTAAGATCATTTACATAAACTATAAAGGTCCCAAAATAGAATCTTGAACTATTTTCTTTACTTGTAAGAAATTTGAAATTTGATTGTTTACATGTACTGCTTGCATTCTGTTGGTTAAGTATGATTGTATAAATTTTAACTCATTACCATGAATATCATAATATTAAAGCTTAGTTATCAGTATTTCATGTGAGATAGTGTCAAATGCAGTGGCGAAGCGTGCATAGAAGCGGTGGAAGCGCCGCTTCCCCAAGAATTTAAAAAGAAGAAGGCAAATAAAATTCACGTGAACAAACATTTTATTTGCTCTGGATACATTTTTAAAATGTATTCGTGAACATCAGGACAACTGCCGAAACTTGAGTGACCAGATCCGCGAGCTCATTCAAACTGAGCATTTCCGTGTTCACGAATCGTAACCTCCACTAGCACTTTGTAGGTTTCCGGAAGCAATCAGGACTTGTCCATGACTTAGGAAGCGTTGAAAGACATTGTCACGTGAAATCTCTGTAGCGTGCGAAGAAAGGTTTATTGTTTTATTTTATGTGGTGCTTTTAAATAGAACTGTAAGTATATTTTAATAGCAATAATTCGCGTATTTTCTGTAGATTGATATTTGCTAGTAATAAATAGGTATTTCTTGTGAAATTTTAAGTTATTAGCAAAAGCGTGTGAATTTCATACTTTCTCCATTTTAGGTTAAGCTTTCATGCAGTGTTGGCCAGCTCTACGAATTATTGGAACGTCTGAGTGGAGTGGGTTGGGGATATGTCTGCTTGTAGTGTGAGCAGTCTTACAGTGCAAGAAGGGTCTACGTGTGACTGTACTATAGAAAAAGTACTGAAGAGTAGGTTTAGTTCTTTCAGTTTGTTTTGCTGGCCGTGCTTGCTATTTTCACAAGAAAAAAGCACTTGGAGTTATGCAGGTTTTGATGACTTGAATAATTTACACAAAGCTCAGAAAATGCATCAAGGATCGTAAAATCACATTATTTGTCTGAAACAATTTATGCACTTCGGAAATACACGAATTGAATCGTGTTTAAGCGAACAATTCCGGCTCACAATACAGAAGCACAATGAAGACGTAAAAAGAAACAAAAATTCTTTCGCAATTAATAAAGATAGTATGCTTTTTGGGAAAGCAGGCACTTGCATTTCGAGGTCATGATGAGTCCGAAAGCTCTTTGAACAAAGGAAATTATATTGAAATGTTGAAGGAATTAGGAGATTTTGATATAGACTTATCACTTGTCAAATTCGACCGTTTTTTCAGGGTTGTCTAGTGACATACAGAATGATTTAATTTATTCTGTTTCGGAAATGACGACAAACGAAATAAAGAAGGAAATTTCTGAGACTTCTTTTGTTGGAATTATTGTGGATGTGGCAACAGATATTACAACGAAATCACAGCTATCTATTATATTTAGGTATGTGACAAAAACTGGAAGTACTGAAGAAAAATTTCTGTGTTTCAGAGATGTCAGTGTCGATAGAACAGCAAGTTCTTTAGCACATCATGTGTTTGAGATCTTAAAAGAATTTAATTGTGAAAAGAAATTGGTGTCACATACATATGATGGGGCGGCTGTAATGTCAGGGGAACACAGTGGTCTTCAGATGAGAGTAAGAGAAAAATGCCCACAAGCTGTATTTGTGCATTGCTATGCACATAGACTGAATTTGGTTTTGCCGCAAGCTGTGAGCTTTATTAAGCAGTGTAAAATATTTTTACTTCACTTTCTGGTTTTGGCATTTTCTTTTCTAAATCTACAAAGCGAATGGCAGCATTTGACTCTGAAATAAACAAGAGATTTCCAACATTAGCTCCAACAAGATGGAATTATGGTAACAGGCTATTACAAACTGTGTACGAGTACAAACAAGATATAGAAAACCTGCTAAATTCAGTGGTTGAAAATGCAGATGGTTGGGATCCGGAAACAGTATATGGTGCTCAAGGTCTTCTTTCAACATTACATGGGTTTGATTTCAACGTTTTTGTTCATGTATTCTATTGTATATTTCCTCAGGCTGACATACTGTTCCAAGTACTCCAAAAGAAGGCTTTTGATATTGAGTTTTGCTGTAAACAAGTTGACAAATTTTCAATGCATCTTATGAAACTCGGAGAAGATTTTGAATCTATCTGGCATAAAGTATCTGATGTGTGTGGTATGCCTGGCCCTAATAAAAGACTTGGAGTAGATACTATACCAGGGGAAAATGTATCAACTTCTTATAAGTGATTATTCTTGGAAATTATTGACGCAATGAGGATCAATATGGATTCCAGATTTGCTGACTTAAAAAAAACTCAAATTCCTTAGTATTTTAGACTCGGCGAACTTTAAGGAATTTGCAAAACAGTTTCCAGAAGAAGGGTTCTTTGGCTTAAAGCAGAGCTTTGGCAAATTCTTTGATTTCCCAATTTTGAGAACTGAATGGTGTGTGTTATTTAGAGATATTGAAATGCATAAAGATACTGTCCAGAAATTACCTCAGTACTTGACAGAAGCAGGATTAGTGTCGTGTTTCCAGAACTACATAAACTTGTCCTTTTATCAATAACCATCCCGGCATCTAGTTTGTCTGCTGAGAGGTCATTCTCAGCAATGAAGAGAATTAAATCCTATCGTCGAAATACTCAAGGTCAGGGGAGACTTTCTTCACTAGCACTTCTCAGCATTGAAAAGTCCTTGCTTTCAAATTTGCGCCAAAGCCCATCCTTCTACGATGATGTGATTGATATCTTTGGGAGGAAAACTAGAAGGATCGATCTAATATACAAAAAATAAGGTACGATATTTAATTTACTCGTATTTATGAAAATATATTATTCATTACTTACTTGTAAAAATTTAAATCTATTTTTATTTCTTTTTTTACCGATATTAAGAAAAAATATTATTCATTACTTGTAAAAATTTAAATCTATTTTTAGTTCTTTTTTACCGAAAAAATACAGATACAACATTCATGGTTCTCTCCTATTTTAATGAAAATTATTACTTGGAGCTTCCCTCACTTTGAAAGTCACGCTTTGCCACTGGTCAAATGCCTTACTTACATCAATTAAAGTAGCGGAAGAAATTAATTTAGATTTAAAGGACTCAATAATATCGCTAGCTATTCTTTCAACATCAATTGTTGAGAGTCCCTTTCCAAAATCTAAACTATGCACTATTAAGTAGTTCACTGCATGAAAAGTAGTTACTTAACTGCCAATAAATTACTGTTTTGATTACATTAGATATAACTGGAACTAGGGAAATAGGTCTATAATTGTTAATATTGCGGTAATATTTATTTAGTTATGTAGGTGCGTTATGTTTATCTGCCCCACGTATGGGAGCCAATTTGAAGAAGTAATTGTTCTTCAATTTGCTGATAGTAAGTTACATAATTATTTTAAGGAGTTTGCCCCACAGTTGTACGCCAATTTGAAGAATGTATTTTTATTGAGGTGCTTTATGTTTATGTGCCCCACGTTTTGCGTCACTTACGAAGAAGTTATTTAGGTTACGTAATGAAGATACACTTTGATGTTGTTTGATTTTTAGGATGCCAAACTTTATAGTGAAGATGATGCTGGTTTTTACGTAATATTATTAAAGTCATTTGCCTCGGCTGCTTTCAGTCGCACTATAGAAACACAAGTTCTTGCAGGGTTGCGATAAGACTCAAATTATAAAACGCCACACAATTTACTTTTTAATTTTTACTTCTTTTTATTTCACTTTATATATGCACATTTTATAAACACAACACTTTATAAAATAAAACTGTGAGCACTTAATACATTTTTGGCGGAGAACACAAATTTTATCATTTATACTTTAGAACAGTTTTTACCCACGACTTTCACGTCTACTCTCTACAACTTCATGTCCGCGACTCTCACGTCTACTGTGTCTAATATCTTGCCCGAGACCATTACGTCTGCTGTTCACTATGTCTTGCCGAGACTGACTAGATTCAACGGTACAAACCTTTAGCTTGGGTAATGCCATTCAATTATTGGCTAAATTCTAGTCCAATAGAATTTAAGTATTCAAACTAAAAATCTTTCTTTACTTTTGATTGGCTAATTCCAAACTGTAATCAAAATTACGTTATTACCGATCTTTTTCATAACCAGTACTTTTAAAATTCCAAACACATTATTGTCACCAAAATTACATTATTGCCTCATTATTAACATCCTAAAACATGGTATTCTCACAGTTTTTGCACTATTAGAGTATATAAACATTTACATATCACTAATAAATATGTTTACAATAAAAATAAGTATTTACAATGACTTTACATACAATTTATATAATAATTATATACATACTGTTTTCAAGGTGGGCTGTTATTGAATTTAATTAATAAAAAATACAATTAGTATCATTTAGGTATTAAAATACTGCCTCAATATCATTTACATCATCTTTTTTTATGTACTGGAATAGTCACTGTTAGTTTTAGGCATCTAGGAAAAACAGATTCATACATCATCCAATTTATCAGAAAAGTTAAGATATCTTGTATTACATCTATAATTTGTTTTAGTGCAAAATTAGATAATCCAAAATTAGATAGTCTTTTGCTTTGGAAAGTACTAAACTTTTGACACTATGTGAAGAAGAAGTAATGCTCTAATTAAAAGTATTAATTATATTTTATTTATTTAAATAAATTCAATACACATCACTGTTTCTAGCTTCTTTTCATTACAATATCAACGTATTAATTATATGTTTGTTTAGATTTGAGGCTTCTAATATGTTTTAGCATTATCATTAGCTGCATTTGGAAATACTTGCTGCGGTGTAACATCATGAGGAATATCAACAAATCGACAATTAAAATCATCTGGAGAGAATAGTATTATTGGTTTACTATTGCAACTGTTGGATTCTTTTCTAATAATATTCCATACAGGTTTGCACTTATTACGCAAAATAATGGGTGTTGGCAATGTGTTTGGTCTTACGTATTTCATTCCAATCTATTACGTTTTGTTTTCTACATTCATGTTCATACACATCACTGTGTTTGGAAAGTTTGTATACTTCTGAGGATGGAGCAAATGATTTTACACATGACTTATTATTAACATCACATTTATCTTTTACTATGGGACAGCATTCATTAAATGTTTTGGCTAAGCAATTCAAAGAAGTTGTGGCTTCTTCTAAGTTTAAACTTCCTGAATATGCGGCTTCTTCTAAGTTTAAACTTCCTGAATATGCATGTGTCCTGTTGATATTTTGTAGTTTAAGCCTAAATATATTAATATTTTTATCACCTAATTTTCTAAGAGCTTTAACTTGTTTACTGTTTGCAACTTGCATTAAAATATCTTAGCATTACCATAAACCACTATGATCAGATAAATCTGGATTGAAAGTATACCATTCTACATTTGTATCACATACATCACATATTATATTATCTAAGTAGGAATTTAATCTTGTAGGTTTTTGATTTAGACAATAATAATTTCTAGACCTCAGTTTCAGTTCATCCAAGAAATTTGATACATGTTTGGTCTAATTTCTTATATCCAGATTAATGTCACTTATTATATATACAAGGGCAGATAGATAAGTCAGTGACTTTTTTAAGAAAATAACAATGTTTTCCAAAAAATCAATTTTATTTCTCAACATAGAGAGAATTCTTTCAATTCAATACACGTCGTCCAACGTTTTTCCAATTTTTTTTAAGGCTTCCAAAAAATATGATTTTTCAAAGTCTGCAAAATATGAGGGGGTTTCTGCCACAATGTGTTCGCTGGACATGAATTTCTTCCCAGTGAGCCAATTTTTCAGGTTTACTAAGAGGGAGAAATCGCTTGGAGCCAAATCTGGAGAATATGGTGGGTGGGGTAGCAGTTCGTAGCCCAATTCCACAAATTTTGCAATGACAATGGCTGACTTGTGTGCGGGTGCATTATCCTGGTGATAGAGAACCTTTTTCTTCACCAAATGGGGTTGTTTTCTTTAACAATTCCTTGTGAAACTGATCCAGCATTGTGGCATAATATGAACCTGTGATCATTTTACCCTTTTCCAGAGTGGATGTCTATCACCCCTTGTGAATCCCAAAAGACAGCTGCCATGATTTTTCCTGCCAGTGGAATGGTTTTTGCTTTCTTTGGAGCAGGTTCGCCAAAGGAAATCCACTGCTTTGATTGTTGTTTGGTTTCAGGTTGATAGTAATGGATCCAAGTTTCATCAACCATGATATAATGCTGCAAAAACTCATTTGGGTTGTGCTGGGACATGTTTAAACATCCCTGTGAAATGGTCACATGATTCTGCTTGTTCTCAACTGTGAGCAGTCACAGCACCCATCTTGCTGACAGCTTTCTCATACACAAACATTTGTGCAGAATGTTATATGCCCATTCACTTGAGATGTTTACGGTCTTGGCTATCTCACGGATTTTCACTTGGCAGTCTTCCAACAATATCGTGAACTTTGTTCACCATTTCTTCTGTTGTCACCTCAACCTGCCATCCTGTGCGCATGGCATCTCTTGTGCTCGAACGGCCACATCGAAATTCTGTGAACCATGCCATGTGATGGAGCAGAGACCCCATTATACTTGTTCAGCTTTTCTTCCGTTTTCCTCACCATCTTACTATGGTGCTTTATCAGAGCACAAAATTCACTTTTCTCCATTTTCTACGAAGCAAAACACATCTGATTATTTTAGACGCTCTCAACAATGTTCTGAGAAACAAATGACAACGAATTTCTGTGATTATACCCAAAATAGATGTAAGATTTGGGTGCAAACAAGAAACCTGTGATTAGAATGCTATGTCTCGTCAAAGTCATGGACTTATCAATCCGCCCCTCGTATATTGTCACCGATTTTATATATATATATTTTACACCATTTTCCCTGTTGTAAAACAGTATTTAAGTTGCCTATACAATTAATAAAAGTATCAATATTAGTATTGGGAACTCTGTAAGCAGATGCTATTATATTTATTTCAAGTAATTTTATAGCTGCTGTTTCAAATTTATCTTCAATGCATAAGTTATTTACATCTATAATTTCATTGAGTATATGCTTGCTTTTTTTTTATATGAGTAGCAGCCCCACCATGAAGACTTACACAATGACAGTAGCTGGTAACCAATTCAAAACCATTGGATACACAATGTTTAACTTCATCAGGCCCAAGCCAATACTCATTACGACAGAGTATGTCACATGAGGTCTCATCTAATGTAGGTTCGATTTTGAATAGCTTATTTCTTAATGATTGTATATTTAAACTAAATTAATAGCATTGTTTAGATTTTGAACTTTGGTAACCTCTGCCTCATGGAGCATAAACTTGTCGGATTATGATTTAGTTTTTTCGATTTTTTACATTATGGTTAATGATTAGATTTGAAACAGGTCACTTAGTGCCTTTTTACTAAAATGCAGTACATGTTAAGTATGTGTATGCCTCGTGGCACTACTGTCCATTCCAAACCAAAGTGCCTCTCACTGTAAACAAACTCTTTGCATTATCCGTGTAAAAGTACTTCGCAATCCCTGCCCCTAATGACTGCTTGTTCCTCTCTCATGTGCTTGCTGCATATCATTTACAGTTGAACATTGCGTGAGAATCATAGTTCAAAGTGCAACTGAAGTAACAGCCAATTTAAGCAGGTGGAAATGAACATTTTACTTGCTTTAATCACAATCCTCAGACGAAAGTGCAACACCCAAATTCGAATCCTCCAAAGGTGACAGCTGCCGTATTGGAATCAGAACTATTCTCCAACCTTATTCACAGCACAGTCGCACACAGAACAAATTCCCACATTTGATTCTCATCTTCTATTATTTTCTATTATGTCTGTTTATATTCCGTGCGCGCTTTGGTTACACTTCTCACTGAAACGCACGTAAAATCGGATGTTAGTTTTGTAATATTCACTAATGCAAGTGTCGGGTATTTTTGTAATAGTGAGTTGAATACATTAAGTATTGTTTGTTTTTCGCCAATTTTTAACAATTTCCCACTTTTGTGTTTGAACAGTTTATTCGCACTACACACATCTTTCTCTGCCATGAGAACTCAAATACCAACTAACTAAATCACAGGATTTGACCTGAGCTGAGCAAGCACTGGCATATTATGAATGACTTTGCTTATCATATTTCCTGTATTATGCAAAGTGTTTATTTGGTACTCGGATAGCACCTCTGGGAATTCATTGCTGCATTTCTCGTATATGCAAGAGAATGGCAATCATGCATACAGCTGGTAATTAACAAGCAAGATACTCTCAGCGTTAGTGCAATAGCAGACGAAAATCATATTTGCTAATGTCTTAACAGTTAGCATATATCCATTATCTTTAGCAATGAGTTCTTATGATAACCACAATAAAATGTGCAGTTCTATACCTTTCCTGCCCCAATGTTTCATGATACAACACATTTATTAAAGAGCTATATATTTACGTTGGCATAAGAGTATGTTCTTAGGTTTGTGACAAGCAGAAGCACATGCTTTTGTTTACATCAGAGGGAACTCTGGTTTGGAATGGACAATATCTGGATTTATTACTTTGATATTGTCATAATCACTGCACAGCAAAGAAGTTTCTGAGTTTATTCTTTTCAGGGTTCCATGGATGGGAGATTCCAATGGTAAATCACACCTATTTTGTATCTTAATTATCATCACATTGGTATGAGTCACACAAATGCATTTTGTGTATGCTCTACTATACTTCTTTCTTTGTCAACATTAACATCATTAGTTCCCACCTATAACACAGTCTTCTTTGTTGGTGTTAGCCATATTACTTTTTGAATGTGTTGGATTCTTAATACCTGGCCCTGGTTTAATGATAGATACAACTGGTGGGATTATATCCCTAGCCTTTATCAGTCTAGTTATATCCCTTCTATGACTATCTGCTAACAAAATTACCCTAGGCTTTTTCCTCCCCTTTTGTAGACACGACTGTTTTTATAAATTACCACAGATGTTTTGCTTCTCACTGGCTTCACTATTTCCTTCAGTTTTTTCTGTTTTTAACATTCCAAAATGGTTGCTGATGGGTATCAGTGTGGTAGACTGGTTATGATTTCTTAGATGGATTCTTCCATTCTTCAGGATAACCACTGTCCTTCGGTAGCAATAGAATGGTGAGTTTGTGGTTTAAGAACAAGCTACATGTTCAGGTCATCAATTTGTAACAAGTCATTTTGTTTCACTGATCCACTTGTCAATGTGTTGATTAACTGTTTTAATTCATCATTTTCACTTAAGTATTTTTTATTGTTTTCACCTTAATGCAGGTCTACAATAATATTGATATTATCCATACTGTTTTCACACTCTTGAGCACATATTTCACAGACTCAGTCATTTGCTGGAATATTAGTAGCATTTAGCTCACAGCACTTCTCGAAATGATACCATAGATCACAGTTATCACATATACATCCATTTTTAATAATCTTTTTGCATTTACCATATTTAACTGAAGTGATAACCTTTTGTTTTACGGAGAACGAGGCAACAGCAACTTTACTACCTGCTGCATTTTGCAGGGAATGTATAGTTTCACAATGAAAACAGAACTACATTTGAGGCCTCAGCTTCGCTAGTAATGTAACTTGGAACTGTGGATGTTTTCTTTATCTGACACTCCTTCAAGTGCCCTGTTCACTTATTCTGTAACTGCTTAGTTTCTCTTCCCACAAAATAAAAAAAAAAAAAAAAAAACACACACACACGCACACACACTGCGAAACACTTACATTGAACTTGAGGTTACTTTAAAATAAGAGCTTTCAACCATGTGTAGCATAATGGGTAATCACAAAGGAAGCTAACTTTGCAGATGAATTTCTGCTAGGAAAGACTGAACTAGAATAATTTATGAGATTGACTAGATACTAGGTCTGTTGCAGATTTGGCTTGAAGTAGTGGTTCAACAGTTCTTTTACCATTATTTATAATAAGCTTTAGTATAATTCTATTATTAATGTGTTCAAAGATAGAAGTCGATTTAGTCTGTGATAATTTTCAGACGATTCAGTCATTTAATGATTACTTATTGTATGGCACAGGATTTGTATGTCTACTTATCAGAAAAGGAACATTTCAAAGATTTCAACAATCCAGAAGCATTAATATGGCATCAGAAGGGATTTGTGTATGGAGATTGGATGAGTGGTTCTGATGGAGATGGAACCTTCAGACATGAAATTGAAATTAAAGCATCTGAGGTAAGTATATGATTAAGTTACTTCTTTGTCCAAAATTCAGTTTGGTTCTTTTATTTTTTTGTAAAGCATAATAAACAACCAACTTTTAAAATTTAAATGAAAAAATGGAATCTGGAAAGTTTTGTAGTGTTAATTATGAAGAAAAGTAAAAGATACAAAAATTGAACCAATCAGAAAAGTTTATAACTCGTACATACAAAACCTAAACCGTTGTATTTTCCTACTTACTAGTAGCAAGGGGTTTCAACCAAAAAGGGAGGAAGAGAGATAGTATATAAAATAGAGGGTTAAAAAAAATGCCTGAAATGAATTTGCATACTCTTAACTCTGCAACCAGTTCCATTAATTTGGCTTTCTCATAGCGAAAATCATTAATTTCAATCATCAATAAGATTATATGGGTCACTGTTATTTAACGTAGATAATGTTACTTATTATTGGGGCAGTGGTGTCAAAGACAACTTGAACAATCCAGCTAGGCATATACTAAACATTAGTGTTACATTAATCGTCATAATTATTGTCATAGTTTATCAAAGAATGATGAGTGGGAAGTAACAGGTATTGAAGATTGATATGCAAGTTCTACTGTAGAGGAGCAAGATTTAAGCATCTCCTACGTACAACCATTGTCTGGCTTCATTGGTCTTTCTGGTCCATGCAGCACTTGCAGTGTGATTTGTAAGAGAATGTCATGAAAATGAAGATTGTTTATATACCTCTGTATACGACATAACATGTAATGGAAACAAAAATGAACATGCTGCTTGTGGATTTTGTAGATAATTTCTGCTGTAATGGTTTGGAATCTTTTAGTGAAATACAAATGTGTATGTTGTCATATTGACCAGGCGTAACTCAAAGAAATTTTCTCATAGCTGTGCCGGTGGTCAAGTTATCTGGCATCTATTCATTGAATACTCAACACAGTATTTGGGAGAATATATTTGTCATTGCAAAATTCTGATATATATAAAATCCAAGTATCTAATGTGCAAGAAGGTAAGAAATATAAGTGCAGAAGAAATCATCAATAGGGATTAAAATTAACATTTTTACCTTGCTCCATGTTTCCTGCTCTTCATTTTCCATGCATAAAACTCTCTTCATGGGAGAGGAAGGAAAAAAATTATGTGATGGTTATTTTGGAGCAGGTCCTAGAATGCAACTGCTCCAAAAAGTAGACCAGAATCAGTTATGCCGTTCCAAAATAGAAGTCTTTCCACTTAACTAACTTGATCATTCAAGTATTTTTATAGCTGGTTCCAAAAGTAATGTTCCAGTCATAGAGTATGTTGTGTTACAGTACAACATTTACAAGTATGTGTATGATGCAAGAGTCCTGTGCTATGGCACATCTAGAGTGTGGTGCTATGGTTTCTGGCCACAGAATGTGCTCGGGTTCGATGCCACCCATGGGAGTGCAGGTTTTAGGTCTGGGGTATAGGGCTGGTGCCCACTCAGCATCATGAGGAAAGTGAGGAGCACCAATTGGCCTCATGAGCCATTTTTCCGGCTGGGGGATGCATGATGCTGGCCACATCACCTCCCCATATCAGTTGGATGATTGCCTATCTCTGCCGTGCATATGTGGCCATTAGGGCGGCAATTGGGTTGGCAGGTCCAGACTCTTTGCAGGCTGTAGCACCACATGATTTATTTATATGATGCAAGACCTTGAAATCCTGCTAGATTCCAAGTTCCAATAGAGGTCACTAACCTCTAGAAATCTTCTGGTCAATTAAATTTAATTATGCTGTTGCACCCTTGGAATATATATACAGTAGAATCTCGTTAGTATGTTTTTGCAGGGACCTAAGGATTCGGACGTCATAGGCGGGAAAACATGTTAACGAAAATACAAAATCTGCAATTTAAGAACATAGTTATGTAATAAAATCTAATAATTACTATGTCTCCATGGGCAGTTGAAATAGATTTCAAGTACAATTTTATACTGAATACGATCCGTGTTTCCATGTTAAATTCAATATGTGTTCAAATGGATTTGGATACACAAAACCTGAGAATAAATAATTCAAGCTTTTATGTTGGTCAACTTGGATTTTTGAGGTTATGAATGTTTTTGAGAAAATAAATTGGGAATTATGGAAGCAACAAAAGTGGCTTTGCTGTGTGTTTTATTACACATATGATAACAATTTCCGCTAAAAAAAAGGAAAACAAAATTATGTGTGTGCATCATGTTACAAGTACAATAGATGATAGTAACTTTGGCTATTCAATACAATTTGAATACGGTAGGTGTTTCCATGAAACAAATTTCGTTCCGATCCTTTTCTGATCCTATTTTCCAAGAGGAAAGTTTTGTTTTAGCATTTTTCCCTTATTTAAAAGCAGTTTTAATCAGTTTAGGTTTGCTAACAATCGTGTTTAAGGTTGACGGAGGAATGTTTAACTTCCGCATTATATCCACATGTTTCATATTTGGATTGTGGTATACTTCAAGGATTTTCAGTTTTTCAGTGTTGGTTATTTACTACACTTTCTTTTTTTTAATTGCAAATGAAAAGTTAAAATACAATCTACGTATGTTTGGTCAACACTCAACAGTAGAAACTATCGTTGGCGTTTACCACGACAAGGTAAAGCATTCTCTATCCCGTCCACATAAATTGTGTCACACAAATATTTACATACATGCATGTGATTGGCTGCCGGTATCCACCCCGTGACCAAGGATTGACCAAAGTAGCAAATGGAGGACGTCAAACTTTGAACGTATTAAGCGCCTACTCCTACTGGACTGGCCAAGGATTGGCCAAAACAGCGAATGAGGACGTCAAACTTAAACGTGATTTGGTACTGGGACTTTTATAAATCAATATAATAAACGGGAAAACGCATTAATGAGGAACGTGCTAACGAGATTCCACTGTGCAGAATGTGCAGAAGGCAATTGCCTTAGATGCTGTTTTGGAACATTCTATCATTACATCAAAGAAACTGACACGTGACAATTACTACAATAATGATGGGTGTAAATACCCTGAATGTGAGTTGAGTGAGCAGTAATTACACAAGTACGTAGATGCATTTAACAATATAAACTTACAAGTACATGGTTGAAAGGTGGAGAACCGTCGTCTTCAGACACTTGTTGTGACGGGATCCAAATCAGGAAAGTAATAGTGGATCAAGAGTATCTTGCCAGCAAAGCTATGCATCAATACTTGTGGATGTACTTGGCTGTTACTTTGGAATGGTTATTTGGAATTTAAATGTTTGGGACTATTAAGCCTGGTGCACAATTGCCCGAAAATGGAAATGAGAACTGAAACAGGAAGGTGAGTATGCCATGCACAATCAGTCATGAACACAAATGAGAATCAGCACTCCTTACCTCAATTTGGTAATTGGAATTTGTTGGTTTATAAGGCTATTCCACAATAAATTGTGAGTGGGAATCAGAACAAGAATAGAAAGAGAAACACTTAAGCATTGTGGGCTCTTAATAATTCACATTGAACCAAGCATGGAAAAGGAAAGTTGTCGATTAATATGTGGATAACAACATGCAAAATCAATTTTGAGCATTTGGATATATTTGTTTAAGGTCAATCAACAAAATGTTTTTGTTACAATTTGACTTTGGCCAACTTCGTTCAATATTGTAAACATTTTTAAAAAGCCACAGCATTACCGTTTTGTTATTCTTAAACTAGATGCTGATATTGATGGCAGAAATTAAATTGAGAATGGAAACACATACAGCTGCCGGGAGACATTTCACCTTTTCTTTTTTAAGCCTGCTACCAGAGAGAGCTATAGCAGCTGTTATGGGTCGCAACCTACTTGAGTATATTCTACAGTGCAGACAGATATGCACAATAAGCACACAGTATGCTGTGATTGGGAATGGAAAACTGGAAACTTGACCAACTTTCATATTGTTCTTAGGCTCTAGTTGATGGTGCATGCTTACTTTTGAAAGCTAAAGTCTTAGCTTTTTCCTGTTCTGGTTCCCATTTCCATTCCAGGCCATTTGTGAAAATAGCCATTCTTCTCTCCTTTATTTCATAGTGTATTTCTGCTGGTGACTATTAATCTATTCCATTCCATTACAGTAAAACTAGATTACTGTTATCTCAACATAAAGGGGAATAGCCTAACCACTAATGTTCTAAGGTACAGAAACACTGAAGGTCTGCCCCCCTTCTTAGGTTTTTTTCCAAAATGAATTACTATTCAATTCATAATTCAAAACTTAATGATTTTTACATCAATAATTTGTTATATCCTCCCTATTGAATTAATGAATTTCTCTTTGTTCAGGCAGTGCAGAACAATGGTACATTGTATCTGCATGTATATGTGACACGAAAGGGTAAATCACCCGATCCATCTGCAGGGAAAGGCAACTATGCTCCTCATCATATGGCTTATAACAAGAAGTTACTAAACAAATACAAGCGACTTAGGTATACCAAAACTCATAACTTATTAACAGGAGAAACAGCAGCTACTCCAGAAGAAGTGAAGGTTAGTATTGGACATTGTCTTCACTTCCTTGCATTGCAACGTAAATGAAATCAACTCCAAAGTGCTTTGGCTTAAGATCAAATAACAGATTGATTTGATACTCAAAACTTTCATGTTTGCTTTATATTGCAGAAAGCAGAAACAATGAGGGAAGAAATTGTCTCTCACTGGCATCCCAATTTAACCCTAAATCTAGTCACAGATCAAACAAATTGGGTACAAGGTTCAGTTCCACCACCACTAGATGAATGTAAGTTTGAATTTTTGGGTCTGTTTATAGTGATGGTGTGCAAAAGGAAATAGTTTTTGGTTTAGAAATAATAATTGTACAACTTAAGCTTACTATATGATACAAAGAGATTTTTCAAACAACCCTTCAAATCTGTTAGATCTATAGCATTCCTACTAATCTTGAGGTTCCTGCTATAGTCAACTTTGAGTTTTATATAGTTTTTTTTCAATGCAAGCATCTTGTGGCATTGCACAGTGTAATTTTATTGCAGCTTAATGTAATTAATGGGCAAATGATTAAACCTATTATGATTGAGCACGGTTTCACATGTCAGTGAATACAGCATTCTCTGAGAACTATTCTTCTCTTTCATAAGGCTATAGTAAATTTTTTTAAAAATTTGCAGCTAAGTGCAAAACTGCTTCAAGATATACTTATAATACTTGCAAGAGAAATGCTAAGAATCTTTTTTACTTTCTCTACTACGTATGGTAAGTAGGGGAAGTATTGTATTCCACCCAAAAATTTGATACCGAGATTTCACCGGAAATACATGTTTTGAGACTCCTGAATCCAAAAAAAGCATTTTTAGAAACATGTACGTGTGTGTGTCTGTGAACAGCATAACTCAGAAACGAACAGTCGGATAAACACCAAACTTGGTATTTAGGTTCAGTATCTTCCAGAGATGCGACATGAAGGTTTTCAAGAAAATCCCCCCACCCCAGAATACCCTTTACATGGAACATTTTTTGAAAATTTTAATTTTCTCAAAAATGGCTCTAACAATTTTGATTAAAATATGATATGTTTAAGATATTGTCATGAGAAATGAAATGTAAATCTCAAATTTTCTGGGAATGTCTCCAAAAGTGTTCTTCATTGTGAACGACTTTTGCATAACTGGTAAACCATAAGAGATAGACACAATTTTACTACACAAAAAATGTAGATCACGTTAAAATACACAATTTATGTCATATACATTTTTTTTGTTGAGTGAACCGTTTTCGAGATATTGCTTGTTATTCCCTTAAATTTTCCAATACTTATACTTTTTCTCAAATTCGTTATTCATTTTTTTTATGTCCTGGACATGCAAAGAGAATGGAATGCGCCACATAGCAACCAGCGCTTAAAATATTTGACTATCGCTTAAAACCTATTCCCCTTGCATCTACAAGAAAATTAGCAATAAGATTAACATGAAGCATATGGAGAATAAGCGTTTGTACAAATAGTTTGTACAAGAGTAGAGAAAGTCATGTGAGTGTAATACATCAGATTTTTTTTATGCCCTGGACATGCAAAGAGAATGGAATGCGCCACATAGCAACCAGCTCTTAAAATATTTGGCTATCGCTTATAACCTACCATATTCCCCTTGCATCTACAAGAAAATTAGCAATAAGATTGACATCTCGATATCTTGATTAACATGAAGCATATGGAGAATAAGCGTTTGTAAAAATAGTTTGTACAAGAGTAGAGAAAGTCATGTGAGTGTAACACATCAGATTTTTTTATTACTTCTTCTACTGCTCACCTAAAGTAAGTAGAGGAAGTATTGTATTCCACCCAAGAGTGTGTGTGAAAAAGTCTGAGAGAAATCAGAGTACCTAACTCAAAAGTGAAATTTTATATAAATACCAAACTTGGTATTTAAGTTCCTCTTCCAAGAATGCAACACAAAGTATCCCCAACATACCAAACTGCCTTTACATAAAATTTTTTTTTTTATGTTTTAAAAATCGCTCTAATGATTTTGATTAAAATACTATAAGTTTTAAAATATTTGCATGACAAATAAAATGTATATCTTGAATTTTTTCTATTGTTGTGTTCATTGATATGCATACCATTCGTAACTCATTGTGAACTAGCCTTATTTTTTCATTGCTTTATGCCCTAAATATAGAAATATAATTCATGTGAGCATGTAAAAGAAAGTCAGTAGGTATTTTATCTTATTGCTGGAGATTTTGTAACATAACTTTATTGTTAATGTGTATGATAATGCTTTTAAGCCATAATTTCCATAAGAGAGAGCTAATTTATTGTTCTCATATTTTATATGTTTTATGTTATAATTATTAGTAAGAGCATAATTTTGTTTTAAGGACAAGTGCATTGCACTCTTCAAAGAGTCCATTTGGAATCAAACTTGATAGAGGGACAAAGTGCTTTTTCTTCAAAAATGAATTATTGAAAATGTCTGATTATTTAATTTCAGATATTGAATTCTTGCCAGGAGGTGACCGTTACAAGCCTGTGATATATTTTAATGAATTCTGGAACATGCTGAGAGATTACCAACCGATTAATAAAACAACAAAGTAAGTGATATGCAATACTTCAGAGTTTGATTTAAGGGTGTATACATATCAGATGTCCATGAATTGATGCACTAACTCTCCAGTGTAACATTCTACAGGCAGTACCTTGAAGTGCAAGCCGTAAGAAGTTAAGCAATCAGAAGGTTAAATGCCATTGCAATGTGTAAGTAAATAATTTGTTTATTTTTTTACAGAACATTACATCTTAGCCTTACTTACCAGCCCTTGTCACTGTTCAAATGGCAGATTTACTCAGCTCAAGCAATGAGAAACAAATGGACTATGAATATGCTGGGTGAAGCATTTGTGGATGAAGAAGACGAAGATCAAGATTCTTTAAAAGAAGCTCTTCTAGAAACATCTCCATATCTTTTGGCTTTAACAATAGTTGTTTCTATTCTTCATTCTGTATTCGAGCTGCTTGCTTTTAAGAATGGTAATTACAGAAAGCTAAATAATAACTTGATCTCATATTTTAAGTTAACCTGTTTGGAATTGCTATGTTATAGCATGCATCACAAGCATTACATCTCAATTGGTCAAGGATTTGCTGTAGGTATGACACTTGTGACTAAGCAATATAGCCTCACCTGATTTTATTTTGCCTTGATGTATCCAAACCTTAAAGTGGATGGATACCCTTAAACAAAAACAGCAACAGTACTGAAATAGTCATTTATTGCTGAAAAATGTGTTAAAGAGTGTTCAGTATAATGGTTTTTTTTTTTTTTTTTTACATTGGTTGCTAATTCAAAATTAAGTGATTATGGTCAGAAGATTTTGCTGTAGCAAACTTTTTTATTATTTGATTTGTGACACTGCATCACTTACTATATTTTGAAACAGAAAACATGTTTCTGGAGCTAATTGCTCCCAACATCAGTTCCTGGTCGACTGGCAGCGCCATCCCTCATGGTGGTTGGCCTTATCCATGGTGGCGGTAGGATAAATCTCTGCATAAGTATATCGCCCTGGCAGATTTCAAAATTGAAAACAAGATTCCTGTTATAAATGTTTTCCCAAACAGGAACCGTATTTTCGATTTTGAAATCCTGCTAGACGACATACATATGCAGAGGTATGCACCACTAAGGACAAGGCCAAGCACCATGAGGGATAATGCCGGCAGTAGACCAGGAAATGATGATGGGAAATGGAATACAAACACACAGTTAACACAGCCATGAACAATGGTTTCACTAAACAAATTGACAAAAAATAGCACATTTCAAGAAACAAAAACACATTAAGGACACCACAAATCTTACCCAACAAAAAAGCAAAATGATTTTGAAATTCACTTTCCACCCAAGGACTTACTACAAATTTCAGATCTTCAAAGAAACACATTTGCCTAGCTCCACAAAACAGATTAATTCTAGAGAAATTACTGTGCTACAAATCAAAGGACCAAATCCCTTGGAACAAAAAAGCAGGAATCTATCAAATTAATTGCCCAGAATGTGACCAAATCTACACACATAAAACAAAAAGAAATTTATAGACCGGACTAAAAGAACATATGAGACACATCAAGTACAACGGATGGACAAATCTGCAGTTGCACGTCACTTTTGAGCAACAAGTCATATCATCACACCAAATATAACACTCCGAAAACCAGCAAAACACACAGCAGAGTTGGATACTTGGGAAAAGTTATTAATCACAAAACATAAACACTGTATAATGAATTTTGAATTGCTGCCACTGAACCTACTATAGAGGTTCATCACTACACCACCAGATTCCACCACACACAGATGCATACAAGACCACACCATGAGGAACTAATCGCCACTTCTGATCATGGGAGCAATTAGCTCTCGAAACCGGTCAAGTTGAAAAAGATGTAAGTGATGGTAAGTGTTTCACCTCCGACTCAAATTTTTTATATAATTTCAGATTCACATCACTGTTACTAGCTTATCCATATTTTATACTAATCAAGTAATTTTATTCGTCCTTTAAATACATAGTTAAAGGACACATCAACATTTACATGTATGTACACATTTACAGATTGGTTTACATCGCTTTAGTATATTTATACTTTGGAACATACAAAGTGTCTTCAATCAGTGTGTGATTTTGTGTGTCTGTGTACCAAACAATTTTTGGCATGTTAAGGGAATTTTCTTGTCTTTGGAAGGTAAAATTCAAAGAATATAGCGATAGACTAGCAAGGGAGAAGTCTTGTGAACAGTTTATGAACAAAATTAAGGAAACATCCAGAAGCTGACGGCACCCCCCCCCAAAAAAAAAACACTGAGAAGGAATTAAAGGGAGTGAATGAATCTTCACGGTCAGGTAGTGCAGAAGATGATGTGTACAAACCATATTTGGTATTATTGGTACTATTTAACCTACTCTCTTCTTTTTGTTTGGTATATTTCATTAACCTCTCCCTTAATATGCACACTCCAGCCATATCCAACAAAACACCATCCTCTTCCATCTTTCATAATGAATACACTGCAGAGACACTACTGAAAAGAATGAAAGAATTAGCTTTCTTTGCATTTTGTGTGCATGTGTAATAAGAGAAAGCCAATATGCCTTTTATCCTGTAAAGTGTGTATATGCCAAGATTGAGGGAATGCTGCTGTGTTTAATACCCACTTAAGTGTTGATCTGAAATATTCTTAGATTCTTAAGCAGTGTGTATGAATACTACTTTTTGCTCATCTTTATCTAGTACAATATTTTTTGTGTGTTCATACACACACGTGCAAGGAACAGCTAAAATATTAACATTTTTAAAAATCTATTCTACACGAATGTCATTTGTCTACCTTTCCTGTCGTCCTCCATGGACTAGTGGTACCGTGCTAGCCTCTAGTTCCCAAGGTCGCGGGTCCAAACCCGGTGGAGGGCAATGGATTTTTTCGGGTGTAAAAACCCTTAGCATGGCTTCTTTCGGAAGGGAAGTAAAGCCGGTCGTCCCGTGTCGTAGATTTACGGCACGTAAAAGAACCTCAAGCTTGATAAAGAGGCCTCTGAGCAAAATTACCGGCCTTTCACGCCCAATATGGAATGGGACGCTAAGAACCATAGTAGTTAAAGAGCGTCCATAAATAAAACTCAATTTAAATTTCTACCTTTCCTATTATTCTGAGTGGCTTTGCTTTAGTAATTTGAGAATCTTTTTCATGTTAATTGTAATATTCCGCCATAGAATGATTCCTTATATGTGAATAAATAAGAGCATAGTAGACCTGCTTGACTGTTCGTTTATTCATTGTATTCCTTACCTGTTTCATTTTATAAATGCCTTTATTTATTTTTTGCATATGTGTGTTATATATAGTTTCCAGTTCAGCTGTTTAACAATTATTATTCCCAGAAAATTACTGCATTTTAGTAATAATTAATTATTCTTTCCCACATGGTATATGCAGGCTAAGGTTTGAAAGATAGAATCAGACTAAAAAATTTGGTGCCACATCTGGGATTTGAACCGAGTATCTTATGCACAGCGAGTGGTTCAATCTCGACTATGGCATCATATTTTTCAGTCTGATTATACCTTACTGCATTTCATTTACAGGATAATTTCTCCATCTATTTCAAGTTAAATACTGTCAGTGGAGTTCTTTTTCTGCTGTTTTAATATTTAACACCATATCCAAATAGAATAATATTGTTGCACTGTTTTTAGTAGAGAATTTGCTGGTGCTTCCATCTTGGTAATTTCTTTGACTTTAATTATTGTCATCTTACCTGCATACCCAATAGCTAAGCCTCAATTTCTTTATATAAGTGTACACTAATTTAGAATCTTGCAGAACTGGTATTGAATGGTTTCACAGAGTGATTTTACTTTTTCTATTGTTTTGTCTTTTTTTTCTCATAATTTATTTCAAGACATTGAGTTGTATTTTTCAGATATGAGCTGAGCCAATGCTTTTCTAATCCCTTAATTCCAGTTTTCTACCTTACTGAATAAAATATTCAGTCAAAAGCTTTTGACAAGTCTAAGCAAATGGCAATTACTTTTTCACTGTCATTTACTACAGTCATAATTTTGTTTCCTTTATTATCTATTACATAATCCCTGCTAACTTTTATCCACTAGCCAGCAAACATTGTTACTTGATACTGTCTGTAAGTAAATAGCATTAGAACTATGCTTGTGAACAGATTTTAAAATTTGGACAGTATTGATAAAATTCTTTTATGTTAATGGTGATGTAATGTTTAATAGTAATGTAGCCTTTGGCTTATATGAATTTCTCTTTTTGTTTTTCAGATATCCAGTTTTGGAATAACAGAAAGTCACTTGAAGGTTTGTCTGTGAGGTCTGTGTTCTTCAATGTATTCCAGTCCCTAATAGTGTTGCTGTATGTGCTGGACAATGATACTAATACGGTTGTGAAAATAAGTTGCTTTGTTGGACTCTGTATAGAAGTCTGGAAGATTCATAAGGTATAAGGAGTTGGTGAACCTAGTATATTTAGCGAAGGAAAAACATTTAGTAATAATTTTTTCGCACACATTTGCATTTTCAAATAAAGCCTGTTGGGAAGAGACTGGGAAGTTGGATAAAACTTCCTAAAAGACCAGAATGGATACTGCTTTCAAACTTCACTACTGTGACAAATCACCTTCGAACATTTCCAGAGGCTTGCTGTTGATGTTGGTTTGAGCAGAAATCATTATAGTTAAATTATAATGTTCATGTCTCGATGTACACCCAACATAAGATGACATCTACATACATGTCGAGAACCTTGCCATTGGGTCTTGGCTAACAATTGAGGTAATATGCCACTGAAGGATGCTCAAAGATAATTTATCATAGTATTGAAGTTTGATTCTAGGATCCATTCAGTTTTGGTTTTAGATATTTGTGTTTACAAAACGAAATGGTGAGCCTATAAAATTAAAAAAAAAAATCTGGTGACAATGATTAATTCCTTGGTTGTAATGGTTTGAAAGGATATGAGCAAAATATTTAAAATAGATACAAAACATTTCAATTGTATGAAACGGCAAGGGAGAAAAAAATTGTGACAGCTTAATCTTAAAGCATAGAACAGGATTTTCATATTGTTTATACCTACTATCCCCTCTGTTCATATATTTTTTTTTTTGTGAAATGTGGGATATCATGTTTTGTAAATATGGCTTTCTGCTTCGGGTGCAATAATTTACTCATGTTTATAGATCTTGAATTTTAGAATCCATCAGCTTAGATTAGAGCTATTATTTCTCAATTATTGCTTTTGCTATGTGTGATTAATAGATTTTTCTTTACCCCACCTGGTTGTGTGTAGACTAAGAAAAATTAATGTTGAATGAAAGAGTTTTAGTAAAAAAAAATCTTCAGACTGTTGCTTGCATACATTGTTTTGGCCCAAATATAAGACAATCAAGAATTTTAAGAATACCTCATATGTTCAGTCAAAAAATAAGTAGCTTCAGATAAACACAAGAACAAAGATTTTAGCATAAACTTCTTGCATTGGATTCAGAAATGCCCAATTTCTTTCTCTATACTATTAATTCATTTGTCTCTGCTGGTATGTATATAGTTGAAGCTGAGGGCAGTGGCTCTTGAAATGTGTCCTAAGTTAACTTAGGGTCAGAAAAATCAAGTCAAGATATTTTATTTAGCTTCACAGTGAGCAATTTAAAGTTTACATTGTTTATTTAACAAAAACTGTTATACAAGCTTTATTGTGAAACAACTCTTAAGGTAGTAGTAGTGCAAAATTAAATGATTGTTCATTGTTCTACAGGATTGTTCTCCAAATTAATGTAAGTGGGGGATGGTAGACATGAACAAGCAGAAAAGTCCATATCAATGTGAATACTAGATGAATAAAATTTTTATAAGTACATTCTAAAGTAAAAAAATAGTCTTAAATTCAAGCCAATATTGTCCTTTAAAGCTGCTATGACATTAAGTTTACATTTAGTTTCTCTCTCCTAGGTTGTTGACATTGACATCAATAATGAATCTCGCATCCTTGGAGTATTTCCAAGGATTACATTCTCAGATAAAGGATCCTATGTGGAGTCCAGTACCAAAGAATATGATACTCTAGCATTCCGTTATCTTTCATGGGCTTTGTATCCCCTCTTAGGAGGCTATGCTGTGTACTCGCTGCTTTATCAGGAACATCGTGGATGGTACTCATTTATTCTTAACATGCTCTATGGTTTTCTTCTCACTTTTGGTAAGTACAAACATAAAACTACAAACCTCTGTGTCATTTGATTATAGATAGGGTGAACATATTTCATGAGAGAAATTGAGGACATTTCCAGTGTAAACCTTTTCAAATTATGGCAAGGAAGCTTTCAGCTGCCATACTGTTTCAAATACTGTATTCTTCTGTAAGATATTGAATCATATTATTGAGGTTTAAGGAAGGCGCAATGTAGTGTTCACAGAAACATACAATGTGGTTAACTTATATCACTTTAAAATAAATTAAGATATACTCCTAGCCTGAAACAGAAAGAATAATCAACCAGAAACTATAATCAAAGAGAGCTTTGTGGCCAATAAGCATGTTAACACTGTGACCATGAAAGAGATTTTGCAGTTTTTGGTGCAGCTTGATATAGCAGAAAGGGAGTTTGCATGAGTTACATTAAATTTTTTTTCCCAGTCCAAAAAAAGAAGAAATTTCCTGGAATAATTATAGTGTAATGAAAGATGAGTTGAAATTACCTGCATTATTCCATTTTTATACTGGCTATTCCACTCTCTTTGCTGATAGGCAATCTGGTGGTAGGAGTTTGTTCTGTTAAACTCAAATTTTTGCACTTTACAAACTAAAAACTCTCATACTTGCACATGTTACATTAAAACAGTAGGCAGTATTTGTGAACATTTGCCACGGTTATCATAACATACAACCATAAAATATGAGGTGTGATCAAAAAGTTTCTGGAATGGCTTCACTATAAAGCTGACGCTGAGATTTCTTTAATTCTTACCCAGACTGTACATGCAGTGTTCCTTCCCAATAAAAATAAGAGGTCATGTGACTTCCTGTGACCATGCAGTGACGAGGTAGATGCTCTGAAGTGAACACATATTTTGCATGTGCTGTGATTTTTCTGCATAGCAAAAATGTCAGATTATGAAGAATAAAGAACGAACATCAAATGTTGCTTTAAACTCAGTAAAACTGCTACAGAAGCCTATAAAATGTTAAGAACAGCTTATGGGAAGGAAGTTATGGGCAAAATTCAAGCATTTGAGTGGTTTTCGAAATTTAAAAGTGGTGTGACATCAGTTAAAGATGCAGATCGTTCAGGGCGACCCTGTTCCAGCAAAACTGATGAAAATATCAATCGGGTGAGGAAAATGGTCTTAAATGATAGGCGCATTACAATAAGAGAACTTTCTGACTTGTTAGGACTCTCCTTTGGAAGTGTTCAAAGCATTTTGAAAGACAATTTGGACATGAGAAGAATTGCCGCCAAGTTCGTGCCCCGCCCGCTTTCAAATGACCAAAAGGAAAGCCGTGTGTTTGCCTGTACAGATCTTAAAGACCCACAGTTTATGGAGAAAATTATTACTGAATAAACATGGATTTATGGGTACAATCCAGAAATGAAGCAGCAATCTTCACAATGGAAGATCCTTCATCTCCATGCCCGAAAAAGGCCAGACAAGTTCGATCCAAAGTGAAGTCAATGATGATTGTGTATTTTGACATTAAAGGCTTACAATCCAGAAATGAAGCAGCAATCTTCACAATGGAAGATCCTTCATCTCCATGCCCGAAAAAGGCCAGACAAGTTCGATCCAAAGTGAAGTCAATGATGATTGTGTATTTTGACATTAAAGGCTTTGTACATAAGGAATTTGTGCCATAGGGTCAAACAGTGAATCAAGTGTTATACAAACAAGTGCTGCAAAGATTAAGGGAGAATGTGTGACACAAACGGCCGGAGAAATGGAGGAGTGGTGACTGGTTCCTGCATCATGACAATGTGCCTACGCATAAAGCTCTTTCTGTTTGCCAATTTTTGGATAAAAATAGGATGAATACTGTTCCCCATCCCGCCTATTCTCCAGATTTGGCACCAGCGGACTTTTTCTTTTCCCGCGACTTAAAATGCGGCTCCGAGGACACCGTTTTGAGGACATTAATGTCATCGATTGTGAATCGCAGAAGGCTCTGAACATGTTGAAAGAAGAGGACTTTCAGAGGTGGTTTTAGCAGTGGCAGAAGCACTGAGACAAGTGTATCAAGTCCCAAGGAGACTACTTCGAGGGTTACAGTGCAGATTAGACAAAACAAACTGTTGTGTAATATTTATGATGTCATTCTGGAAACTTTTTGATCACACCTGATATTAATCTTTCAGGAATGCAGAGTGCTAGAATTATCTTTGTTACCTATATTATAATTACATTGCTTTATTTGTTGAGAAAATGTAGAAAGATTTTCAAATCAATTTGTAATTTGCTTGTTAGAGATTGCAAGTTTTATGTTAGTCAGCTTGAATTTACATTGGCTCTTTGGAATGCTTTAAATTTTAAAAATTACTTCTGCTACCTCCAAGCTTAAATTAATGATTTAACAGTTATGTACACATAAGCAACAGCCGATAAACAGTTCCAACAAAGTATAAAATCATGCAAAAAGCAACTTTTATAGCAAATGTTGATCTAAGAAATGTTATCCAATTTATATATGATCCACATAAAATTCAATACATAAATCTTCCAGTGGAGGTATTACATTGGAATTACGTAGAAATTAATTTTCTTTTTTTTCTAAAGCCACTTGCTTTTCCATTCTATTTACGTATGAGTTATTCCATGTCAAGTTGCACAAATTTTCACAAAATTTGACTGTCTCCGATTCGCTTCAAATTTTGTCCATGAATTAAAAGCAAAGTGAATTATCATGTAAATTCTTATTTTTTTTTTTAAAAAAAAGTGCAATGTATTAAAAAATATTGCACAATACTGCTTGTGAAAAGAGGCATACCTCTCTACCTTTAAATTAGAATATCTCATAGGCGATAAGTGATAAAGTTATGTTATAAAAGTTCAATACAAAGCTTAATATTTAGTCTTTTACTTAATATTTATTATAATTGATAATTAACTTCAATTTTTAAATACCAAAAATTAAAAAACTTTATATCCCTTAACCCACTTGTTTAAAGTTCTATAAAAAATATAAACCAATTCCTTGAAGTTTTCTGTATGTTTGCATAAAACAAAGATGGGATCCTGTGTATTAATTTTAAATAAAATAACTTACAAAGCCTTTCATACTAAGGTTCCAATGCAGTGCGGCTGGAGAGTAGCACCAGCAGTCTGTCATTTGTTGTTTTGTCAATTGTTCACAGCGCTATAGGTAGTTGCACTAGTTTGTTCACATACAATTGTTAAATCTGACATGAGCATTGAGACACATTTGGACTTTCAAGCTTATTCTATGGGAGGCAATTTATCTACAATTTAATTGCTCGCTTTTTTCCCTTCAGGCTCAAACGAATACTGTGTGGAAGTGTTTAATTAATGTTTTTAAAAGCCTTGTCAGTTCCGTCTGAAAAAGATGCAGCGTTGGTGTTGGCTTCAGGCACTCCGAAATTGAAACAAAGTTCAGGTGAATGTGTTTTACTGCATTGCTTGAAATAGACAACAACTGAGTGTACTGTTGCTTGGTTGTTATTCCAGTGTATGCCTTGGACTGTATGTTGCACAACAAAAGCATAGTTTTCTGAAAAATTAGAAATAATGATGCAGTCTCCTTCCTTAAGATTTTCATTAAGATTTGTAATAAAAAAAAAACTTGCTGAGCTAGAAACATGTGAGATATTAAATTATTTAGTTTATTTGCTAATTTCTCCAAATATTCTTATACTTGAGATTCCAAAGTTTCAAATTTGTTCTGTCCACAATAATCCACTGCTTACATCTAACATGTATGTCTTCTACATAAAATCATTCGTGTAAGTATGCAGTGAAGTTATTAGTTCCAGGACAAACTGGGTATTCCAAAAGATAACATTAGAAAGAAAGATTGCAAATCATTTGAACTTGGCATCTTTATAGTTATTTGTAACTATTCTGCTTTCTTCAGTAATTTTTGGAATATTTGTACTGTCAATCAGCTTAACTTTTTTATGGTAGGCACAGTATGAGTTCCATGAGATCGGTAAAATACACTGCGCTACAGGGAATGGTGTGACGGCTGAGACCAATACCAACCTGCTTCAAGATTGGTGACCAAACTGCCGAGGTCATACCATACCTTATACCCATCCATCAACCATCCCAACTGTTTAAGTCTTAGCTCTGCAAATTTAGAAAATCCAATTTTCGCTGTTGGGTATTTGTCCTTAAAATGCTGGTAAGTTTCTCTCAGAGTGCTTGTACCTTTTTGTCATTCTCTCTCAAATTAACAAAATTTTTCTTCCCTGGTATTACTGTACTTACTTCATCTGAAGTGTAAACATTCGAGGACTTTTTGCACTGCTGATGGTTCCAGCTTTTTTCTGGGTTTCTGCAGCAGTTCTTTTGTCTTCCTTATCATGTGAACTGATGCATCACTTTTGCTGTTGAATATTTTTTATATGACCTGTCTTCAAAAATGTTAGCATTTGTAATTTTAAATTCTTGACAGTTTCTGTACGATAGTGGAACTGTTAGTTGATTTTTCATCGGAGGTTGAAGTTTGTTTTTGCTCTATGAAATATTTTTTTCTTTAAGGAATAATTCTATAGTTTTAAATTTTTGCTGTGGATATTATACACATTGGTTAGTTTCCTTTTTGTAATGGGAAATTCATCCAAAAATACTAAGCTTTCATTCAGCTTAGAAACACTTATGTCTAAATTAGAGAAACCACCTGAAGGTGAACTCTCATTGTCATTTGCAGTATTAAAAATCACTTGCAGATTATTCATGGCACTGATACTTTGTAGCACACATAAAATAGCTTTAGGTCTGGCGACAAAGCTAAGCTTTCCATTTTTAATTGTACAAGCATATTGCAGGTAACTAATCTTAATGATTTATGCCTTGTATTATGCTTGGAAACATTACATGAATTGAAGCAATAATCATAGCTTCACTCATTATGTACTTTCACAAACTACAGAGCTAAATAGTAATTTGTAATACAAAAATCTGAACACAAGTAACATTTAAAGGAAACAGCAGAGAAAGGCTTCATAGAATATCAGATTCCAGTTGCTAAGTTACACCGAACATTCAGAAGTCATTAGTATATCATGTTTGTACTACGTAAAGCTCTGTCAGGTTTATGTTCTGATATGCCATGCACTAACACAAACAAAATGTATAAAAGTACAGTAGAATCTCATTAGTACGTTTTTGCAGGGATCTAAGGATTTGGATGTCATGGGCGGGAAAACATGTTAACGAAAATACAAAATCTGCAATTTAAGAACATAGTTATGTAATAAAATCTAATAATTACTACGTCTCCATGGGCAGTTGAAACAGATTTCAAGTACAATTTTATAGTGAATACGATCCGTGTTTCCAAGTTAAATTCAATATGTGTTCAAATGGATTTGGATATACAAAATCTGAGAATAAATAATTCAAGCTTTTATGTTGGTCAACTTGGATTTTTGAGGTTATGAATGTTTTTGAGAAAATAAATTGCGAATTATGGAAGCGACAATAGTGGCTTTACTGTATGTTTTATTACACATATAACAATTTCTGCTAAAAAAAGAAAACAAAATTATGTGCGTGCATCGTGTTAAGAGTACAATAGACGATAGTAACTTTGGCGTATTCAATACGATTTGAATACGGTAGGTGTTTCCATGCAACAAATTTCGTTCCGATCCATTTCTGGTCCTATTTTCCAAGAGGAAAGTTTTGTTTTAGCATTTTTCCTTTCTTTAAAAGCAGTTTCAATTAATTTAGGTTTGCTAACAATCGTGTTTAAGGTTGACGGAGGAGTGTTTAACTTCGGCATTATATCCACATGTTTTATATTTGGATTGTGGTATACTTCAAGGATTTTCAGTGTTGATTATTTACTACACTTTCTTTTTTTCATTGCAAATGAAAAGTTAAAATACAATCCATGTATGTTTGGTCAACACTCAACAGCAGAAACTATCACTGGTGTTTACCATGCCAGGTAAAGCATTCTCTATCCTGCCCACACAAATATTTACATACATGCATGTGATTGGCTGCCGGTATCCACCCCGTGACCAAGGATTGACCAAAGTAGCTAATGGAGGACGTCAAACTTTGAACGTGTTAAGTGCCTACTCCCACTGGACTGACCAGGATTGGCCAAAACAGCGAATGAGGACGTCAAACTTCAAACGTAGTAATCGGGATCGGGAAAACGCACTAAGCAAACGTTATTTATTACATTTGGTACCGGGACCTTTATAATTCAACGTAATAAGCGGAAAAACGTGTTGATGAGGAACGTGTTAACGAGATTCCACTGTATACATAAAAAGATCCCATTCTGATATTAACAGATGTAAAAGAAAATATATCACAGATTTTAATATAATGGGGTTAAGTATGATTGTGGTTTAAAATATGCATACTTAGTGATTTTTCTTTTTATTCCAAATAAATAGTATTTTGAATAAGGAAAACTACAATGTATGTTCTTAGCCTTGACCATTCTATACTCTGAAAATAAATTGCTTTTATTTAACGTTGTGCATGCGTAAGAAAAATGTTAAGTACATTGTAAATCCTAAAATAATTTGATTTTCTGCAAAATATAAAATACATGTCCATTTATTTTATGTGTGGAACAGATAAACTAAACTTTAGAGAAAGTAATGTTTTATGCGTGTTCAGTTTAATGTGGAATGACTCCTATACATTCATCAGTAGAATTAATGGATTCGTATATATATATATATAATTTTTGTACAATGTAATTTTCCAATCTACAGCTCTGCCACTTGGCAGTCATTTAAATGGAAAGTTTTTAAAAAAATTGTTTATTTAGATACTGTCTTTGTGAGTGTATTGATATTATTATATGCTCTTGTTTCCTTTATGAGTGCTGTAGTGTAGTAATATAATTTTGTTGCAGGTTTTATAATGATGACGCCTCAGTTATTCATTAACTACAAGCTTAAGTCTGTAGCACATTTGCCTTGGCGCATGATGTCCTATAAGTTCCTTAATACATTCATTGACGACATATTTGCATTTGTCATCAAAATGCCAACCCTTTATAGGTTGGGATGTTTCAGAGATGGTAAGTATTTCGGTTCACAAAATAACATTCTAGTATTTACAATGGATTATATAGACTTCCCAATGAATCTTGCCTTTTATTGAAATTAGGCCATTAGGTAAACATACTATATTTCTCAAAAGACAAGTGATTTGGGAATTTAGCATTATAAAACAAAACTTGAAATAGTGTTGTGCATGCTATTTGTATACGAGACAAATCGTGATGGAAATGATATGTTGATGCTGTGACAATGGATGCAGCAATTAAAGTAGCTTTTCAGTTTGCAACTGATCTTGTATGTTTATTGTATAGTGACGATTGACACTGCTATTAATTCTTACTAATTAGATGTTTAGCTCATATGATACAATTATGAAATTGTTCTTAAGGCTTTGGAACCAGAGACAATGGATATGTTTTTAAGATGAATTAAGACACTAAAGCAATAATTATGCAGACTATTCCATTCATATGCCACATATTTGACGACCAGAATATTTAGCAATGCCTTGGATATGACCAACCATGGTCATTTATCTTATTGTAAGAATGTGATTTTATTAGATAAAATGTCAGCTCATTGCTGAATTGCAGTATGCAGTGATTAATAGGCTACATCATCCATTCTGGAGAATTAAGAAATACTACTATTTCAACATCCACTTCAGTTTCTGTTACTCAAAAATTTAGCAGATTCGTTCAACTTTCAAATTTGTATTTTTAATCAGTGCACATGCAAATAAATTAGTTCTTGAAAAAAATGTGTCTTTATTGTGTTCTGAATTTAGCTAGTCTTAATTTTGAGGTTAACTATTTTCTAATTCCCATTGTTGGTAGTATTTATTAGGGTTCTGTAGTACATTCCATTGTTGTTGTTGTTCACCAATGGCATTGGGAATTAATTGATCTGCATCATTTTCTCTCTGGCTTCCCAATTTGGCGAGATGTTGTTTGTTCAGGATGACATCTTCTTGACAGAGAGTGCACACAGGCATGCTTCCCAAGCCATAAAAGAATTTGAAAGAAGAGCACTTCTTAGTGCTATTATGGAATGCTGGTGGAATGAACCAAAGTAAAAAAAACCATGATAGACAATCTTTTAAGAGGCAATGACATAGATGTATTCAACATAGCTGAAGCAAATATAGATCAACAAAAGGAAAAATGTTATAAGTTTCCAAAATACAACACAAATATATTAGAAAAATACAGACAGATAGCAAGTGACACATTTGCTGGCATTAAACAATGCATAAATGAAAAATTTGAAATTGTAAAAGAAATGAACCAAGATGACACTTCGGAAATAACAAGGATAACAGCTTGTAAATTTAAGATCTGTGGTATCTACAGCCCACCCAATAACACTCACCTTAACCTGGACGTAATTGATATTGACAAAAAAACAGTCATAATTGGTGATCTCAATGGACATTCTCCAAGATGGGGTTATAGTGACAACAATAAAGCTGGTGAAATTATTGAAGAATTTGTAGACTCCAACTTAATGAAAATATTACATAGGGATGAAGACCCAAAAACCTACATACACTACTCAGGATAGTCAACCAATCCAGACATTGCTATCATATCAACTGATTTAAAAGATTAAAAGTAATTGAAGATACTAGTAAAGGACATAGAGCCATAATAACACAAACAGATCTAAATCATCAACCGCCTAGAACAAAAGGAAAAATAAAGCCTAAATGGAATTTCAAAAAGGCACACTGGGAAAAATATAAAACAAACAAACTTTTCAAAGAAATTAAATTGGAACAAAACATAAACAAAGTAGTGAAAGAACTAAATGCCACAATTTTAAAAGTTGCAAAACAATGTATCCCAAGAGGAAAAATTCATAAATACAAACCCTTCTGGAATGAACAATTAGCACAACTCAAATCAAAATGAGATAAAACTAAAGAAAAAGCAGAAAGTACACAAGACAAAGCAGATGTTATAGAATGGCGAAAAGCAAACGCACAGTTAAAACAGGCTATAAAACTATAAAAAAAAAAAACAGAGAGCTTTGAAAAATTTATAAACAAACTGGATTATAGAACAAATAGTACTAAAGTAGATAATTACATTAAACAAATAAATAGAGAAAACCAACAAAATCAGCCATTAAATATTGATAATAAAGAAAATATATGAGGATAACCTTATAGCAGAAAAATTAGCAACATACTATAAAACTAGCACTTCATTAAAAAATGAAAACAAAAAACAGAATAAATATTTAAGAAACAGCAACCTTGAAGATACAACCAACTTTCAAAATACCTTCAATGAACCATTCACACTCCCAGAAATAAAGCAAGCAATAAGGACACTAAAAAATAAAAAGAGCCCAGGTCCTGATAACATACATCCAGAGCAAGAATTTAGGACATAAAGCACTCCATACTTTATTAAAAATTTTCAATAAAATCTGGACAACCAGAAATAACATACCAACACTGGAAAAAAGCAAAAATTATACCCATTAAGCAGAAAGGAAAACTAACTCAAATGATAGATAGTTATAGACCGATATCCTTAACATCAAACATAGTAAAACTCTTAGAAAGAATGGTAGCTGCAAGACTGACATACTATCTAGAAGCACAAAATCTATTAGTCCCTGAATAAGCTGGAATTAGGAAGGACAGCTCAGCAGGACATTAAAGAAAATTTCAATAATAATAAGATTACTCTAGCACTGTTTGTCGACTTCAAAGATGCATTTAACACAGTATGACGAGAAATTATACTACTATACAAAATGAAGACATGGCATATCAGGCCACATGCTAAACTGGTTTCAAACCTGTCTATCCCAAAGATGGTTTGCAGTGCAATACAAAACAGCCACATCTAAATGGAAACAAACGAGAGTTGGACTACCTCAAGGGTCTGTTACAAGTGCTATTCTGTTTATATATATATAAATGACCTAGTAGATGTACTTAAAAAAATGGGTAACATACAAGTAGGAGTGTTTGCTGACGACGTGGCAATATGGACTTCAGAAAAGAACATAAGATCTGGGAAACATTACAAAAAACTCAAACAACAATGGAGAATAAAATAATAACCCTAGAACAGTGGACTAATAATAATAATAATATGGAAATAAATACAGGAAAAACTCAATATCAACTATTCACAATGCAGCATAAAACAGAAAATATATGCCTGCAAATCAACAATAAAAAAACTACAAGAAGCAACTACAACAACGTATCTAGGGATAGAATTAGATCAAATACTATCAATGAAACAACATGTAAACAATGTAACGAATAAAATCAACAAAAAGAACAACATAATAAAATGGGGTGGAAACATGGACCTCCTTAATAATACATATAAAACATACATAAAACCTAACCTATTGAATGGAGGAGAACTACTAGCAATAGTAAACAAGAAACTTAAAAGTAAACTAGAAATTTCACAAAATAATTCACTAAGAATAATAACAGGAGCTGTAAAAACAACACTAATTACAGTACTACAAAGCTTCACAAAAACATGGCTATGGAATTGGAACATGAGTTGAAATCAATTACTCTAGCACAAGAACTGCAAGTCAATAGAAACAGATACAAATGGTACCACACAGCAGATATTTTAAAACTCGAATAAGCTTCAGAACATATATTAATAACTTAAAATACAAGAATACAATTACAACAAATATAATTGCAACAGAGGTAACGAGTCCAATAGAATATATTGATATACAATATCAGAATGACCTGATATATACAATATACAAACAAAACAATATACCAGATGAAATGAGATCCATAGCAATAGCTACGGAAAATGAAAGATGCCCATAAAAAGATGGAACCCTCATCAATAAAAAAAATGCCATGCAGGAGTATACTGTAAACATTTTGCACAATATCTAACATTAGATGAAACGTCAAACCACTATGATGGAGAATTAACAGCTATAAAAGCAGCATTACAGAACATTTTATATAGGCCATACATAAAACAAAAAATAGTCATCTTATCAGACTCAAAATCAGCCATAGATGGAATAGTAAATTACAATAATAAAACAACAAGAAATATTAAAGAAATAAGAAGCCAAATTAAAGCAGTTGAAACTAGAAATCATGTCACTCTACAATGGATCCCAGCTCATGTTGGACTTTTGGACAATGAACATGCAGATCAATTAGCAAAGAAAGGTGCAATACAACAAATAAAACCTGTAGGACAAATAGAAATAAATAAACAATTAAATAACATTAAACAATATTTAAAAAAACAGCAGAGACTTGATGAAGAAAATAAATTAAAGAATAAAGATTATAAGAATATTAAAGATAGAGTTGATATACAAAAAATGCCAAGGAAGACTGCAGTGGCCTTATTTAGGATGGCAACTGGCCACGATTGCTTCGCAGAACACCTCTACAGGATAGGATGCCTACCTACACCCAAGTACATTCCATTGTTCATTCATTTAATATGTTGTGATCTGACAGCTGACACAATGGCAATTTGATTTTAAATAAGTAAGAATATAATCACTATTAATATAATCTATTACATTTTATTCATGTAATAGTGTTAATAAATCCCATTTGAGGTTACGTATTCACCAAATAAACTTGCTCTTCTTTCAGACTTGTGAATCTTATCGATAAACTCATAGCCTCTCATGAGATTACCTAAAGATAAAATGGAAAACACCATTGTTACAAATTTGCTTGGAAACATGTGGGCACATGTACACATAGGGGTGTGTATTGTGTGCAAACACCGGCACAAATTAGAAAAACCAAATCCTGTAACATCCATTTTGATTCTTTACTCTCAAACATTGTTTAAAATCTGCTAGGTTTATTGGTAAATTGCACGGTTAAGAAAGGCCATTTGCTCCAATTTATATTTTCTTTAGATTTTATTTTTTTGAGGGAACTAGAAAAGTTTCAAAAAGGGGTTCAACTGCATACATAATATGCATTATGTTGTAATTATAAATATATATTCTAGCAGAAAGAAACAAGTTGTGTACACTTTTTTGTAGCACCATAATTCAGTATTCCATGATAAAGGCAAATCCAATTGGAGTATATGACTGAACAGTAGAGCTACATTTTTCCTGTACTTATCAGTAAACGGTAATTTACACTGAAGTAAATATATTTTCTGGCTGGCCTAGCACACCAGAGATAATTGTGGTATCCTAAGCTGTGGACATTACTAATATGTATGTCACATTGCATTTATTTTCTTGTACTGGACATTCCAGTCTAGATAAAGTAGATTAGTTAGTCTTGTTTTCTAAAAATTGATGAAACTTCCTAATTTGCTTTTGTAAGTTTTTTTTTTTTATAAATACTTTTGCAAACAGGTGAACCTTTTATTTTTACTCTTTCTACTCCTTACCTATAGTAAGTAGAGGAAGTACTGCATTCCACCCAAAAATTTGATACCGAGATTTCAGTAGTGGAAATACATATTTTGAGATCCCCTGAATAAATAAATGATGATAAAAAAAAATGGTCTGTGTGTATGTGATCAGCATCACATGAAAAGTTACCAAACTTGATATTTAAGTTCAGCATTCTCAATGGATGTGGCACACAGATTTTTCAAGAAAATCTGCTTACCCCAAACTACCTTTACATTTTAACATTTTCATTTTTCTAAAAGTGGCTCTAACAATTTTTATTAAAATACTGTATGTTCAAAATATTTGCATGACAAAATGTATACCTTAAATAGTCTGGGAAGTAGTCTTCATTCTGAGTAATGCCTGTACCCAGAAAAAAAAAAAACTTTGGATGGGGGGGGGGTTTCCATAACTAGATTCTAAACTTAATACTACCCTAAATAGTTACCATGTACCTACTCTGTACTATATAGATGTTATGTGGACAAGAAAATTGCTTGGAGACATTATGCAGACAGGAAAAACTCACCAGAATGAAGATATTCTACTTTACAGCACAAGACTGCATCGAAAACTGGGACATATGGTCATCTGACCTATATAATGCAACAATATTAAGATTCCCTTTTCCTTGTAAAGTGTTACTAGCAGTAGACCTATTGTTATCTAATAAAATTTTCCCATATTGTTTTTGAATTTAAATAAAACCGTCAGAAGTTTCCGGGGGGTTTGGGTTTGAACCCTAAAACACCCTTTAGATATGGCCCTATTCTGAATGAATTTAAGAGACAAAAACTTACTATGAGGTGTAGATCTTGTTAAATCATACAAATTTTTTGTGTGGTGTTAACCATTTCCAAGATATTCTTTATTATAGATTTGAATTGTTAAATACTTTTTCAACTACAAAATCACTATTCTTTTAGACTTTCAAACACAATGGAATTTCAAAGCCATCGCATAGCAACGAACCTGTTGTTAAAACATTTGACTATCACTTAATACTACTGTATTCCCTTATTCTTCTTGTACCTACAAAGAAATATAATAAAACCATTTCTGCAAATGTTCATCTCAATTAGAATGGAGTACATAGAAGATTAAGCTTTTGTAACAATGGTGTTTTTGAAGAATAGGTGGAGAAAATCATGTGGATATAACATCAGATACTACTGATTTTGACTTCAAATACATCTAATTAAATGATTGATGAAACATTTAGTCTCTGTGTTGATATTGTTTTCTCAAAGCTTTTGCTGTAGCTAAAGAACTTGTTTTGGAAATTTAATACTGCTATCAGAATAACCCTCCAGTGTACAGTAATAACATAGTTGCTGTCACCTTTGGAAAGCCAATGTGCATTCTACTGTGATATAGTAATCATTTTACCTCTCAAGAGCATTTTTCTGCTGAAAGAGAGAAGAAAATTGCTCATGAACTTTTAACATGCTATCAAGAACTCCTCTTGAGCACACTGGAGTCTTTCACTGTGAGCAACTTGCTTGCTTCTTACCCAGTACTGTGTTTAATGTAAAACATGCTTTTATAAATAAATTTCATTTTATTAATAAGAGAAAACTCTGTCTTACACAGATATAGTATTCTTCATATTCCTGTACCAGCGCTGGATCTACAAGACTGATCCTACGCGAGTGAATGAGTTTGGCTTCTCAGCAGAAATGGAACAAGAAGCAGTAGCTCGCAAACAACAGGTTACAAATGGTACAGTTCCCGCCATTATGGCCACACCGGAACCCTCAAAAGATGCAGACAGCAAAAAGAAGGATTAAGAAGGTGCTGCATGTATAGTTAAATGTTTTTCTAGAAAACATATAATAAAATTATAATGGTTTTGAGAATGTGGACATTTTAAACAAGTTAGGTGAAAAAAAAAAACCTGCTTTTAACTTTGGATAAAATACTGTAATCCAAGGTTGTTTCCATTAAGACCTGGTTTTTTTTTTCTATGTTCCTTTCAGTAATAAGCTTCATTGGTGATCTATGAATGGTGCACTACAAACAAGTACTTTCTCAAAGCATCTAAGTATTGGATAATTTTATGTGCAGCTCATTTCCTAATTTTGAGCAGTTTATATAATAAAATTGATGTCATATATTTCGGTTGCTTTCCTAAAGCTGTTTACTTTATTCTGTCTTTTGCCTGTTGTATTTCAACATGGGCTAAAAGACTAGTTTTTTGGTTTACCAATTACCAGCTTTAGTTGGACGCACATTATCCAGTGGAGGAAATAAAATAAAATCAGTATTATTATTAACTGTATAAATACTCTGCATGCATTATCATGAGCTGGCATTTTTTCATAAGCATAAGTTAATACAGACTTTTCAACGTGTAATATGCTGCTGTAAAGCTCTGTGCGCTATTGTGCGCAGATGAACATTTAGAAATCACATAGCTGTAAATGCAAGAAAGTGAATTACAGAATGTTGTTAATGAAGGTATTAGAATCCTTCATGCGTATTTATGTGAAATTTGTTATGTTTGCTTCCTTTTTAAACACAATGTTACAACTCAATGGTGATTACTCAGATAAATAGAACATTTTATTTTAAAAATTCATGTTACTTATTTTGAAGAATTAAAACATTTACATCCCTATTGTTGTGCTTGTGACAGTATAAAAGAATTTTCAACCTCTTCCGAGATAATTTTTAAATAGATAGGCCATTTTAATCTAAACTAGAGGTACCTACCTGACAGCCTGTTGTCAAGGATGTAGCCACTTTGACTGAAGGTAGCAAAGAAGTTCTCACTTGAGCAAGTGATCTTTCAATACATGCATTATTGAGACTAGTTAGCTCTGTATCGACAGTGCTCCATTTGCTCAGTAATAAATTTATGTCAGAGGTAGCATGTTTTCTTTTAAAGGCAACAATGCTTATTGGAATGTTAAACATACTTCTTTGCATAAAATAAATGTATTTGCCAATTTTGTTTCGAATGGGTAGAAAATGATGTTTGATGTTGCTTTCCTTTGTGTATGCTAACATGGTACTACAAATGACACAATGGGGGCAGTGTGCACCATGTTGGAGTAAATTGCTTCTGAAGTAAGTTACTACAGGAGCAATTTACTCTGGAAGTAACATTGAAGAGCTCGATTACAGTTTACTCTTTTAGCTAAGACTACAGAAATATGAGCTCATTACTCCTGGAGGTATTGTTTTCCTGGCACAATATGGATAAGGTTATGTGCAATAGGAAAGGGGGGGGGACATCAGTGAAAGAGAGAAATATTTGTTGGTAGAGATAAAGAAAATCCATTTAAACAATATGGGTATAAAAAAACGTATTATAAAAATGATGGAAGGTCATGACAGACGAGTTTAATGCTTCGAGCGATGGGAAACGTAATAAAGAGCAGCTTAAAATTCTGGAAACAATGTTTTTAATCTTCATTTTGCATCGCAGATTACTTGCGTGTCGATGGAGAAGTACCTTTCCGATTTCGGAATAGTTCACCATATTCATGGATGGGCACAAATTAGTAACATGCAGTCCATTCCACTCACAATTTTTGGGAAATCTGCAAAAGTGAAGCAGAATTGCCTTTTATTTTCTGAACACCCATGTGTAGGTACCTTGCTCTTAATCTCAAAAGCGCTCTAACAACGCGATGAAATACATGGTGAATGTTTATTTATATCGCCTGTAATGCTGGGATTACGGTGAACTTTACTTAATGTGACATGAAGTTAAGAAATGCTGGTAAACTAAAGCTCTAATTGGCATGCACTTAACGTAATGGGAATGACCCCCTGATTGATAGTTCTTTTATTACTTCAAGCTAGTGCTTCACGTTAATTGTTTCTGATTACCATGTGGCCTCAAACTTGACATAACGGGAAGAAAAGGTTTGACAGTGCCAGACTCTTAACATGACATAATGTAAGTCTATCCTAATTATCTCCGTTTAATACTGTGTTAGACTGTCACGTTACGTTAAATTCATCGTAATACCAGCTTAAGTATCTGAAATGTTCTGGTATGAATAACACTTAGGACGCATAACAATAATTGCAGCTTGGGTTATAGAGCTGAATTCCTGTCCGACTTTTGTTGTAAATGCTGTCCAAGCAGGTTCAAATGCCATATAAAAGATTCTTTTCTAATACCGAAATGTTTGTTGATCTCTCTCTCTCTCTCTGTGTATAAGTATCAAATGGTTCTTACATACCACTATCGCATTCCTGTTGTTTTCTTCGAGATCATCAATGTAATCACAGTAATCCATGAACACATCAAAATATCTTCCTCCAAGTACGATATGGTATTCTAGTTCGACAGATTAGTTATGCCATCCAGGTCATGAGAGTAAATTTTATCCTATATTTGTGCTCTGTTTAATTCCATAGTAATGTACTACATGACGGTGCTCTCCGACATTTACTTCTGCGGTAATTAATCTGGGAATATATGAAAGGAGTAAAATGCTTTGGAAGTAGTTTACTCTCATATGGAAGTTGCAGAGCGTTGATTTGAATAGTAGTTTACTACAAAAGTAGAGCTTACTCTAGGTTGGTGCATGCTGCCCAGGATCTTATTCAGCAAAGCCACCAAATATTCAACCTCCCATCTTGCTGAAAACTGTGCGTTGCCTCTTTTACACAGAGGACAATTGTTAGTATGCTCTTCGCTCACAATTTATTAGACTTCAGAAGTTAAACATAAAGAATTCACTATTGAGATTTAACTTAATGGCATTTACCTAAAATGTACACAAGGGTACACAGTAAGCACAATATTACATCACCCTTACTCCATTGAACACAATGAAGGTTTTGTATGTACTTCTTGTTTATGTACTACATTTGCCAGGTTCCTCTTAGTTTGTAATCTAATCATCACTTTTCCTAACCATTCCTATGCTTTTGCATAATCTATTGTTCAAAACTGTAGTTTGGGTTTAGATTTCCCTCTTAAAGGGCAGCACTGCTCACATTTACATGGCCTGCATTCTTTGCTACAAGAACCAAAGACAGCTCCCTTTCAGCACACGGATACCAGGAGAGCCTCAGCCTGCACCTTCAATCTAAAGCAGTAGTAGTTTGCTCACACAAAAGGGGTCAACTATGATCAACTGATATGTCTTGAGCATTAGCAATGTAGTAATTTTTATTATAATCTTTTGTCCTGACCATAGTTTCATCACATGAACACATTAAGCTTCTCAGCTGTTTACTTTCGGGAGCTCAAGAAACTGCTATCGTTATATCCCAATGTTATCTTAACAGCTCACCTTTGAGCACACAGATACCAGGAGAGCCTCAGCCTGCACCTTCGATCTAAAGCAGTAGTAGTTTGTTCACACAAAAGGGGTCAACTATGATCAACTGATATGTCTTGAGCATTAGCAATGTAGTAATTTTTATTATAATCTTTTGTCCTGACCATAGTTTCATCACATGAACACATTAAGCTTCTCAGCTGTTTACTTTCGGGAGCTCAGGAAACTGCTATCGTTATATCCCAATGTTATCTTAACCCTCTTGGTGCCACGCGGTAGAGTGGTGGCCCTCCTTAAAGTGCCAGATACGAGCAGATCGGCTTTTAAAATCCACCCGCGTTAGTGCCAGTGCCGAGGAGATCGGTTTGCGAAAACTTAACATGGTGAACATACTTTTGTGACATCCTATAGCAACGGAATGCAAACCCTTGGAAGGGTACATCTTTTGTCCTTCGACAGGAAGGTTTGTAATGGTATATTTGGCTTTCACGATAACAAACAACCCCTCAGTTTACGGTAGTCTGTTGTGCTGTAGTAGTGAGAGATGGCAAGTGCTTCTCGTGATTTTTTCAAACCAGGCGTAGATGGAGAAAAGTTGTTAGAGTATTTCAATAATTGTGAAGTTGATGCAGATGAACAATTATCAGATAGTGATAACGAAATTGATTCTTCAAGTGTTATCATCCCGGGCACGCCCCCTGTTTCTCCACCGCAAAAGATGAAATTGAACGTTTCCTTTGGAAAAGACAACGTATGTGTTAATGGAGTTGATTCAGAATCCGAAGAGGATTCTACTGATGACGGCAACAATGAGGATAAAAGATACTCTGCAGGAAACCTTCACTGAAGTTTATCGTAATGATACTGAACACGCCCCCTTACATACATTCTCTTTTATGGAATTCCCTGGACCAAAGCATGCCCCTAGCCCTAATTATTCACCTACATTTTATTTCTGTTTTTCACCACTACATTCCTGAACCTCATTGTTGCCGAAACAAATCGTTACACAAATCAGATGCTTCAGGTGCACAATTAAGCGTAACAGAAAGGGAATTCCGACTGCTGCGAAGAATAGATTTAAAACAATATCAAACAAATACTTCAGGCAAGGACATTTGTTACTTGTAACATCTAAGCAAAAAAATTAAGAATCAGGTATTACTTTTGTCAACCTATGGAACTGCAAAAGAATCTAACATGACTCCCACAGTTAGAAACACAAATGAGCCTAAAATGAAACCCAACGTAATATTGGACTACAATTGCTATATGGGGGAATAGATGTCAATGACATTTAGATGTACACAGAACTTTGAAATATTGGAAAAAGGTTGCATTTAACATTATTTGAAGAATGGTGCTAAATGCATATCTGCTATATCCTGAAAACTGCAATGGAACGAAAATGACTCGGCTACAGTTTTACGCTTCCATTATAAACTCATTAAGTGAAGAGTGGTTATCTACTCGAAGTAATATTTATTCAACATTGCTGACCCTTGCAAATGACAACAGACCGGCGTGCGGTGAAATTGCTACCTGGAAAAAAGGAAAGACAGTGCATTGTCATACTCCAGAACAAAGATGACGATCGAGAACTGTATGCGTCAAGTATGACAAAGGATTGCATACAAAATGTGCAACCCTTCATAAGTGTTAAAAATAAATTTGAGGTGTTTTGTAAAGATTTATGTGCATAGACTGGTGTGCAATTTAAATCTGCTGAAGACACATTTTCTATTTTATATACCACATACCATATTAATTTAGCCAACTTCATTAATATAGTTGAGTGGGGGACAATTCGTAATGCTTGCATTTCAACAGAAGAGTTTACACAGTATACCTTGGCTCTAAAAGGATACTATTTTTCATTTAAAGATTTTGGTGAATACCAGAAAAAACTGCCTTGTTTACACTTTTACACTTGATTGTTTTATGATCTAAAATGTTAATACAATTTAAAAACCGGCTCTGTTTACGGAATGTCAGTCTTTAAATTTATATATTTTTATTAATCTTATGTGCATTTTGAACACTGATTATTTAAATTTAAAGTACGAAAACTATTTTATTCTCACAAAAATATTATATTTGGGAGCTGTTATGGAGTTATCGTGTCTATAAATGTTATAAACGTATGTTACACAACATGGACATTATTATTAAATAAGTTTCTGGGCGTTGGCAATTAGATCTTACGAGTTATATGCAGTTTATTGCAACAGTGATTTTTCCACCTAAAACCCTTGGCACTTTACACCGGTAAAGAGAGGCAGGCATCTGGCTCTCTACAGCCGATTTCAGAAAGCGGATCAGATCGGCTCTGGCATTAAGAGGGTTAACCATGGCACTGTCTTTCACTGCACTGCCACTCAGTATTAAAGAAATACATTCCCCTGCAGTTGTTAAACTAAATGTACTAATTAAAGAATGGATGAAGAATTGTTATGAAGTATCTTTTGTTAGTTAAAACTTGCATGTCCTAGAGTCCTCGGGTAATAGCTTGGAATCAGAAGTGGCAATATCACTTGAGTCATCTTCCAGGTCTAAAACTTGGTCACAAAGCATTCACAGACACACCAGTTATTTCCGATATTCATTTACAAAGATATCATAATGCTCAAAAAAGTTGCATACAATTCAAAACTATATTTTTTCACCACTTTTAAGAACATTGCCACTTTAATGTTTGCACACTCAGCCACATTCACGACAAACAATATTGCAATTAGCACGACCATTACTTTGCTCCAGTAAACAATGCAGGCAAATAATTTAAATTCTGTTTAAATGAAATGATCATTGAAATATTTTTGTTTATTCACAGCCTTTATTATTTTAAGTGCAAAGGGTGATAAACTATTCTCACTGGTTTGAAAGATGTGCTGTGGTAATGGCGTGTGTATTTATTACCACAGGAACTTTTTTGGGCCAAATTGAGTATGAGCGATTTCCACTGCTACTGCCAGCGAGTTATGGAAAGTAAATGTTAGTGTAGTTGTGGCCCTAGTATGAATTTCATAAATGCTGCAGGTTAATAATACGTGTATATCATTAATTATTATTTTAAATTATGTCTTGCAAATTACCTTTGTTTTTGCAACAATATTCCTCCCAGATTATGAAATTAATGCTGCAGCATTTCAGTAGGAATAGGAGTAATCTCTCTTCAAATACTATTTTTCAATTCTTTAGGACTATTTGAGTGACTCGAATATAGCCTGTTCTTCAGATATCCCCAGAGAAAGTAAGTTATGTATGCTGAAACCTGGAGATCTACAAAGCCAATGATGTGATTTCCAAAGAGCTACTATAGGAAATGGTGTTGTGTGATGCACTCTCTAAATCAATGTTGGCTTCTAAAAGGGGTGAAAAAAGCTTTAGGTATCTGGGCAAACCAATTATTATTGCAACAGTTGCACTGCCATTGCTCTTATAAATCAATTTTCTGCTACAGCATGTTAAAATGCAGATTAAATCTCAAAATGGCATAAAAAAAGTGTACAGTTTTCATCAATCCAGTGTAATTAATGCTTCTAAAGGAATTAATGTTTTGTTTCTGAAGGAAATTTTGTGTATGATGATGGCATAAAGTCGGCTAATAATATACAAGATGAACGCTAAAGTCTTACAAACTGACAACTAATCACACATTTTTAATCAACAACTTGCAGTTTCCTCACCTTATTACACTTACAAATAATATGTTCGTTCCCTGCTATCAGTTTCCTGAGCATTGGTAGCTAAGCTAGCATGAATTTTTTTTATATTGCTAGATCATTGCAAGACTACTATGAGCACTACAATCAATTTTTGTTTCCGGTATTAAAATGGTGAGAGCACTTCTGTTCCATTTGTTTTGTGCAAGTATAAAACGAAGCTCCTTGTTAACATTGATTATGCGTGTAAACTAAAATATATTTTGTGAATTTCTTTTGAAAACCTGCACTGTCTGCAAAACTCTCATCATTGCAAATCTTGCTGGCATATGTCTTTCCCCCCCCCCTACCCTCTCTCACACATAAGACCTTAATTTGCTCTATTTAACATCCTCCATTATGACAGCAGCTGCTGACGTGGATTATATAGCTCTTGAAACCGTTTCTGTTATAAAATATTCTGTTAAATGAATCCTCAGAGCAGGGCATGCATTCATCCCCAATATTATCCTGTAATGCTGCTGGTTATCTCCTTCAAAAAACCTGTGCACCTTCATATGCATCCTATAACTTTACAAAACATACCCTAGTTAGCTTGGTTTTTAGGTTTGCTGTTGCACTCAGCTGGGCTTGCACATATGTACAGTGAAGCACTATACAACAAATTTCAGGGGGATCAAATATGTTTTCCTTAAAATAGGTTTCATAAATTCAGCATTATACTGTTAGAAATGAAATAAGTCATGTGTTTGAATGATTTATTGAAAACTTTAAATGTGCAAACTACACTGATAAACTAAATTTGAAAAAAATTATTGCATTGGCCCAAAAATAAGCCCCCCTCGCATATAAGCTGCACCTACAACCTTAAAATTCAAGGGGAAAAATTGTGGGGAAAAAACAAAAGCAAGCTTTCTTACCAGTGTGCAGCTTCTCTCTGAAACTGAATTGAATTAGATGGAAGCTAACAAAACAATATACAACATGTCAATGCCAAAATGCTGGTAAAGGTTTGCATTGTTGCATAATAAAATGCCACCAGTTTTGGTTCCACATGCTAGCTGTATTGGAAATGAGCACAGATTTTTAACTGCAAAGTAAGTAAAACGCTAAGCTGCAACCTAACTTTTTGCCATTGAATATTTGGACCAAAATTTAGCTTTGTTTCAGGCCAGTATAGTAAATTTTTTAAAATCAGCAAAAAGTTTGTTGAACTATTGTAACAGAACAAAAAACCAAATTATAAATTATGTACAAACTTAAGTAAATTGTAATATTTTACAAACTATATAACAGTTGCCCAAAATGACAAACATTTACATAAGTGGACTGGCTCCATAAAAGCTTAACCTGCAACAAATAAAATTACAAGGAAGTATTAGATTTTTTGACATTAAGGCTTGAGGGTTGATTCTTTAAAATCACTAAGAAGCAACAAGTCATCAAAATTAGATACTAACCTTATACTTCAGCAGTGTACTTTGCTTCCTTTTTTACTCATGCTTCATACTGAAAAACATCTGCTTGATGTGGTTGATTAGCCCTTCATCAACTTTGAAGTAGCAGAAGTAACATCTCACAGCATTCAGCTCCTGCACTGCTGTTGCAAATAATGTTGGCACTGATTTCTTCTCTTCTTCCTACTCTGCTCCCTCATTCCACATGTTATTGCAAATATCTCCAATTTCCTTGTTTTTGCCGAAGCAAGAATTTCATCATCAAAGTTAACAAATTCTTCAAATGTTATAAGTTTGTGTTCTTCTGGATCATCTCTCAATCTTCTTTTATGATTTTCTCCTCCTCCTCTTCACTTTCATCAGAAGAGGCACCAAAACTAGTCTTGAAGCAGTTGTAACTGGTGGTAAATGTTACCCATTGCCATGCTGCTACATATACATTGCCTGTAGAATTATTAAGCTTCAGTTCCTCTTTTCTTTCCATAAAGGAAATAGTTCTTCTCTGCACCAAGTTCTATATTTGACCTTTAAGAAACAAATTATTCCCAAAACCAGAGGATGCAGAAACTGGTGCAGTTTCCAGAAGATAAACTTCTAACATTTTTCAAAAACCACATGCCTGTGGGATGCACCAAGCACCTATCGTCAAGATGATCTTTCTTCCTTTGGAACCCACTTTACAGTTCTGTACAATGTAAACGTTTTACAAATGTTTTGGGAATCATCATCAAGGTTCCTTAAAAGTGGACTTTTGTTTATAACAGATTTCGTAAAATGCAAGTTTAAATAACATTGCTCCTATAGCCTTTTTACTGGGACTATTTGATAAAAATGGGATTTTGTTAAATGCAGGATCATTAAAACAGGATTCTACTGTATTTCCTTTCCTTAATGATTAATATTATGGATTTAAGGTATGGGAAAGCCTTGGTACAGTAGTGCTAGAATTCTTTAAATACATGGTTTCTTATGTTGTTTGTACTTTGATGGAGTTATGAAATAAAATATTCATATTGATTCATAAATGATTTATCGTTAGGGTATAGAGACAAAGATGTGGGTATCAGAATGTAATAGATAAATGCTACTAGCTGGGACAGCATGACATAATTTAAGCAGAATATGCCATAAGTTTTGAGCAGAAACTGAAACATTGAAATTGAGTTTTTTTATTTATGGACGCTCTTTAACTACTATGGTCCTTAGCATCCCATTCTATATTGGGCATGAAGGACCGGTAATTTTGCTCAGAGGCCTCTTTATGAGGCTTGAGGTTCTTTTACGGGCCATAAATCTACAACACGAGACCACCAGCTTTACTTCCCTTCCGAAGGAAGCCATGCTAAGGATTTTCTATGCCCAAAAAGATCCATCGCCCTCCGCCGGGTTTGAACCCGCCTTGGAAACTAGAGGCTATCACGGTACCACTAGTCCACGGAGGACGACAGAAACTGAAACAGCAAGCATATACTTTTGCCCAACTGTTATTGTTGGCCTTTTCTCTGGTTCTATTTTGTTTTTGTTTTGTGATTTATCATTAGGTTCAAACAAGCTTATTAAGGAAAGAGTAGGAAGAAAAGGTGTAATAGAGAATTTTGGAATACTGTTCAGGTGTTTAAAATTAGAGGACAGCAATATAATAAAAGTGTGTTTGAGATATCAAAGAGATGGAGTGGGAAGAGAGAATTTGCATGAGGAGGTTGGAATGGGGGATGTTTGGCAACAGAGGTAAAGCAATGTCGGTGAATTTTGGAAAGAAGAAGTGAAGAAGGTTTGGGTAAGAAGCTTGAGAACAAAAGTATTTTAAATCTGTATAAAATAGTAAAAATAAATTGGGGATGGGAGAAATATATAGATAACTGTGATCTATTTGGAAGTAAAGGTCTGGCATGGATGCACACTGGGGCATTAATCCTAGGATTAAGGAAAAGCTTTGCAGAAAGATGTATTTTATGTGAGTAATTAGATGATACTTCACATTCTTTAATAATGTGTGAAACAGTAAAACTGTGGAGGGATAGTGACCAGGATGGAAAATGGGATGCAATAACAGTTAAAATGTTGGCAAACAATAGGGTAGGGAACATTAAAGATGGGGGATTTTCTAGAAAAGTAGGAGATAACTGGATGAGAAGTTTAAAGGAGATCAGAGCACACATAGTTGTGACAATGATGATGCATTGAAAGGCTCTTTATACAACCTGGAGATTTAAGGTATGGGAGACCCTTGGTACAGTAGTGCTAGATTTTTTTAAATACATGGTTGGTTACGTTGTTTGTACTTTGTTGGAGTTATGAACAAAATATTCATATTGATTCATAAATGATTTATCATTAGGTATATAGAATTTTTTTTAAAGAATAATTTTTATTTTCTCGACATGTGCATAGTAGGTAGAGAAGGTATTGCATTTCACACAAAAATCTGTACTGAGATTTCATGAGAAATACATGCTTTGAGGCACCCCTGAATCCAAAAAAGAATTTTTAAAAAAAGGTCAATGTGTGTCTGTAAACAGCATAACTTAACAGGAAAAGTCTGATAAATATCAAACTTGGTATTTAGTTGTGTCTTCCAAAGATGCGACATGAAGATTTTCAGGAAAATCCCTCATCCCAAATTATCCTTTACATGGAACATTTTTCAAAACATTTGGTTTTCTCAAAAATGGTTCTAACAATTTTGATTAACATGTCTGTGGATTGGTAGTGGAAGGCCAATGGCGGTTGTTTCTTAGGTCCCATTAGGATTGCTTCTTGCTTTATGTAACTTACGAAGATAATCTAAATTGCAATTTTTATGCCACAAAGGTTTTAAAACTATGGAAAGAAATGTTAAAATCCCTATATTATATATATTTATCTTGTATCAGCCTGTAGAGACTGTTATTGTATTGAAATCCTTATACAAATACAGTACAGTACTACCCTTCAATGACCAGCAGACTTCCGTACGGTCCGCTCTAAGTAACACACTTTTGTATTACACCGAACACGTGCACAGCATATGCAATTGATAAACGATAACTGCTCAATTTCAGTAAGCTGATTGGTTTATATTTCCAAATAACAGTGAAAATGTAGCATATTGCAATGACATTAAATATATCCATTAGCACATTTTAAAGCAATAACATACAAAAAAGAAGAGCTCTATTTTTTCCCTCTTACGCTGAGTATTGCAATTAGGGGGGCAATGAAAGCATTCACTGCTGCCATGTGCGTGGGGCTCAACTTTGTTTACCTCAAGTGTGTTTCTCATTTCGGGAAGAGTATAGTTACAATTATTATCCAATGTCTGTTGCAGTATTAATCACAGTGTCATAGAGTAGGAGTTAGCATTGAATATGCTTGAAAATGATAAAATTAGTAATTCCAGTAGTAGTGAAACTGAGAAATTTGATAGTATTCAGGACAAAAATTACTATCCATCAGAGACAGATGAATACAGCTCGGAAGATACATCAAAAGAAGAAATCATGGACATTTCATTTGGATCATTTACAATATCCCCAATGAGAAACAGCTATCACTTACAAATTTCACGAAAATCCTTGCTCAAGAATTAGTTCCAAACACCGGGTCATGAGACAAATTCATACCTTCATCAAACCAGAGGGGAAAATGAAGAAAGTAGTGCAGAGAATGCTATTAGGAAATAAGAAAAACCTTTAGGCACCAAATAAAGTTAATAATATTATATACATAATTCAATTAATTATACTTTTTACAGACCATAGCCTGGTCTTGGCGATTTCTTTCTTTTTTTTTTTTTTTTTTTTAAATAAAGTCAAGTTTCTTTCAAGATTGTGAGGGGCAGCCCGGATTTTGTCCACATTGTTTTAATCAGTTCCATAAAATATTACTGACAAGTTTAGGACTAAATTATTTTTTATCAAGGAAACAAATTGCAGTAGAAAATTCATATTATTGCTAATAGTGTTTAAAAAAGAGTGAATTAATAATATGAAGTTTAATTTTGTAAATATGTTTGTAAGAATATAATAAATATTAAAATTCTGAGTGATATCAGTAATAAACTGCTAGATCAATGAAAATCATTTTGCATGGTATTAGACTACGGAGACCAATAACCACCGCTGATGGAACTGCTATCTTATAGATTCCATTGAGAGGCTTATGCTCAAACCTGCTCGGTTTGGAGACCGATACCATCTCCGATGGAACTGCTATCTATCTCGAAGGTTATATTGAGATGATCAATATGTCATTATAGTAATTCTACACACTGCTAGATGACATCGCTTGTGGTAAGACGTATCAGAATCTGTGGCCTGCTTTCGTAATAAAATCATCATGCATATGAGATGTAGGAGACCTATATGGTAAAGAAGATATAAGACCAGCACAATGGCTGCAGTCAATATGTTAAAATAACATATATAAAAAATATTTAAATGAAAAATGTATATCTTGAATTTTCTGGGAATACCTTGTGTAGTCCTCTTCATTTGGAAGGATTTTGTATAATCTTGTAAAACTGATATATGTTATGCCAAAAACGTACAAACAAAAAATGTAGATTTCTTTAAAACACATAATTTATTCAAGTATAGCTTTTTTGTGGTATAAGCAACTTCTGAGAATCCATAACTAATGGCTCGATCATTGTTTTCAAGTCCTGTTGATTTTCAGTTGTTTCTGATGATTGCATGGAAAGAGAATGGAATTTTAAGGCGACCATATAGTGTCCAGTTCTTAAACATTTGACCGGCGATGTTCCCTTTGTATCTATAACAAAATCTGTAATGTATCTATTTCTGCAAAGATTTATCTCGATTATAATGAAGGATAATTGATCAAGCCTTAGAAACAAACTTGATGTAAACAAATTATTTTGGATTCCTTCATGTTAGCCTCGTGTTCGTATCAGCTGCAAGGAGTAAACAAAAACAAATGCCAAGTGGACTCAGGTCTCACATTTATAATGCAATAGAATGATGTACGATTCGATTAATAGTAATTAATAAACATCAAAATAAAAGGTGAGTTGTAATTAAATACAGGATAATTAAAATAAAACAAAACTTACGTTAATTTGTAGCCACATCATTATTTTCAAGAGTTGTAAAATCTGGGTCTCCATCATCCTCCATTGTCTAGGGGTACCATGCTAGCCTCTAGTTCTTGAGGTTGCGGGTCCAAACCTGATGGAGGGCAATGGATTTTTTTCGGGTGTAAAAATCATTAGCATGGCTTCCTTCAGAAGGGAAGTAAAGCTGGTGGTCCTGTATCATTGATTTACAGCATGTAAAAGAACTTCAAGCCTGATGAAGAAGCCTCTGAGCCGGTCTTTCACGACCAATATAGAATGGGACGCTAAGGACCATAGTAGTTAATGAGCATCCATAAATAAAACTCAATTTTTTTGAGTCTCCATCATTTGTGGTATCATCATCTGAAGAAGAATCACCACCCACGTTAATCACAAGGCGGATCCACTATAGTATCTGCGAGCTCATCTATTACCCACATCTCATTTTCTTGCTCAATTGTGTGACGTACATTATTTTTCCACATATTGGGCATCATCTGATATACTGCACTTTGAAATAATTGGCAAATGTCCTGTAGTTTGAATGTTATGTTGTTCCTAGCTAAAACCCTTTAAGGAAGGCCCATATTGTTGCTATTGGATTCAGGTTGCTGTGATAAGGGAGTAACTTCTCAATATGCCAACTGGATTTTCTTGCAAGGTCATCAATAACAATTTGTTTTCACTGTTATCAGCAACTATTTGTGCTTGATTTACAAGCTCTGCTTTCACATCACTTTGCAAAATGGCAAATTATGTGATGTCGACCAATTGGTAATTTCTTGTTTTTGCCATGAGGAGTTGGGACGATGTTCCAGTCTTACACTGTGATAGGGTGCATGGTCCATAACAATAATGCAACCAGGTTCAAGTTTCAGAACCACACTCTCAAATTACGCCCTAAAAATACTGCCATTCATATCCTTGTGGTAATCACCTGTGCGGAATATACTGCCAATGTGCACAATGATTAGTTGTTTTCCTTTCCCTGTAAGATTTTTCAGTCCCGTTGAATTTCCACAAAGAAATGCCTTCTGTTTAGGCCCTGTGGTATCGTCAATCCATACATGGGATGTTATATGCCCTTCGTTAACCCATGTTTCATTAAAGTAATAAATTTTCTTACCTTCCGTTCTGTATTGTACATATTTTGCAAATAACATCATCTCCATAACCGACATCCTTTCTGTCAATAATTACATTAACTTCCTCATCAATTACTCAGAATCGTATGAATGCACGAGAAGGGTTAACGACACTGGACAGAATTAAACGGAAACTACAACCTTCTTTAGTTTTACTATTCAGATTATTTACTATTTGATATTAATCAAAAGTTTCAAGTAATTTTGATCAACATCCTTTTTGAAAATCATAATCACCCATAATTAAGGTACTATATGTTTATGATATGCTTTTGTTTCCTGCACAATGTAGATTAGTGTTGATTCTAAGAGTGGAACGATAATAGATAGAAAAATAAGGTCAAAGAATAGTTTGCATACCCACTAATAAACAATAGAGGGTTGAGAAAGTCATGTGAATGTAACACACCAGATTTTTAATATTTATGAGTAAAGTAGACAGTGAACCTGAAATTCCAGATCTAGGTAAACAGCTATATTACTGAAAATATTTCCGGTTTTCACTCGGATCTTTCCATGAAAGTATAATTAACACATATAATTAGGTTTTTTTATTTATTTTTTAAACAATATAATTATTTTATATTTACAGATGGGATAGTTTTCATGAACCCTACATGCCATTGCTTTAGGGGTGTTATAGTGTTTTCACTTCCACCAGACAGTTGGTGATGTTGCTTTATTAATAGCAATTGCATGAATATTAAATTTTGGTAGATAAAATTATATTACTTTCTCTACTACGTATAGTAAGTAGGGGAAGTATTGTATTCCACCAAAAAATTCGATACCGAGATTTCACCAGAAATACATGTTTTGAGATCCCCTGAATCCAAAAAAAGCATTTTTGGAAACATGTCCGTGTGTGTGTCTGTGAACAGCATAACTCAGAAACGAACAGTCGGATAAACACCAAACTTGGTATTTAGGTTCAGTATCTTCCAGAGATGCTACACGAAGGTTTTCAAGAAAATCCCCCCACCCCAGAATACCCTTTACATGGAACATTTTTCGAAAATTTTAATTTTCTCAAAAATGGCTCTAACGATTTTGATTAAAATATCATATGTTTAAGATATTTTCATGACAAATAAAATTATATCTTGAATTTTCTGGAAATGTCTCCAAAAGTATTCTTCATTGTGAACGACTTTTGGTAAACTGGTAAACCATAAGAGATAGACAAAATTTTACTACACAAAAGATGTAGATCGCGTTAAAATACACAATTTATGTCATATACATTTTTGTTGAGTGAACGATTTTCGAGATATTGCTTGTTATTCCCTTAAATTTTTCAATACTTATTTTCTCAAATGGGAATTCGTTATTCATTTTTACTTTCTCTACTACGTATAGTAAGTAGGGGAAGTATTGCATTCCACCCAAAAATTCGATACCGAGATTTCACCGGAAATACATGTTTTGAGACCTCCTGAATCCAAAAAAAGCATTTTTGGAAACATGTCCGTGTGTGTGTCTGTGTGTCTGTGAACAGCATAACTCAAAAACGAACAGTCGATAAGCACCAAACTTGGTATTTAGGTTCAGTATCTTCCAGAGATGCGACACGAAGGTTTTCAAGAAAATCCCCCCACCCCAGACTACCCTTTACATGGAAGATTTTTCGAAAATTTTAATTTTCTCAAAAATGGCTCTAACGATTTTGATGAAAATATCATATGTTTAAGATAATGTCATGAGAAATGAAATGTATATCTCGAATTTTCTGGGAATGTCTCCAAAAGTATTCTTCACTGTGAGCGACTTTTGCATAACTGGTAAACCATAAGAGATAGACAAAATGTTACTACACAAAAAATGTAGATCGCGTTAAAATACACAACTTATGTCATATACATTTCTTTTGTAGAGTGAACCGTTTTCGAGATATTGCTTGTTATTTCCTTAAATTTTCCAATACTTATACTTTTTCTCAAATTCGTTATTAATTTTTTTATATCCTGGACATGCAAAGAGAATGGAATGCGCCACATAGCAACCAGCGTTAAAATATTTGACTATCGCTTAAAAGCTACCATATTCCCCTTGCATCTACATGAATATTACCAATAAGATTGACATCTCGATATCTCGATTAACATGAAGCATATGGAGAATAAGCGTTTGTAAAATCAGATTGTACAAGGGTAGAGAAAGTCATGTGAGTGTAACACATCAGATTTTTTTGTCTTGGATATGCAAAGAGTATTAATCTGTGGCAAAGGGAATAGTGCTGCACCTAGCAACCGGCTATTAAGAGATATGTATGTGCTTAAAGGCTACTGTATTTCTATATTGCCCTTGTAAATATATTTTCCCCTTACATCTACAAGAAAATTAGCAATAAGATAGAGTCTGCAAATGTTTATTTCGATTAACATGAAGTAGATGGAGAATAAGCGTTTGTAAAAATAGTTTGTACAAGAGTAGAGAAAGTCATGTGAGTGTAACAAATCAGAATTTTTTTTTATTTAGATTGTATAATAAATAAGAATGAATTATATTTAATTTAATTTTTAATTATTTTGAATAAAACATTGAAGCTGTTATTGAAATAATGAATTATTTTTTAATATATTTATAAAACTGAAAGACCACATCACCTCATCCTACTCTCCCTCCTATGCAAGCACAGTCGACTTGTCACAGCTGATATGTATGCATTATGTATGCACTAACAATGAGTTACTAACAATGAGTTACTAACAATAATAAGCTTTGTCAGCTTTTTTAGAATAATTAGTTTATTATTACACCTTAAGGAATTTATTTTTGCATGCTTTAATATGCTTATACATGACCCTAGAGATCTATTCATTAAAATAATTATATTTTGAAAGGCAAGGAAAAGGAGAAAATGTGAAAAATAACTCACCGAACAGAAATTCTACAGCAGACAGACATCATCTTCACTGCGTTCTTTGTCGTCGCTATCTTCATGTAGATTTATCACAATGTTCTGAATTGCATTCATCTCGTAGTCCTTCCTTCATGAAGTCCTCCTCTTGTTGCTCAGCTTGGACAATACACTTCTGCCAATCCTCTTTTTGTCATGTGTTTAATGGTGTCCTCCAGTAATTTTCTTACATCTTTAATTTTTAATGTAGAATTCTTGTCTGCTACCTCTCTTTTTATTTGGGCCCATATAAGCTCGATATGGTTATATTGACAGTGATATGGAGGAAGCTGTACTACATCATGTCCCATTTCTGCAACGAGATCATCAAGCTCATATCTCCTATAGTTGCCAGTGTTGTCTAACAGTGCAAAGCAATTCAGCTTTTGTGTGTGTAGGATTATGAGGTATATTCTTGCTTTGAAGTCATGACAAAATTTCAGCTTTCCTTGAATTTGTATTGGGGAGTTTTTCTTTAAGCATAGAATGATAGCTCACATTGTCCATCACTATCACACAACCTTCTTCCAGTCTCCGAAGGAGATCGGTAAACCATTCTCTAAACACTACATTATTCATCTCTTGATGATAATCACAACTTTTTTATTGAAACACTAAATCTGCCCCTTCTATGAAACCATATTTGGCCGATTCTGGCATGGCAGTTTATTAGAGGTAATTCTTTGCCCAGTGGAATCTTTAGACTACAGTTTCTTTTAGAATCTTGCCAGATAAAACTTTTAGCATGGTTTTGGTTTACCCAAGTTTCGTCAATGTAAATAATAGGACGTGGGTGGTCTTCTTTATGTCATGTATTGTTCTCAAAAATGAAGCTCTCACTGCAACTATATTTTCTCTCCATTGTTACATTCTCGAAATCTAAAGCCAAGTTTTTTAAAATTTTGTGTAAAAAAATGTATAGTCTACATTGTCTTTTAACATAACTTCAAGTTTTTTAAGCGTATTCACCACGATCATAAAACTCCTGTACTGAGCGACAGATTACATCTTTCTAGAAATTATCTAATTCTGTGACAGGTTTTTGACGTGTAATATTTTTTCTTGGAGAGGAAATTTCAATTACACTTTTCTGGGCTTCCTCACACACATATATGTTGTACTATTCTTACAGACACTTGACATGCATCTGCAGTTATTTTTTCCGTATTTCTAAAAAAATTACAAACCCCTTCTTGGCAGTTTTCAAGAGCTTTAAAAAAAGTTATACACAATATCTTTTGACTGTCGTCTAATACCACTCAAATTTGATGTCATTATGCATAAATAAATCATACGTAAGTTTATATACAATGTTAAAGAAAACTCTAATGGCACCAACTACAGAAGGGAGGGGTCAAATGAGGTGTGGAGTGTGGGACGAATTTCCTTTAGCTGCCTGGTCAGATGAAAAGAGACTGTTGACTCATAATGCATCTGAAAGGAAGAAGGAAATGGTTTCACAGGGTCAACACTGTTTTAGTTAATAGTTTATGCTTTTAAGTAATTAACCAAGGAATTAAAGAGAAAATGAACATGTTTTGTATGAGTTCCATGTAATAGTTGCATTTTTAAGGAAAACTAATTTTAATATATACAGATTTCAATGTTATAATATGCTGGTTTAATATTGAAAAGTTACATAATCATATTATACACTAGCTATATCCCAGCATTTTCTGTACTTCCAGTATATAAGGATCATAAGCACTTTAACTCGCATGTATATAATTTATATCTTAGCTATACTTTTTAGGCAATATTTGAGAAATTTGGCAGGTGGTAAGCATTGCTTTAATGTTCAATACTTGTCACTTTTTTCTTTTCTTTCTTTCCTTTACTGGAAACACTTAATGTTGTTTTATTAATTCAGATCTGCAGAGACTTTGAATGGAATGGGTAGAATTATACTCAAATGAATCCATGCTCACTTGAGCGCTGAAAGTTAACCAACACTTTACTTATGGCTTGTATTATGATCTCCGATTTACTGTAATAAAATTTAACCTTTGTATTAAATTAGTGTGATGGGCTTTAGCAATTAATATAGATTGTTTAGGGTAGCTTGATAATGAGAGAGAGAGAGAGGGAGAGGGGGAGGGAGAGAGAGGGAGGGAGAGAGAGAGAGAGAGAGAGAGAGAAGAAAAGTAGTATGATTTGCAGTTAATACAGTTCATGGAGGTAGTGTAAAATAGGAAGCTATAGTGTAGCATAATTTGTATGAAGCTACATGTATGAACTATTTATTTTTTTAATTTATGGATGCTCTTTTAACTACTGCGGTTCTTAGTGTCCCATTCTACATTGGGTGTGAAAGATTGGAAATGTTGCTTAGAGGCCTCTTTATCAGGCTTAATTCTCTTTAACATGCTGTAAATCAAGGACATGGGACCACTGGCTTTACTTCCCTTCCAGAGGAAGCCATGCTATGGATTTTTATACCCAAAAAAATCCACTACCCTTCACCGGGTTTGATTCCAAGTTATACCATTAGTTTTGCTTGTGTGAGTGAGTTTGGAACAGGTGAGGTGCATTTCAGTATATTTAAAAGAAATATCGCTTTGCAGTTAATATAGTTCTTGGAGGTAGTGTAAAATAGGATAGCTATTCATGTAACATAATTTGTATGAAAATAAGGTAGGGTATTTTGGAGTATTAAATTATATGGGGGTTTCACTCTCAATATGGTTTAAGTTAATGGAAAAGTAGGCTTATCATATAAAAGAATATATTGGTAAATTTGCACTGTAGTGGAGAAGGTTGGAGTCTGTCTTGATTCCAACACATATTTCATTAATTTCTTTTTGGCTTGGTGTTCAATGTCATTTATTGGGTAGGTCACATCGAATGGTGAATGAAAGAAATGGTTAAAATGATGCTCAAATGGGCCCTGGGTCCTTAGAGCTTAGAGTTAAGAGGTGGGCCAATTTCATTAATGCTACTGTTCAAAACATTCAAAAACTGAGTATGGGAAGATTAAAATGGTACATGCCATGTACAAGTATTTACTTATTTTATTTCTATCAGAAGTTTTATGCTTTGTATGTATTAGCCAAAAGCTTAGTCTGCTACACTGAAATTTGTGCAGATTGTATTTAAGAAGCAGTACCTATTGGAAAATGTGCTAAGAAAAGATCATAAACCCAGGAAGAGGTTGTGACGCCATAAATTATTACAGAGCATAAGAGTGATAGAAGATGAAGCCATAGTGCAGTTTTTGTTAACCTTAATCATTTTCCTATTTCCTCATCCCTACTCTGTAATTTATCTTTCCAATAATCTTTTCCTATTATATAAATAATGTTTCAGCGCTTCATTCTCAGCATTGCTACAAAAGGACTTTCACTAGATTGGAACATTTCAGAGAGCCAAAATATTAGAAATTAAAAAATTGAGTTTTATTTATGGACGCTCTTTAACTACTATGGTTCTTAGCGTCCCATTCTATATTGGGCGTGAAACACCTGTAATTTTGCTCAGAGGCCTCTTTATCAGGCTTGAGGTTCTTTTACGTGCCGTAAATCTACGACACGGGACCACCGGCTTTACTTCCCTTCCGAAGGAAGCCGTGCTAACGATTTTTACGCCCGAAAAAATCCATCGCCCTCCGCCGGGTTTGAACCCGCGACCTTGGGAACTAGAGGCTAGCACGGTACCACTAGTCCACGCAAAATATTAGTCTTAATTAAGTAATGCTTATGCTTAAAAGAAATACTCCACACAAAACATAGCCTATGTTATGTAGGAACTCACCAAATATACTCACATATATATTAATGTGGAAATATGTTGGGAGATTTTGGAATACTAAGTTATATGGATTGTTTTTACTTTCAATTTCCTATAGGTTAGTAAGAAATAGGGCATTTTGGAATAGGTATAAAGTTAATAAAAGTTTGCTGTTAATATACTGTAAAATAGTTTAAGCGCTTTTACAAACATTAGTAAATATCAGTTGCATTAAGTCATATTTAAGCAAATATTATTGCCATGGACTTTAAAAAAAGAAAAAGAAAATAAAACCATTAGCAAGCTAATAATGCTGGAGGTATTGCACAGCAGCAATATAATAGAAAATAGAGCAATCAGTAATACTTTAGACAATCTTATACCATTTTCAAAAGTCCTCTTCGTTCCAACCATTGAGGTTTAATTATTTTGGCTTTCCTCCTGTTATATAAACACTGTCCCATCCTTGGAATTGCTGTTGACTACCAACTGTGCATAGTTACCTCCAAATTACCACTCTAACCCCTTTCCATGGTGGCAGTTAGTTTATAATAAGAATAACTTCCAGTTAGCTGTTAACTAAAGGTTATAAATATGACAACCTTGAACCTAATTCCCAGTTAGCACCCAACTGGTACCTTAACTGGAGACTGTAACACAGGCCCTTAAAAGATGAGAGAGAGAGGAACAATCTTATCCAGGACCCCAAATGAGGTTGAGGTCCCTCTGTCTGGAAGGCAGAGATGTTACCCCTCATAACATGAGGTGGACTGTAATTGTTGCATTAAATTCCATTCAGCATTCAGGTTTGAAAGACAATATTATTTTTACTATCGTTAACTGTCAAACATCATATCATTTGCATCTTATAAGTATGTTTAATATCACAGTTTTGGCTTTTTATGAACTGATAAAAACTGGAAATGCATTATTTGGATCAAAAAGCATTTATAAAATAGACTCATCTGTTGAAGACTGAATAATCACTGAATGATTTGCACTAGGAAAACAAAGAATAGAGCAGCATTTACATTCTGACCATGTTTTACTACTGCAGTTTTACCTATAATCTGTTGTTCTGCAAAGTCCAACTTAAAGACTATGCTATGCATTCTTACCTTTCCATGTTTCTTTTCTGTTTTCATTTGTTTACAGAATAGCTGAATGAAAAATTAAAAAGGGCTGATGATCCCGCAGAGAAAATAATAATTAAGAAAATGTTACTTAAGCACATATTAAGATTTTGTAAAGGAAAACAATGAAAATAAAAAAGAAATATCATTAAAATGTGCTTTTCATATTATATGAATTTCCATAATTTTATTATTAAAAGTGCACTTTTTGGGCTATAGGAATAATAATAAACAATACAAAATTTTGTAAAAATCAAAAAGATTTACTTTCAAGCATCTTCCAAATCTCATGGACATCTATTTATTAATACTGAAAATCAGAAAGTGATGAACTGCCAATTACAAGGTTACTAATGGACAAAAATAATTTATTACGAAATATTTCTTACTTTACAGCAGATTATTTTCACAATAAAAGCCACAGTAAGTGTGCTTCCAGTCTATCAGCGGTAAGGGCAACCTCTTGCCCAATGTCCTCTTCTCCCTGCAAACAAAAAAGCATTTTATCATTTTATCCATGCTTTCGATAAAAATTAAGTGTGCATTAAAACTACTGCTTATAATAAACATATTAAATGAAACATATCATATTGCAACAGAATTTTAAACAAAATGGAGAAAATTCATTATTGGGTTCTTGTTGATTTAGTTGAGCGATGAGAACTCTATATTTACCTCTGGGTATTGTAACAGTTAAGATTCCTTATTATGAATAACTTTAACACACGTATTTCTTTTCCAACTTAAATTTTTATATTTTTAATTAATTTATATTCTTGTTTTAATTCATGTTGACTTATCATATCAAATATACCAGGCAAGTCAGCCGAGCCTATTTAGTTTTTAATTTATGCAACGTGCTAAGCGAAATATGTGGCTTACGCCTTTCTTGAATGCCCTCTAATGCCTGATTTGCATAACACTTTATAGAGGAGGGATAGATAACTCAGTGCATAAGTGTTTTACGGGACAGAATGCAATCACTATACATGTTAATGCAAAAAACATCCCACCCTGACACTGGGAGTTACATTAGCACTTTTAGTCAATTTTACAAACTTTTATTCTTTAGCATACATTTATGCACACCTTTGAAAATGTCCCCAAAGGAACAACCTATCACATGCTTCAGTTGACAAAACCATTTGAAAACAAAATGGCAGATCTACACAGTGCGACCAATTGGATATAAGCCGTTAGTCAATGTTGTACAGCCTTGTCAAAAAATGCTAAGTATTAGGTAGATAATTTTGTTTCTCTCACAAACTATGGCATATTTCAGTTCGTACAGTAACTGTAATGACTGATGCAGTTTATTTATTTGAGTTAAAACTACCAAACCGAGCTCAAAACACTGTATGAAGCTGCAAAAAGCATGTAAAGATTCGAGGTGGGGTCTAGTTCTACGATTACTAATTCATATAGGAACTTAAAATCGCAAGGTAGCATTAGCGAAATGGTATTTTGGTTGCTTTAACACTGTGCCACATCTGTTCAGGTTCAAATTCTTCGTGTTGAGTTGTAATTTTTTATTATCGTTTGTTTTCTCTCTTTGGGCCTATAATTTGATATTATGATACAAATAACATTTTTGATAACATAAGTGTGTCAAAATAGAATAATCGCCATGTTTTCCATGCAAAACCCAAAGCTATGGGCACTCATACATGAAGAATGCGGCAGATTACACCGTGCGTATGGACCTTAGTAATTTGCCATGCTCCAGCAGGCCGGTAAGAGCTGCAACCCTGCAGAATGTCAGAGGCATTGAGGTGGCAATTTTGAACGACCGGTGTGTCCAAATGTGAACCTTATCACAACAGTTCCACTTTTCCTATGGTGCAGTGTACAATATTGTTCATGATACATTGAAATTTCGTAAAGTTAGCGCTCGCTGGGTGCCTAAGAACCTGATAGACAATCACAAGGCCCAGCGAATGATGATGAGCTTGGATCACCTAACGCGGTACACCGCAGAAGGGCATGACTTTCTGAAAGGAATCGTCAGTGGTGATGAGTTGTGGGGATTCACTACATGCCCAAAACCAAGCAGGCAAGTATGGAGTAAAAACATGCTGGTTCCCCAGTGAAGAAAAAATTCAAAGTGACTCAATCTGCTAGGAAAGTGCTTGTGATGGTGTTCTGGGATATGCATGGTGTTGTATTGGTGGACTTTGCTGAATACGGGACCACTGTGAATACTGCAGCCTACATGAAAACTTTGGTGAAGCTGCGCCGTGCCCTTCATGACAAACGCCAGAACATGAATGTTGACGATGTCAAAATTCACAACAATGCTCGCCCCCATGTTGCTGCTGATGTTTGTCAGAAAATCATTGGTTGGGAGGTGCTCCAGCATCCACCAAACAGTCCAGACCTTGCACTGTCAGACTTTCATCTGTTTGGTCCCATGAAGAAATACCTGGTCGACCAATGCTTTGCGACAGATGCGGTAGTGAAAGCAGCAGTCCGCAGATGGTTATACTCCAAGGAAACAGACTGGTATCATGATGGAGAAATTTGTTGAGAAACTTGGTGACTATGTCGAAAAGTAGGTAAAAGGTGTATGTTCATTTGTGGTTTTTGTTGTTGTTGTTTTAACCATTAAACTTTTTTGTAAACAAAATATTGTGCGTTACTTTTCAATCCGCCCTCGTATTTCTATAAGGTACACATTTAAATGTTTAATGAAGTGTAACCCTACCTACAAGCATTCAGGCACAAATATGTTTTTGTGTGAAAAAACAATAGGCATTAATGCTTATGTATTGTTGTGTAACATCAGTCTTCAACCTTTTCTTGTAAAAGTTAGAAGGCTCTGGTTCCATCAGCTGCTTGTTTCCAATATTGAGAAACATCTAGAAATGATCAGTGTGACCATAGCGTGAATCAAAAGGTTCCTAGCCCTCAGAAATGGATGTAAGAAACAAATCACTGCAAGTGATAACAGAGAAACTTCATACTAAACAGAGTAAGATATCAATGATGAAGTGATTAAAAATTAACGTTGTAGATTTAACATGAATAAAACTCATGAAAACAAAATTTGGTTCATTATCACACCGAGAATCAAGAGTGGCTTCATAATGGAGGAAGTATTTGCAAGGTTTTTAATGAGTGAATAATATTTCTCAATACTCAAAATGACATAATTAAATTACATACATTTTAGACTATAATATTTAAAAATATTAGGCTATTTACGCTATAAATTCACTTCTTGGTTGCTTGCATATGCTAATCTATGGTCTCAAAACACACAACTCCTGGTTTTCCATGTATCGATGATCTACTATCTACTTGCTTACATTATTCATCTATTTTGTCTGCCTTTAGCCCTGTATTCTTTGTAGTCATCCTTAACCATTTCTCTTTGACCTTACCTAAATAGTTACCCATAGCTTTTATATTTTTGCCCCCTTTTTATTAATACTTCTCCATCCAAATTTTTCCATTTCTGTTGTCAAAATTGTTCTCTACATGCTTTTGATTACAGTATAATAAACAATGGAAATCCGTGTTCACTTCTCCACACTTTGGACATTTAACTATATCTTTGTCATGCCTTTGAAGTGTTTAATTCCTATTCTTGCCCATGCAAATTCTTGTTGTTTTAATTTATTACATATCTATGTACTTTTCCCTCTACCATACTGTTTTTATTTCCTTATATATCCTCAAGGAGCTTTTCTCTCTTGTACTGCCAAAAAATCTTGTCTGTCAATATCTTCTAGCCTTAATTCTACTTCTTTCCAAAAGCCTCTTTGCAATATTCTGCATTTATCCATGTATCTCCCATACCTATTTGCTCCATAACTTCCTGAATTTTTAATAACCATGACCCTTTCCGCTTACTTTTCTTTTGTATATAAGAACATTCTTTGATAATATCACTATCTTCTAGACTGGAAATACTATATAAATATTTTATAGCTCTTGTGAAAATTTTGATCTTGGTGGAATACCTACCAAGTTCTAACTAAGCTGCCCCATTTGGTGATGCTATCGGTAGACCTAAAACATATTTGCAAAAAGATCTATTGGCTTTGTCAACCTCCCTCCAAGCATCATCTACTCTTGATACCTCTGCCCCATGCAACATCTTGCTTTCTACTGTGACCGTATAAATTCTTTCAAGCCATTTGAATTTATGTCCGGCAATTTTTTTAAACATGAACTTATAACACTCATGAGCATTTTATCTTTTGCTATAGATATCTTTTTTTGTTCACTAGTCTTACCTCCAGGTAATCAAATCTTCTTAGCACTTCCATTTCTCTTCCATTTATCTATCTGCCATTTCTCATCCTTACATAGTCGATAATCTTTTTTAAAAACTATGATCTTTGTTTGCTTGTTTTTTTTCTTTCTTCATTTACTTTCAGTTCCCATTTTCTACAGCAATTACCCTCCTCAGCGCTCCACAAGATATGGACCCAACTACAAAGTTGTCTGTAAACAATAGCCCTGGAATTTCTTTATTATTAATAACTGGTGAGTGGACCTTATTACTCAAGATCTCCTCTAGGATGTCATCAATATAAAGGTTAAATAGCATTTTAAGGGAAGAATTACTGAAGAGAATGCAAATAATTCAGGGCTTACACAAGGGTGCAAACTTACTGCAGTGCTATTTAACTATTTATAGATGATATTATAGAAGAGATAAAAAAATGTAATAAGCATTCACCAGCTATTAATAATAGGGAAATTCCAGGATTGTTTGCAGATTATCTAGTGGCAGGTTCCATTTCAATTGTTGGTCTAAGTAAAAGTACTGAAGAAGGGAAGAATTACTGAAGAGAATGTGAATAGCATTTAACACCCCAATAATATGGTACCACAGGTGCATATTGATGATACATGAAATGATAATTGAGAAAGGAAATTTGGGAAGGTAATGCTCGGTCTAAACCAAATACCTGCTTGAACTGAATTGAGTTTTTGTTTATGGACACTCTTTAACTGCTATGGTTCTTGGTGTCCCATTCTATATTGGGCATGAAAGACCAGAAATTCTATTCAAAGGCCTCTTTATCATGCTTGAGGTTCTTTTATGAGCTGTAAATACCTCCTTGATATTTGCCATTTACGAGAACTGAGGACCTGGAGGATACCTCATTCAGGGAGAATATCCTGGCAGGATTAAAATTAGCCAAGATACTGTCCAAGCATCAACGATAACCAAGCAAATGTGGGAGGCACTTGAGAATGGTTTTGGGACTTAAATTGAGGTGGCAGGTGTAACACAGAATTCATGAGAAACTGTTGATGTAGAGCTGGGCATTTATCACCCTTGAGTGAAATTATGTGCCCTGAGTAGCTTATACCTCTTTATGCACTACTTGGTTGTACTCTGCAGAGTGCTCATGGACATAGGGCCATTATGTATAACCTTTGTTGCACCTGACATGCTGAAGGGTTTACAGTCGAGAAAGCCAAAGCTGACACAATCCGCTTCTGATGGCATTGGGCACTGCCTTGCTCATGAAGGTGGTCCTGCTGGAGTTTGCCCAAGACTGCAGCATCAAGAGGTTATGAGTGTTCTTTGCCAAGGTGGTTGAGTATGTGAAATTACAGCTAAATGTCCTCCAGAGCCATGTGACAACAGTGAATATTTTGGCAATAGTTAATACCGTTGACATTAGTTGTACAGCTTAATGAGACTGATGGTTTCTGTCTTTGCTTTAAAGTTTCACAGTTATACAAAGTTCTATGAGAATGAAGAATACTTTATAAGCTCTTTTGAGTGGCTTCAACATTATTTGATTTATCTTTCCAATATCTCAAACATCTGACATTTTAATCAAAATGAAAACAGTCTTTTTTGAGGAAATAAAAAAAAAACAGCAAATTTTTAATGTAAAGGGTTGTTCAGAGTGCGGACAGTTTCTTGAAAAGTTTGTATACTAGTTTAAAGTTGTCTGCCAAGCATGTAATTTGGCATTTATTCCACTTTTATTTTTGAGCTGTGCTGTGTAAGACCATATATGCACATATTATTCTGACCTGCTTCTAAACATTTTTCCCCAGATTCAAGGGCAAAGCATGTGTTTCAAGTGAAATACTGATATTCAATTATTATTAACACTTGAGAAAAAAATAGTCTTGCTGTAAACATATTTCCTTTATGTGATGGTATTATTTGTTCAATTGTGATCAATGTGAAATTATACAATTATAGTTTTTTTTTTTAAATCTCTGAATGAAATTTAAAGTGATAAATATTGTGAGCATTAAAGCATCATTATTTTCCACCATAAAAGCTCTTAATTTTACTTGAAAAAATAGCTAAACTATAAATGTTATGCATATTAATGTAATATTTAAAATCTGGAACTTTATACAGAATATCCTGTAATATTGTTTTATTATGCTTATTTTCCTAATATTTAACACCACCACTAAACTGGCAACAAAATGGAACTTAAAGCACTTTAAAACAAGCTTTCCTTAAAAGTTCAGTCACTTTAAAAGGAATCTACTAGAGTTTGTATAAAAAGCTGTATGAAAACAACCAATACATACCACAACTGAAACAGAAGCCATGGCCTCCATAATATGCGTCTGGGTCACCTTCAACAGATGATGATAAGGAGGAATCTTCATCACTTTCTAACACACTCGTGTCAATTTCACTATCAGAGGACGAATCACTGGTGATTACAATAGGCTCATTGTTCCTGTGAAGTGAAAGAATATCAATGTAATGACATGATACTAAACAGGTTCTGTATTTAAGCTCAGCCATTCCGAGTAGACAGTTCATAGATTTCAGCTGTAATTTTGTTTTTGATATTATGCCAACTATACTCAGATATAAAAGACCTGGACACTTTTATATTTCATTATATGTTGTTCTCAATTCTTATATTTTGTTCCTAATTATTTTACAATAAAAGAGCCCATTTAAACAAAAAATTGTTTTATTAAGCATCTTAAATTACAACAAAAGGGGTTAAGACAAGAGTGTAAATTAAGTCCTGTGCTTTTTAATCTGTTCATAGATGATATACTTACTGAGATAGGGAAAAATAATAATTGTCTGCCAGCAATTAATAATTTAAAAATCCCAGGCAGATGGTTTAGTAGTAGGATCCATCTCGATAATTGGGCTAAAGCAATCTTTACAGCAAATAGATAAGTACTGTGAAGAATGGAACCTGAGAGTTAACCAGAAGAAGACTCAAATTATATTTTTTTAAAAAGCAAAAAATTGAGCAAGTATGAAAAGTGGAGGAAAGAAGATAAAGAATACAAGGTGGTTAGAGAATGTGTATATCTAGGGGTTAAAATTTATGGGGGTGGGAGATGGGAGAAACAGAAGTTGGCTTTAGCAAAAGGGAAGGGAGCATTAGCAGCGGGTAGAGGGTGTAAATATAAATTACCAGACACAAATGTAAATTGGCTGGAAAAAATATATACACAATATGGTAGTTGAAACAAAAATGTTATATGGAGCTGAAATAGGGGGATGGCGGATGGGAATTGGTGGTTAAAGTACACAGGATGTTTTGTAGAGAAGTGCTAGGTTTACCAAACACAACAGTAAAGGAAGTTGCTCAAATTGAATTAGGAAGAGTGGGAAGGAAAGATATGATTATGGAGAGAGTCCTTAAATACTGGCATAGAATACTAAATCTAGATGAAAGAAATTTGTTAAGACAATGCTTGGATTTCCAGGAAAAGAATTAAAGGAATAGTGGATGGAGTTACAGTATACAAACTATATTAGAGAAAAATAGGCTGGGCGATATCTGGAGAATGAGAGAAAATAATGTAAATGGGTTTTGGAAAGAAGTTAGGAGGAGATTCGAAGATATAGACATAGAAGAGATGTTTAGGAATATATAATAATAATAATAATAATAATAATAATAATAATAATAATAATAATAATAATAATAATATATAATAAAGATCACTAGAATCATATGTACAAATAAAAAAATATATGGGAAAGAGAAGGAGTGGACAAACTGAATAAAGAACAAAGAGAGAGTATTGCTTGTGTTCGAGCAGGCATGTGGAGGTTAAAAGGGATGAGAAAAGGTTTCCAACAAAACTTGTGTCCAATATGCAGAGGGAAGGAAGATTTGGAACATACAGTGTTTGAATGTAAAGGGACAGAGCTTTGGAGGAAAGAGTGTTTAAGTGAGAAATTGTTTAAATTAGACAGAAAAGTAGCTGTAATTAAGCTTTTTTTTTAGCAAGGACAGCAAGAAGACAGGTGAGTATTTAACTAAAGTTAGGAAGAAATGGTTGGGGTCCTTAAGAAGAGAAGAAAATGAGACTTAAGATTGCAATGTGTGTGAAAATAAAGGTTTAGTAGCACTAATTCAAACATTGCACACGTTTAAACCCTCATCATTATTGTTACTATCATTCATGAGCAATGTTACAAAGATTGGTATATAAACAACATTAGCAACATTGTATCATTGTTAATATTATAATTATTACTATTATTATCTTTGTAATGGAGTAGTAGTTGTAGTACTAGATACAAGGATAATTGGATTTGGAGTAACTATGATAACAGCCTGAGCTGATGTTAGCCATATTCTGTGTATGATAGCTTATTACAATAAAATAAATACAAATTACAACAATGGAAACAGAAACTCAGTTCTGATAATGAAAACAATGACAACTTTTGTATCAACACTCAAGTACATTAAAAATGCATTTTATTAATTGGTGTTATCCCCTCTGGTTTGAATAGCTGAATTCATATGCCTTGGCATGCTTTTGATTTGTTTAGCAATGTCTTCTTGAGGAGTGTGCTCCATTCTTCAAGAAGTGCTCATCTTAACTCCATAAAGGTTTTGGCAGCAGCAGCAGCCTTGTCTTAACATGCTGTTCCAGCATGTCCCACACATGTTCAATAGGACTAAAGATGGTCCTTGGCGTCTAAGCTAAAATAGAGATTTGCACTTCTTGAAAATAATCTCTGTGGTCAATATGTGGGCATACATTGTCATCCATTAAAAGAAAAGATCACCTATAAAGAGCCTAAGTATACACCATGATTAGCTAAACATTCATTTATGTACCTATTAGCTGTTAAGACTTCCATTTTCTACTAAAACCCATAGACACTCTTGCCTAAACCATTGCTCCACCACCTCCAAATGGTTGCTTTCACAAAATGCAGCATTGCGAAAATCTTTCTCCCCTCTTTCTCTTCCATCAGGTGAGCGTAGATTAAAACTGGACTCACTGGTGAACAGAACACGACTTCACTATTCATTTGTCCAACACCACTGATCATTTGCAAAATGCAATTGTTCAACTCAGTGCATCCTGAGGAACCTGGAAGCAAGTGTAAGTCTATCTGATATCAGTCCACTTACTTTCACCTTTCTTCTAAGTATTTTGGTTAAAACTGGACATCCATGCATGTTAACAAATTGCTGGGCTAGTCATAGCTGACAGGTTGCGCTCCCTAGGAAATGTCAACACCATGTATCTTCATTTTGGTTTGTAGCGCTCAAGATGACCCAAACCTAGTCATCTGGGTCTCTGTAAACTGTCTTATGGCATTGTGGATTGTGCTTCTAGCCATATTCATCACATTTGCAATGTAATGTACAGTGCATTCTTCATCTTTACGGCTATACCTTAAGTTACATCTTCAAGCTGTATGTTTTTAAGATAAAGTGCAAGAACCCCACTTACCCTCAAAACATGTAAAAATAAAGAATAATGATAATGAAGCACAAAACGATTAACAGAAATTCTCTGAGACTTGAGTCTTTCTCTGCATAATTGGAATATTCGGTTACAATGGCTTATTTATAAATAAAAAAATTCAACATAGCCTACATATCTCCATGACAATAAATGCCTACCATAATATTTTGTGATAAGCTAATGTATTGCAATATACAAGAAAATATAAAAGCATCCAGGTTTATATTTTACCAGAGGTTATTTAAAAAAACTAGTATAAGCCACAGCTATGCTTGCATTACTGTGTTAACTGCATGACCTTCATTTTATAGTCTCCTTACTGCACCATCTATTCTACAGAGTGAGCCAAAACATTCCTGCCTGCACGGTGTTTTTCCTGTTGGCATCCTTGGCACTCGCTGCCATCTGCTGCTGTCATAGAAAGGTGCGGATGAAACCATACAATATTTTTAAAACTACTTTTAAAGACTTTATTTACCAACTTTATGAAAGGAAATGCTGAAACTGGCCACCGTCGTTGTCCATACATTTTTGGCACCTCTTTAGGAAACTATCCATCATGGAATTTTTGGGAGGAATTTTCCAAATGATGACCGATGTCGTCTAATGTTTCTTCGGTAAGAACTGAATGCCATCTTTTAGATTTCTTAGCCTGAACACTTCCTGTGGCCTGAAATTTACTGTAAAGTTCAGGATTGTTGTATGGCCTGGAACTTTTACGCCTGGAAATCTTTCTGCAAATTGTACTTTCACTTGATGAGCTGACCGAGGTAACACATACGGATGATAAATAAATACACGCTGTGCAGTAGAAAATATATACTGAGCCATAATATACTTTGTGACTAGTACAGGACAAAATAATAACTTGTAATAACTGAACTACATCACATCATCGTCAACTCAAAACTGCACTTCACACTGCACATCAAAACCACAATAGTGTGACTTTGTTTATAGCAGCAGATCATGTTTTTATCATATTTCCCCACACCCAGTGGAAAAACACAGCACAACCGGTAGTATTGTTCATAAAATACCCCTCTGGGGTAACTTAAAACAAAGTGTGCAAGACAAACCCACACACCCTGGAAGAATTAAAACAAAATATCCGCCAGGAAATTTCTCAATATGAACTATGGTGAGTGATGGATAGTTTCTTAAAGAGGTGCCAAAAATGTATGGAAAATGACGGTGGCCAGTTTCAGCATCTCCTTTTGTAAAGTTGGTAAGTAAAGCCTTTAAAAGTAGTTTTAAAAATGTATGCTTTCATCTGCGCCTTTCTATGATAGTGACAGACGGCAACGAGCACTGAGGACGTGGACAAGAAAAACACTGTGTAGGCGGTTCAGTGTCTTTTGGCTGACTCTGTATTTCTTTCATTCCATGGGTGAAACTCGTGTAATGGTATTGAAGTATCCAATCTGATATTTACCCAGTGAATGAGGGAAACCAGTTAAGACTGCCTATACACAGTATTTGAACCCAGAACCTCATGAATGCAAGCTACAGTAACCTTTGAAATGTCCATCACTTATTTAGAGTTACTTCAAAATGATACCACTAGATCATCATCACTAGATCCTGTTGTTCCAGCTGAGGCATATAGGGACTTCTAGTGATGTTTTCCATAATCTGTTAACTTTGTAACAGTACCTGCTGCTGCAATGATGTGTGATTAGCTCATCTTCAGTAGATGGTATCTAAAGAAGCAGGTGCTTGCTGAGTATAAAAATGGTTGGCAAATTTCTCTCAGGACCCTTTTCTCGGGATATTAGGTTCTTTCATGTGCAAATAAAAATAACGTTGGATTAACAGCTTAACTTCCATTCCAAAGGAAGCCATGCTAAGCTCTGCTGGGTTTGAACCCATAACTTGGGGAACCAGAGGGCAGCATGTTAAGCGCTACTCCACAGAGAATAGCAGAGGATTATTAGTGTGGTTAAGAATCTTTTATTCTTTAGCAGATTTTGGTGGTATGTGGACATTTACATACATTTTTAACCAATTTATTGTCTGGAGATTTGTTTCCGTGCAAGTACCACCTCTTGTACTGAGTCAATAGTACAGCGAAATCTGCACCTTTGTAGTTATTGTCATAGAATTCTACCAGCTATTAAGCTAACAAACAGCACCGCAAGTATCCCAGAACAAGATGATAAAATGTCTACTTAGTGAATATTTCTAATGACAAGCGAGGAGACAAATTACTTATCAGGTATAATGCTGCCACAACTTAACAAAATTGTTGTTGTTGTTCACCAATGGCATTGGGGATTAATTGATCTGCATCATTTTCCCTCTGGCTTCCCAATATAAAGTCTGTAAGTTATCACTTTAAAGACCTTTGCATTTGGCGAGATGCTGTCTTAACAAAATTGTAAACTGTGTCATTTGTATATTTGCATATCTATGCAGTTGTTCTACTGAAAGACTAAGATCTGTGTGTCAGCTCTTTTCCAATAGACAAGGCAAAATTCATCACATTCTGAATATCATCTCAAAGGTGGAAAATTCTGTTTAACTGAGTAAAAACTTACAATTTGAGTTGCACTTTTCCAGAATATTTTAACGGTTCAGCTTCTTTTAATTCTCCTGAAATATTACATAATTAAGAGTTGCATCAATTTTGTACCCAATATTCAAATGTCCAGGCAATTTGTATACTATAATTTTCTTTAATGCTGTATTATAACATAACAAAATTACTTACAACGTTTATGTTCATTGGTTTAACTATGGTTTTTTGGCTAAAAGTTTGCTTTCAATAATGAGCATAAACCACTGCTCAGCTTGTAATAATTGTCAGATTCAGAGATTTTTTTCTCTCTCCCACCTCCATCTGTGCAACATGCATTTATATGATATTATGAAAATTTATAATGAAACTCACATCTGCTATTATATACGTACTGAGGGCTTATGTAAATCACAATACTGAGAGACAGAGTTAATGTTCAGGCTTTGTTTTGATAACATTTAAAATTCAAGTTTTATTCTTAAATAGCAGAACATGCATTATTCTGCTTGGTTCTGCCATTAACTGTGAAGATTCTTCTCTCTCTTTTAACTCTGTGCCAGTACACATCATGCAATATTTTGATAACTGGTACTAAAAGTATCTTATAAAATATAAAAACATAATTAAAAGGCTTTGTATGCTGTTTCCTGCAATAATTGCTTTACATACATAATAGTAATAAAAAATATTCAATTAACAGAAATTTTGCAAATAAAAGTTGTCAGCAACATTGTGCTTATAAACTTTCATTATGTAAAAAAAAAACAAAAAAAAAAAAAAAAAAAAAAAAAAACACACACACGCACGCACGCGCACACGCACACACACAAAAACTAAAACAAAAAAAAAATATAAATAAGGAAGCTATTCAAATGCCCTATGCCCCATTACAGTTCCTGCTCCTTTGGGCAACGTAATTAAGATGCCAGATAAAAAAAATATATGCAATTTTTGGCTTCATGACAATACATGTACACTTCAACATCAGTTACTTTTCCAAGGTCCAAAACAACCATTATATTATATGGCAGGTTAGCTTTGGTTGCACTTTTAGCTATGCATACTTTTTCACAATGTAACAAATTACTACTTGCAATAAAAAGACAAATACATGGATGCTGCCTGCATTCAAAAATTCTCAGAGATGATGATAATACAGCTTTTGCACATCCATGCACTAGGAAACTCTTTGAATGTAGAATGAGCCTCTTTTGTTTTTTTCTTGTAAAATCCAACTTGGCAGTTTTGGATGTTTGTTTGTTTCTATTGTCAGCTAAAGCAACAGATTCTACAGCAGTATCCTTTAGGCATCTGTAATGTCTCACGCTGTTTGACAGAAAAGGGAGGGTTTTAGACAAGCACACTATTTTAAGAAAGAATTCTTGTACTGTCATCATTGTGGGAACATGCATTCTGATTGGGAATGTAGTTAACAAATCAAACTATCAGATGACACTAAAAGCCAGAAACTGTCATTCTGACCTGGCTTGCATTTTCTCCCATAGGTACTGATCACATGACAATTAGGAAGTTACTTTCAACTGAAAACTTCAGTATTTACTGTTGGGTTATCAAAATGACACAGTGCACTAATATCACCAGTTATACAGAAGGAAAAAATATAAAACTCTTCCAAGGCAGAAAAAAAAAAAAAAAAAAAAAAAAAGAAAAGCCACCATTGCAATTCTAGGAGAAAACATTCAGTGTGTTGTTACTTCAGAGCCAGATAAAATTTTAGTTAAGATGGTTCTTTTTAATGATGATGATTTGTTCTATAATTGGTTTTATTACCTAATATCTTTTTAATTATAGTTCCTTATGCTTATGATAGTGAGACAAAATGAAATACAGTTGAAAATCTTCTTTTGGTTTTCATGATTCCAGAAAAAAGTGTTATAAATCGAGGGAAACTGTAAGTTGGGAGAAATGTTCTTTTTACTTATGTGACATTTTATGTGCAAAAATAAAATGGCCCATACATGCTGCAATATGAAAAATTATTTTACTTTACTACAAATGATCATAAATTAATTTTATTTAACAATTAAAAAAAAGGGTACATATTGAGGTATAAACAGCACAGGGTAACAAGAGAGACTGACTAAAGCACTTGTAGTATAACAGGCAGGGAGAAGGGGAGGGGTAGCCCTGAAAGCGAGTCTGATTCAGTAAACATCAGAGGCATTTGCTGATGTGTTCCAGTACATTCTTTTCAAGTTATGCAATGAACAAAGAAATCATTTTTGTTGTGAGCTCTGGTGGCAGAGCAGTCAAATGTTTATGATCTCTTGGCTATTAGCGCACATTTGACATGGAGAACTCGATGTGACTAATGACAGAATGAAGTTAAAGAATAATTTGCAGACAAGTCAATACGAATTGGCCATTAGTCCAAGTGGAACTTACAGAAATTCATGCTTCAAGAGTCTGCTCTTCTTCCCTTTTTTTTTTCTTTCTTCTAAGGTTGTACATTTAGGTTCAGAACTTATTAAGTGTTAGCCAAAACCTATCTCTGTAATGTATTCTTCACATGTAGGGGCCTGTGTAATAGCATGCATGTCACAGTGTAATGCTGGCATGTAAATGAAAATAAACACTGCCAGTTTGTTATGATGTCTGTATATAACCATGTCTGGGGTGGCAGCAAGCATCATCTAATATTGCACATATACTGGGGCTATGTATAACGCATGCCACCAGCCTGCCAAATGAACAAAATTGTATGTAATCACATCCATGAATTGACAGATTTGGTAGGATACATTAGCTAACACTTCACGTACATGGAGGATAAACATAAAGCATGCTGCCAGACATGTTGTACTTGTTGATTTCTATACCAACATGACAACTGTATGTAACTGCCTCCATAAGTTGGTTTTAAAAACAATGCAAAACACAGAAGGTTTCAAATTATGCATATGAAAGTACCAGATTTAAAATTTTATGAACACAGAAAAATTATCATTATATACAATTACTGTTTAGACCATAGGGGCTGTTCTGTTTCCACATAATTGATGACTCTTATTGAAATGGTGTTTATTACTCTAGTTCTTATTTCATGGCCATTATTATTATCTTTATTGAACCTTATAATAATAACTGGTTTTTTCATCTTTTTCAGGGATGTCCAATATTCTGTCATCCTATAGGTTTATAATCATTCACCATTTTGGGAATGCAATTGGGATCCATTCTATTTTACATGTTCATGCCATTATAATATATATTTTTCAATTTTTTCTATAATGCTTGTAATTCCAAGTTCTTCATGGATATCCAAACTTTGTTTACTGTAACATTTTATATCCAGCTAATGATCTCAATCTCATTTCTGCTGCCTCTATCCTTTGTGTCTGCTTTTTTGTTAGAGAAAGTTTCTGAATCATAGAGTAGTGATGGCTGGTACTTTGTAAAGTTTTAAACCCGTATCTCTTCTGACTCTTCCAATAAAAGGTCTTGTAATTGTGTCTAATAGGAATTTGGGTAATTTAACATCTGTATCATTTACATAGCCAGAAGTTATTGTACAGCCCAAGCAATTAAATTTATTTATCTGTTCCATTGGTTCATTATTGATAACAATTATGTTTTGAGTGGAGTTTTTCTCTGAAATTCCTTACTTTTGTCTTTTTATTGATATTTTTAAACCATGCTGTCCGGTATAGAACTTAATTTAAACATAGCTTTCTGTAAGTTATCCACAGAGAAATTAAAAGAATGTTGTCAATGGCAAAACATTAGTTCCAACTTTTAAGCCAGACCTAGTGTAGTTATAATTTACTTCTTTAATCATGATCTTCTTGATCTGGTGTAAATTGCTTTAAGTTACAGATTTTAGCATACTACTGTCAAATATATACATCAATTCCTCCATCATATTTCTATGGCTGGATTAAACTTCAACTGGAGTGATGTTAGTATAGTCAAACATTTGTTATAATATATCAAACTTTTCTTAATTCTTTTGATAATCCCATTCCGTTTTTGAAATGGAAATAAAATAAGTTTTCAGAGCATTAACTATAAGTAGAACCTAACCTGAAACTTGTCTTAAATATATGATCAAACAGATATATGCAGTTTCACTTATATTCTCACCGTAACATAATTATCATGGTGATAATGAAGGAATTTGGTACTGGAACTGGTTATTTTGGCAGCAAAAGAGGGCAAGATGGATAACACGCTGAATAATGCATGTAAAGAAATGCATTCAACATATTTAATTGCTGCAGAATTAGTTTTCACAGTAAGATATAAATATATTTGCAGTTATTTGTGTGTGCATGCTCACATGTTTATTGCACATTTCTCAACATAGCATGTGCTGATGTAATGCAAATACCTAATAGTATATGATAACCAACCCAGTGTCTACTCTAGCAGGTGCATTTGCATTCCGAGCTCTTCCCCGTCTTCCTTGTTGTCTGCTGGTGCTGGCTTCAGACTTTACTGACAGAAGTTCTTGAACTGAAAAGAAGCATAATATAAGTATGTTCTTGTCCATACAAATAATTTCAAATTGTTGCAGTAACTTCTAACCAGTTTCATGCTGTCTACAAGATAGCTATTGCTATTCTGTTTACTTTCTCTACCTAGTACGTAGAGCAGTGGTTCTCAACCTTTTTTGGGCCTGCGCCCCTTTGCATCCTTAAATTAGTTCAATTTCCCCTAATGAATTATTGATTTATATAAATTTCTACGTTTCAGTTAGAGTTAATAACTCATAGAATATTTTATAATTATTTTATTATTACTGATATTAAAATACTTATTTATTAAATACATACAACCTCAAAGAGAATAAATTCATAAACTGGGCAGAACATAATATGATGGTTAATTAATAAATAATATTACGCATTTCAAAGTATTAATTAAAACTGTAATCACTTTACAAAGAAAGACATGAATAACACAGCAAGAAAATAAAACACATTAAAGATAACCGATAATAAAATGAAATCTGATGTGTTACATTCACATAACTTTCTCTGCTCTGTATCTTTATGGTAGGTATACAAACTACTCTTACTAAAGCTTATTTTTCTATCTACTCCATTTTAACCCAAATAAATCTTTGTGCAAAAATAGCTACATTATACATTTCGTTATACATACAAAGAAACAGCGATAGTCATATGTTAAGCTATATGCCCGCCTTAAATTCCATACTGTTTCCATGCAATTGCAAGAAACAACTGAAAATTGATGAGACTTTAAAAGAATGACAAGTACTGAACAACTCAAACCTTTAATAATGGATATCTCAGGAATGGCTTATGCCACAGAAATTCTTTGTAAAGTGATTACAGTTTTAATCATTACTTTGAAATGCATAATATTATTTATTAATTAAGCATCACATTATGTTCTGCCCATTTTATGAATTTATTCTTCTTGAGGTTGTATGTATTTAATAAATAAATGTTTTAATATCAGTAATAATGAAATAATTATAAAATATTCTTTGAGTTATTAACTCTAACTCCAAATTAGAACTTTTATAAATCAATAATTCGTTAGAGGAATTCAACTAATTTAAGGACGCAAAGGGGGCGCAGGCCAAAAAGGTTGAGAACCACTGCTCTACATACTAGGTAGAGAGTAAACAGAATAACAATTATGGGTAAATTGGTGTTTTAAAGAGATCTACATTTTTTGTATGGTACGCTTTTGTCTATTGCTTAACGTTTACCAGTTATACAAGATTATACAAAATTCCTTCCAAATGAAGAGGACTTCACAGGCTACTTCCAGGAGATTCAAGATATACATTTTATCTGTCATGTAAATATCTTTAATATATGTCATTTTAATCAAATCATTACAAACATTTTTTAAAATATCAAAATTTTTGAAAAATGTTCCATGTAAAGGATAGTTGGAGGTCTTTCTCTTTTCTTGAAAATCTTTGTGTTGCATCTTTGGAACGTACTGAATCTAAATACCAAGTGTGGTATTTATCCAACTTTTCATTTTTGAGTTATGCTGTTTTCTCTCTCTCCTTCTCACATGCATGCGCATGCACGCGCAGACCTATTTCTAAAAACACTTTTTTGGGGGTTCAGGGGGCCTCAAAACATGTATTTCCGGTGAAATTTTGGTATTGAATTTTTGGGTGGAATGCAATACCTTCTCTACATACTATGCATGTGGTAGAGAAAGTAATAGACATAAGAAGCAATGCAAAGTAAACAAGTAATGGAAGATGGTAAACATTTAAATTTAAAATTAATTAATAGAATATTAATGCTTCTTTTGTTGAGGGAACATTTCAATTAATTAATAGAGCCTATATTACAAAGGAGTTTGTTCTCACTGCAATTAATATTTCAAACTACACCATTTGATTTGGTTTTGTAAGAACACAATAATTAATGAGAGGGCTCGCACTGTTTTTCTTTCACACGTTTTTGAATGTTTAGTTCCAACTGCGACAGTGCACGCCTCAGATCACTTTCAACATCTAAGCATGTTTGGTATTTTGAACTGATGTAAGCCAGCATAGAAAACCCAGATTCACACAGATATGTTGATGAAAACTGCACCAACAACCTTGCAGCTTCCATAGCAACTTGTGCATATACAGGAAAATAGCTTAACTAAAATTCTTCAACAGCTACGTTTAGAAACTCTGCTTTTGTTCCAGAATCACATTTTAGGTTGATTCCTGCTCCTGAAGGGAATCAGGAAACAAGTCCAGTTCTATTCTGAACAAATCTCGTTTCAACCGAAACTGCCAGCTATCTGAAGAAATATCTGGAAAGTAGCAACCAATTTTGGCTTTCAAGGATGACAAATGTTCTGAAATCAAGTTCTTCAATTCACTTTTCAAATTTAATGGAAGATTTTGTGTATCATCAAGAAGCTTGTTAAGATGTGGAAAGGACATGAAGTTGAGTTCTGAACTCTGAAGGTGACACCATAAATATGTTTTCTGTTTTTGTTTTTTCTTGGAAACCTTTTATTGCATCATAAGCCTTCAAAATATTTTCTGCCTTATAGTTTCAAATTCAAAAGGTTGAGTAATTCAAAGAAGTCTGATAAATACACCAAATGGTGGATCATCTGTATATTGCATATATGGATCTCTTTCTTTGTTTGAACTCATAAAAAATATTTCAACTTCAGATTTTAGATTGAATACTGGAGCGAGCATGTTACCTTTTGAGAGCCCACAATCTTCAGTATGGTACAGAAGAGTTTGTTGGTCACTAATTAACTCTTGACACAAAACTTCAAAAAGTCTAGTACTCAAAGCCATAGATATGATATAGTTCACTACTTTGATTGCAAACTGCAAAACAGTTTTAAGTGTTTAAGGCAATCTTATAAGGCAAAGCTTGTCTGTGTATGATACAATGAAAACCAGTGATGTTAGAGTTCTACTCTTTTTTCTTTTCTTTCTTTCCTTTTCCTCTGAACAAATCCAGAACAGAAACTTGTCATGGCTTGTCTGTCATCAATGCATATTCTAACATTCTCCCAGGGAAGATTGTTAGCTGACAAAAAATTACATAGAGCAGAAAAAACATCCTCAGATTTTGTGGTTGTCTGAAGAGATTGGGAAAATATTTCCTCTATGAAGCGTTTTCCGTCAATATATCTACAATAAAACAGCAACTGAGAGTGCTTTGAAATGTCAGTTGTCTCATCACTTGCAGAGAAAAACAGAGATTTCTTTAACTTTTCTATTACTATCTTTTTTTAATCCTGCGCCATTTCATCAATTCCACGTTTCACTGAGTCATATTTGAAGCAGTATTTTTGCAATTCTTTTGCAACTTTCCTCTCCAAGTAAAGTACTGCATGGTTTTAAAGTGACTCACCAACAGTATATGGTTTCTTGTCTTTTGCTACAAACAAAGTGAGCTTATAAGATACTTCAATGGCTTTTTCTTCTCCACTTGAAAACTTCCAGTTGAATCAAGTTTAATTCGTCTGAGTGAATTTTCTTTCCATCAAAAAACTTGCATGGTTTATCTTTAAAGTTGGGATGACTGTTAGTCAAATGGGCTCCAAACGTCCTAGTCTCATTGCATCATTACTCAAAACATTGGAACAAATAAGGCACTGAGGCAAATGACAATCATTTTTTCAATGTACGTAAAAGCGAATCTAATATACACGTCAGTGTACCGCCTGTTCTGTACATGTAAAAAGTAGCTACCAACCGGTAGTAAAATTATCCTAGCCATGGTAAAAGGAACACTTCTTGTCTGCTTCCAGCAGAGATGTATAGCGTTAACGGGGCAAACTACTTCAGTTTAGGGCAGTATCTAAATGCGGTTAGATCTAGCGCGGTTAGTTAGATCTTACACTAGATTCTTTTCTGAGATCTACATGAGGGAATTGTGTTTGTTGCAATCTTTTACTGTTTGGCAAATTCTTGTATATTTTTCATTGTTCATCATGCCTCCCCTGAAATTCTCCATCTTCCTAGGGTGGCGTGCTGCCCAGGTTGAGAACCGTTGATGTAGAGGAAGTTATGCCTTCCACCCAAAAATTGCATTTCAAAATCTCACCAGAAATATATGTTTTGAAGCCCCCTGAATCCCCCACCAACAAAGCATTTTTAGAAATAGTCTGTGTGAACAGTGTAATTCAAAAACAAAATGTCAGAAAGTAACAAACTACTTAAGTTCGTCTTCCAAAGGTGCCAAACAAAGATTTTCAAGAAAATCCTGCCACACCAAATTACCCTTTACATGGAAAAGGACTAACAAAATGTACATCTTGAATTTTCTGGGAACAGCCTGTGGAGTGCTATTCATTTGGAAGGAATTTTGTATCACTGGCAAAGCATAAGAGATAGACAAAAACTTACTGCATAAAAAATGTAAATCTATTTAAAATGCACAATTTATGTTAAACGACCTTCTTTGTGGCATCAGCGACTTCGGAGATACCCTTTGTTATTAGTTTGAATTTTTCAATATTCTTGTAATTTTTTTTAAAATACTGTTGCTATTCAGTGGTACGAGGAGCACTATTTATATTTTGAGCCTAATAATTAAAACAAAGTAATTTCTGATTGAAAACTGCTTTATTGTTTTTTAAAATATTCTCCCTTATGATCAATACACTTTTGCATCCGTTTGAACCATTTGTCATAGCATTTATTCCAGTCTTCTTGAGACACCTCCAAAACATGGTTTTTGAAGGCATTAACGGCTTCTTCTGCCAACGAAAGTCGTTGTCCACGCAATTTATTCTTAATGTTCGGGAACAAAAAGAAGTCATTGGGTGCCAAATCAGGACTGTATGGCGGATGACCCATCAATTCGAGTTTTTGAGCCTTCAAATACTCTGTTGTTAGACAAGTTGTATGTGCGCTCTCATTGTCTTGATGAAGAATGATCCTACGGTTCTTGTTGGTTTTCCTTACTTCACCGAAGACTTCCGGCAAACAAATGGCTGTGTACCATTCGGCATTGACCGTTTTACGTTCCTCTAAAGGCACTGTTGCCACATGGCCAGTTTTGCTGAAAAAGCAGGTGACCATTTGCTTTGAAGTGCTTCGAGTCCGAACAACTTTTGTTGGGTTTGCTTCATCTTGAAACACCCATACAGTCAACTGGTGTTTACATTCCAGCTCATACGCATAGATCCATGATCCGTCATCTGTTACAATCTTATATACGTCTTTTGAGGCACCGCCATTGTATTTCTTGAGCATTTTTGTACACCAATCGACATGAGCATCTTTTTGAGATTGTGTCAAATTATCTGGGATCCAATGAGGGCAAACCTTTTTCACGGCTAAATAATCATGCAATATTTCATATATGCTGGTGGAACTAATGCCTAGAGTTGTCTCAATCTCACAATGAGTCGCATGACGATCTTTCATTATTAGTTTTTGCACAGCATCAATGTTTTCTGACACAACAACTGATTTTGGACGACCCTCACGAACTTCATCATTGAGCGAACGGCGGCCACGATTAAATTCGTTATACATCATTTCACAGTGGCAAAGGATGGAGCTTCGTCACCAAATGTGGAAGTTAGTTGATCGATGCACTCTTGTCTTGATAATCCACGTCGAAAGTCGTAATAAATCATTGCACGAACATTTTCACAAGTTAATTCCATGTTTTTGTTGACACACAATTTTCAAGTTATTGTAAACAAAACAAATGACGCTCTACTGACAAAATGTTTGAAGTAGACTATGGTCAAAAATGTCAAACTTTCCATTCGAAACGTCAGATGGCACCTACAACATTCAGGGTTGCCAAGGCTCAAATATAAATAGTGCCCCTCGTATCTCACAATGTCATGGAAAGAGTATGGAATTTCAATGCAAGCATCTACAACTCACTTTTAAATATTTGACTATCACTCCTGTTTTCTGTATTCCTCATGTACCTACAATGAGTAGTGGCTCATGAGTATACATTTTGGGTGTTCACAAAATTTTAATCAGATAGTCCTGAAAATGTGAAATAGGATCTGCTGTATAATAGTTATGATTATGAACGAATTGATATAACTACAGCCATTAACAATAAGAATAATAATGCACAAGTTGTCTAACAAAAGAAAGAGCTGTTTTTGTGGATGTTTTCTGTTGTGTACATACTTATGTACAGTGTTTTAGGACAACAATAAAGTAATATGTAAATTAAATTGTAGTTGAGTATATGGATGGTCTGGAAGTGCACGACCCATATGTATTTAATCCATAAGGTAATTGTGTCATACTAGTTGTGCATGCGCAAAAGCTCCTTAAAATGTGCATAAGTCAAGATGTACTACCAATCCTGTTGCCACATTTCGAGTTTATAGGAGTAGCACTATAGATTTAAACTTGAGGGTTTTATATGACCTCATATATGTTAAATTTAATAGCACTCAAAGAAAAAAATAACCAATAAATCTGCAAGATGTCAAAGGTTAAGGCTGAAATTAATGTGCTCTTGAGCACTTTAACAGCAGCCGCCACTACCTACAATGAAATGTGCAAATGTTTATCTTGATTATCGTGATGAAGTAGATAGAAAAATAAGCCTTTGTAAGAGTTTTTTGTAGAAATTATACACAAATAAATGATAATGAATGGAGAAAGTCATAAGATCAACAAATCAGATTTTTTTCCATTGCTTCTTAGTAGATGAAAACAAATAATTTCCTTACCATGTACTTTTCAGTTTATTAGCCAACGCCAAGTTAGTGCATGTTTTACTTCGGGCCGGTTTTACCAACCGATGTTAAAAATACTCTCACATCTAGTTTGTTAACACAGTGTTCAAAGTTTAACATAAGGTTAAAACTTTTGCGTTTCATCAAGCTTTTACAGCAAATTGTTAGCTAACATTTTGTTAACGTCAAAGATAACTGCGAACGCTAACTTTGAGAAGGCGGTGGTCGAATTAGACTGCTTCTGAATGTACTCCGATGCACTTTTGTCTACGTATCGCCGTGCTCTCTGTGTCAGTAGCTGACAACTATTTTACATTCATGGCAATGGCCATGTGATGTTCTCGGCTGTTTGAGGTTAGAATCATGTCAACTGAAATAAACATTTAACGTTTTAAACACGTTAATTAACATCTGGTTAATAAGTATAGACGGATTGTCAAGTACGAAAAGCTTTCTTACATTAAAGGATAAGATTGCAGCCTGGGACAAAATCTGCGAGTAATTTAATTGGAATGAATGCGTTTCTCTTAAGTGCAGTAAGCAACTACAGCAATTTTATCTAAAAACAGCAGCACCAGAAACGTTAGGTGCGAAAAGCGTTTAAGACGGTTTAAAACTGGTGGATACTACATTGACAGTGGACAAAAATGTGTTATCACTGATTAATCAAGCAGACCCAAAAAAAATACTGTCTGCTTCTTGAAGCAATTGCTTTGGAAAACATACGGATAAACCACAAATGGTAGTTTTAGAAATTCCAACATTATCACAAGTAAATGAAAAATGTTAGTAGCATAAAATCTAAGTAGCTAATTAACACTTCGAAAAAAGATGCATGCTTCTGTTGGTAGTATTCTAACCTCTCGTATTTCCCATAAAACCATGCTCATGACACCTTGGACAGTCTATATTGCTTTAAAAATTTCTTCTTTTGCAGGGTTTCAAATTTATTATGACATACGACTACTCTTCTATTAGGAATGACATTCAAAAATGCCAGTTGTAGAAAACTCGCATCAACAGCTTGGTTTGCGGCAGCCATTTTCCAATTTCTATAACTTGTTAAACACCTTAACACAGTGGTATCCGGATGTTAACTTAACACCGACTTTAACATATTGTTAAGGTTAACATTGTGTGATGAAACAGAATTTATGTTAACTTCAGTGTTAAATCAGTTTAACATTGTGTTAAAATTTAGCATCTGTTGGTGAAACCGGCAGTTCATGTTTTTATAATATATGAAGTGAAGACATTCATGAGTTAATACACTGGTGTGCAAAACTTAAGGATGAAAGTAATCTTTGCATGCTGTGACACTGTCAAGTAACATAGCTCGATGAAACTTGAATCATACATACAGGGAACTGCTACGGTATGTTACAGTAGGCAACTAAATGAAATATGCAATGAGACGAACAGAAATGCCACTTTTACTCATAGACCATAAGTTACACTAAAGTCAATACGACATATGATAGCTCTCTAGATTTACAGAAACAGATACATGGTGCTTAAAAGGGTATATGATCACCACGGACAGCAACATATGCTCTGCATCGTGTTCCCATGCTGGTCACAAGGTTGGTAAGCAGTTCTTTTGGTAGGGCGTTCCATTCTCTACTAGTGCTGTTGACAACTGTTGGATGGTCATTGGTGCATGTGGATGTGCTGCAATGCGTCTCCCCAAAGCATCCCACACGTGTTCGATGGGATTCAAATCGGGGGAACAGGCAGGCCAGTCCATTCGCCAAATATCCTCCACCTGCGCTGTTCAATGCAGTTGCGCATTGTCATCCATAAAAATGAACTCAGGGCCAACTGTACCCCTGAAAAGACTCACATGTGGAAGGAGTACAGTATCACAATAACGTTGACCAGTGAGCGGATCTTGTTCAAAGATTTGGAGGTTGGTGCGCTCATGCAACATTATGCCTCCCCAATCATAACACCTGGACCACCAAAACGATCATGTTCAAGGATGTTCCTGGGTTCATTACGTGTTCCCACCTCTTGCCAGATGAGGGTACGTTGAGAATCACTACTTAGACTAAATCTGCTCTCATCCGAGAAGAGCACGCGACCCCATTCCTCGTTGGTCCAATTTTGATGCTCTTGAGACCATCACAAATGGTGCCGCCGATGTGCAGATGTCAATGGACCACAATGTACTGGCCATCTGGCAAAGAGACCACCTCTGTGTAGTCGCCGTGCCACTGTGTATCGTGAGACTGCATGCCTAGCTATAATGTTAAAAGTGGTTGCAATTGCATCCGTTGTTTGGCGTGGATCCCTTCTTGCCTGTTGCACAATGAAGCGGTCATCTACTGCTCTAGTAGAGCGTGGTCGGCAGTGGAACAGCAGTGCCTGTGGTTTGGAAGGTTCCCCACACATGTGAAACAATGCTGTGAGCAATTCCAAACTCCTGAGCAACACTTGTCATACTTCGCCCTTCTTCGAGTTGCCCGATGATTCTTCCCCATGTGAAGTCATCCAAATGGTGTCTACGGGCCATGTTGCAATGAAGAACCCCACTAAAGTGCACCGTAACAGCTCGCTAATTGCCACACACCGCCTTGTCCTGTTTCATCAACTGCACCGTGTTACAGGACCAGAACCATTTGGCACTATAGGCTCGCTACACTCACGCCATGTGATGTCCAGCTTTCTGTGTACATGTGAGAGACCTCTGGCAACATGCTCCCACACCTTCATCTACTTCCACGAAGTAAATAATTTGTTATGTTACTTTACCCATCTCATCCTTAGGTTTTGCATACCAGTGTATATTTAAATGTGATTCTGAATAACAACATGAAAATGATGAATTCTTAATACACCAGAGAAGAGTGAAAATAAGAAAAAAAATCTGATGTGTTACACTCACATGACTTTCTCTACTCTTGTACAATCTATTTTTACAAACGCCTATTCTCCATATGCTTCATGTTAATCGAGATATCGAGATGTCAATCTTATTGGTAATTTTCTTGTAGATGCAAGGGGAATATGGTAGCTTTTAAGCGATAGTCAAATATTTTAACGCTGGTTGCTATGCGGCGCATTCCATTCTCTTTGCATGTTCAGGAATTAAAAAAAATCTGATGTGTTACACTCACATGACTTTCCCTACTCTTGTACAATTTATTTTTACAAACGCCTATTCTCCATATGCTTTATGTTAATCGAGATATCGAGATGTCAATCTTATTGCTAATTTTCTTGTAGATGCAAGGGAAATATGGTAGCTTTTAAGCGATGGTCAAATATTTTAACGCTGGTTGCTATGCGGCGCATTCCATTCTCTTTGCAAGTCCAGGACATAAAAAAATGAATAACGAATTTGAGAAAAAGTATAAGTATTGGAAAATTTAAGGGAATAACAAGCAATATCTCGAAAACGGTTCACTCAACAAAAGAAATGTATATGACATAAGTTGTGTATTTTAACGCGATCTACACTTTTTGTGTAGTAACATTTTGTGTATCTCTTATGGTTTACCAGTTATGCAAAAGTTGTTCACAATAAAGAATACTTTTGGAGACATTCCCAGAAAATTCGAGATATACATTTCATTTCCCATGACATTATCTTAAACATATGATATTTTCATCAAAATCGTTAGAGCCATTTTTGAGAAAATTAAAATTTTCGAAAAATCTTCCATGTAAAGGGTAGTTTGGGGTGGGGGGATTTTCTTGAAAACCTTCGTGTCGCATCTCTGGAAGATACTGAACCCAAATACCAAGTTTGGTGCTTATCCGACTGTTCGTTTTTGAGTTATGCTGTTCACACACACACAGACACACACACAGACACACACACACACACACACACAGACACACAGACACACACACGGACATGTTTCCAAAAATGCTTTTTTTGGATTCAGGAGGTCTCAAAACATGTATTTCCGGTGAAATCTCGGTATCGAATTTTTGGGTGGAATGCAATACTTCCCCTACTTACTATACGTAGTAGAGAAAGTAAAAAGAATGTGCGAGACTCTTGTACATTAGAAAGTGAAACTTCTTAGGTTCTAGCATTTGTTGAGGATTTTATTATTTCAGGATTAGGAAATGGTTATTGAATTTGACTGAAGAAAATGTCTCTTAATTAAATGAAACATTTCTTTTATTCATAAATTTCCATTAATTCATACTTTAAGAAGAAATTATGGGTTTATGATAGCTGAAGTATGATACAAAAGTATGTAAGCTTGAATTTGGAATATACAGGAAAGACACACATACAGACTACATAAAAGCAAACCGTTTCAATCCTATCAACCACAAGCATATCATAAACAGCCTAAGCCTACTACACAGATTACTCAACATCCTATTAAATAAAACAGAACGCAAGAAAGAATTAAAATAAATAGAAACAACAGCAGAGAACAACAGTTTCAGCAAGTCATTGATGCATAAAAAATTACAGAAATTTCACTTACCATCCGAAGTTCATGATAAAATTACAAAAGATCTTCCACAGTTATAACACAGTGCTATCTCCATAAAAATATAGTACAAAAAACTTAATTAAATCACACAGATCTGATGTAACATCTTCAAAGAAACCAGGAATTTACAAAAGGAGCAGTGAAGATTATGAGAAAATATACATAAAGACTAAAGGAACATTGAAACCCACCTCAAGGAACACAAAGTACAAACATACAGAAATATCAGCAGTAGCATACCATTTTTGGTGCTCCAGCCACAACATTAAAACCAGCATCCATCTTTTGAAAGAAGTACAACTACCAATAGAACTTGAAACTTGGGAGAAGATTTTCTTGAAAAAATATGAGACAACACTAATGAATTTTGAAATTTCGCCAAAGGCAACCCACTCCATAGATTCATCAGATGACCAGTAGGAGACACTCAAGATTCCAGAGGGAACACAAATCATTCTGGCAGTCGAAGGTAGCTGATCATGCAGTCGTTGTGAAACATACACGCTACATGTAAGTAAAAGTTAATGAAGCATTAAGGGTCGATTTCACAACAGATCTAAATTTTAATACAATTTTAAACTGATTTAACACTGAAATTAACACAAATTCTGTTTCATCAAACAATGCTAACTTTAAAAATGTGTTAAAGTCGGTGTTAAGTTAACATCTCTGTACCCCTGTGTTAAGGTGTTTAACAAATGTTAAAATGAAAAATGGCTCCCGCAAAACAAGCTGTCGATGCAACTTTGCTACAGTTGGCATTTTTGAATGCCATTCCTAATAGAAGAGTAGTGTACATCATAATAAATTTAAAACCGTGGAAAAGGAGGAATTTTTAAAGCAATATAGACTGTTCAAGGGGTCATGAGCATAGTTTTATGGGATATACAAGAGGTTAGAATACTACCAACAGAAGCATGTCTCTTTCTCCTATGCTACAACTGTTAATTAGGTACTTAGATTTTATGCTACTAACATTTTTCATTTACTTGGTGGCTGATAATGTTAGTATTTCCCAAGCTACCGTTTGTGGATTTATCCGGAAGTTTTCCAAAACAATTGCTTCAAGAGGCAAACAGTAACTTTTTCGGGTCTGCTTGATTAATCAGTGAACACATTTTCGTACATTTTAGTTTCAATGCAGTGTCCATCATCAGTTTTTAACCGTCTTAAACGCTCTTCGCAACCAACATTTCTGGTGCTGCACTTTTGTTAGCATAAAATTGCTGCAGTTGCTTACTGGACTTAAGAAAAACATGTTCATTCCAATTAAATTACTCACGGATTTTGTCCCGGCTGCAATCTTATCCTTTAATGTAAGACTGTCAGCTTTTTCACACTTGATAATACGTCTATACTTATTAACTAGATGTTAATTAACGTGTTTCAAACAGTGAAACATTGCAGTTGACATTGCGATTCTAACCTCAAACAACTGGAAATATCACATGGCAATTGCCATGTAAATACTTGTCGGCTACTGACACAGAGAAAGCAGCGGTCCATAGACAAAAGTGCATCGGAGCACGTTAGAAGCAGTGTAGATCGGCACCGCCTTCTCTAAAGCTAGTGTCCGCAGTTGTCTTTGACGTTAACAAAATGTTAGCTAACAATTTTCTGTAAAAGCTTGATGAAACGCAAAAGTTTTAACCTTATGTTAAACTTTGAACACCTTGTTAACAAACTAGATGTTAGAGTATTTTTAACATCAGTGGCGAAACTGGCCCTAAGGTTAATTTCGACTTATTGTTACTTAAAAAGGATTTGGTCATGTTTTAAATCCTGTTCCAGAAACAGCATATTAGATCCATATTGTGTACTCTGGACTCTTCACAGTAAAAATTATTCAAGGTGGTTATTACCTTAAACAGCCGCTAGAGGGCGATTTAGTCACAAGTTGGGAAAATCAAACGAAGAATTTTCAGTAAATGTGCATGTATTAACTCCCTCAGATTCATTGAGCATTTGAAAACAACAAATAACACAAAAATAAACAAATAACTTTAATGTACATCATTACTAAAGGAATGACAATTGGTAAGACACCTCCTCAAAAATCGGAAACAGCAACAGCTCTATATTTCGAAAATGTTTTTCTATTGAATTCTGAAGTTGACTAACCCACATTATGCTGCTGAATTGGAAACAGGTAAAAAAAATATCATTGGTCAGTTATAAAGAAATAACACCCAATGCGCAAAATTGATTTTCCACTTTGTTATGGATACAGTCATCAATATGCATTCCCATTCTCAGTGTATTGTGAACCAGCCTATAGTTCGCAACACTGTAATCTTACCCCATTGGTTCTTGCCATTAGAGACAGATTCAAATTGTATTCAGCAATATAAAATGCAACCTATACAACTTAGTGACTAAGCTTCACTTAGTTTTTTAAAGTTAATTAAAAAGTTACTAGCTTCGGTTCATTTGTGGTTTATTGTTAAGCTTAGCTAACTTCTATTACCTTGCCTTTCTTCAACAATTTCTTGCCTCCTGTTCCGTAGTTCCCTGGAGAGATTTTCAACAATTCTGTCAATAAAGGTGTCCAATACAATGGAACGGTTCTCTGATTTGATGGGAGCTCTGCATACTGGACAGTCTTTCTTCTTCTTCTTCCAAAGAGAGATACACATACGGCAGAAAGTGTGCGTGCAATTCAGCGTGGTTGCCTGCAAGCAAAACAAACCTTCTGTTTATGCATATCAATACACAATAGGCTGAGAACAGAAGAAAAAGATTTATTTTACCATTTGAAACTACTCACTATTATCCTGTAAGACAGTTGTCCAGTAAGTTTTATATATTGGGAATATTGACTAATTTTGAAGATTTAGAAGCTAGTAGCAGTGATGTGTCATAATTTAAAATAAAGAGAATTGAAGGTTGTTACACTACATCACTAAAATATTCTTACTTGAACGCATTTCGGGAGATGGTTTGCTCCCATCGTCAGCATGTCCTCAACTTCCCTTATTGGGAATAACTTTATTAATTGATGAATGTGAAAGATGTCACACTCAAAAGAGTTCTTACTTTAAATGAATACACAGAGTTTTTCCAATAAGTATTTGGACTAATTTTTTCATGTCAATGTGAAGAGGTGGAAGGAGGTCTCTTTGAGCCAGATCAATGGTGGGTGCACCATGCAAGCTAGGCTACTCAGCTCAGTTGCCTCCGAGTCTTTGGAGTGTGTAGAATGCACCTGAAGTGAAAGTGTGTTTAGTAAGTGTGTCGAGAGTCAGGATGCAGTGAACCATCAAGCAGCACTATGCATTAAAATTTTGCATTAAACTGAACCAATCTCCTGTGGACACTTTCAATATAATTTGCGAGGATTACATGGGTAAAACCATGTCCAGAACGTGTTTTTGAGTGGCATAACAAATTTAAAAAATGGCGGGAAGACGAAGATGAACAGCACAGTGAATGTTTCATATTGATGTCAACCGATGAAAACATAACTTAGGGTCCCTCACTCACGACAATGAGCCCAGTCACACGTCACTAACTGTAAGGGAGGCACTGCCCCAACCACCCTACAGTCCAGATATGCCTTCCCCGACTTCTTTTTGTTCCCTCAGATCAAAGGGAACCTGAAAGGACATCATTTTAAGATGACTGAGGCGGTCCAAGTGGTTTCAACAAGTACCTGAAAAGCCTTGCTGTTGCCAACTTCATAGGCATTGGAAGACTGGAAAAAGCGCTTGCAGTGGCATATTGATGCAGGAGGGTCATATTTTAAAGAATATTAATTCACTGTACATAATATCTTCAATTATTTTATTTTTATGAATTCAGTCCCAATATTTATTGGACAAACTCTGTAATTTTCAGGTGGTACTACTGATATTGAAGCAGTAGCTTGCTCGATCTATATGGTCATTGGTTAAAGCAGCATGCTGAATTTCTGGCAATGAAAGATGTACTTATAAACAGCAGCCACTGCATGAATGGTATTTAAGGGGAAAGCCTACATGCATGTTCAACATGGAGTGCATCCTGCATCTGAAAAACAAGCAGGCACTCCAAAGTAGCAGTTATTGATGAACTGATTTGTGATGATCACTATATTAAACAAGTGACTGTAGCACTCTTGGCATACTGCTTGGAACAGAGAATCATGTCATAAACTGCAAACTTTGTTCAAGAAACAATATTCTAGGCATATTCCAAATGTATGCAATGGGAGATGCTGATTATTATGATTGATTCTGTTACTTTGAGGATATCATAGCAACAATTATATATTAATAATATTGAATGTTAAATTACAAAAGATTAGTGAATCAACAGCCACTTTTGCTTTCTCTAACATTATTATAATAGGTATGAGGAATATTTTAAGAGGAAGCATTGTATCCCATCCAAAAATTCAATTTCATTGGAAATACATGTCTTGAGGCCCCTGTATAAATAAAGCACTTTTAGAATAAAAAGGTTCATGTATGTGTTTGTGAACAAGTGAAACTAAAAAAAAGAAATTGTCCAATAAGTACCAAACTTGGTTTTCAGGTCAGCATCTTCCAAGATATGACACAAAGGTTTTCAAGAAAGTTCTCCCACCGCAAACTATGCTCTACATTAAAGATTTTTTGAAATTTTGTATTCTCTCAAAAATTATTTTGATTAAAATACATATGCTTAAGGTATTTACATGACAAATAAGATGCATATTTTGAATTTTCTGGGAATAGTCTGTGAAGTCATCTTCACCCTAAGGAATTTTATATAACTGGTACACCATAAGAGAAGAAAAAAAGCATACTACACAACAAAAGTAGATCTCTTTAAAATACACAATTTACTTCACATAATTGGCATCAGCCATTTCCAAGATATCTGTATCAATTTCAATTTTTCAATACTTTGTTACTTTTTTAAACTGCTGTAACTATTTAATTAATGCAGTCATCAAAAGAGTACTGAATTTCTAGGCTCGCATAGAGCAACCTGGTTTTTAAACGTCTTTCGATTTGGTTTTCTCTATCCTCTTTGTACTTGCAACAAAATGTGTAAGAGCAACGCTTGGATTTAGGAACAACCTCCTGTGTGTGGCTAAGTGACCGGCCTGCTATGTCAACAAGCACCCCTGCACATGCACAATGAAGTAATGGATAAGATAGTATACTTACATAGTATATATGCATAATGTTTGCACTTCATTTTATACCATATATATATAATACAAAATAAACACGAGCAATAAACACAACTTAATGTTTTGGCCTGTCTTCGTACAGTTTGTTATAGAATAAGACTATATGCATTCAGAGATATTTGAATCCATAACTTCAATTATTAGTTAGACAGGATTAAGCCAGGAAAAACTTCTTTCTATGTCACATTAAGTGACAGAGACAAATTTAAAATACTGAATGTTTTCATAATTACTGTTTGGTATTCCGTTTTCAGAAATTGCTGGCTGATCCTGTAACTTTGAAAATTAACAATATCCAGATTCTTCTCGAGAGTAGTTTTGAACTTTTTTTTCACTACTAGGGCAGGGTCCCCTAAGGCAGCTTTGGCTATGGACAAATCTTCCACCAGTTTAAGGGACTTAGATATTTTGATGAATGGAACTTATTTGCAACAGCGTGATACTTTTTGTCAAATCGTTGAAGTGGCGTTCAATGTACAATAACTGGTCTAGAAGTTGTTCTGACACTAAATCTTTAGCAACCGCTATGGCAGAACTTTCTTCACTGTCCAGTGCTACTAATACAGCTACTATTTTGTTGTAATACTATGCATAGTAACTTGTAGCACCCAACCAAGTACCCCAACATGTTATAATTGGCTTCGGAGGTAAGGGATTTGATGGCATTATTTCCTTAAAAATTGCTATCCTGGTAGGTAACTTTAAAAATACTTTTTTTCTTATTTGCAATGAAACAGTCATCTGGAAACAAACTTCTTACCATCTTCGCTATTCTTTGAAGACAATGAGCAAGACATGTTATATGGCAGATGTTTATTGTTTAACAGCCTTAATCATACAACAAACACTATCAGTGTCTATCAGGAGATATTGTCACATTTAATTCCGTCTGGCCATAAAGGAGACAGAGACTTTCAAACAGCGTTACAATGGTTGCATGATTCACTTTTTCAGTACCTCTGAGGTTAACAAAAGCTTTTCACCTGGTCCATCAGGAAGCAGTATTCCCGCAATAACATGCACGACAAATCTCCCCGGTTTGTCTGTAGTTTTGTCCACGGAAACCCAAATTTTATTATTGCTACTGTTTTCCTCATATAATTTAAAATGTCAGCATAACAATCTGGCAGGTAACCTTTTGAAGTAAGGGTTCTCTACTTTATGGATGGAATACTGGTCCCCACCATCATGTTACAAACATCACGAAAAAAAACAGACTTTCTACTTGAATATGAAACATTTCAGGTTTCTCCTCCTTTTTCCTGCACCAAAAATGCTACATGTGACTTATACTTTTTGGTATTGCAATGTCATTCAACGAAGTCTCATTTCCAGCCTCTAGTTTGTGTCTGGCACAACTTACAAACTATAAACTCTCCATTGGTAGAAAATGTTTCTCGGTACTCCTCCACAAAAGCATTTACCTGCAATTCAAAATATGTATTTTCTAATGTCTATAATACCCATTCGAATAACAAGTATTTTCTCATCCCTTAAATAGAGCATTTACCGTTATTCTCTGAATGTAATTGGCTTAGACATGACAAAGTTCAATCATCTGTCTTCCTGTGGCCACCTTTTCAGCAGATATGACTGGCACTCACAACTCAAGTGAGCATTGTTTATGTTCTGCTTTTAGCACCAGTCGCGCAGACAGCACACCCGGTCCCTAAATCCAAGCTTTTCTAATGAACTATTTCTATAAAGGTTTCTCTCTATAATGAAGTATAAATATTATGACCATGCGTGGCGCTAACTGGGCCGGCCAGTAAGTGCATCCTGGCCCAATGCCTGGGTGTGGCCTGCGATGGGCCATTGGAACAATAGCAAGTGTGGAGTAAAAAGTCCCTTTATGTGCTGCTTACTTGTACCAGAATATTCATTTTGACATGTTCTAGTAGGGATCTTGTTCTCAAAAGTTCTGCTTTGTATGCAAGGCCTATATAAGAGACTGCTGTTGGCAGGACGAGCAGTGTGTTGAATTTAGTTGAGTTGAGTTTTGTTAGATGTAATAGTACAAGTGAACAGTGCAGTTCAGTTGTGTTGTGTGTGTCAAAGGTGACTGAAGTGTAATGTTTATGTTACATTGACTACCTAGTGATAAATAAAGTGTGTTTTTGCAGTAACTGGTGTTCTCACCTGTTTCATTGGTGTCAGGAGTGGGATATACATGTCCCAATGGAGCAACTACTTCAAAAATTATTAAGTGAAATTCAGACCATAAAATCCAGAATGGAGAAGATGGAGGCGGAAATGAAATGGGAAGTAAAATGAACAGTATATATATGTTATTTGTTAACGACGCTGTCAATTGCCAGAATCATATCAGTGCCACTGGTGTGCTGGAATTTTGTACCAAAGAAGTTCTTTTACATGCTAGTAAATCTACTGACATGGGGTTGTCGCTTTTAAGCACACTTAAAAACCATCAGTCTGGGCAGGATTTGAACCCCTGACCTTGGAATCGAAGAAAATGACAACAGTGAATTTCTCAATGGAGAAGATGGAGGAGAAGACAGAATCCACAATGGAGAGGATGGTGGAGAAAGTGAATTCCAAAATGGAGAAGATGCAGACAGAAATGTCCAAGATGAAAATGGAGCTATCGACCAAAATGTATGAATGACTGGCCGGCATGGAGTAGCTCAGTGGAAAAGTTAAAGACCTTGGCCTACACATTAATGCCCTGGAGGAACAGCTTGGCATCCTGGAAGAAATAGTCAATGGAACTGAATGCCATGATGGAAGAAATGCTTAGTGGAAGACTTAAGAACTTGAAGGTCAAGATGCCTGGACATGATACAAATTCTGTGCATGTCAAGCCACTCAAATACAACAGAACATCAACTTTTGAAGTTTTCTGCCAACAATTCACCACTGTCACAACCCACAACCAATGATCAGCAGAGGAGGAAGTCACACAGCTAATAGGCAGCCCCCAAGGAGGTCATCAATGGTCAGAATCTTGGCATGTCCAAAGAAATTGGGGAGGGGCTCGAAAACCAGTTCAAGAACCATCGCTTGGCCTCAGCCTATAATAGTTAACTCAAGTTAAAGCTGCAACAGCCAGCAGAGACGCTGTAAGTATGCCCTGGCAATTGAACAGCTGGGGAATAGAGCTCTGCTTAGCCTCCAGCCCAGTTAGGTATCCCAGGAAACTGCCTTCTGCTTTGTTGATGGAGTGCGTGATGCTGAGGTATGAGAGTGTCTGATGCTCAGTGGTAACAGAACCATTCACAAGGTGCTAACGGCCACATTAAGCATGGAGGGGGTCAAGGTAACAGCGGCATGTACCTCAAAGACCAGGAGCATTCGATAAGATGGTGACAGAGGATCAACCCAAGGATGTTGATGAAGACCTTGCCAAACAGTAGGCAGTGCCTTCAGATGGACAGAGTAGCACAGGCCTGAGAAGAGAGCAGCTAGCGGCCGAAGTAACACTACTCCCAAATTGGAGATCATGAGCCTTTGATGACAGGTATAAAGAATCAACCCAGGAACGTCGAAGAACATTAAGTGGTACTTTTGGGGGTAGGGCCAGCCAGGACACCTCATGAAGGACTGCTCACAAACAAGTTGATGAGCATCAAGAGGTATGTTGGGGATGTGCCAGCCAAGTCACCTAATGAAGGACTGTCCACAGCTAAATCAATAAGCTTCAAGCAGTGTGTTTTGGGAGTGTTGTCAGTCAGGGCACCAAGAGAAGGGCTGTCCATGACCAAGCCGACAAGCAGGTGGAGAACGAACAAGGATCAGCACAGTGAGGGGCATGTCGGGACCCCTTCGAGTAACGTCCTGGACAGAAGAATGGATGACAGCCTGGCCACGGATAGCTGGATCCAGGAAAACTGCTCCGGATACTAGTGGACTGGGTGCAGCCTGACCATAATCAGATTCAAAGTGGTGGAGAGCTTGCCGTCAAGGAAACCGGATCAGCTCTACCAGATAGTGATGCCTGCGAAGGAGGCCCTGTTGGAGTTCACCCTGGGGTGGAGTGTCATAATACTGTGAGTGTTTGTTGTGGAGGTGGATGAGGATATGGTACTGGGGCTGGATGCCCTCAGGAGCCACAACATGGCGGTTGACGTCCGCAGGAGGGTCCTGTGACTTTGCTGGGATAAGGTGACACTCTGGAGCCCCATCAGACATCCTGGGATCTGCAGGCTGAGCATGATGCAGGATGTGACTGTGCCTGCAAGACACGAGCTAGCTGTGAGAATGCATTTGGAAGATCAGTGGATAAGAAGCCCTGTGGACCATCATTGCAATGTGCACAAGGTGGCCCTTCAACACATTCTGGAAGTAAGCGACTGGATGACTGTACTGCACGATGAAGAGGATCAACGATATAGTCTGCCCCGAGGGAAGATGCTGGGGATACACCTAGACCACTACAACATGCTGGTTGGGACGACCAGCCCTGAGGAGGGAGCAGTGCGACTGCACATACAATGCCACCTGCAACCGCCCAAAAAGTGCCTCCCAGCCTGATACCTAGGCAGGACCTAACGACTGTAGAAACAATAGAATAGCGAGTGAGGAATAAAAGGTCCCTTTATGTGCCACTTGCTTGTTCCAGAACCTTTGTTTTGGCATGTCCTAGTAGCATCTTGTTCGAAGGTTCTGCTTTGTATGCAAGGTCTATGTAAGGGTGTTCTGCTCAAGATGCTGAGGACACATTGTAGAAACTCCGCTGCTACATGCCAGATGACCCAGCCATCCAAGAGTCTGCCCACGAAGAAGAATTGATGGGATATTTGTAGGCACCTCTGGCCGTGCATCCAGCGCCATATCGTGGGCCATGCAGCCACTTCCGCTGCCACATCAGTGGTCTCCCAGCCCATCGACATCCATTCGCAAAACAATATTGCCATCAATGACCACCACAGGTCCCCACCATATTGGTCTGCCAGAGGATGTGAATACACAGAGTCAGAAGGAGAGGGGAAGTGGAGGTGCCTTTGACCTCCTTGCTTGGAAGACAGGAGGTTAGTTACAGCATTATCCAATTGCAGATCTCAGATTTTGAGATTGAACTGGAAAAATGAATGCTGACACAAAAATATCAATTTTCAAGCCCGATGTTATCCAAGAATACAATACGCATATCGGTGGTATCAATCTAGTAGAACAGGTATTGCAAGCATATCCTTCTTTACAAAAAAACCCAGTTAAATGACATAAAAAAGTAGTTTTGCACCAGCTGGATGCAACCATATGCAACTGTTTAGATATTTGGAGAGCTCTAAACTCATGCAAGACGATGACCCACCTGGACTTCCGTATATCAATAGCTCAAAGCGTAATTGAGCATTATAGCATTCAGAGCCCTCTTCATGCTGGGGGTAAGAAATCCAAAACACCTGCACTCCTCAGACTTGAAGGAAAACACTTTTCTAAAAGGATACCACACACAGCAAAAAAAGTCATGCCCATTTCGAAGGTGTCTGGTGTGTCACAAAAAAGGAGTTTGCAAAGAAACTAACATGAATTGTCGTGAAGGTGGAGATGTGCCCTTGTGTGTTGATCCATGTTTTGAGGCATACCATTCAAGAAGAAACTTTTAAAGGTAAGCCTTGATCTCTTCTGGAATTTATTTAAAATTCTTAAAAGAGAAAACTTAAAATAATTAGGATTAATTAAGCATTAAATGCTTCTCCTGCATTTTAAATTGGACGTCAATTGGTATCCATATCAGTGAAAGGATTAAATACCTTGTCTCTAAAATGTAGACACCAAAATCAAGTACATGCAATAAATGAACATGTTTTTATTGAATTTGTTATAAAAGTTTAAGTAAAAAATACAGTTGGTGATGAAACAATTTATTTTGATGGTACTTTTTTCCTTTTATTAGCAAAACCTGCCACTTAAAACTAAGGTTTAGTAATTATTCCCAAATACTTACCGTTACAAAAAGTTCATTGCAAATACTGCACTGTAGTTCATTTTCAACCAGCTGTCCAAAGTTTTGCAATATTTCTTGCTTTGCTTTAAGACTGGATTCTGTTAACTGTTCTTGTGTTCTGTTTGCTGTATTCTCCAGTTCTTTCTCCAGAAACTGCTTTTTTCCTTCAGTATTTGCCAATTCTGCTTTCACTTTGTCCAGTTCTTCTGTCAACCTTTTAATATTTTCTGCAGATTCACCTTCTTTTATTAACTGTTCACCTGGGGAATAAAGTTGGAAATAATTTTTAACCTTATACTCAAGAAACAGTATATGCTTTATTGATAATCAAGAGAGAACTTTGTCAATCAATACAGAAGGTGTGGGAAGATAAAGGTTGCTGTAGTCTCTAACACTCCCCATATATGGCCTATGACCTTCAGGGATCACCTCATTTCACCAAGCAATGACTAGATCCATTTCTCTGAGGTGGAGGAAACAAGTGGGCAGAATCCGTTACCTCCGATAGTAGGGTGATTAGAATGGCGGTGGAATGAGAGGACCTACCGTGGACTCCAAACCACTTTGGGCTTGGGAATACTTCACATGAGCAAGTCAGAGGTGAAGGGCCGACTTAAAATTGTCATCCCCAGAGCTGGGATCAAATCCTTAGTATAAGAGCCAGAGCCAGAAACAAAACCACTGTGCTATATTGGCACCCAATATAGTTATAAATGAAGTCTCAAACTCCTCTGACAATATTACAAAAATTTTCATTAATCTATGAATAATGCATTAAAAAAAATAAATAAAAAGTTTAGAGTTATGTCTCAAAAGTCTATCTCAACTCCAAGAAGAATGTGATTTCTTCATATGAGCATTAAAAAGGCCTGTTAAATTCTGCAAAAATATAATAATTATTTAATGAGGTGAGTGGACAAACTGCCGCCGAGTCTAAGGACACTGCAGTCTGTCTAGTTGAACTTTAGACTTGCTGTTAAACTCATTTTCATTTAGAAATAAGAAAAACAAAGTGATATTTGGAATTTAGAATCATGCACTTGAAGGTAATTACAACCAAGATAATTTACATCTGCTATTGTAAACCAATATCTATTATTTCACTAAAAATTATTCTGAAACAAAAGTACAAAATGTGTAATTGAATCTTGAGTCAGTGGATACACTAAAACTTCACTTAATTGAAATTAATCAAACTTGTTTCTAAAGCACTGCTTGCTTTTGTCTTCAGCTTTTTTCCGACTGAGCATGACAGGAATTTAGGTCCATAGATGTAGGTGGTGTGGAAGTGGTGTCATCTGGTGTGTCCATAGTGAAGCTGCTTAGATGATTGAGTGGTGGGATTTCAAAGTTCATTATCATTTTCATGCATTTGATTATGTATATGTTTTCCCAAACTTTTAGTTCTGTTGGATTGGTGGTGCATTTCAGGAGTTGTGCCACGACATCAACCCCAAAGTCAGACTCCTGAAATGCACCAATCCACAGAATTAAAAGTTTGGGAAAACATACACATAATCAGGTGTATGAAAATGATAATGAACTTTAAAATCCTGCCACTAAACAATCTAAGCAGATTCATCATGGACGCACCACATGACACCACTTCCACACCACCAACACCTATGACCCCAAATTCTGTATTCTCAGTTGGAAAAAAGCTGAAGATGAAAGCAAACAGTGTTTTCGAAACATGTTTGATTAATTTCAAGTAAGTGAAGTTTTAGTGTATCCACCGACTCAAGATTCAATTAAATTATCGTTTCGCTTCACTGTCTCTAACTACAGAATAACACTTCAATTACAAAATGTTTGTTTATATTTATTCTCTATTTTAACTACAGTACACTTTTCTGGCCATATATGAATAGCCTAAAGCACTGTTATCAAGCAGCTCTGTTATACAACATGGAAATCTTAACTTTGAAGTTTATGATATCAAAGCAATGCTACTCACATTTTATGTTGTTCTCTATTTTCTCTTTTTCACTTTGCAGTTTCTTGATTTCAGCCTCTAACTGTGACTTAATAGTTTCTTCTTTCGCAGCAACCTCTGCTCTTAGAGCTTCTAAGAGTGCTTTGTTCTTAGCATCTTGTTGCTCCTGGAAAATATATGGTGTATTTAGCCCTTTATCAATGGAATCTGGCATCACATGCAAGTTAGAAGACAAATACCAATGTATGCTAATATAGTAAATGCATTTTTAAAAGTTTAAAGTGTGACATTACAATGGTATGTTCATTTTTTACATTACAATTGTAGACAGTTAACTTTATGTGTTACTGCCCTTGAGCTCAAGATGTGAAACAACTTCTCCTTGCTTTACTCCTTGTGTCCATACTCTTACTTCAAATAGTTACTGGCTGCCATTTATAAATTTCCTAAGCAATCATGCAGTCTGGGCATATCTATGGCTACAATCATGGGCTTGGAGAAGCTTCCAGAAAGTTTGGATTGCATGTCCATACGACACTGCCAGTTGCTAAGTAGTAATTCTGATGAATTGAGATTGGATCAAAAGTTTGTTTAAATGCCTAAATTCATATCACAAATGTGGTCAGAATTCCCAAATATGCATGCTCCAACAAGCAGACAACCACTGAATGTACTACTAAATGCCTATGCCATTTATGAAAATTGGTGCTAATCACTGACAAAATGGTGTGCTCATTTGAAATTCTGACAATATGTAATGCAAACTGTTCTTTCAGACTAAAAGAAATGCAAATTCACATCATTTTATGAAAACAAAGAAAATTCGCTATTCTTGTAAAAACTTCGTATCTGCAAAATTTGCATTATTGCAAATACAAAAAATAAAGATCTCTAGTCATAAGACAGCCACATCCCAAGTTACAAACTTTCTGGAAGTTCTCCATACCAATGGTTTTAGCTAAGTCCTAAGGGTTATTATCTACCCTCTAACAAAAACAAATTAAGTGAAAGTAAACAAGGAGTAGGAAAACTCATTTACACCCCTCACCAAAGTACTCCTTGTGTGCTTTCGTTTGAAACCCTTTACTTATATACTACTATTTATAATTATTATAAGACAAACAAGTCTACAGAAGCTTATAAACTGATCACGTGGCAGAATCCGATTGTTACAAGATGACGGTTCCACAGGTAAGAGACTTTGTTACATGTAATTCAAGTTTTAGTTATGCCAAGGACAACATAAAATGCTTTCTCAATCTTCAAATTAAACAGAGAAATATTGCAGCCAATATAAGTTTTCTAAAAAAGTGCATCCAATATAAAGTTATCCTTAACTTCGTGATGAAGACAGTAAATAAACACAACAGCTGTCAAAAAAGTAATTGAAGCAGAAAAAAAGACCTGCATTACAAAAAAACTTTAGAAAATCGACTTGGAAATTTATGAACTACATTTAAAACTTGTGAATCAACTAAACATCGTGGCATGGGAAAATTGGCAAGATAATGCTAATCGACATTTAAAATTCTACATGAAAACAAAAAATTAGATACTTAGGAACAAGCTTAACAAACTGAGACACCAACAATCAAAAATTGCATAAGGAAAAACGAAACAGCATGATTCACTGGAAAACAATGTAATCAATTTTTCAAATACTACCTTCAGTAAACAATATCTTAACCTCCTCAACAAAGGTTTATGACGGGCATAAGTTACTCACAAAATTCCAACGGTTACATTGCAGACATTGAAATTGTGATGTAACAACTTAATGCAACACAGAAAATCACTGCAAAGTTCTGGAAACCATTTAAAATGAGCATCAAAATTTCAAATTCAAAAATACTATAAAGAAGTTAAAATTGAAATCAGTAGTTTATACAAAAGCAGATAAAGCCATACTAGATAAAGATGATTATGTCAACAGAATAGAGGATTTGTTGAAAGGACCAAGTTATACAACCTTCTCAACCAACACATCATTACATTCAATAAGCAATAAAAGGAGCCAAAACTCTCTCAGAACCTCAAAAATGCAAAATCATCATGCACAATCCCACGTTATCTAGACTTTATGCTCTTCCTAAGATCCATAAAACAGATAACAGCAGGAGACCAATAGTAAACAATATCAATACTCTACTTGTAATCTAGCAAAATAGCTGAATGAGAAACTTAACTCCCTCTCAAAGTTTAATAACCTAAGCATAAAAAACGCTTATGACTTAGTAAAGAATATTAAAGACATCTCACTTACACCAGGATACACATTAGTTGCATTCAATGTAGTAGCACTTTTTCCCAGCATACCATTAGAAAAACTAATCAGAAAAACAACAGGTTCTAACACTAATGAAATAGAAGATTTAATCAATTGAAGTGTTATTCAGAAGTTAAGACAGTCGAGTGAAACAATAATTTAATTGAATCTTGAGTTGGTGGATACACTAAAACTTCACTTTCTTGAAATTAACCGAACAAGTTTTGAAAGCAAGTGGTGCTTTCGAAACATGTTCGATTAATTTCAAGTAAATGAAGTTTCAGTGTATCCACCGACTCAATTTTAAATTAAATTTAATCAAGTTAACCAGCATATGCATCGAGCAGAGTGAGTTTACATTTAATGGGAAAACTTACAAGCAAATTTCAGGCCTCGTAATGGGAGACCCTCTTTCTCCATTATTCACAGATTTATACATGGGATTTTTTGAAACACACATCACCACAGCACTCCCTTGGATTTTTAAAACTTAGCACAATTTTGTGGATGATATTTTGCAATAGTTCCAGAGATACACATGCAGGATGCACTCAAAGTATTAAATTTACAAGAAAAATTGATTAAATTCACAATGGAAACCGAAAAAGATGGCTACCTCCCATTCCTAGATCTGAAGATTATAAGAGAAATAATAGTTGTCCCAGGAAGTCATAAGTATGCAGGGTTTAAAGTCTAGCATACAGGTTGGTTAACATTCCTATGAATCACACAGAATACAAAACAGAATTGGACCACATAGTGAATACAGCAGTCGCCAATGGATTCAACACCTCCACTATAACAAAGAAAATAAATAAATTCAAAAGACAGAAGAAAATTACTGAAGTCTCCACACTTAAACCAATTGAAACACAATACCGTTTTTGTAAATTTACACACTATCTACATTTCTGCCACAAATTTGAAAACATTTTCAGAGAATTCAATATAAAACTTGCTCCCCAGAACAAACACTGTATTAAGAATCTCCTAGGTTCAACTTTGAAGGATCAAATCCCCAGGAAAAACGTCAGGAATATATGTCATAGAATGCCTAGATTATAACATGAAATATGTTGGGAAAACTAAAAAAAAAAAAAAAAAAAAAAAAAAAATAGTGAAACGCACAAAAAAGGGCACTTTAGAAACATTTGCCAAAAGCAAACTGAAAAATCATCATTTTTGGGAGAAAAACCATGAAATCATAAACCCAGAGGTCAAACTATTAAAAGACATCTTTATACCTATGGAAGTGACTGCATTAGAGAAACTCTATATTTTGAAGAATGAGGATACCGCCATGAATTTTGACAACCCAGCAGAAGACAACCTTAGCAAGTATATCAAACACTTACCAGATGCCACCACAGAAACAGGACACACCAACCAGTAGGTCAACAGCTGACAATGAGAGCAATGAACTCTCAAAATGTGTCTAAAGTACTTTACTGAAGGGTATAAATGAGTTTTTTTTTATTCATTTACTTTCATTTGAAATCCTTCACTGTCATCCGCTTCTATACTATTACTTATAAAATTATTAAGTACTAAATATATAATCTAATGATACTCTTAGAAGCCAGAATATGATGGATAAAATCTTAATGTCAAATATTTTGCTTGATGTGAAATGGTTTATGAAATGGGCAGAGAAGAGAGCTGATCATTTTATAAGAAGCAGAGTTTGTGTAGATTCATGCTAATGTGGAATGTTTGGTTGCTGGTTTGGTAAGGGAGTTATGAAAGGAAAAGATGTTGCTTTCTTGGCTGGCTCCAGCAAGGTAGGTAACTTGTAGGAAAGGAGAGGCTCTTCTCTCAGGAGGTGTGGAGAGCAGATAAATGAATACTTCTAGTTTACTCCTTCACTGTCCCTTTTTATGTTGCTCCACACTAAAAAAAATTGTCCCTCACTTCCTTCACACAAGATTTAAATTCACCAAGTCCCACAATCAAATGAAAATCATTGAAGTTATCTCTATTTCTTATGCTTTAAACTGTTTCAACTTTGTTCCCTATATCCTAACCACTTCCCATGTACTCAACTTAATTGTTGGTGAATTTTGCCCCACTTACGCTTCCTCACTTGACCTGCCGACTTCTGTTGTGCAGAAACTTTAAGACATGAAATTATGACCCATCATGACAATGCTAAAACACAAAGTACCAATGTTACCATTGTTCGAAACTGAGCTCCTGCCCTAAATAAAGTTGTATTTCATGCCCATTTTCTAGCTTCCTTGAATTTCTTTTCTAGTCACATGGTTTTTGATTGATTTTAATGGCACCCAGAATTAATTCTAATGCATGTTTACTAGTTTTCCTATTTTAGAAAGTCTATGCTTCTTGCATCTGCAATTATCACATTCTTACTTGGTTGCATTTTCTGTGCGCTTGGCTGATTTTTAGATGTCTGGATTTTCCCTGTATTGTTTGATGCTTCTGGACCTACACTTTCTCCTTGCTTGTAATCCTGCCATCCTCACATGAATATAGCCTCAAATTTAATACATTTTCTTTCCTTATTCACAGTATTTTTGCATATAGGATTTAATATTCATTCTCTTTTACCAGCAAGTTCTGTTTTTATTGGTATTGCTTAGTGTGCTTTGTTTCTTTCTCTTCCTATTTTTATTTTGGGTTTTGTTACCCTTTTATTCTCTTTATTATGTTTAATATGTTTGTTTTATATTTAATCGAATTTTACAACCTCAATATACAATCATACAATCTATGCATCCTAAATATCTAATTACTACGGATTTTACCAGATCTTTTAGTCTTTGCTCTTCTTTCTCTTGCAATTTCTTGTTTAATAAGTTCTCTTCTCTTTCCTTCTCCTCCAGCTTTCTTTGCATTTCTTTTAATTTCTTCTCCAACATTTTGTTTTCCTGTAAAATAAAAAATAAGCAAATAATATAATGTGTTTTAATTGACATATCCAAACATTACCATCCTATACATGTAAGATTTGTTGGGTGATGGCACTACAGGCAAGTATGGGCAGGGAAGGGAGAGGAATGCTGCTTAGGTTTTCATTTTCACAGTACTGCCAACCAAAGTGAGTGAAACAAATGATTGTAAAATGAAGTTAGTCAGGATAAGTTTATTTTACTTCATAAATACAAGTTTATCTTTTAGTATGCAAGCAACAAGCAAACAAACAATAAATAAATTGAAATGAAAATAATTAGAAGCAACTGTAAAAAAGTGTGATTCTGTACTGCTTCATTTGCAAAAAACAATTACATCATCCTACTATTCAACCTAAATATATGCTGTTTTATTTATGTTAATGTTTTGACAAAATATATTCATAATTGTGTCTTATTTCACCGGTTTAAAGAAGCAACCTTATTTCAGTTATATACATATTTTAAACCTACCTTTGCGAGCTTTTCTTTGCAAAGTCTAATTTCTTCAGCATGCTTTGCTTCTAACTGTTCTATTTCCTTTGCTTTATCATATTTCTGCATGTTATCTGTTTTATCTCCCTTTACCTTTTCTTTCTGTTCTTCTGCTGTCTGATGTGTTTTAGGTCTGAAAAACTTTATCAGAAGATTTAATTATAAGTAGAATGTTATAGAAAAATATTCTACCTATTTCCTATTGGATGAGTTAACTGATTTTGATGCATGCATAAAGTACAGTAATTTCCCACCTAACTGAACCCCAGCTTAACTAAATGGCAGAGGAGGGAAAAAAGAAAATAAAAGTAAGAGAGAGTGAACAAAAAAATATGAGATGCTCAAATTTGCACTGGCAACATTGCTGTGACAATTGGCAATGTTCATTTACCCTAATTTTAAATTCCAATACAGGTAGTACTTGATATTCTATGTCATTATGCTCACCTCCTATCCCATATTCCAAGAAATACTGTAATGCATTCAATGCAGAGGCCCCACTGTTATTTTACTGTTGGTGCTGGTCAGTGTGGTTTATTTGTGTTTAAGATGTCAGCAAAAACAAAGCGTATTGTAATAAACGTTGAACAGAATCTCAAAGCTGACAGCAAAAGAGTGACAGCAAACAAGTGTTCAGAGCATTAGAGGTAAGAAAGACTACAAATTTGTATTCAAATCTTAATGGGAAACATTGTATTATGACACTATCAATAACGAAAATCTATTTTTTAGGTTGCTTTGCGTTTTGTGGTACAAAGCAATGAATCGACACCGATAGATATAATGCTTATAAAATAGTGGTGTGATATGCTGCTCGCAAGCGTTGCAAAAAGGAAGTTCAGAAAAAAACTTACTGATGTTATGAAATAATCTTTGTAAATACTAAAATGCATATTTTAATACTGTATAGAGTAGTAGTTTTTTTATTAAAGATTATTATTTGCATTTGGAGTACAATTATTTTCTTCCTTTCGTTGCTCAAAATCGTTACCATTGATTATCCAAAAAAATGTGTTATCTGAAATGGCTCTGTCCACTTTACCTCAGTTAAGTGGGGTTCTACTGCACTTCGAGTCCCGGTTGTGGCACTGAGTTTCTTTAAAGTCTGATTCAACTTACCAACTTACATCCTACACACAGCTAGAGTGAATAAACACCAGTTATAAAATAAACCTTATATGGGTTTTCTTTATTGATGAAGCAACCTACTACTACCAGTCTATGAATAAGGTTAAATACTTTTAAGTTATGGATGTCAGCCATAACCTGGATGTCATTCTTCTCCACAACATATTATTGTGCTAGCATGCCAAAAGCTGGAGAGCCACTGTACAGTACTGAATCTCCTCCAGTAAGTCCTGACTTATCCCCCTGTGACTACCAACTGTTTGGACTGCTTAAAGAGGCACTGGGAGGAAAATAATTCAAGGGTGATGATGGGGTAACATACTTAGTACATAACTGGCTGCAAACATATTCCTCTCATTTCAAGGAAAGCATTAAAAATTACAAATTCATTGGCAAAAATGTTTTTCAAAATCATGAAATTACGTAGAAAAGTGATATAGTTGTGCTCTTTTTACGGCTGGTTCACAATAACCAGAGAACAAAACCCAGAATGGAAGCAAGAACAGGAAGCACAACAGCATATAACATTACGATTCACAATAGCCCAAGAAAGGGAATGCATATTGTTGACCATAATGATAGCGAGACAATTTTATACACTGGGATGCCATTTGTTTGTAAGTGACCCATTATATCTTTCACTACTTGCAATTCAGCCAACATAATGCAGGTTAGCCAAAGCCAAAATTCAATACACTTAACATTTTCTAAATGCAGATCCGTTACCATTTTCGATTCCTCTAGCTGTACTCTTGTCACTTGCATTCCTATATTAATATTGTACATTACAGTTATTTATTTTTTGTCAATTTCTACTGGTTTTTTCTATTCTTTGTAGCTTTTACTATTGTTTTTGAGGCAACAGCCAGTTTTGAGTTGCACAGAATTAAACTGCAGATGACAATTTTGCTAGAAGAACCAACACTCAATGGACCTGAGAGTGTACGTTCTGTGGTCAGGATGCCATTTGGTACAATTTCTTCCCGTTTCATTTTTCCAGCTTGTGACTAGAGAGAACTCTAGCTGCTGTTTCATGTCACAGCCACCTTGAATAATTTCTGTCGTGAAGAGTCTTAACATGCACAATATGGAACTAATATGCCATGTCTGAGAATGCCATTTCCATAAACCATAAAAGCTTCCCATTAAATGTGAAGGCTTACATTATAATACATGTTCTGAACTTTGTCATTCTCATTTTGGTTACCGCTCTTGGTTATTAAGAACCAGCCTTTGCTGCTTAAACAAATTATGTTTAAAAATCTCATTTAATATATGATTTACCTTCATATAAAAGAAATGGCTGCCACATCCACAAGCCACAAATTTCTTTAATTATATTACCGTTATGTATTCAACACTTACTTTTTTAATTCCTTCTTTACAAAGCTTCATTTCTTCAGCATGCTTTGCTTCCAGCTGTTCTATTTCTTTTGCTTTATCACTTTGCTGCATATTATCTGCTGTATCTGCTTTTAACTTTCCCCAAACTTCCGCTGTTTCAGTCTGATTTTTGTTGTTATGATCAGTCACAGAATTCCTACTCTGCAGTAATTTCTTCATCCCCTTACGCATTTCTTGTCTTTGTTGCTCCAAATGTCTGCATAAAAAAAAAAGAAATGATTACTTCATATTTTAACTTGTGAAGAGTTAAATGATTCATCAAAGTAAACTGAAGATGGAAGGGGAACACAAAGATTGTTCCCGGACATAAGTAAACTGTTTGCAATAATGTGTACACATGTGGCATATAACATCCCTATTTTTATCTGTAAATCAATGTAATTGCTACCAGCTACTTCCCATACACCCATAACAGCTTGGAATGAAAAGAAACAAGTAATTTTAATGTTATGTTGTAGAGCTGGAATGAGAAAATTCTTGTGCAATGATCTTTTACAATTTTAAAAGCAACTTAAATCAGAAAAAGTGTTCAAGAGATTTATGCAGAGATTATGAAACCTTGTTCCTGCATGTGCATAATTCAATTGGTCCTTGTATACAACAGCAACCAAACATCATTGAAAGGCAGAGAGAGAAATGGAGGACTTGGGAGAGGACAGACAACAGCACACAGTGTCTGTGAAGATTTTACAAGATCAAGTGATTTAAAAAAGACATCTATTAATAAGGGAAAAGGAAGCATCTTACAAAAATGCTATGCTGTTATTTAAGGGTCAGAAGGTTCCATCAGTAGAACCCTATTCCAGAAATCTGATGCAATACATTTACATGACTTTCTATACCCTCTAATGTTTATTAGTAAGTATACAAACTATTCTTACTAAAGCTTATTTCTATATCCACTATGTTTTAATCCAAATAAACCTTTGCAGAAACAGTTACATTACACATTTCGTTATGGATAAAAACGGAACAGCGGTAGTCAAATATTTAAGAACTGGACGTCATATGCTAGCCTTAAATTTCCATACTGTTTCCATGCCATCACGAGAAACAGCTGAATGTTGAAGGACTTTCAAGAAATGAACAATTTGAACCATTAATAATGGATATCTCAGAAATAGCTTATGCCACAAAAAAAATTATTTGTATTTGTTTTAAAGAGATCTACATTTTTTGTATAGCATGTTTTCCTCTGTTGCTTAACATTTACCACTTATACAAGATTATATAAACTTATATACATTCTCTTATACAAATATATTTGATATATGGTGTTTTAATCAAAATCATTAGTGTCATTTTTTTAGAAAATCAATATTTTCAATAAATATTCCACGTAAAGGTTAGTTGGGGTGGGGGGATTTTCTTGAAAAACTTTGTTTTGCATCTTTGAAATATACTGAACCTAAATACAAGCTTGGTATTTATCCGGCTTTTCGTTTTTGAGTTATGCTGATCAAAGACATGCACATGGACATGTTTCCAAAAATGCTTTATTTGGATTCAGGGGTCCTCAAAACATTCATTTCTGGTGAAATCTCGGTATCAAATTTTTGGGTGGAATGCAATATTTCTACTACTTACTATATGCAGTAGACAAAATAAAAGGTTCTCAGAAATTATATTCAAGATATTTGTTTGGCACTTCAAATACTCTTTACGATGCAGCTTCAGTGCGACATTCTCTACAGCATACTTATTGATTTTCTCAAAAATGGCTCATCAAATGTTTCAGATATTAGAATGGCAAATAAAATGCATATCTTGAATTTTGTAGGACAGCCTACAGAGCATCTTGGTTAGTGAATTTCCTATAACTTGAAAATTATAAGGGACTGCAAAAAATTACTATATAAAAACTGTACATTAAAAATGTTCAAAATATTTTTTTTCCCCCTAAGGTTTTAGAAATATTTTGCATCATATGTTTACATGTTCCCATATGTAAATATATCTGAATGGGATTCCTTTAAAGGTATGCAATTTTTCTTCCCCTCCCCCCCCCCAGTTAATCTCATTAAAATAAAAAACATTTAATGTGATACATTCACATGACTTTCTCATTCATTACAATTTCACAGGTACAGGGAGAGCCAAAAAACTACAATGATGCTGAAACTGGCCAACATCGTTGTCCATATATTTTTGGCACCTCTTTAGGAAACTATCCATCACTTGTCCATTTTTTTGAGTCAACAGTTGAAGCCCATACATATGCGAATACAATTTTGCCCCCCTTTTTTAGAGAATTAACAGCCAGGGAGCGTGATTTTGCCTTTTTTCAACAAGACTCTGCAAAGCTTATGCAGCCAATATTTCAATGAGAACAATTGAAAATGTGTTTGAGGACAAAGTTATTAGTACAGATTTGTGGCCCTCTCGGTCCCCCGACCTAACCCCCAGCAATTTCTATCACTGGGGTAACTTAAAACAAAGTATACATGACAAACCCACACACCCTGGAAGAATTAGAACAAAATATCCAAGGAAATTGCCAGAATTTCTCAACATGAACTACGGCAAGTGATGGATAGTTTCCCAAAGAGGTGCCAAAAATCTATGACAATGACGGTGGTCAGTTTCAGCATTTCCTTTCATAAAGTTGATAAGTAAAGCCTTTAAAAGTAGTTTTAAAAACGTTGTATGGTTTCATCTGTGCCTTTCTGCGATAGCGGCAGATGGCAGCGAGCACCAAGGACAACACTGCACACCCAGTTCGTAGCTTTTTGGTTCACCCTGTACTATTCATATGAAATGCAATTCCTCAATTTCTTTGTGTTTGTTGCAATGATGAAATTTTAAGCTAGAAATGCTTTCAACTTTAGTAGAATTGATAATTTCTACATGCTTATACATAGAGCACTGACCTGTTACAACTCATGTTTGCTTATCTTGAGATCATGGAAGTAAAAAAAAAATAAACAGTGGCCAATTATCAAAATATTTCTGTCAAATGTACTTGGGAACAGTTGACGTTAGGTAAAAGGTTATTTTGGGGAAGGCGTGTATTTTAATGAGTTGTAAATGTTACTGAAATATGTTTTTGCCTATCTCGTATGGTTTCCTAGTATAATACAGTTTTGTAATACTCACTAAATGCAAGGAGAAGTTGAATTTTCTTCAGAGAAAATTCAAGATATAGTTTATTTGTCATGTTGATGTCACAAACATTTGGCATTTTAATAAAAAATCATTAGAGCCATTTTTAAGAAAATAAAAAATAACCAAGATTCTTCCAAGTAAAGGGTAGTTTGGGATAGATAGAATTTCGTGAAAATCTTTGTGTCATATCCTTGGAAGATGCAAAACTTAAATATAAATTTGTTGGATTTCAGTAATGCTGTTATCACACACACAAAGAGATCTTTTTCAAAATGCTCTGGAGACTTCAAAATTTGTATTTCCAGTGAAAACTCGCTTTTGATTTTTTGGATGGAATGCAGTACCTACTTCCTCTTCCTATCATAGGTAGGCTATAAGGAAAGTAAAAACCAGCTGACTGTCTTGCATAAGTAGAAACATGGAGGAATAAATATAACAAAGTCAAGTAGCTTCCCTTGAAATAATTTCTAGCCAAGCATTTTGAGCGTTAAGGCAGTATTTGAAGCATACTATTGATATGAAACAATGGAATTTCTTACCTGTAGAGGAAGTAAAAACTGGAATATTAACCTTGCAATAATTGCCAAGTTTTGCTGAAATTTTCCAGTTAAGTGGTCAAAAAGCATGTAACATGGTTCATTTTATGTAATATAAAATACCGGTAGTAAAAGTATTTTAAATAATTTTAATGTGCATTGCAGTAATATGCAGAGGAATGTTTAATTATATCTGTGCATCAAGTTTTAATTGTTGCCAAAATTAACAAATGAAGCTAAACAAAAGTTTGGGATATAACTGCATATTATTAAAGCTTTTGAAATTCAATTTTAACTTCTTACAATGATTTTCATCAATTTTCATATGAATATTAGCTTAAAAATACTTTCTCTCTCACTTTTACCCAGTCTTGGGTCTGGCAGCTCTGTTATACAGTGTTGTTGGTAGTTTAAAACTTGATTTGCAGGAAAAGCTTTTCGACAGTGCTTTATATTCAGAAAGCTTCAATAACTCATAGCTCGTGGTATTGTTTGCTATACATGGAATACATATTGACTAGTAAATGCAGTAATAGAAACCGTATGAACTTTAAAAACGAACTATTCATCAGCACAATACAAGTACCTACAGAGGGTTGCCCCACTTAAGCTTGGACAACTTTGAGTCGCCCCCCCACTCCTGTCATTGGTCTAACTGCTTATATTTATTATTGCATCAGCTCACTGCAGTGCCAACTGTCTGCTGGGCCAGTCTGAGGCAAAATTTACTTGTAATTGCTTCAACAATCGCTGACTTGTGGAGGGGTACATTGTTGGGCTTTCCGATGCCGGTTACAGCCTTTCAATGATAGTGGAAAGGTGCAAACAAAATGCTCTTGCCATAAATAAGTCCTATGAGGGGCTTATAGCACTGCTGCATAAAAATGGATTCCCACTTGAGGCTGTGTGCAAAAAAACTAGCAAGAAAAAAGCCACAACCAACATGACCTAAAGCAGTAGTAGCCAAAGTGAGTGCAACAGTGACTCAAGAAAACCCACCAACCCAAGACGCATTTCCAGCCGCATTGGAATATCCAAAGGGACCATCTATCGGATAATACACAACAATTTGGGTCTAGAATGGCACCATAAAGCACATGGACATGCCTTGAAAGAGCAGCACATCATAGAACGCTTCACCAACTCAAAAAAAACTCTATGAACACACCTGGCAGATGATAAGTGGCAATAGGTGGTTTCTTTAGATGAAGCATAGGTTTATCTAGATGACACAAAAAAACCCAAGCCATTTATTACCATCAATTGGGCCAAAATGGACGCTCCAACTTTTTTCGGGAGAACAAGGAAAAGTTTTCCAAGGGATTCATGGTGGTTGCAGGTTATTGCTCTCGGGTGAAACTCTGCATTCACAGAGTTGTCAACAATGTAAAAATTAATGGAACCTACTATTAAAGAAATGTTATGGACCCAATTTTTGATGAAGACATTCCTCGGTTGTATGGTGAGAATGCCCCAAATGTTTGGATCCACATGGATAAAGCATCCGGTCATACTTCTCGGTCTTCCCGGCATTACTATCCCTGGAAAGCTATGGAAATGGATGTCAATGTGATACTATTTAAAAGGATCCCTGTGAAGTCGCCAGATGCACGCCAATGGATTTTTGCGGATTTGGCCTGCTGAAACAGTGCCTTGCTTCTCGGCATCCCATCACAACTGAAGGACTTTGGAAAGCCTGCCAGGAGGAGTCGGCTAACGTCCCCCTTCCTGCTCTTAGATGCAGTCTTCAATGAAAATTGCGCTACAGAGCCATAGTTAAAGCCCGTGGAAATCATGCTGAACACAATACATGGTGGCGAAAGGGAATCTTGCAATGAAAAAACATAAGCAAAAACGTCCAAGCTTAATTGGGGCAATCCTCCGTATTAAGAAGGTAATTAGAAACCTATGGTGAATCTCTGGGGTTTAATGACTTTCCTGGAAAAAGGGTCAGGGGGACACACTCACCATCAGCGCAATACAATATTACGACAAAGACAAGCAAGGAAATTGTCTTAGTTCATGCAACACTGTTTCCTCATCTCTTCTGAGATTGGACAGAAGAGGAATAAGGTAAGTAGTTGCATTTATTTCTGAGCAAGGTCACTTCTGGAAACATCTACATAAAGTAGGACTCTACAAAGATATGGAAAGTGCAAAGAGGATGGGGAAACTGACTCGCATATCCTGTTTGATTGCCCATTCCTGGCAAGAAAGAGATTTACCCTTTCTATAACCAGGGAAGACCTAGGAAAGGATGCTGATATGGGAACCAAATATTGTAACTTGTTCAAGAAATAGATTCTGGGAAATAATGAAAGCATCTCTTCTAATGAGGATACACAATAAATATTTTAGGCTGGCATGCAGGAGATTGATAAAAGTTCAACCAAACTTCCCGTTATCTAATCTTATCTATTTTTTCTATTCTAATGAAATAGAGAAGTGACAAACATAACAACAACAAAAAAGTATTCTGAAAACAATGTTAGAGAAAGTCCTTATGTACTGTATAGGTGTCAGAGTGATGGTCTCTGAATGATGGACGTAAAAGTTGGAGAGCACAGAAATGGGTTACATATTTAGTATGAGAGAATCTCTATTATAGCATATAAAGAATGATGTTATTAGAACAGTGATAGAAGCAGAGGATATGGTGATAAATACATAGAATTGAAGAACAAATATTGCAAAGGTATGAACATGCACAAAGGATGGAGGAGAAATAGCCCAGAAAATAACACTGGTCACCCCGCCCCCCCAAAAAAAACCCTGTCGGGGGACGTGTGGCATAAACCCTGTCTTTTAAGTAACCCCATAGAAAGAAGTCTAACTATGTCAAATCCAGAGATTTTGATGGCCACAGGTTCTTGGAAATTATCTGGTCGTCAAAGAAACTTGCAATTAGTGCCATGGATTCATTTGATGTATAGCATGTAGTGCTGCCCTGCTGAAAATATCCTTGACTCAGCTCTACATCGTCTAGTTGCTCAGCAAACTCCATGAAAATCTGTCGGTACTCTGCAGTGTTCCTATTGTTTTAAAACAAAAATGGTCCCATATTCTCTGTGCAGATATTGCGCACCAAACTCCAATTTTAACTGGGTGCATAGGTGCATAGCTGGATAAATGGAACCATGGTTCATCTGTAAACCATATGATGGACGGTATGGCAGGATTTTGCACAATGAACAGCTGAAACCAACGACAATAATTCAGTCGTTTATTCTTATCTGGTTCCTGTAAACTGATGGACAACCGTAATCCTATACAGCTTTAGGCTTGCACTTTTCACAGTTCTCTGACACATTGAGTAGCTGTGCCCTGTTTCCTGCAATAAACGTCTTAATGATTTTTTGGGCGACTGATCCATCGTCATGCTCTTATGTCAACAACCATGGGAAGCCTAGAAGAACAAGTTTTGCCGTTTTCACTCACCAGAGATCAGTTGTTTCCAATTTGTTTACCAGTCCCAGTATTGTGTTTCTTTGGGGAGGTTTCTGAACACCAAATTCTCTCTGGTATGCCCTTGAATAGCTGTAATTGAATTCGTAATTCAGTATTGCTTTACAAGGAAGAATTGTTCATTTAACGTGAACTCCATTTTCATGTTGACTAGAACAAAATCTAGAACAGTTGCCGACAATAAAACTAACAATTACGAATAAAACATGACACATCTAGTGACAGGCAATTGAAACTCCAGAACATTCTGCTTAATTTGGCACTAAAATTGGGCCATTGAGAGAATTTTGAACAGAATAATTAAAGAAAGAAATGTGTCAGTTCTTCATAAATCACCCTGTATATTAGAATAATCGATAAGGAGATAAAGAAGTGTTCAGATGTGAACCTAACACATCAATACTGTTAATTGTGATTGTAAAATGCTATTTGATAGATTTCAAGGTTTTTGAATGCTAATTCCATCGACAATTTCATTTAAAATAAGTAAGGTATGCATGCATATTATAGCCAAAACTGTTTACTTGTAAAGTTAGCATTTTGCAAGAAATACTTTAACCAATATAAGTAAATATTTACTACAAATATTTGTTGTAATATTAACAAATAACAAAATGAATATAAAGAAATAAATAAACAAAAAGTATAAAGTTTAGCTCACCAAAGATAACTAAGCACTGGTCCAGACTGGGTTGTGCTGTGAGGAACCAAGAGTATGTCAGTAATTTAAAGTATCATCATCATCATCATCATCATCATCATCATCCACTGCTGCTTCTTCTTCTCCCTCTGGTGTGTGACCCATGTTTTCTTGATCAGTAAATATACTATTGAAGTATGCATGATGATTGTGGGAATGTAAGGAAGAAGTGAGCGAAGATCTGCAAGTTTTCTGATAAAATAAGGTTTAGTGTACTTATTCAGTAGACTGTCAAAAGATTGAAATGATGATCGTAGCTCTTCACATGTCCTTTTGCAGATTTACTTGATAAGATTCTCCCTGTAAGTAGGTTTAATGCCAAGTCCCATTTTGTAGTTGCTGGAGAAAACAAAAACTCTTCCCTCTGAAAATGTGGTGTCCAGAACTTGCCGCTTCGTTAATGTGATGTTGCAAAACTCCTACATCTTTAAACTGGTCTCTCTTTACCATAATGACATCAAAAGGGTTCTTCTTTCTGCAAATTCTTATTTGCTGACCATACTGAATCCTGTAAACACTTCTCTTCTTCTGAGATACAATTCTATATTCCCAAAATCACAATTCAAGGAAGATAAGAGTGACCAGGAATCATGAAGATGTGTTCAATTTTTGAGAAATGGTCTGCATGGATGTATCTGAGACAGGTCAAAGCCACATTCAAGCTTTTATTCTCCCATTGCAATTTTCACTGAAAATACATAATGTCTTCACATCTGGTGTTGTTTTACTTTCAATATAGTGCATGAAGTAACTAGAAATTTCAGCAGAGCCTTGTTTTCCAGTACTTTCATCCCAAAGATACATTGAAGCTGTGCTGTCCTTTATATTGTGGATATCAAAATTATAAGTCCATAACTTGCTTTTGTAAAATTGGATTCCAGAAGTTACTTTTGGTGTTGGAAGCACTTGTATGTCTATGGCAACAGCAGCAACAGTTGGATCATTGTTATCAGCCATTTGCTTTAACAGTGTTTGTGCCATCTTAGCTCTACGTTCATGCAAACTCATTTCTTGTTTTAATTCCTTTATTTGTTCGGAATCAAATGTCTTCTCTCATTGTCTCCAGTTGTCACTTTGTTTTGTCACAATAGTTGCAGGTTCAGACATAGGAGGAGAAAATCCAAGATTAAATTCAGAGTTAAAAATGTGGTGGTAAAATGATTCAGAAAATGATTCAAACAGAAGATCTTCAGCATGGTTTTCAACAATCCAATCACAATATGCTTCGTAAATTTTGGATATATTTAAATCAGAGGCTAACTATTTCCTGTGGACTTTTATCTCTGCTGTAGTGGCTGGCTAAGGCAGAGAAACAGTCAATGTGTGCCTTTACTTTTTCTCTATCTGAATCAGGTATTCTTCTTCTTGTCTTTTCCTGATGATCACGATGATCATCAATGGTTCCAGTTCCTCTAACTTTGTCACGAGCAGTAGGCAATCTCTTTTCACCCAAACCATGTATGTTCTGAAAAGCAACTGTGAACATTGTAACTCTTATTTCCATGAATCACTTTATAATCTACTATGTGCAATCTACGAGAAGTGTCTTTTACATGCAATCTTTTCACATTCACACTTGTCATTAGTTTATTTAAATAACTATTCTGTAGGTTGTAATCTTCTACTTCGTAAAATTATTTAAATATTTACTCAATTTTATCTCGACCCAGTTTCTCAAAACAACCACACCGACAAGCAGGCCCTACTTCTTTGGCCTTTACAACATTTTTTGTTTTCAAACTTACATATTCTTCACCTGTATTTCTCTTTTTCTTGGGCATGTTCATTTTCCATTGGTTTTTCTGCATGCAGCGTTTTCTAGGACGACTTATGTGATGAGAGTAGAGTCACTGTCTGTATCACTCATTGTGCTTAATAAAAGTAAATTATGTTAAATGCACTGAAGGCTTGTTCAATGGTATCGTTAATAAACAACACTAAATAAAACTTAATGCGAGAGCTGCAAGCCACCAAAATGCATGTTACAACTTTCTTTAAGAGCAACAGACTGAACTAAACAGATACCCCATACAGGAAGGAGTACATCCAGACAAAAACTATTCACAAAACCACGAAATCCTTTAAAATGGTTAAGGAATAACAATTTATGAGGGTTAAAGGCCTGAAAATAAACAGCACCCTCTGTTAAGTGATTTATTACTACGTTCTGTTAAAGAGCTGTCACGGCATAGTGGCTAGCTCATATGCCTTTGCTATTCTTGAGATTCAGCTGCAGTAGGCAAGGTCAAACACCATGCTGTATTCAAATGGAGAGTTCGTTCATATCCAAGGCGTATCGATCATTCACACTAACAGGCATGAAAGGTACTCTGCATACTATATGTTGCAAGAAAAAACAAAAAAGCATACTTTGGCGCATATGCCTCTGCTATTCTAAGGGCCTCATATCTGCTGACCTTAAAGTTGTAGCACTGTTGACGGGGCTACAACAGGAGTATACAAAATTCAAATGTTTCATGTGTGAGTGGGACAGTCGTGCGAGAGACAAACACTATAATGCGAAAAAATGACCACTCCGAGAAGATAACATTCTAGGTAAATAAAATGTGGCACATGAAGTGTTAGTCAATAGGGCAAAAATTATATTGTCTTCTCTTCAGATTAAGATTGGCTGAATAAAGCAATTTGTGAAGGTAATGGATAAAGGAGGTTTAGGATTCACTTACCTGAAGGAAGTTTCCATGAATTAGCAAGGCCAAAATATCAAAAGGCATTTTTGTTGGACCTTGAATAAAGCAACTACTTCTGGATGACATGTTCAAAGATAAATTGAATTTAATCAAAAGCCTGCAATGCGTTTGAAAATGCATGTGCAACTTTCTGGGAAACAAGAAATTTAAAAACTATGAAAAAGTTGTAGAATGTCTACTTGCCTCATTTTGGAACATGGGCTGTAATATGTCCCTGAAGCTGCATTTTTTTAAGTTCTCATTTGGACTTTTCCTCCCTCAAATATGGGAGATGTTTGTGATGAGCGCAGTGAAAATATTTCACCAAGATATAGCTGAAATGGAAAGGGGATACAGCGGGAAATGGAACGAAAACATGTTAACTGACTACTGTTGGACTCTTGTGCAAGAGACACCTGAAGAATTATATAAAAGAAAAAGGACAACAAAATACATTTTCCATTCAAGTGGAAATTTTCTTCAGTTGTAATAATGTTGTTAAGATAGTGATAAATTACAATTAAGGTTTAAAATGAAAACAGATGAAAGTGCAATGAATATTGCTTATTATTGTTTCCAGTATTTCCAGTATTAACCATTTCACTTAATCTATTTGTAAAGATGTTGACAGATTTTGCATGACATCAGTAGTAATTTCTTTCTGCATGCAAGTAACGTGATTTTATTTTTTAGCGATAAAAGTGAAATCAGCTCTATTTATGCATATTTGGAATTCACATTTGTTTACAGTTACATATGACGTTATTGTTCATCATTACTTACCCAATCTGAGATAAAAACAAAGTATCAGACCAACATTTTAAATGTGCAGGCAAAATCTTAATTTTTTTATATAAATTTATGACTATTAAAAACAGAAGCATTACAAACAGAGAAGTTTTCTTCATGTTGAATTAGGAATGAGTCACACTATTTTTACACAGAACCTTCACTTACTAAGTTAATAAAACTGGAATGTTTTTGAGGGCATTCGTCCTCATCATCAGCAGTTTGGTGACTAAAGCATGTTCCTGCCTGCTTCCTCTTCCTCCTCTCTTGGCTGGGTTGAATCCTGTTGCCATATACTGGTGGAGTGACAAAGTTCTAACAACCTATTCATTGGCGGGATTTCAAAATTTACGATATTTTCTTCATTCCTGACAATGAATATTTTCTCCCAAATAGTTCTAGCAGTGAGGAAACTGCTTTTAACAATTTTGGTTTGACCAATGTTGTGGTTCTCAGACCAAAGGTGGTATGATACAGCAGATTTGTCGGTTTGTTTCTGTTTTATATTTCTCTGGTATTCTTTCTATCTGATGCTCAATTTTCTCTTGGTTTTGCCTATGTAAGAAAAATTTGAACATCCGATTGAAAGAACACCAGAGAAATATAAAACAGAACAAACAGACAAATCTGCTGTATTACACCACTTTGGTCTGAGAACCACAACATTGGTCAAACCATAAAATTGTTAAAACCAGTTTCCTCACCACTATAACTGACTATTTGGAAGAAAATATTCATTGTCAGGAATGAAGAAAATATCATAAATTTTGAAATCTCGTCAACCAATGTATAGGTTGTTAGAACTTTGTCACTCCACCAGTAGACGGCAGCAGGATCTAGCCCAGTCAGGAGAGGAGGAAGAGGAAGCAAGTAGGAACATGCTTCAATCATCAAACTGCTGATGATGAGGACAAATGCCCTCGAAAACATTCCAGTTTTAATAACTTGTGAAGGGTTTGTGTAAAAACAGTGTGACTCATTCCTAATTCAAAATTTATGCTCTTTGAAAAATGGTACATGGTAGAGCAATTTGGTTTTCAAATTGAGATTCAGCATCGTGGAAACCATAAGAATGATCCCTTTTTTTTTCCCCAAGAGAATTTTGGTGCCGACCACTATAATTGATGTTCTGCGGAAGGAGAAGAGGAAAGAATAATTTACATTGGTGTGGGAGTGCAAAAACAGTTATGGCTAAATTTGGCTTAGAAGATGGACAATGAAATGATAGATCACAATGGTGGATATGAAGAAGCCAACACTGAAAAAAATTACAGCTGGATTAAAAAGAAGAATATACCACATAAAACAGAAAGACCTCAAAGAAAAGATTCTTGTTTGACACAAGCCTATAAAGATTTTAGGGCCTGTAATATTGGACAATAGTGTGACATAAATTATGTTGCATACTGGTATTGTATACAAGCTGGGAATGTAAAGACCCTTGTGAACAGCGCTACAAATACCAGGAAGCATATAAAAAAAACAAGGAATTGCAAACCTATGACATACACATCACTAGGTGGTATGATTGTGGTGGTGGCACATCATAGGAAAGCATTAAAATCACATTATTGCTATTATTTTACTGTTTATTTTGTTTTTTCTACAGGCTGTGTACTTAAGCATGGTATTTTGGTATGTATTGTGTATCATCCTCCGATGGGACAGAGACTACAGCAATGCTTGCCTTACTTTGGGAAATCATCCTCTGATGGGAGCAGAGACTACAGCAATGCTTACCTTACTTTGGGAAATCATCCTCTGATGGGAGCAGAGACTACAGCAATGCTTACCTTACTTTGGGAAATCATCCTCTGATGGGAGCAGAGACTACAGCAATGCTTACATTACTTTGGGAAATCATCCTCTGATGGGAGCAGAGACTACAGCAATGCTTACATTACTTTGGGAAATCATCCTCTGATGGGAGCAGAGACTACAGCAATGCTTACATTACTTTGGGAAATCATACTCTGATGGGAGCAGAGACAACAGCAATGCTTACCTTACTTTGGGAAATCATCCTCTGATGGGACAGAGACTACAGCAATGCTTACCTTACTATGGGAAATCATCCTCTGATGGGAGCAGAGACTACAGCAATGCTTACCTTACTTTGGGAAATCATCCTCTGATGGGAGCAGAGACTACAGCAATGCTTGCCTTACTTTGGGAAATCATCCCCTGATGGAAACAGAGACTACAGCAATGCTTGCCTTACTTTGGGAAATCATCCCCTGATGGAAACAGAGACTACAGCAATGCTTACCTTACTTTGGGAAATCATCCTCTGATGGAAACAGAGACTACAGCAATGCTTGCCTTACTTTGGGAAATCATCCTCTGATGGAAACAGAGACTACAGCATTGCTTACCTTACTTTGGGAAATCATCCCCTGATGGGAACAGAGACTACAGCATTGCTTACCTTACTTTGGGAAATCATCCTCTGATGGGAGCAGAGACTACAGCAATGCTTACCTTACTTTGGGAAATCATCCTCTGATGGGAACAGAGACTACAGCAATGCTTACCTTACTTTGGGAAATCATCCTCTGATGGAAACAGAGACTACAGCAATGCTTACCTTACTTTGGGAAATCATCCCCTGATGGAAACAGAGACTACAGCATTGCTTACCTTACTTTGGGAAATCATCCCCTGATGGAAACAGAGACTACAGCATTGCTTACCTTACTTTGGGAAATCATCCCCTGATGGAAACAGAGACTACAGCATTGCTTACCTTACTTTGGGAAATCATCCTCTGATGGAAACAGAGACTACACCAATGCTTGCCTTACTTTGGGAAATCATCCTCTGATGGGAACAGAGACTACAGCAATGCTTACCTTACTTTGGGAAATCATCCTCTGATGGGAACAGAGACTACAGCAATGCTTGCCTTACTTTGGGAAATCATCCTCTGATGGGAGCAGAGACTACAGCAATGCTTGCCTTACTCTGGGAAATCATCCTCTGATGGGAGCAGACTACAGCAATGCTTGCCTTACTTTGGGAAATCATCCCCTGATGGAAACAGAGACTACAGCAATGCTTGCCTTACTTTGGGAAATCATTCTCTGATGGGAGCAGAGACTACAGCAATGCTTACATTACTTTGGGAAATCATCCTCTGATGGGAGCAGAGACTACAGCAATGCTTGCCTTACTTTGGGAAATCATCCTCTGATGGGAGCAGAGACTACAGCAATGCTTGCCTTACTTTGGGAAATCATCCCCTGATGGGAGCAGAGACTACAGCAATGCTTGCCTTACTCTGGGAAATCATCCTCTGATGGGAGCAGAGACTACAGCATTGCTTACCTTACTTTGGGAAATCATCCTCTGATGGAAACAGAGACTACAGCAATGCTTGCCTTACTTTGGGAAATCATCCCCTGATGGAAACAGAGACTACAGCATTGCTTACCTTACTTTGGGAAATCATCCTCTATGGAAACAGAGACTACAGCAATGCTTACCTTACTTTGGGAAATCATCCTCTGATGGAAACAGAGACTACAGCAATGCTTGCCTTACTTTGGGAAATCATCCTCTGATGGAAACAGAGACTACAGCATTGCTTACCTTACTTTGGGAAATCATCCCCTGATGGAAACAGAGACTACAGCAATGCTTACCTTACTTTGGGAAATCATCCCCTGATGGAAACAGAGACTACAGCAATGCTTGCCTTACTTTGAGAAATCATTCTCTGATGGGAGCAGAGACTACAGCAATGCTTACCTTACTTTGGGAAATCATCCTCTGATGGGAACAGAGACTACTGCAATGCTTGCCTTACTTTGGGAAATCATCCTCTAATGGGAGCAGAGACTACAGCAATGCTTGCCTTACTTTGGGAAATCATCCTCTGATGGGAACAGAGACTACAGCAATGCTTGCCTTACTCTGGGAAATCATCCTCTAATGGGAGCAGAGACTACAGCATTGCTTACCTTACTTTGGGAAATCATCCTCTGATGGGAACAGAGACTACAGCAATGCTTGCCTTACTTTGGGAAATCATCCTCTAATGGGAGCAGAGACTACAGCAATGCTTGCATTACTTTGGGAAATCATTCTCTGATGGGAGCAGAGACTACAGCAATCCTTACCTTACTTTGGGAAATCATCCTCTGATGGGAACAGAGACTACAGCAATGCTTACCTTACTTTGGGAAATCATCCTCTGATGGGAACAGAGATTACAGCAATGCTTACCTTACTTTGGGAAATCATCCTCTGATGGGAACAGACTACAGCAATGCTTACATTACTTTGGGAAATCATCCTCCGATGGGAGCAGAGACTACAGCAATGCTAGCCTTACTTTGGGAAATCATCCTCTGATGGGAGCAGAGACTACAGCAATGCTTGCCTTACTTTGGGAAATCATCCTCTGATGGGAGCAGAGACTACAGCAATGCTTACATTACTTTGGGAAATCATCCTCTGAGGGAGCAGAGACTACAGCAATGCTTACCTTACTTTGGGAAATCATCCTCCGATGGGAGCAGAGACTACAGCAATGCTTACATTACTTTGGGAAATCATCCTCTGATGGGAGCAGAGACTACAGCAATGCTTACATTACTTTGGGAAATCATCCTCTGATGGGAACAGAGACTACAGCAATGCTTGCCTTACTTTGGGAAAACATCCTCTGATGGGAGCAGATACTACAGCAACGCTTACATTACTTTGGGAAATCATCCTCTGATGGGAGCAGAGACTACAGCAATGCTTGCCTTACTTTGGGAAATCATACTCTGATGGGAACAGAGATTACAGCAATGCTTACCTTACTTTGGGAAATCATCCTCCGATGGGAGCAGAGACTACAGCAATGCTTACCTTACTTTGGGAAATCATCCTCCGATGGGAGCAGAGACTACAGCAATGCTTGCCTTACTTTGGGACATCATCCTCTTGGGAACAGACTACAGCAATGCTTACATTACTTTGGGAAATCATCCTCTGATGGGAGCAGAGACTACAGCAATGCTTGCCTTACTTTGGGAAATCATCCTCTGATGGGAGCAGAGACTACAGCAATGCTTGCCTTACTTTGGGAAATCATCCCCTGATGGGAGCAGAGACTACAGCAATGCTTGCCTTACTCTGGGAAATCATCCTCTGATGGGAGCAGAGACTACAGCAATGCTTACATTACTTTGGGATATCATCCTCTGATGGGAGCAGAGACTACAGCAATGCTTACCATACTTTGGGAAATCATCCTCTGAGGGAGCAGAGACTACAGCAATGCTTACATTACTTTGGGAAATCATCCTCTGATGGGAGCAGAGACTACAGCAATGCTTACCATACTTTGGGAAATCATCCTCTGATGGGAGCAGAGACTACAGCAATGCTTGCCTTACTTTGGGAAATCATCCTCTGAGGGAGCAGAGACTACAGCAATGCTTGCCTTACTCTGGGAAATCATCCCCTGATGGGAACAGAGACTACAGCAATGCTTACCTTACTTTGGGAAATCATCCTCTGATGGGAACAGAGACTACAGCAATGCTTACCTTACTTTGGGAAATCATCCTCTGATGGGAACAGAGACTACAGCAATGCTTACCTTACTTTGGGAAATCATCCTCTGATGGGAACAGAGACTACAGCAATGCTTACCTTACTTTGGGAAATCATCCTCTGATGGGAACAGACTACAGCAATGCTTACATTACTTTGGGAAATCATCCTCTGATGGGAGCAGAGACTACAGCAGTGCTTACATTACTTTGGGAAATCATCCTCTGATGGGAGCAGAGACTACAGCAATGCTTACATTACTTTGGGAAATCATCCCCTGATGGGAACAGAGACTACAGCAATGCTTACCTTACTTTGGGAAATCATCCCCTGATGGGAACAGAGACTACAGCAATGCTTGCCTTACTTTGGGAAATCATCCCCTGATGGGAACAGAGACTACAGCAATGCTTACATTACTTTGGGAAATCATCCCCTGATGGGAACAGAGACTACAGCAATGCTTACATTACTTTGGGAAATCATCCCCTGATGGGAACAGAGACTACAGCAATGCTTGCCTTACTTTGGGAAATCATCCTCTGATGGGAACAGAGACTACAGCAATGCTTACATTACTTTGGGAAATCATCCTCTGATGGGAACAGAGACTACAGCAATGCTTACCTTACTTTGGGAAATCATCCTCTGATGGGAACAGAGACTACAGCAATGCTTACCTTACTTTGGGAAATCATCCTCTGATGGGAACAGAGACTACAGCAATGCTTGCCTTACTTTGGGAAATCATCCTCTGATGGGAGCAGAGACTACAGCAATGCTTACCTTACTTTGGGAAATCATCCTCTGATGGGAACAGAGACTACAGCAATGCTTGCCTTACTTTGGGAAATCATCCTCTGATGGGAACAGAGACTACAGCAATGCTTGCCTTACTTTGGGAAATCATCCTCTGATGGGAGCAGAGACTACAGCAATGCTTGCCTTACTTTGGGAAATCATCCTCTGATGGGAGCAGAGACCACAGCAATGCTTACCTTACTTTGGGAAATCATTCTCTGATGGGAGCAGAGACTACAGCAATGCTTACCTTACTTTGGGAAATCATCCTCTGATGGGAACAGAGACTACAGCAATGCTTGCCTTACTTGGGAAATCATCCTCTGATGGGAGCAGAGACTACAGCAATGCTTACCTTACTTTGGGAAATCATCCTCCGATGGGACAGAGACTACAGCAATGCTTGCCTTACTTTGGGAAATCATCCTCTGATGGGAGCAGAGACTACAGCAATGCTTGCCTTACTTTGGTAATGAGTGCATTCCACACATATGCACCTTTTCAGCAAACATGTTTTTCATGTGGAAAACAGGGATTAAATAATGGCAGTGACTATTTTTCCAAAACAATGGAATACAAAATTTTAAATGGAAAAACGAAAACCCTTTAGTACTATCTGTTCTCAGATGTCTAAAACCCTTTAAGTACTATCTGTTCTCAGATGTCTCTGTGTGAGACATCCATAATATAAAGCAACATTTAGAGAGGAATCATGTAAATATTTGCACATTACAAAATGAAGAAAACAGATTTCATTTAAAAATAAAATCTGATGTGTTGCACTCAAATGACTTTCTCTACTCTTGTACGAACTATTTTTACAAATGCTTATTCTCCATATGCTTCATGTTAATCGAGATATTGAGATGTTAATCTTATTACTAGTTTTCTTGTAGATGCAAGGGGAATTGGTAGGCTTTAAGCTATAGTCAAATATTTTAAGAGCTGGTTGCTATGTGGAGAATTCCATTCTCTTTGCATTACAGGTTAAAAAAAAAAAAAAAAAAAAAAATGAATAACGGATTTCCATTTGAGAATGTATAAGTATTGGAAAATTTAAGGGAATAACAAGCAGTATCTAGAAAATGGTTCACTCAACAAATAAAATGTATATGACATAAATTGTGTATTTTAACACGATCTACATTTTTGGTGTAATAAAATTTTGTCTATCTCTTATGGTTTACCAGTAATGCAAAAGTCGTTCACAACGAAGAATACTTTTGGAGACATTCCCAGAAAATTCGAGATATACATTTCATTTGTCATGAAAATATCTTAAACATACGATATTTTAATCAAAATTGTTACAGCCATTTTTGAGAAAATTAAAATTTTCGATGTAAAGGGTAATCTGGGGTGGGGGGATTTTCTTGAAAACATTTGTGTTGCATCTCTGGAAGATACTGAAACTAAATAGCAAGTTTGGTGTTTATCCGACTGTACGTTTCTGAGTTATGCTGTTCACAGACAGACACACACACACGGACATGTTTCCAAAAAGGTTTTTTTGGATTCAGGGGGTCTCAAAACATATATTTCCGCTGAAATCTCGGTATCAAATTTTTGGGTGAAATACAATACAATACAACACAACAACGAATTTCCATTTGAGAAAAAGTATAAGTATTGGAAAATTTAAGGGAATAACAAGCAATATCTCGAAAATGGTTCACTCAACAAAAAAAATATATATGACATAAATTGTGTATTTTAACGCGATCTACAGTTTTGGTGTAATAAAATTTTGTCTATCTCTTATGGTTTACCAGTAATGCAAAAGTCGTTCACAATGAAGAATACTTTTGGAGACATTCCCAGAAAATTCGAGATATACATTTCATTTGTCATGAAAATATCTTAAACATACGATATTTTAATCAAAATTGTTACAGCCATTTTTGAGAAAATTAAAATTTTCGATGTAAAGGGTAATCTGGGGTGGGGGGATTTTCTTGAAAACATTTGTGTTGCATCTCTGGAAGATACTGAAACTAAATAGCAAGTTTGGTGTTTATCCGACTGTACGTTTCTGAGTTATGCTGTTCACAGACAGACACACACACACGGACATGTTTCCAAAAAGGTTTTTTTGGATTCAGGAGGTCTCAAAACATATATTTCCGGTGAAATCTCGGTATCGAAGTTTTGGGTGGAATACAATACTTCCCCTACTTACTATACATAGTAGAGAAAGTAAAAATTCAAACACACAAATGAATCACATTTGTTTATAAATGGTACTCTAAGTAAGTCTTAGCGGAATTAATCATACTACATATAACTATAGTGTTTGCTTACATTCAAATTACAATATACTCTGTTGATTTCCGACGTGTTTTATTTAATCAGCATGTTGCAATTAATTTTATGTGATTTATTTATTCTTGCAAATTATTTTTAATGCAAAATATATCCTCTTAAAGAATAACACATTTTGCATGTAATTTCTGCAGTATTGCAAAATAAAATCACGGATAGAGGAATTCAGTGTGTTTACAAGTGATTCAGTTTATTATAAGACAATATATTTGTAAGAGTTGATTCGGCAAGACAGAATTCAAAGGAATGTTTTGAAGTGGTTGTTTAAAGAAGTATAGAAGTTGGCACACCAGAAAATTATAAACAATAAACCTGACCTCCATTGGTGGACTTTTTGGAACAGTTTACCTGATTAGACAAACAAAAGTGAATGAAGTGCTTATATTTTAGTAATAATCTGTGAAATGTCAAGAGAAAAAAATGTAAATTTTTAGTAGTGTTTATGTATATTCAGTTATTACAAGACAGCACTACAACTAAAATAAACATCTACAACTACTACATTTGTTGCTGCTGATTATAACATGCTTTTATCACAAAATAAACATGCTTTATGTATGTTTTAAACACTACTTTGGAATATTTTAATTCACCACAAAATGAGGGAAAGTCATGAAACAAATTTATATGTATTGATGCGTAATTTTGAACCTTTGTATTGTATTTAACAGACGGATGGCGACTTTACAGTTTTCTTACACTTTTTCCCATTATTTTAAATCATATTTTATTTTTTAATATTGCTTATGGACAAATTGATGAAACATACAGTATTCAATTGAAGACTTAAGCGTATAATGAAACACTTTTAAAAAGTCACATTTCCACAAAATAGGAGGGAGGGGAAAAAATGCATTTTTTTGTAGAAGTAACTGACCCAATATTTGATGTTTAGGAAACACAAAACAGGCAACCAGAAAGAAATAAATGACATGAAATTCTACATTTCAAATTTATAATTTTCTTATCTTAGTAATAGCTGCAATATTTTCTATTTGAAAACATATTGGTACTAAAAGCCATGACCTTTCATAATAAAGAGGTTATATTTTTTCAATAAATGTTTTAATTATGTAGATCTTGCTTTAATTTTATAATTGGCCACTCTGACTATGCTCTAATGAGGAACAGAGTGGGGTCTATTTCTCTCCTGGGAATCAAACATGCAACTTCAAAGACTTGTCAGGACAGAAGAAAATGCAAATAAAATTATCACCCTTTTCACTCCGTTGCCTGTGCTAATCAGAAACAACATGATTATAACTAGCATTAGTTACAATGTTTCAATTATAGATGAGTGATAATGAAACAAATTTTATACCTCTTAAATGGGAGAGAGAAAGAATATTCAGTTTCAGGGTGGTTAATTAAACAGGCATTTTAACCCTAGAAATTTCTTAAAACAAAAGATTTTCTAGATATAGATTTACTTCAAGTAGATAAATAAGTTTACTGCAAAACAAAATGATTGGAAGAATGGATGGGTGGGTGGAAGGGAGGAAGGATGGACATAAAGAAGAACAAAAATTCAAAGGTTCATCAAGTACAAATTACAATCTTATAGATACAAAGATCACTAGATATATATTGAGACAGCAAAATATGAATAGTCACAGAAACGTTTTGTTTATTCCAGTTTCTCAAAGCATTATCACTGTATACAGGGTTCCATCCTCCAGAACCACTTCTGGAAGCATCCACGCCACTCAGTTTCTGGCACTGCAGATGACTCCTCTTCATATGCAGAAAGTGCTCCTTCAGGGCTAGAAAATCAATGACCTACGTTGGTTCTTCACCGTAGGGAACAGGAAGAAATCACATGTGCCAGATCGGGATTATAGGGTGGATGAGTCAATAGTTTTGCCTCAGTTCCTTGCAGAAACTTCATTGAGATATTAGCAGTGTCAGCTGATGCATTGTCATGTTGCAGCAATGTACCCCTTAGTCTTGTCTTAGGAGGCTTTTCTTAGATTCTTTGAAACACTTTCGGAAGACAAACTTCTGTGTACCATTTTGTAGTAATATTCTTATTTTTGAGCACAACTGTTGCCAAGTAACCATTTGTGGAGAAGAAAGAAGAAACCAGTCCCTTTCCCTCTCGACCTTGACAGGTGTTGGTCATCTGGGAACACCCAAATGGAGGACTGGCGTTTTGTTTCAGGTCAAACTGATAGATCCATGTTTCGTCACCTGTAACAATATCTGAAACATGGCGAGACTCTCCACAGTTAAATCTTTTGAGCATTTCTTCGCACCATTCGATCCTATAGAGCTTCTGTGCTTCAGATAAATTACGGGGTACCCATCTTGAAGAAATTTTTTTTACATGAAGTGTTCATGAAGGATGGTTGAAACACTCGGCAAACTAATCTCTAATGCCAACTCAATGTCCTTGTAGGTTAGTCTTGGATCTTCCCTAATCATTGTTTCCAAAGCTGTGATGTTTTTGTCAGTCACTAGTTGCAGGTCTGCCACTCTTCTCTTAATCTTTAAGAGATTGCTGCTCCCTCTTAAATTCTGCAAACCAGCGGAACACGACAGAGAATAGTCCCCAAAAGCCCCCCCTCAATGCTGAAGTGATTGCATTTCATTTAAGTCACATTTGAAGTCATAAAAAATCATTGCATGAAAATGCTCTTTCTGAAGCTCCACTGCACTTGATAAAATGCCCATACTTCCCAGACTACAAACATAAACTGAGAAAAAATGAATGGCGCAACAATGGTCTGCCTGCTACCACTGCATTACCAATGAGTCAGCTATTTTGACAAAGCAACAATGTTTTTCCCAGGGGTGGCCAATTTTCCGTGTCTCAATACATATCTAGTGATCCTCGTATCTATCATATAGCAACTTACTAGACTAACAGAACTAACATCCACTTTTTACTTTGAACAATCTTCACTGCTGCATAATTTTTATTAAATGTATGAATATTAGCATATGTTAAATTAAAAATGAAAATAAAAAAATGCCACTGATGCAAAATACATGTTTCATACCTTGCTATCAAAGTTTTGTCAACATCCATGCAAGTGAACTTTTGGCCTATGCTGTCCTTTATTGAAGACTTATTTACTTACTAGTTTGTAAAACCTGTTTCAGTCAGAAATAAAAAATTGAGTTATGAAGATAAGTAAAAAACATACTTTCCAAGCTGCAATACTTACTCAAATTGAAGATTTAGTTTTGGTTTCTTGTTTGGTGGCACCACACTTGATGAACTGCTAAAGAATACATATCTAATATCACTCAGCCCAAAACGTAATTCATCACTATCCATTAAATGCGTAGGTTTATTCTTCTCTATCCTCTTATTATTTACATAGGTTCCAAATTTGCTCTGTAAAATACACAAGGGATAAACATATGTTACTACACCAGTAAATGTAAATTAATTTTAATTTGTATAAATTAAGCACATTTAAATAAAAAAGAATAATGCTTGTTTTCAAAACTGCAAGGACTGAACGATCTATGATGGGTGAAAAAGGGGCCTATAAACATAAGATGAATTTTTTCCCCCTTCTTTTTTCCTTTCTATTTTTCTTCATTGACATTATTGCCCCTTTGGTTTTCTTCCGGGATCAGTTAAAATTTCTGTCTGGTCACAGATTTCCAGAGGATAGAGCAGTGCTACTTTGCCATTCATTTGGTCAATGTAGCTTAGGACTTCTGAAATGTGTCAAGGGAACATGTGTATTGCAAATCCTGGGAACTGTTTAAAGACAATAGTCCTTTACTGAGGAAAATCATTCACATTCATTGTATTCATAACCAAAGATATTACAGTGATTCAAGTGTGACAGAAGTATGGGGGTATTTTTCATGGAATCTTACTGTTGAAAGGGATCAATTTTTAGATATAGAAATATGTATACATTTTATATACGCCAGATGAAACTACTTCATGAACTTCAAAAACATTATTTATTTCATTCAATTTCTCTAAAACAAAAGTTGGCATTTTATTCTTCATTTTATCTGAAAAGTATTATGCTTTATCAAAATAATCAATAGTCAACGTCCAGAAAATAGAACAAAACACAAAAATTTCCATGCAATGGAAGTCTCTCTCTATTGCTCTTGCATGCATGTACCTTCACCTATCTTCTTAGGTTTCCAAGCAGAAGAGAAACAAAAATTAATCTAAATTTTCTTTAGAATTGAAAACAGATTCCAGTACTCTCCCCACTCCCCCATCCCAAAAAAAAGTTTATCAATGCAGTATTAAAGAACCTTCAATATTAAAATACAGAAAGTATATTAGCAAACAAATTAAAATCACAAATATAAGCACATCATTTATCCAAAGCAATTCACTATATTTGTCTACGGCCTCTCAATCAGTGTTGTAAAAAGATGTTCCCTCCTACTTCGCATCTAAGCATAAAATTATAGCATACTTTGAGTGCTCTTGTAGTTCCTAAAATAATTATATCCTGACAAGAAACTTAAGTTCAATAGGAAAACAAATTACTGCATTTAAGAATGGCAACTAATATGCTAATGGGTAGGACACTCAAGAAGTGCTGTATCTGTGTAGATAGTTATGATACAAGCACAAACACAGCATATTCGAATAAATACTCTGGAATAAAATTCAGAAAAATATGTGTAAATGCTCCGAATTACCAACTTACAGTGTTTAACAACAAACAAGTACAGAAAACACACCCTAAAACAGACTTTGCTGACTGGCTTGCAGCACATGACTGTCATGGCTATTCTGTAGCGTTTTGTTAGGACTTAACAAATTAGTAAAGCCACTAACTTGTTCAGCATTCTGTACCTTCATAACAAAACAAAATTTTCTTAAGAATAAAGATTTGGTTGTTGAACACAACAAATCTTGAGGCTCTCTTGCTAATGCGTTTGTTATAGAACAGATTCGCATAGATGCTGTTTTAATGCTGCTGTAAGAGGAAAAGCATGATAGAAATTTGACATATTAATTGTCAAATATTTATTTATTCGTTGTAGGTAAAATATAAATGTTACAGATTATGCTTGATTAAGTAATATTCTGCATGATGGCACTGGTAAATGATGCTCCCAACATAACTTTTAAGAGAGGAATTTTAAATGTTGTGTAATGTTGTATCGTAATAAAAAGTAAGTTATTGATTTAAGAATGTAAGGTTGAAATAGTGATTGCATTGCTCATGAATATATTTGCCTTAGTTTTAGGTTAAGTTTAGGAACAGAGCACTTTTGAGAGTTGTAGGATATTACAGCAATATTTTTTGTTCCCAGAATTATTTTAAGATAATTTCCAATCTGCTGAAAGAAGTGACTAGCAGAAACCTATTTATCAGCTTCTCGTAACCATAGAAAATTGAATTTATACTGATGTTGCTGAAAGAGGAAGAACATAATAGAACACAGCCAGTTGGTTTATTAAGTTATAATTTATACTTAATAAATTTGTGTATGAAAAATAATCTGAAATAAAGTACGTGTAACTGCAACATTCCTCCACATAACACAACTAGTGAAACTAATCTTTCTTTTCACTACAATTTTTCTCTTAATGAATACCTAAAATAATAAGTACCTACTTCTGCTTGATGCTATACATTAAAATTTCATAAAAATCCTTATAAAACAACTGGCATCTTTATAAAGGATAATTACATGCCAAAAACTGCAAAGAAAATTAAGCAATTATTGCAGGCGTATAAAATAGTGAAACTTGCATAAAAAAAAAATATATATATATATATATGAAACTGCGGTACTATTTCTTTTGTCTGTCTTTCCTGACCTAAAATGAATCTCATTTTACAGGGCCACTGCCACAGCTGGTAAATTTTTCCCATTACAAAAATCTAATTCTTTGGGGTCACAAAGTGCAAGTCTTGCTATTCTAAGTAATGATTGTGAATTTTAAAAATCCACATATATTTTATATTTTTTGTGTGATGTTTTCACAGTGTGCTTTCTCTCCAACTTGGCAAGAAAAATAAACAAAAGCACTTGGTAGTCAGTAGTATTCTGGCGCTGATGGCAGTGGGAAAACAAAATGCTATTGCAGAGCACACAAACTTTCAATTAGTCACTCCAGTTGGCTAACAAATTGTTAGAAAACAAATATCACAATAACAAACAAGTTACAGAATGCCAAATAGCTGTACATTTGTTAAAGAGTGGTTCCTCAAGCTTAACAAATAATTGTAGTTGCCCTCTTAAGAACGAAATTACAGAATAGCCTGAATGACATTGCATAGTTTTTGCTACTGCACAACCACCTTCACTCATGATGGAGACTCCAGTTCTCCTTATGTACTTTGCTGCCCTCATTCAACTATTAGATTTTTGCTTTATTTGAAACATTTTTTCAAGAGAGTCCCATGACTTAGTCAATCCACTGCCCTTTTATTACTATTATTCTATAAACTGTGCACAAAGCTGTTTTTCTGGTATGCTTTGTTTATGGCAGCCTCCAATTGGGGGAAGCTGAATTTATTAATAAATTCTCTCTCTACTTAATGATAAAAGAATTTATGTGGTAATGCACAATAGTTCTCATACACTACTTGGTTTTGATGATCACATGTACACCAGGTCTACTTTTATGAAAACTGTGAGATCATAAGAGGATTCCTCTCTAGACTCTCTTATGTGGTGGACTGTAAGTATAAGCTTGATCAAGATTTTAAAGTGGAATTTGCTTTTCAAAAATAGCTTTTTGGTCCGAGTTCATTTTTCCTTCCCCAGCATTTCATGTATTAATTTCATTTTGTCCACTATGAATGTGTAATTCTTTCACTACTCACTCTTCCAGAAACTACTTCTACAAAAGCTCTCTTCTATTTTTTGTTGTTGTTGTTAATAGAGATAAATTTTCATTACACATTTCATTGTAGGTGTAACAAGGATACAGTAGGTTGAAGCAATAGTCAAATTATTAAAACATATATTGCTATGTGATGGCTTTGAAATTCCATGCTCTTTGCATGACCATGAGGGAGGGAAGTGGCTTACCACTTGAAATAAGTGTAAGTATTTGAAAATTCAAACCAGTAATAAAGAATATCTCGGAAATGATTAATGCCATTAAAAAAAAAGCGGAGAAAAATTGTATGCTTTAATGAGATTTGCATTTTTTATGTAGTAAGATTTTATTTTTGGCCTATCTCTTATGGTTTACCAATTATACAAAATCATTCAGAATGAACAGGACTTCACAGACTATTCCCAGAAAGTTCAAGATATACATTTTGTCATGCAAATTCTTAAGACATATTGTGTTATTGTTACAAATTGCTTTATTGAAATTTTATCCTTTACATATCTGGCATCCTATTACACAGTAAATTTCAAAATTCAAAAGCCATAGTTAGGTTCAAATTAATAACACAAAAGATATATGATTTCGCAGTGTTACATTTTACGTATACTGTTGATGCTAGATACCATTTCTGGTATCCCAATACAATTTACAAATGTTACCTTCACTTTGGGAGTATAGATCTAGACCAGGGCACGTTAGAAGATAGTTTGAATTCATTGTGGCACCAGTAAAACATACTATATTTTGATAAAATTTTTGGTCATTTTTAAGAAAATGGAAATAATGAAAATTTTTCCATGGGGGATTTTCCAAAAATCTTTGTTGCATCCTTGGAAGATGCTGAACTTAAATATCAAGCTTCGTATTTAACCAATTTTTTGTTTTTCAGTTATGCTGTTCTGTTTCTCCCTTGTGCACATGCATATGCATGCATACAAACACGCACAAACACATCCCTTTTTCTAAAAACGCTTTTTTTATTCATGGGACCTTGAAATGCGTATTTCCAGTGAAATCTCTGTATTGAATTTTTGGGTGGAATGCAATACTTCCTCTATTTATAACAGGTAAGTAGCAGAGAAAGTAAAAGTTGAGTATGTTGAGCAACTGAAGAGAATTTTCTCAATCTGAAAATTACACTCCTGCTGCACATACTGGTGGTATGTGTAATGCCCCTCATGCTTATTGCCTTACAGGTGGTTAGCTATTGCCAGTTGCAACACATACTCCAATTCTACATAGAGCAGCAATTAGTTAAGGAAAGAATTTCTTTGGAGGAAAATTACTGCAACTATCCTAATTCTAAAAAAATAACAGCCATAGAATTAAAGCATGTTAACCTATGAGCACAGCAATTATAACACAAATGACAATGGAAACTGTGGGCAAGGGATCTTAGAACTGGTTCATTTCCTTGTACATTGTTTTTAAATTGTAATTCCTGATGCATATTTTTCCAACCCTAAAATTATAATTTGTAATTATTTTTTCCTAAATATTTGCTTCTAATGCAAATTTTTATTAAGATTCAATTTTCCTTAAAACATTCTTCCTGATTAAATTTTCCTAATCTTTTAGTCCTAGCGCTTAATTTTCCTAAACTGCAAGAAACTGAAAGCACACAAGAAAAATAAGTTTGGCAAGCGATGGCATCCTATGGCAATAATATCGTAAAGTGGCACAATTTCAGTAATGGCATGCCATACAAATGATTAAATTGTTATTGCTATTATCATTTTATTGTTTGCTTAGTTTATTTTGCAAGTTGTGAACTATGTGTGGCATTTTCTGTACATATTGTGTCTATCTCATTCTCTATGGAAACGCAGCAAGTATAGCAATGCTTGCCTTATTTTGGGGATGACTGCATTCTGCACATAATCATACTTCAGCATGTTTTCCATGCAAAAAACAGAGATTAAACAAAGGTAGTGGTTTAATCTTCCTAAAACTGTACGTATAAGGAATAGAAATCGCCCCAAGCTTTTATGTGATAAATATACTGACTAGTTTTTGCATGTCAAACTGCATCAAATACTTCGACAAAATAGCAATTCTGGAAGTTTCAAGATCTGCAGACTGAAAGATGTTCATCAGACAGCAAGACATGAAACAATTCTTGTTAATAATCTCACGTTTACATTGCCTACTCACAAAATTTCAGCCCAATAAAATAAATGGTGATACAAAACTTTTACCAGTTGATATTTGTCAAATTAGAAAGTTAAAATTTAGAATACCTTCTGATTTTAAAGTTAACTCTTGCAAAATATGGAAGTAAGAAACATTCAGCACTTTGCCCCTTGTATAAAACAACAATCAGTTAAATACCTAAAATAATCCTCTGGTGAAAACTTTTATAACAACTTTTATAGCTTTTAGAGCTATCAAAAATAATGCATGTACATAAAATACTTACCATGTCGGAAACTGTCCATTTTTCACCACAAAGCCGAAATACACAGTGCAGCTTTGAAACACAAACATGTGGTATGTTATATGATGCTGTAAGGGACCGGCCAATGACAAACTAAAAAAGAAAAGCATAAAAATTACTGCTGTGAATCTCCACTGAATAACACCAAACAAAGCAATATACAGAATTAGCAGAACTGTAATTTATTTTAAAATTTTTATTACTAACCACATTGTATACAGTGAAATGTTTATTTGTTTAATGGTTGCTAGCAACCAACCAATTCTTCAAAACTAACTTCTAAAAAAAGTTTATCTTTATTTTTGGAGCTTAAACCCAGTGCACTATTCTGCCACAGTGAGATACTTTTAACAATATTAGTGGGGTTAATTTTAATTATTTTTGTTATAGTTGGAGTTGCTCAGTAATGACAAAAGCTGAACTTCTTGAAAATCTGACATATAATAAATGATTTACAGGATTTTAAAACTTTAATGTGTGTGTGTATACATGCGCACCATGTTAAGATATTAAATTATTAAAATATGTGAAAGTAAAATATTAAGTTTAAGTGATGCAATTTTTAAAACATTTTCACATAGTGCACTGCTAAGACTAAGAATACCTAGCAAAATCATTTTACAGGAGTCTCTTTTGTTTATCTATAATTGTTAATGTACATGGGAGTGTTTTAACAGAATATAAATAAAACACTGATCTAAATATGAAACAAGTTTGTGTTATGGAGCGAAAAAATGAAAAAGGATTCAATGAATAAGAAGAAACACAATGATGTTAAGTTCACTTTAGCATACTTGTGAGGTTTTGTGAGAAATACAAGAATTTTATTACAATGATGCTAGAATCAACTCTTTAACTTGTCATTTTTTCTTCTGCCCTTGTCTACAAGAGGACTTTTGGTTTTAAACCACCCTCTCCTTATAGGCAGCTTACCTTTCCTTGCCAAAATCAGATACCTGCTTAACTGTGAAGGATCAGTGGCAGTGTGCAACTGCAGTGTAAGTGAATTCTGTTTACATAAAGAGTACAAGTGAAAAACTGGTAGCCTTATCTAATGAATTTAGGAAAAGTTTTTTAGTGTTTAAAATGCTGCATTTACCTTTATTATATATTGATCATTTATGGCTGATATTTAAAAAGAAAAGAAAAAAAAAACACACACACATGCGCACATGCACATGCACACAACCTACAAGAAGTAGGTGGCAGAGAAATAAAAATACAAATAGCAACTCAATTTTAATATGAGGCTAAACTCCAATGATCCATTTATGGGGACAATCCTTTAGCAACATTTTGTTATTCGGCTGGTAACCCTTCATTACAAAATGTCGCCAGTAACCACTATAATCCATCCTGCAAGCAGGCGGTCAATTTAAATTGAGGAATTTGCTTCAGGGATAATCTGAGTTCTTCATAAGCTAAGTGGTCTATTATCTTTAGTTACTTACTGTTTAGGGACTGATTGTTTTATACTAGTTGCATAATTTATACAATTTGCATTGAAACAACTTTAATTGCATTACTAGGTTTTTTGTTTAGATAAGCTGAATATCATTATTGGTTCCAAAGTTAATAACATTAATTATAAACCAGTAAATCTTACTTGTATTAACAATAATGATAAAAAGATAAGAGATAGTGAAAATATGGAAGACACAGAAAAAGAGTCTACAAAAAAGATCCTATATAATTACAAAGATGCACGCCCATATATATATATAGTAAATGTAATGGGGAGGAACAAACAAGTCAATCGCATGCATCTACTGAAATTTGGTAAGATGCTTTACACTAATGGGGTGCAGGTGGATCAGATGCTACAGGTTATAACAAATTTGAAGTGCATTTTAAGAGTCACTCTGAGGCTAATAAATTACTCCTATCTGATTTTTATAAGAAATATGTCATCTCCATCCCAAATTATGTTATACCAAGCGGAATAATTAGAGCTGTGGACCTAGATATTGAAGAAAGTGACAATGGAACAAGCCAATGTAGTGCCATAGTGTGATACAGAGAGAATTAGAAGACTTAATCGTAGGGAAATTGACAAGAATGGCAAAGTGATTTAGCTTACTATGCGGATGGTGCTTTTACATTTTAGATTGCACTTGTATGGAATCAGCTGTGATGTTGAAGATTATAAGGAAAATCCTACCATGTACCACAAACGTATCAGGTTTGGTCACTTATCAAAATTCTGTCAAAACGTGCCCAACTGCATAAAATGCAGAGATGGTAATCAGATATCAGATTGGAAAACTGATGAGGTTAAATGTTGCCATTGTGGATTTGAACATGGGACAAATTACCAAAACTGTGACATCCACAAAAAAGACAGGGAAGTTCTACAAAAAGTCAAAAGATTTCAGAATTTCAAGACAGCAAGCCATTAACTCATAAAAGGATAAGACCACAAATGCTGATAAGCATAAACAAATAAAACCAAAACTACCATTAACTCCTAAACTAGATGTTCTATGTTGGTAGCCTCCTCCAATTTCCACAAAATGAATGCAGATGAGAATAAACCTATTAAGATTTCTGACATTAATACCAAATCCAAATTAACCAGTATTAAAAGGAAAGCTGCAAGAGAAGGGATATCAAGGAACTAGCATGATGATGATGAGATGGGGCTTAAGGGCGCTCAACTGCTAAGGTTATTAGCGCCCTTACTATGTGTAAAATATAAAATGTAAAAGTCAAAAAATAAAAATCCACACAGAAACCGCTTGGTCATAAACACTGAAAAACACAACAGACCAAATATTAAGATCTACACACTAAAATCATGGTCAACAAGAGAATAAAACGTGTCAAGAACTGTAGAATGCGAGGGACATGAGCACCAGATGTCCACTGGGGAGGAGTCCCCCATTAAAAGATAATGTAAAATCAAACAGCTAAAAGGCGCTCAGCGCATCAAATGCGACGGCTAAAACCAATGTCAGTGATAAAACGTAAAAGACATTCTACAGCATGCGTGTCGTCTGCCAAAATGTTGGCTAGGCCAACAGGCAGACCAACACGAACGCGCAACGGAGCTAAAACTTGACACTCTGCTAAAATGTGACGCACCGTTAAGGGCGCATCACACTGCTCACAGAGTGGTGCGGGGTCACCACTGAGCAGGTATCTATGGCTAAAAAGACAATGTCCGATTCGTAGACGCGCTAAAAGCACCTCTTCCCTACGAGAAGAACGAGAAGAGGTACCCCAGACTAACGGGAGAGGTTTAACCTCCCGCAACTTGTTCCCCCTAGGAGCCGCCCACTCATCGCGCCAGCGCGAGAGGATACGGTAACGTAAAATAACATAAAAATCTGAGGAAGGAACAACACAGGTAAAACATCTGGGTGATAAAATGGCCGATTTGGCAGCGGCGTCGGCAGACTCGTTGCCTGAGATGCCCACATGACCTGGAATCCACACGAAGGAGACGCTGATGCCAGAAGTACCAAGCGAGTGGAGCAGGTCATGAATGCGCTGTACGAGCGGGTGGTAGGACACTCAGAGAGTCCGTACAAACAACACAGCGCCGTAAGACGTGCCGCTGAATGTATAAAACACATTGATATATACTGAAAAGTTCGGCGGTATAAATCGAACATTGTCCAGGTAAACGAAAAGTAAAACTCTGTGCACCAAAAACAAAGGCACATCCTACTCCAACATCAGTCTTAGACCCATCGGTATATATAAAATGACAGTCCCCGAACTGCGCCTGTAGTTCTAAAAAAGCGGATCTAAGGACGAAAGTAGGGGTCTCATTTTTCGGCATCGACGTTAACCCAAGGTGACAGTGGGTCTCAGCGCGCGACCATGGAGGAAAACGCGTTTCCCCCCGTGGAAGGGCGCTGGCGTAACGTCCAAATGCCGAAGTAGCAGTCGAAATCGAACCCCTAGAGGGAGCAATGCAGAGGAGCTAACTAAATATTGCCGATCAAGCGACTCCTCGAAAAATAACTCGAAGGACGGGTGGTCAGGCAAGCTGGAGAGTCGACACGCATAGCTGCACAAGAGCATCTCACGCCTGAAGGGCAGCGGAGGCTCTGCAGCTTCAGCATATAGGCTAGGTACAGGGCTGGTTGGAAAGGCCCCTGTAGCGACTCTTATGCCACGATGGTGAATGGCATTCAATCGACGTAATACAGATGGACGCGCCGACGAATAGACAATGCACCCGTAATCAAGCTTGAATCGGACCAAAGAGCGATAAAGGCGAAGGACGGTCCGATCAGCTCCCCAGGATGTGCCACTTAAAACACGCAAAAGATTAAGAGAACGGTCACACTTTGCTTTTAAAAAGGAAATGTGCGAAGTCCAACACAACTTCCTATCAAAAATCAACCCCAAAAATTTCACCTCGTTTGCAAACGGAAGCATCTCCGGCCCAAGATAGAGAGAGGGCGGAGGGAAATATTTCCGGCGCCAGAAGTTGATGCAGACGGATTTTTCGGCGGAGAAATTAAAGCCGTTAGCGTTACTCCAGGCGTAGAGACGGTCGATACAGCTCTGGAGACGGCGTTCGAGTAGACAGGTCCGCCGCGAACTGCAATAAATGGCAAAATCGTCAACAAAAAGGGACGATGAAATGCCGGGTGGAATACAATCAACAACGGGGTTGATAGCAATTGCAAAAAGTGTGACACTGAGTACAGAGCCCTGCGGTACTCCGTTCTCTTGAATAAAACGACTAGATAAAACCGAGCCCACACGTGCACGAAAGACGCGGTCCGTCATAAACTCCCGAAGAAATGTGGGAAGACGACCGCGGAAATTCCATGCATGGAGTGTACGTAAAATGCCGCCCCTCCAACAAGTGTCATAAGCTTTCTCCAGGTAAAAAAATACAGCCACTGTTTGACTCTTTCTCAGAAATCCGTTCATAATATGCGTCAACAGAGACACCAGATGGTCGACGGTAGAACAATGGCGACGAAATCCACACTGAGCGTTCGCCAAAAGTTTGTGAGACTCAAGCCACCATGTCAACCGCCCGTTGATCATGCGGTCCATCACCTTGCAAACGGAACTGGTGAGGGAGATAGGGCGGTAGCTGGAAGGTAGTTGGCGATCCTTACCAGGCTTAAGTATAGGGACAATGGTGGCTTCGCGCCAAACGGAAGGAAATAGGCCGTCCTGCCAAATACGATTATAGATCCGTAAGAGAAAGCGCTTACTGTCGGCTGAAAGGTTCTTTAACAGCAGAACATGAATGCCATCCGGCCCAGGAGCGGAGTGCCTAGAGCAATGAAGAGCGTGCTCCAGCTCCCTCATTGTAAAAAGTTCGTAATAACATTCAGTATTAGCAGACCGAAAATTATATGTTGCGGAATCCAGCCGGTCTTTAATAGAGCGAAAGCCGGCGGAATAATGGTCTGAACTGGAAACCGTCTCAAAGGCAGCACCTAGAGTGTTAGCAATGGCAGCCGGATCCACTATGGTGGCATTGGAAACCTGAAGGCCAGACACAGTACAATGCGACACTTTACCCGAGAAGCGACGAAGTTTATCCCAAACAACAGCGGAAGGTGCGAAGCGATTAAAAGACTCGAAAAACGAGTCCAAGATGCCTTCTTGCTATCCTGAATAATGCGACGAGCCCTGGCGCGCGATTGTTTAAAAGTAACCAAATTATCAAGTGTAGGGTGTCGCCGAAACACCCTAAGTGCAGTTCTACGGGCACGAACGGCAACCCGACACTCCTCGTTCCACCAAGGAACAGGGATCCGCCGAGGGTGAGGGGATGAACGGGGAAATGCGCGTTCGGCGGCAGATAGAATCGTAGACGCAAGGTGCTGCACCATTTGGTTAACGTCAGTGAAGGGCTGGTCCGCAAAAGACAGGAGGCTGGAATACAATCTCCAGTCGGCCTTACTGAAAATCCAGGTAGGTACTCTGGAATGCTGAACGTGGTGACACAAAAGAGAAACGACGCAGGGGTAATGGTCGCTGGAGTAGGTGTCAGCGACGACGTTCCATTGCAGACGACTAACAAGCTGGATGGAGCAAACGGCAAGGTCTAAGTGAGAGAATGTACCAGAAGAATCAGAAATAAAAGTAGGTTCACCTGTATTGAGGATAGAGATTAAAGTGATAAAAAATGTCGAAAAGAAGAGTTCCCCTCGCACAAGCCCTTGGCGAACCCCACAGGGGGCGATGCGCATTAAAATCCCCCAACAGAAGAAAAGGTGTTGGGAGAGCGGACAAGAGATCTCGAACTCCGCCGGTGCGAGGGGACACGATGGAGGTGAATACACAGAGCAAACAGAAAACAAAAAGCCGGGTAAGTGAAGGCGAACGGCAACAGCTTGCAATTCGGATGTAAGTGTGATAGTTTGAAAATGAATGTCGTTACGCACCAATATCATGACACCTCCATGTGCAGGAGTACCCTCCTCCGGTCAATGACGTAGCGAACCGGAGTATATCCTCGGAGATCAAAAGGATCGTGAGGGCGAAGCTTGACCATAGGCGAATGGGAACGCAATAAAAGTTGCAGTTCCACCCTATGCGATCGTACACCACGTACATTCCAGGTCAGGATAGCCATTAAGAAAAAGGGATAAACTGTCTACTTAGAAGGGCGGCTTAAAATTACCTTTCGTTTAACCTTTGGGCTCAGGCTTTTGGTATGGAGTTGGTCAGACTCCATAGCCTCCTCGAAGGGAGGGCCCACGCGCTCAGAAGCCAGAAACCGATTCAAGCGCCGAGAATCGGTTCTGGGTGGCGATGGGTGAGGGGTGTCGCTGAGCGCGGCTAGTCCCAGGAGCTTCCTGGGACTGCGACCTCCGAGGAGGAGAAGGTGAACTCTGCTTACTGTGAACACGCGGAGGGTCTTTTAAAAAGTCTTCTCTTCGAAATTTCTGCTTCGGTTTTTTCTTTGGGGCTTGTGACTTCATAGACTTTGGACCAGGTTTAGAGGGCTTGGTAACAGGAGCTGAAATGGACGGCCGGATGGTAGTGGCGGTCAAGGCAGTCATGGTCCAAGTTTGAGTCCCAGCATCCTTCTGGGGTATTGGCGAGGCAACAATAGAACTGAATGTTCCCGATCGCAGGAGCGAAGGTTGGCGCGCATGGTAACGCCTCCGGGCTTCGGCGAAGGAGAGTTTCTCCTTTACCCGGATCTCCTGGATCGCCTTCTCATCCAAATACCGCGGACAGTCGCCAAATGAAGCAGAATGTGACCCTTTGCAATTGACGCAAACGGGAGCTGTGGAACAGGCACCTTCGTGTGAGGGCTGGCTACATGTTGCACAAATGTTAACGGCACTCTTACATGAGACTTGCGTATGCCCAAAACGTTGGCATTTAAAACACGCAGAGGTCTAGGAATATAAGGCCTCACAGAAATCCGTTCGTACCCTGCGGAGATGCTCGTGGGCAGATCGACGACATCAAATGTTAGAAACAGGGTACGAGTGGGTACCAATACGCCGTGGCGTTTGGCCTGCACTCGAAGAACCGCTGCCACCTTCTGGTCTGCAAGATATTCTACCAGGTCCTCGTCCGATATGCCATCGAGGCTATGCGTGGTGACAACGCCTCGACAAGAATTCAAGGTGCAGTGCTTCTCAACACGGATAGGATAACCGTGGAGAAGCATAGCGCGCAACAGGGTCTTACTCTGCTGTTCGGATTTGGTTTGAACCAACAGGGAACCAATCCGAAGACGAGTGCAGGACTGAACCGCACCTGAAATAGCGTCAATGCCCTTCTGGATAATAAAAGGGTTCACCTTCTCAAACGTTTGACTTTTCTCAGTTCGCAAAATCACTAAGTAACAACCAGTTGTTGGTGGTGCTACTTCTGTTGCAATCACTTTACGGCGCTTGTTATTTATAATGGAGAAAGGGTGCTCCATAGCGAAATAAATCCTCCACCATTGCAACCGTCTCCGACCTTGGGCTCTGACTTCCTGGGCGTTACCCCAGCTTGGGTGAGTGGCCTATCTATACCTATCTCACCCCAGGGTCACACCTCCCAGAACATAGACAGAGGGGCAACATGGAATGAAATGCACAGAACGCACGAGAGCCTACCTTGAGTCCCCCGGTCACGAGAACGAACCCACCTCGACCAGACGGGGATGAAGGGATGAATATGGCGATGAGTGGCTCGGGAACCCCCGGGTACGCCAACACCCGTACTCACATAAGGTGAGCCCCTGAGGGGTAGGAACTAGCAGAAATCTGAAAGATGCACTGATATCTTCAAATGGCAGGACTGCAAATTTTGTATAATAATACAATACTCGTTACATGGAGAGTCAGAAAGTACTGCATCAAACAAATAAAGGAAAACAGTACAGATGGTACAACCAGCAAGGAAAAGAAAGACGAAAGTATACCACATCAAGATGAAATAATGGATAGTACAGGTGGGGATATGAACCATGGACCTCAGAGCTGTAACAAATCATTACAATGCTGTACATCTCCAATGAGCACTTATTAGTAAATGGCAGCTAGTAATAGGCTCAATGTTCAGGGAATATATTGGAATGCAAGATCAGTGAAGAAAAAATTTCAAGAATTTAAACATTACTTACAACACCAATTTGAATGCTTTTTAATAACAAAAAGCTGGCTAAAAGAATGCAGTGAATTCAAGATTCCTGGATATAAAATTGTTCACTTGCACAGACCTACAAGAGGAGGTGGAGTCTTAGCAGGAATCAAGAACAATATTAACATTGATGATCATGAAATAGTAGAAAATCCGGAAAATACAATTGAAAGTATAAAAATTCATTCTGGATATTTTACTTTTATTGTAAAATATAAAATTCTCAATCTGCGTGTTACAAAAACATTCTGGAAACACATATTTACTGAAACATAAAGAAGTTTGTAATTGTAGGAGGCATTTTCAATTTTTCTATAGCGTGTTTCAATGATGCACCAGATATAAGACAGAATACAAGTGGCTAACAGCTAAGAGAATAGGATGCAAAAATTTTTTGCAATAATATTACACTACAAAATTGACTCATTTCGCAGATATGGAAAAGTATATAGTTCTTCAAAAATAATAAAGATTTTTTTTTTCTTCACATCCACAATAATCCTATCATATAGCAAGACTTCTCAACTCAAATGTTTCACAGGACATTATGCTGGCTATATACAATAATAGCCTCACTCACTTACAATCTCAAATAGGTGTGCAACATCTAATAACTCCATGTAAAAAAGAGGAAATACAGAAAATCGTACAGAACAACAGTAATACCACTCCTGGTCCTGACTCTCCACCTGCTACCTTTAGATATTATATCAAAGGAAGAGCACGGCTGGGAGCATACAGACTGGAAAAAAATGGCAACTGGTGCAACTACAATCCCTTAGGGCACACCAGAACCATAAATATAATAAAAAAACCCAACCTTTGAGATGGGCAGTGATTATATGCTTCCTAAATTATCCTTTGAGAAACCATTCAATATTTTCTTTGAATGGAAGCAGGAAAAGGACACTGTCACACTAAAGAACTGATCTGATACATAGACGGTTCAAAGATAGACAGTGGATCAGGAGCTGGTATTTATGGGGAATCTCTTAGATGCGATATTTTTATCCCTCTGGGAAGAAATACCACAATATTTCTGGCTGAAGTTTATGCAATTGAAACCTGTGCTGGAGAGAATCTCAGTAGGGGCTATAAAAATAACAGCATAAGGATTTTCCCTGATAGCCAGGCCACTCTCATAGCAATTGCAAGTAAGCAGATAACATCTAAGCTGGTTTGGAACTGCCTGAAAAACCTTATACAACTGGCAAAACATAACAAGGTAATATTTGGTTGGGTGCCAGGGCATAAAGGAATTATAGGTAATGAAAAATCTGACACCTTAGCAAAGAAAGGTTCAGCTGAAGAATTTATTGGCCCTGAGCCAGTATTTGGTATTTCCTTATCCACTGTAAAGAGAACTATTCCAGAGTGGGTCATAAACTACCACCAGCAACAGTGGCCACAAGTGGAAGGACATAAGACATGGTAAGCAAAGTTGTTAAAACCAACTTTAGTTCTTACTAAAGAAATCCTACATCTCAGTAGGACACAAATGAGGCTGATAACAGGTGTCTCTATAGGCCAATGCAGATTAAGGAAACACCTACATACTATGGGTATCTATAAGGAAAACCCAATTTGTAGGTTGTGTGGTGAAGAGGAAGAAACTGCCTCTCACATAATCTTTGACTGAAAGACGTTACCCAGACAAAGGCATACACTATGTGATCAAAAGTATCCTGACACCCCCACAAACATATGTTTTTCATCTTAGGTGCATTAAGCTGCCACCTACTGCCTGGTTCTCGTTATCCACAACCTCAGTAATCATTAGACATTGTGAAACAGCAGAATTGGACACTCCGTAGAACTCACGAACTTCGAACGTGGTCAGGTGATTGGATGTCACTTGTGTCAGAAGTCTGTATGTGAGATTTCCACACTCCTAAACATCCTAGGTCCACTGTTTCTGATGTGATAGTGAAGTGGAAACGTGAAGGGACATGTAGAGCACAAAAGCGTACAGATTGACCTCATCTGTTGACTGACAGAGACCGCCGACATTTGAAGAGGGTCGTAAAGAGTAATAGGCAGACATCTATCCAGACCATCACACAGGAATTCCAAACTGCATCAGGATCCACACCAAGTACTGACGAATCACAGTACACAATGTGGTGATCCGATGGCAGGGAGTGGGTATGGCGAATGCCCGGAGAACATCATCTGCCAGTGTGTGTAGTGCCAACAACAATGAAATTCTGAGGTGGTGGCATTATGGTGTGGTCGTGTTTTTCCTGAAGGGAGCTTGCACCCCTTGTTGTTTTGCGTGGCACGATCACAGCGCAGACCTACATTGATATTTTAAGCACCTTCTTGCTTCCCACTGTTGAAGAGCAATTCGGGGACAGCGATTGCATCTTTCAACACGATCGAGCACCTGTTCATACTGCACGGGCTGTGGCGGAGTGGTTACACGACAATAACATCCCTGTAATGGACTGGCCTGCACAGAGTCCTGACTTGAATCCTATAGAACACCTTTGGGATGTTTTGGAATGCCGACTTAGTGACAGGCCTCACCGACCTACATCGATACCTCTCCTCAGTTCCGCACTCCATGAAGAATGGGCTGCCATTCCCCAAGAAAACTTCTAGCACCTGATTGAAAGTATGCCTGTGAGAGTGAACGCTGTCATCAAGGCTAAGGGTGGGCCAACACCATATTGACTTCCAGCATTACCGATGTAGGGTGCCACGAACTTGTACGTCATTTTCAGCCAGGTGTCTGGATATTTTTGATTACATAGTGTATATACCTGGGAGTGACTGGTTTAGAAGATCTTCTAAGTAAGAGTCTAGTTAAAAGTCTACAACTCCTTATTAAAGGTACTGGCATATTTAACTAGAAACAATAAAGATGGAGAATAATACAATAGATCTTGGGGTTTCAGTGTTAAGGCACATATCCCTACTCCATCTTTATGTCAATCCAATCCTGGTCCTGACAATATCTCACGTAATATGGTTAAACATCTATGAGAAGAATACATTCAGCTATTATGTAAAGGGTACTCACACATTCTACATTATGCACCATTTCCTGATATCTGGAATGAATTTATGTCAATTCCAATACAAAAGCCTAATACTGATTCTAGGCTGGATGATAGCTATAGACAATAGCATTATCTTGTGTTTTTAGGAAGATATTGAAAAAAAAAACCCATTACAAACAGAATTACTTTTTATCTTGAACACTGGGTTTTGGCCAAAAAACCAATATCGGTTCAGAAAAGAATACAGTACTCACATAACCTCTCTGTCTTCATGTCATAAATATTATCAGCAATGGATAATAAAACCTTACCAGCAATGAGCCTTGATATATCCAAGGTCTATGATAACAATATCCATATACCATTACTTATTAGGCTTCTTACGGATTCTCTCTCTCAACATGAGAGTATTAAAATTAAGATTGTCTGGATACCAGGACACAGTAACATCCTAATAGCATTAAGACTGATTCGTTAGCAAAAATAGCTCGAACTTCAGGTAATCTTGAAAAAAATCCAAGTTCCTTTTAAAAATGGTGTTCGAGAAGTTATAAAGGAAATAGTGGAACTATTGAGACCCTGCAGTTACTGCCATATCCAGCCATTTTCCAGTGCTCCCCTGAACAAGAAGGTGCCTCCACAATTGTTTCATCTCTGATCATGTGACTGCTCCCAGTGCTATTTCCTTCTCCCCCACCTCTCTGTTTGAAATCTTTCCACGTGGAAACTATCCTTTCCTTGCCCCATTACTTTAAAACAAATAAATTATGATGTATTCCTCTCATGTGCAAACCATCCTTCCTTTGTCCCATTACTTTAAAATAAATAAATACATTACAATGTATTCCTTTCACATGCAAACTTTCCTTTCCTTGCCCCATCACCTTAAAAAAATGTATTCTTTCCATGTGCAAACTATACTTACCTTGTCCCATTGCTTTAAAATAAATATATTACAATGTATTCCTCTCATGTGCAAACCATCCTTCCCTTGTCCCATTACTTTAAAATAAATTCCAAACTTTCCTTTCCCCATTCCTTTAATATAAAACAAGCTGTATTCCTTTCACATGCAAACTATCCTTCCCTTACCCTGTTGCTTTAAAATAAATAAATTACAATGTATTCTTTTTACAAGCAAACCATCTTTTCCTTGTCCCATCACCTTAAAGTAAACAAATTACAAGTATTCCTTTCAAGTGCAAACTTTTCTTTCTTTAACCCTTTCCCTTAAAACAAATACTTAACTTACAATGCATCGCATAACAAAATGGAAGTTTAAAACAATAGAACAATGAGAAATCCATTACATTATTGCAAATTTTGATTCCATTTTCTCCCTTCACTATGGCTAAGGCTCCCTCCTCCATTAGCTCCGATCACGTGGCCTACCCTGCCCCAGCCCATTGACTTCAGTGGTGGGGGAACCATGTTGGACAGAGGGGAATTGGAAAATGGCTGGGTATGGCAAGTAAGCGCAGGGTCCCAGTAGTTACAGCATTGCAGTTGTAAAACAGTTTCTGATAAAAGATTTGCCTGGTTTAAGAACCTGGGACAAAAGTCCATATACGTCAATAAGGTTATACCATGCATAATACTTATGGATATGGAAGAATATAAAAAATAAGTCACATAATTTACACTGATCCAAAGAAGTAATACTCATTATAAAATAATATCACTAAATGTAAAATGAAACTATAAGAGTGAATAGATTCCCTGAATAATTCAAAACTTAAAAACATATAGCTGGTTATTCTGACGCCAACAGGAAACCATTCCTGGGGAGTCGTTATACAATAGCAACAACCATCACTATAAGAACAGCCGCTAAAAAGGGTTAGCTTAGATTAAATTAGATTTTTATTCATCTTGTTTGATCACATAATGATATAGGATACATCACTTTCATAGCATGGTGTATATATATATATATATCACACTCTCTCTCTCTCTCTCTCTTAACTGCTCTTACATACTCTCTAGGTATTCCCTTAATGAGTAAAACTAATTTTTTATTAATAATGCCTGCACTTTTTTTTTTTTTTTAATTTGTTAAAAGAGTAGATTTCCTTGATATCAAGAGGTACTTTATTGTATACTTTAATACTGTCATACATAGCACTTTCTTCATATAGGAAGTTCTATAATGACAGCTACCTAGATGCTCTCTATTTCTAGTGCAATATCTGTGTTGGTCCTAGTTTTTCTCAAATTCAGATAAGTGTTTCTTAACATATAATAATATTTCTAATATATATACAGGGAAAGGTAAAATATTTAATAAATGGAATAGTGATGTACAGGATTCTCTTTTGCCTTTAGACAACATATTTCTAATAACTCTTTTTTGAATTTTGAAAATAATACCTACCTCCCTTATTCCCTAAAATATAATCCCATTCTTCATTATATTATGAAAATATGCAAAGCACAAGTTTCTCAGAACTTCAAGGTTAGTCCTTTCCCTTAAAACATTCATGGCAAAACATACCTGGCTCAACCTTGATGCCAATTTCTCTATCTGCACATTCCATCTCAAATTTGAATCTATCCATATCCCTAAGAATTTAACCTGTTTTACGTAGATTATTGGCTTATCTTCTATTAAATGATATTGCATGTGTCTTTTCTTTATTTATTACCAAACAATTTTATGAGAACCAGCTTGTTATATTTTCACTAAGCTTTGCTAGTTTTTGCTCTACTTCATGTGTACTGCCCCTACTAACTGTTATATTTGTATCATCTGCAAATAAGGTGATGTGCCCTGCTGAGATATTATTAGATAAATCATTAATATATAAAAGGAACATAATTGGTCCTAGGAATGAACCTTGAGGGACTTCTATGCTAACACGCTGCATATTAGAATTAAATATTTCATTTATCTATAAAGGGGTAAAGTTTTGTATACAATGGGAAGAAAACAAAATCACGGAGATGACAGATAAAAAATAGGATTGAGACAAGGATGTAAACCAAGTCCAATTTTATTTAATTAATTCATATAATAGACAAAATCCAAAAAGGAAATCAGCGCTGCCCAGTAATAGCAAATAAAGAAATTCCTGGATTATTATAGGCAGATGATTTAATGGTAGGCTCTATAACAGTAGTCAGGTTACAAAGGGCAATAAATGAAGTTCAGAAATTCTGTGAAGAATGGGGAATCAGAATAAATATAAACAAGTCAAAAGTTATGATTTTCAAGAAAGGAACTAAACTGAGAAAAGAAGAAAAGTGGGTACCAAATGGAAAGGATTAGAAGTGGTCAAAGAATTTGAATATTTAGGAGTGAGGCTGAATAACAAAGGGGAATGGGAGGTACATAGAAGAAAAATACAACCAAAAGGGAGAGCCGCCATAACAGGAATAAGAATATACAAATACAAGCTAGAAATGACAACCAAGTGACTAAAATGACTGTATGATGCTCTAGTGGAATCAAAAATGCTTTATGCAGTAGAGTACTAAAGGGGGGGGTTACAGATGTAAGCTAAAAGCAGATCATATGTACAGAATATTCTGCAAAGAACATTAGGGTTACCAAGATCAGTGCCAAGAGAAGTAGCTTTAGTATAACTAGGAAAAACAAGAAGGAAAGGAATAATAATAGAGAGAATAATAAAACTGGTATAGATGTTTGGTTAAAGAAGAGGGAGAAATCTTAAAGTTATGTATGAAGCAGCAAAAAAAGCTTAGAGAGCACAAACAGTTGGTGGGCAGGGATAGGAAGAATTATGGGGAAAATAGGAATAGGAGACATATGGAAGCTAGAAGAAAGGAATGATGTAGGTAAATGGTAAATAGCACATCGCATATTTAGTGCATTTCACTTATTTAGGTTGGCAGTACTCACTTTGCATGTGATTTTTCGGAAAAATGGCTACGTTTGTCGGCTTCCTCACGCGATTTGCCTATATAAGTAAAACGCCTAAAACGGGTGGGTACGTGGGCACCAGATATTGGAGAGACCACATCATGTTCTAAATTCACTCCTAAGGTAATATTCATTATTTCTCACTTCCTTATTCCTAATGTAGGTGGGCAAAAGTATGACAATTTAGCCCGGAAGTCTTGCCACTAAATAAATATTGTCAATAATAATGGGAATGTACAGATATGCATTACCTCTGAGTGTGACAAAACGATTGCTTCATTTGATGTAGAAGTGCTGCATCCAATTAATAGGGGAACGTGTTCCGACTCCCATTCCGTGTCTCTGGGTGTCACGTCCACTGTGGAGCTGTCACACATTATTCCACACAAGCAAATTTAAAATTCACAGGAAAGCACTAATGAACCACAGTGTTTAATCCTTCTCTTCTTCCTTCCTTCTACTTCATATAGGGCAGAAATTATCATCCTAGCATTCGCTTTTCTTAATTCTTTGTTAATCCTGTGACCGCAACACTTCAAGACATCAACAGAAACAGTAGGTGTGAAATGTGAATACAAAGTTTAAGAACAACCAATAGACAGAAATAGAAATCCCCTAAGCAAACTTTTTTTCTTTAAGAATCTAAAATACAACTATTTTCCAAATTATAAAGCTTAAAATCGTCATAAATTCATATTTATGCAACAAAAAAATGTGCAACTTCTTTGAGAGTTGACAAATTCCCCTTCTAGAAAGTATTTTAAAAATCTGCTAAACGTTGGGGACAACGCGCTATCTTGGCTACGCTAACAAACGCCAAAGCTGACAATATCGAAAATTAAATATTACTAAATCATAGCTGATTTCAGCCTACGCATTAGGTTTTTAGTGCTTTGGAATACCCCACAGAACACCAAAATAGAATACGTATTGATTGATTTTTTGGTCAGTTTCGGCTTGCAATGTAATTATCCGTTATTGATACACCTGTAACCACACTCCAGAGAATGTAGTTATTTCTAGAATTTATTTTGGCTGTATAGAATTGCCTCTACATTTCGATCCGCGCCTACAGAAGCTGTTTTATTTCATTTTCATATTTGACAGGGTAATGGGAAGTGGAGTGTATGAGAAGAAATTGAAGAAAACCTTCCATAAAAGAAACAAAACTGAGGGCTGTGCTGTAATGGATTTTGTATACCTGTTCCTGCTAATGCCTTGATATATCTTGCAGTTTTGAAGCGTAGATGAATACTTCGAAATTTAAAGCTGCAGAGTAATAAAATACATAAAATATTCAAACATTTCGAAAGTAAGTGCGGTCTGTAGGTTATACAATTAATTTAATCTTCCAATGGACAAATTAAATACGGAGAGTGAAATGTTTTAAGCAATATTAGTAGGTATTGCAAGGCACTGCATGTAGTATAAATAGATGAACTCATAGTTTTGTCTCGTGCATTTATGATAGCCAGATTGAATGAATGTACAAAACAGAACCTAAATCACAAACATTGTTTATAAAAACAATACTATTCATTATCTAGTGAAGATGACATCCTACAGATATGTATATATATATATATATATATATATATATATATATATATATATATATATATATATTATAATTCTGCAACACTATAGACACTTCTTAATTAGGTAAAATTTTAAAACATTTTTAAATTTAATACTTATGTTGTTATAATATAAGGCTCCAATTCTATATGGGTCCTTATTAGTTTGACTTTTATTTGAGCTAACCCTATGATAATCCATTTGAACCTCTAGTATCATATTATAATCCAGCAAAGGGAGTTTATTAAAAATTCGGTTCATTAGACGAAGTTCGTATATGTCAATAAGGGCTATAACATACATAACATTTGCAGAATCTAGAAGTAAAGAGTTGATGTAATAGGAGATGTCTCGACGATACCCGAAGGAATTTGGTCCACCTCCCTGCTCAAAATAGTTGATCATTTATGTACAAAATTTGGCGACATTTTGAGGTAGGTTCAGCCAACGTTAGGGAATGCACACTTTGCTCGCATGCTTTAGTGTAATCACTGGTTGGTAATTACGTTTATATATATGTATATATAAAAACTAAACCTAACCTAACCTCCCGTGAATCAGAAACTCAAGCTTATATCATAAACATCGTTAAGGAATGCACACTCGCGTGCTTTGTTGTTCATTATGTTTATGCACCCATCCTAAGTAATTAAGATTAATTCAGTTGCGTGAGTGTTATTAGTATAGCGATTGCGAGCCAATTGACCGACATGGAACAATATCGAATCAAATAAAGGAGAAAAGTGTATATACTATCATTTTAATGAATGTTGGCTCTCACAGCAGTGTGAAGCTGTACATCACTATTTGTAATGTTATGGACAACTATAAATGAAAATAACACTACACCATATATTTTTAAGTTTTCGTAGTTTACAACAAATCAGCATGGTTTATTTTTATAGGCTTATTAATGTAGAAGCTGAAAATGACAACATTGAAGCTAAATTTAAAGCTCAAATTTAGAAGATACACTATGTACATTTCATGAGATAGTTTGCCATTGAGTAGCAAAGGTAGACAATCAACTTCTGTAGCTTAAAACATGACATGTTCTCTCTTCACCTGTCGTTTGTAGGGAACAATTAATTCTTTCTCTGCAATGGTCAGCAGAAATTTGCCAGCATTAAAGGACTAAATCTTCAAGGTACCTACTTGATGGAATATGAGTGGAAGTACCTTTGACAATTTCTATAAAATCTTCAAAAAACAATATTAAATTATATAATTTTTTATATTTATTGTACTAAGCCATGTACAAAAACAAAGAAAATATGACTGGCATTCAGCCCTGGCTCTTTACCAGTCATATTCATAAATTACAATCTTTTCCTTAGTCTATTTCCTTTATTTTTAATTTCTTACTTTATTTATCTCTATTCACTGTCCAAATCCATTTATTTTTTACTTAAGTATTGCCCTAAGCCCCTACTGTCCTTGTAAAACATTTTAGCTATAGCAAAATTTCTATCTGTCTTAAACCATTTCTTTCTGATAAACTCTTTTCTCCAAATTTCTGTTCCTTTGCACTGAAATATTGTATGTTTAAAATAATCTCCACATATGGGACATTGATTTTGTGGAATACACTTCCTTAAACCTTTAAACTTCCACACACCAGTTCTTACCCCTGCAGTGCTCTCTCGCTCTTCTTTATTTACAATGTCTATATATTTTTCCGTTCCCTGTGTGTTTTTCATTGGTGTGTAGAACACCAGAGATCTCTTTTCAACTAACGCGCCAAATAAGTTTTGTACTTCTATATCTCCAAATCTCTTCCTTGCCATTTTCCATTCTCCAAATCTCTCCTGGCCTATTATTCTCCAAATTCCTCCGTACACTGTTTATTCATTCACTATTCTTTAAGCTTTATCCTTGATATTTTAAACATTGTCTTAACACATTTCTTTTGTCTAAGTTAAAGATTGTAAATCAATATTTCAAAGCTCTTTCCATTATCTTTCCCTTATTTGACATCCTGCCCAATTCAATTTGAGCTACCTGTCTTACAACTGCTTTCGGTAACCCTAGCATTTCTCTACAGAACATCCTATGCACTTCATCAATATTCTCCCATCCTCCCTCTAGTCATATTTCTATGGCATACATCATTTTTGCCTCCACCACCATGTTGTATACTTTCTCTAGCCATTTTAATATTTATATCAGGTACTCTTATATTTATTACTTCTGATAGCTGACATAGCCTCTTTTCCTTTTGCTAGTGCAAACTTCTTATGTTTCTCCCATTTACTGCCTCCATCTATTTTAACTCCTAGATAAATACAGTCTCACACTACCCTATATTCTTTATTTTCTGTCCTCCATTTTTCATATTTAGTTAATTTTCCTCCTTCCTTAAATACCACAATCTGTGTTTTCTCTTGGTTCACTTTTAATCTCCATCTTTTGCAGTATTTGTTTATTCCTTGCAAGGCTTGTTTTAAACCATTAACTGTAATCGATCTTACACTAGGTCATCTGCGGTAGTCCTGTAATTTGAATATTATTAATGGCTGGCACAAAATTATTATTCCTCCCAATTTCTAGCAATATATCATCTAGGTATAAATTAAATAGGACTGGGCTTAGCTTGCATCGTTGTCTGAGGCCTTTCTTTTGCTGAATTTCTCTAGAGACTTCTCCGGAGTCTTCCTCCACCCTAATGCAAAAAGTATTCTCATTATACACTGCTCTAAGAATATTCACCATGTGTCTACTTACTCCTTTACTCAATAATTTATGCCACAAAAATTGTAACTGTATCCAGTCATAGGCTTTCTCCAAATCAACAAAGGCCATGTACAATTTACCTCTTTTAACTTTTAGCTATTTGTCTACTAGCATTTTTATAATAAATAAATTATCAATTGTTCTCCTCCCAGTTCAAAAGCATATCTGGAATTCTGAAAGGATGTTATATTTTTCAACCCAGGTTTGTAGTCTACTTGCCAAAATACCCGTAACAATTTTTCCTACATTTGACAATAATGTATTCCTCAGGAGTTATTGGGTTTATGAACACTGTCCTGTCTTTATAAATAGGATGTACAGAGTGAGCCAAAAGACTCTGAACTGCCTGCATGGTGTTTTTCCTGTCTGTGTCCGGCGCTCATTGCCGTCTGCCACTATCATAGAAAGGCGCAGATGAAACCATACAACAAAGGCTTTACTTACCAACTTTATGAAAGGAAATGCTGAAACTGGCCACTGCCGTTGTCCATACATTTTTGGCACCTCTTTAGGAAACTATCCATCACTCGCCGTAGTTCACTTTGAGAAATTTCCTGGCAGATATTTTGTTTTAATTCTTCCAGGGTGTGTGGGTTTGCCTTGTATACTTTATGTTTTAATTTACCCCAGAGGGGCATTTTATGAACAATATTACTGGCTGTGCAGTGTTTTTCCACTGGGCATGTGGAAATATGATAAAAACATGATAATGCGCTGCTGCTATAAACAAAGTCATGCCTGTTGTGATTTTGCTGTGCAGTGTGAAGTGCAGTATTGAGTTGACAGTGATATGATGTAGTTCAGTTATTACGACTTATTTATTATTTTGTCCTGTATTTCACAAAGTATATTACGGCTCAGTATATGTTTTTTATTGCACAGCATGTATTTACTTATGATTCAGGTCAGCTCACCAAGTTAAAGTACAATTTGCAGAAAGATTTCTAGGTGTAAATGTTCCAGGCCGTACAACAATCCATGAACTTTACAATAAATTTCATGCTACAGGAGGTGTTCAGGCTAAGAAATCTAAAAGACTGCGTTGGGTTCTTACCGAAGAAACATTAGATGACATCGGTCATTATGGATAGTTTCCTAAAGAGGTGCCAAAAATATATGGACAATGACAGTGGCCACTTTCAGCATCTCTTGTAAAGTTGGTAAGTAAAGCCTTTAAAAGTAGTTTTAAAAATATTGTATAGTTTCATCCGTGCCTTTCTATGATAGCGGCAGACGGCAACGAGCGCTGAGGACGCGGACAGGAAAAACACAGCGCAGGCAGTTCAGAGTCTTTTGCCTCACTCTGTATAATTGTGTCCTTCCACTTTTTGGTGCATAATCCTTTCCAATAATTGAATTAAATAGGTCTGCTAAGATCTTAACTTTCTTTGCTTCGTTACACCTTCCTTAAGGAACTGTTGGAATACCATCTATTCCAGTTGCTTTATTTTTCTTCATTAATTTAACTTGCTTTATAATTTCTTCATTTCTTATCTCAGCATCCATCATCTCTCTACAAAACTGTTTCCAATTTCTGGAATTCCTATAATTTCTATACTTCTATCCCCACTGATAAAGCACTTTAAAGTACTCCATCCATTGTCCTGGCTCAATACTGGGTTTATTTATATATCTATTATAGGTTGACTTTATAACTTTCCATACCTTGCTAACATTATTTTCATTTAAGACCTTTATCAGATTACTTTAATTTTTTTGTTCTAGCAATAGCTTATATAAACATCTCCCATGTATATAATCTTCTCTATATTTCTATCTTCTAGTTCCCTTCACTTGACCAGCAATTACTTAATTTGTCTTTTTGCTACCCTCCATTCTTCATCATACCAGTCCTCACCCTTTTTATAAACCCTCTTTTGTTTTGCACTGCTCCCTCCAATATTTGCTGCTTCCCTCATCTTCGTGTGTCATGTCCTGAAGTTGCCGTTGACAACTGCTGATTAATTTCCTCCCTGTCACGTCCTTGTAACCATTTTATCTGCATTTGATATTTTTTCTCCATGACCCAAAGCTGTAAGTTTCTAATATATGCCACTTTCCCCAATGCTCTTGCTTCTCTCATTTTTTTAATTATATTATATTGTATTGCTCTCTTGAAAGATCTTTATTGATGAAAATATCATTCCTTTTACTTTCTTGGCTGTTCTGAGCTCTTCATATACCAGCTGAACTGTTGCTAAATTCACCCTCTTCCCAACTTGTCTTCCAAAACTGAAAGTCTCAACAATTTCCCATCCATGCATCTCCATTTCAAGCTCCTCCGCCATTATTTGTGTTACCTCTTCTCTCCCTTACTCCTAAGAAGACCAAATTGAATCTACTCTCCCTTTCCTCCAATTTTTCCATTTTTTTCTTTAACTATACCTAATTTTTTCTTTAACTATATCTAATTTCCATTTTGTCTCCTGCACTTGGTCTCTGACATCCTCTATGATATCCTTTACTATAATTTTCATTTTGTCACACAATTGTTGTACCATGCCTTCCATTTTGTTCATTTACTCATTGAAACTTCCCAGTAATTTCTAAATCTTTTTAGGGCCAAGATTTACTTTGATTCCTCCAATCACTAACAATATTGTTAGTACACATCCTGTAACCAGTATGTTTGGCATTGACTCTCCAAAATCTCTTTTATTTTTCAGATATTTCATTCTCCTAAACAGTCCAATTCTTGCCCTACACACTGCTATGTCAACTCCCATTGTTTCTTAGATCCTTCTTCCTTCAAATTCAAGAGCTCCTCATGAATCCAATCTTCCTCTCTCATTGCTGATTTAGCACTCCACAACATTAAGTTAACAACACCAATAGATTTTCCTTGAAAAAGTTTTGAATTCAAGAACAAAGGACACAATGCAAAAAGTCTGGCATATATAAAATTGAATGCAACATCTGTGAATAGTTCTACTTGGGAAAGCAAAGAATAATTTGGAAATTACAGCTAAAGAACACTTCGGGCAATTAAAATATAAATTATTAGAAAAATCAGCAGTGGCTGCTTATTTCTAGAATAAAAATAATGATTTAAATTCCACCCTATAATCTTAAAAACAATTAACAAAGCAACAGGAACTGACCCTTGGGAACAAAGAATTTTCAATTTTGAAATTTCATTGAAAATTTTTTTTAGTGAGTTGAACCAGCACAAGAGGACTACAAATCACAATGAATCAGCAGTCAAACTTGGGTTGAAAATGGAAACAATCTTGAAACATGTTCCTTGTTATTAGGTATAAAGGTCACTAATCTAATGAAATTCTCCCCAAACACAAAAGAGTAAGTTGAATTTTGTAGAGGACACTCCCTAAGTGATACTATATTTAAATAAATAGAAAAACAAAGGGCATATAGTTACTAACAAGGACTATTATATAAGATAAATTGATTTGTAGAAGACATATGACAATCTTAGCTGACAAACCATGGGCTGTTATGAAGGTTAATGGTAACCATCTTGTCTAATAACAGTGTTAAAAGCATTTATTAAGACACTTATAAAACATTAGATTTGTGATATACAATAAAGGAAAGAAGGAATTAAAACCAAATTGCTGCCTTTCCCAAATGCTTTTTAACAAATGCATAATAATGAAATGCAAGAAAACAAATCAAAGAATTATTATTCATATATGAATAGTCAGGGGGGGAAAAAACTATCAGCCCATTCATCAAAAGGTTTCAGGAGACTAAAAACAAAGTTTATCTCTTTAAAAATATAGTTTAATTACATCGTTAGAAATCTGATTTTAATATTATATCATGATACATGTATATAGAATTAAACTTAAACTATTTTGTATAAGTAATAATAAAAATAGGTGTGAAAAAATTTATCTTGGCCTCCACCTTTTCATTTGAGCAGGATTCTGAAACAAAACCCACAGTTACAGTGTATAAAATACATATAATGTTGATCACTATTGTTGTTGTTATTGTTGTGAAATCAGATAAAAATAGGTAACATTGGTTGCAGTGCAGAAAAATAATCACCTTTAGTCTTCATTGTCGTTGAAGTCCAAGTATACATCATCATGCTGCTCATTACTCTCACATCTATCCTACATCAAATTGAGGTAAAAGCTCTCAGCTGTAATGAGAAACCTTGTTAAAGATTGCACGTCCTTGTATTTCATACGAGAGATTGGGATTGGGGCCTTGTACAAGATCCAGTCGATAGGTACGTTCTACTCTTGTTGATGGCCTTTGTTTTTGTTTTGTTTTATTTATTTATTTTTGCCCATGGCACGTCTTGTGGTTGAAACTTAATACTGAGCTAAACATGAAATTTGATTTTTTGTGGACTGAAAGTGTTTTTCCTCCTGACCCTTCATATGCTGAAGACAATTTTATGATTGGAAAGAAACAATTATATTCAAATAGGGATAAATACATTAAGTTAATTAAATAGTTAAGGATAAATATATTAAGTCTGTATAACTTGAAAATTTCAACAAATATGGCAACAAATATTTCAATAAATTATGGCAGTAATGGGGAAAAGTTTCATTAAAATATGAAAGCAAGAAAAATCATCAGTGCACATTTTTTTATTTGAGCAGAGATTTCTTATTTTATTATGACAGACACAATTCAAAATAAATAAATTTAGACATGCTTGCAGAACCACAAACAGCAACTTAGAAAAGAGATTATAAAACATGTATTATTGAGTTTATTATATAAAAGTCTTGGACAACTAAGTAACAAGAAAATACAAACTGCTGAAATGAGATCCTTGAAATCAAAAGAATGAAAAATTATGGACAAAATAAGTTTAGACATAAGAAAAGAACTAAACTTTTATAGTGTGGAAGAAAAACCAGCAAAAAGCCAAATACAATGAACTTATCATTTAAATACAATCGCCATGACATGACCTTAAGTAATATTGAGGTACAAACTGAAAGGTAAAAAAAGTATTCTGAGACAACAGGTTACTGACTTGTGTTCTTGCTAAAAATCAATAACATACTCCTCAGTCATGGGTCTCTGGCATGTATTGTTTTTGCTGACAATTCTGTTAGCTTTCTAATCTTTACTCTATTTAATACTGCAAACAGTCTCATTGATTTAGATGCCTCAGAATAAAATTCTCTTGCTTTAATCACTATAAGAGTAGATTTTAAACCCAGTGAAGACATATACATATATATTTGTTAAAATTGCACTGTTTCATTGATATTCAGAATTAACAAGGCCAGGGTTAACATAAAAATTGCCATCATACAAAAAATGTGCACCTGAGATTGTTTCTGTTGATCAGATGATGACTTTTTTCAAAATTTTCCCCCTTGTTTTTTGTTGTACCAGTCTTATCACATTACTTTTATTCATTCATGACACTTACCATTGAAGTTAGTGAGGTTTCATTTAAATTGCAACAACAGAGACAGAATAATTAATGTTTAGATTTTGTTTTAAATTAATATTTAAGTTCTATGTATAATGATACATTTAAAAATCTTAGGCATGCTCTTTCTTTACAGACATTTTTGAAAGGCTAATGCATTAAGCAATTATGGGACAGAATCAAAGCATCAAAGACGCAAAAGATGTTGAATGTGAGCAAGCAGCAGAAGCACAGCATGTGAGGTATCTTAGAAGTCAAAGTAACGAAAGTGCTGTGGATGGTGGCACCAGCTTAAAAAATACTTTAGAGATTGAAAATGCAGAAATACCATTCCTTAAAAGCCAGTCCTCCAAGGAATATATAAGAAATTCAAAAGCAATGTTTGTAATGCGTGGTATACCAGGAAGCAAAAGATCTGTAGTTGTGAAGCAGATTAAGCTCATATTTAGTGAAGCTGTAATATGCTCCACTTCAGAATACTTCATGCATGATGGAAGGTAAATATCAATGTAATTTAACACGCTATATATCAAATAAGGAGACAACAGCAAATGTTACTCTCTCATTGCGCATATCTTGTAGAACCAATTTAAGTTGCTTTGGAAAATATTAAGTACAGAGACAGTATTGTTTCTTGTCGGAGATGGATTTTTATTCAGTGCACTGCAGCATACCACATGTGTAATGCAGATGAAAATCCTGTTTCAAGTAAATGGCAGAATGATGCCCATTCATTGCTTCTTATTTATTTCTTTTTTCTCCTCTCATGTTTTGAGTTGCATTAAAGCCATACTTTATGTTGTGTATTTGTATTAGGGTTGTTTGAAAAGTTTGGTAAAAATGCAGGTAAAAGTTATTTTTTTGTAACATACTCAATGTAGTATGTTTATTATTATATATAATTAATGACAGAACTGTGTTCAGATCCTGTCTATGACATTGAATTTTTCAGCTGACTCTATATAAAAAACAATGTCCAAACTGTAGGTCTTTAAAAAATATAATTGAGTTAATTATGTATAATAAACATACTAAAAAGAAACTACTACTAAAGTACTTGCAAATTATTGCAAGTGGCTGTCAAGATTGCTATCTCTATAGTGAAATGCCTTGATTCGTCTACCTGGGAAACAATTTGAGTAGTTAGGGATTTCAGTGTCCTACCGGTATGTTGTCATAGTAGCTCAGCGGTTAGAGAAACTGCATGAAAATCAGGACAACCGCGTTCAAATCCTTGCTAGGACGTTGAATTTTTCAGCTGACTCAGTCAAATATTCAGTGTATTTCTTAATACAGTCTCCATTGATGGTAGTGATTACTTTCTTTGATGAAAATTTCTTCCCACCAAACCAAATCGTCAAGTTTAGGAACAGGAAAAAAACCACTTGGGGCTAAATCTGGAGATAGGGGTGAATGAGGAATCAATTTGAAGTCTAATTCATGCACTGTGGCCATTGTGACTGCTGCTGTAGGTTGGAGCATTGTTCTGCTAAAATAGTGCCAATCTTAGTGGTTCATTCATTGCATGTATCAAATCACCTAAGAAGGAATCAAATAGTCTCCAGTTATGGTTCTGATTTTTTTCCAAGTAATCCATCAGGATTATACGTGGGAATCCCAAAAAACAGTGGTCATTACTTTTCCAGTCAACAATACATTCCTTGCCTTCTATGCCATATTCTCATCAACCTTTATCCATTGTTTTGCTGCTGCTGCTTTGTCTCTAATGTGTGATAGTGGACCGAGTTGGAGCAACAAGTCCTGCAGTGCCAGACACTGTGTTGAAATGCTCTTTTGCTTGTGGTTTTGATCAGCAGTCAGCAATTGAGCACAGCTTTCTCATTTCTAATTTTTCAAGCGGGATATTGTGCACTTATTCTTTAGAGTTGGTTACAGTTTGAGCTATCTTGAGCAATTTCACTCAGCAGTCTCGCACTATAACATGGATTTTTACAGTGATTTCCTTTGTGGTGACCTCAATTGGGCAGCTGGAGTATGCTGTATCCTTGGTGCTTCTTCACCATCAAATAAACCATCTTGAATGGTGTTGAGTCTGCGTGAACTTCAACTCTGCATTGATCTGGTCCAACCATTTCATTAAAAGTATTTAATAACAGCATGAAACTACTCCATTTTTCTACGGCACGTATGACACTGGTCTCTTCAGATAGCTCTTAACAATTAAGTAAATCTCACATTTATCAGAAAATTAATCTAAAACTGTTACAGGAATCACTCTTACCAACGATGGTGCCGCTTAAAATTTTATGCCATTTGATGACTTATCAAACAACCTTTGTATTTTATTCCTTTTCTTTAGTAAACCTTGTTTTGAAATCATTTTTGCTTTCCAAATGAAATGGACTTTTAATACTTGCATCATAAATAGCTATTTTACTTTGACTTACACTTCGTATTGTCTGTTTTATGAAAGAAACAAAATATATTAAATGAAGTGAAAATGCAGCACAACACACAAAAGCTTGACTTCAGCATGGCTTCAACCACAAGAGAAAACATTAAAGAAGGAAAGTCTTGTTAACTTCAGTTAGATCATCATATAAAGCATACACAGTGTTTGGGGTTACCTTATAGCACTTGATATTTCCAATGACTAAAACAAAGAAGCCAGAGACATTTACTATCCGTGGAAGGCTTTATCCTAGCCTACTATTCATCCTGAAAGCATGTGATTTTATTGATGTAGCATCAAAAGACAAATGAAAATATTATTAACAAAATTTATTCAGAATGGTTAAAATCAAATTGAGCTTTATTTATGGATGCTCTTTAATTGCTATGGTTCTTAGCATCGCATGCTATATTGGGGGTAAAAGACCGGAAATTTTGCTCTGAAGCCTCTTTATCAAACTTGAGGTTCTTTTACGTGCCATGAATCTACAACATGAAATCATCAGTTTTACTTCCCTTCTGAAGGAAGCCATGCTAAGGATTTTTATTCCTGAAAAAAATCCATTGTCCCCCACCGGGTTTGAACCTGCTTCCTCGGGAGATAGAGGCTAGTGTGGCACCACTAGACCATAAAGGACGACACTCAGAATTGTGTCTAGTATCATTGGTTTAAAGCAGTGTGGTCCAACCTCTCACTAGTTGAGGGCCAATAGGAACTTCTTATTATGGGGTGAGGGCCACCACTTCAATTGTTCCAATTGAAGAGTAGGTACAGAAAAATAAATGAGATATACCACATTGCTTTTATAGAAACATTTAAAGTTCTGCTTGCATATTTATGTGTAAAAACTTCAATTTACTCATTAATACAAAGACAGAAGAGATTTATGAAACACAACTCCCTATTTAATAAGTAGGCAGGCAATATTTTAACAAAAAAAGGTTCACAGAAAAAATTAATTTAACCTGACACACGTTATGATTAGGAAAGTTAATTTGAAGATGGGCCAGGATTGATTATTGCTTTAAGAGCTGAAAATACACTTTTATACACATATGTACTGCCAAATAATGATAGCATTTGCAGTTTAGGAAAACGCTCTTTTGAATCATACTTCAAAACATTCTCAGGAACAATGGAGTAGCCTGAAAATCACAAATCTCCATTTGAAGGTCAGAGGGCATTTGGCTCACATCGGTTTCCATAGGGTTGTTGAAGAGAGCAAGTTTTGGCTTCAGAGCATCAAAGTCTTGGAAACTGTTTTTGAGCTCCTCCTTCACTTATGATTTCCCGAAACTCACTGAAATTTACATCCTTTTCTTCTTACTGTAGCTGTTGGCAAGATGAGAAGTTGTATCATTTCTTTCAATCTAATTTGCATTAAATCCAGTTTACTGCGGAATCCTTGAATATGCACATAGGCTGGGAGATATTTTGTTTTCTACTTTGAAGTCTCAGAATCAAAGTATTTAAAGGTGATGTTAAATCAGTCAAGAAGGCAAGTGTATGAATCATCTCAGGTTATCTTCATATTCATGCCCAAGATTTTCATTGGTGAGAAAGGTAAGGATTTCATTCCTTAACTCAAAAAACTGCTTAAGGCAATTTCCATCACTAAGCCAGCGCACTTCACAGTACAATGAAATGTCACCATATTCAGTTCCAGAGTATTCAAGAATGCAACAATACTCTGTGTCTTTGAGGGGTTTTGTTTGCCTCCTCTTAGGTTTACAGTATTTACAACTGTCTTCATTGTGTTGCTGAGTTTTACAATTTTCTCACAGAGTGCCTTTTGATGTATAATACAATGAAAAAACAAGCATTGTATCCCCTTGTCCTTCATGAGTCAAATTTGCCCAATTTTATGACCAGCCATAGATTTAGCTCCATCTGTTATTATGCCAGAGCATTTACCAAAACCACCATTTTGAGAAATTGCACCATCCAATTCCCTAAATTGTCATTGGCTTTAGTACTTACTTCTAAAACTTGTAGTTTCAGCAGTTCTTCAGAATTTCAAATTCAGAGTTCTGACAAAGATAAGAAGCTGACTGATATCAGATATATCAATGCTTTCATCTAGTGCCAGAGAGTAGAATTCACATTTCCACATAATGTCCTGAAGAGTAGTAGAAACATCATTTCTCTTTTAATTAATTCTGCTTAATGTTTGATGTGACAAAGACACTGTTTCAAACTTTTGGGCCATCTTATTTTCCCCAAAGGCAACTGCCATTTTTTTAGCGCATAGTTTTATTAGTTCACTATCCCTAAAAGACTTTTGCTCTTTGCTAGTTCCAAACATACTTCGTAAGATGCTGTCAAACCTGCGGTGTCTAATGGCTGCTGAAAAATATCCTTCTGCCTCAAATCACTGAACGCGCAATTCCTTGCTGCTCCTTGGTATTTTGTTTTTGTTTTATGCACGTTAGTATAGTGTCTATTTATGTTGTATTCCCTTGCAACACTTATAATTTGCGCACAAATAACACATTGTGGTTTAATGCTAAAAAAAAAACTGTCTTGCCACATAGCCTGAAGTTGTCGTTTCTCGTCTGCAACATGGCATCCTTTAGGTTCCACCATTTTCAGCATCAGGTATGACAACCTTACAGAGCACAGAACAACAAGATACACCTTGAAGAGTGAAGGTCTACATTGAGATGGTGGTGATTTCAAGCTAAAAATACAGCAGACTTAATGTGCTGCCATCTCTCGGAGGAAAAACAACTACTTAGACGTCATTTGACTGAGAGCTGCCATCTAACAGAAGCTATAAAACTTTGTATCAAAGTCTAACGTACAACTTCCCCTACTGATTTATGCATGCAAATTACAAAACTATATTTATTAAGTCTGAGATTGGCCGAGGGCCAGAAAAACCTGCATGGGGGCCATGGGTTAGACCATACTGGTTTAAAGTGCGAACTTTATTTTAACTGAACTATGTATATTAAGAATTGTATGTAAGGGGCTGAAAATATGGGTAAGGATAGTTTCTGAAAATTGGAAGGTAGCCCATATGTTTTGCCTATCCTAATGTGTAAGTGTTGTCCAAAGTTTTGTCCAGATTTGTCAAACAGTTAAGACATATGTAAGGGAGTGAAAGTAAGATAATTCCCAAAGCAGAATCTTTTTCAACTTTCTTGACACAACTTTCGGGTACCAACAGTCTCTCCAGACATATTGTGAAGAATTTAAGGATAGAAATAAGCTGACAGTACATGATTGTGCCTGTACATTAAAGCAATTATATGTATGTATATATGCCTTTGCAATATAATTTTTATTACCATTAAACAAGTAAACCACAATATCACATCAAAAAACAAATAACAGACTTTTAAAATGTTATTTTCACACTTCATTACTAAGAATGCCACTTCAAAAATTGTCAGAAGTTATAATGCAGAAAATGCTCAGAGTTATCTTGAAATCTACTAAATACTTTTGAAGCAACATTGGTTATATTGGAGTGGTATAATTTCTGAAAGTGATCACAATAAGAAACAGCAAACTTGGCACAAAAATATCCTGTTTTTAAAACACAGGGTGGGCCATTTAACAAAATGAACACACATGTCTGCAGGACCGGTAGTACAGTGTTATTTGATGTCATCAAATCATCATTTCACTCTTTAGAAATGCAGCCACTTCTGTCAATATGAAATTCATTTTCAAGCAACATGGGAAAATTTGGGCACTTGTGTTTTGCTTCAATGCCATCATGATACCATTGGCATATATTTGCAAACTTTTCACTGCAAATAGTGGAGCTCACACGGTCATAGGATGATGCCATTATTTTAATCAGAGCATCACTCCAGTGGACATGTAGTTGCATTTATACATAGCCAACGTTTATATAGGTTTTCATCAGGTTAGTGCATGCATAGACATCCCAAACCTATGTTGAACATGCATGTACACTTTGTACATGACCTTAGAGGTATGGTAGTTGTGGAAGATAGAGAGGGATGTGTGTAAATTCAAATATCTGTATCAAATGTCAGTTGTTTTGTTTACCAACAGAGCCTAAAACAAGCTTTTATATGAAAATTTGGCAGGAGAATTCCCAAGAAAATGAGTATGAAGATTTAAAGAAAAAAGTTTAGTTGACAGAACTTTTTCTGGGCAATCATATTTTCTCCAACATACAGTGTACATCAATGTGGATTCTACTCTGGGGAAGATGATGGCAGTTAATAATGTAAGATAGCCTGTAATTTTTGCTTAGTCTTAAAGTGTAAGTGACCAAAGTTTTGTCTAGATTGGTTATAGATTTTAGTTTTTTTTTTTTTTCCAGTACTTGATTTTATACCCTCCCTCCTATTTTGGTCACCAAGGTTGAGTTATTTATATATAACCACAGGATTTGCATGGGATAGGACAGGGGTGGTGAATTTGAAAGGTTTGAGAAGAGAGATTGATTTGGAGAAATGCCCACTATGCCACCGGAAAGCTAAAGAGTGGCATATAGTTTTAGAGTGCGAAGAAACAAAGTTACTTAGAAAGAGGATAGAGAAGATAGAATGGTTAAATTTATCAATAGAAATTCAAGCTAAAAAAATAGTAAATGTAAAATCTAGGAAAAATATAATAGAAGTAGGGAACTTTTTGGCCAGAGTAAGAGCAAAATGGATGAGGAAAATTAGCAAGGAAGAGACAAATGAGTATTAAATTAAATTACAGTAGTGTTTATTTGATATGTTGTAAGTAGGACCCAACAACTCGACAACCTCAAGGTTTGAGTTTGTTGTGGTCCAAGGAAAGCAACTCAAGGTAGAATTAGAGTTAGATTAGAGATCAAATAAATTTATAATTGTACTTTTAGATTAGGAGGAATGCTGGCTACCAGTATTCCATACTGCTGGATACCAGTAGTTATGAGGTTACTTTCCTTTATATTTTATTTTATTATTTTGAGAAACTGGGTTAAGAATAAATTTGCAAAATTGTTGTTGTAAAGTTGTACAATTAATTGGGTTAATAAAATTACTTACTATATGGAACCATGCTAGTATTTTGACTCATGGAATGACAGATATTTGTGCCAAGTTTGAACCAGACTTCTCAATCCATGAAGATGTATAATTCAACCAATCAACTTAATTAACACTTATGAGAAATATTTTGTATGGTTCTTACATAAGGTTTGTAAGTGTATTTGAATCTACTTTCCATATTCAAATGGGGATTCAGAATGAAGTGAGTCCCAAATACACTCCTGACAGAGGGAAGAACTGGATCAAGTACAGTACTGAATGTTTGCAAGAAAGCATAGATACATTAGCACCTAACCATATTATTGTATTGAATGCATTTGAAATGATATTCACTTTAAATTTATAACATGAGTTGTTGAATTGAGAATGGCAGCTATCAGCTGGTTGTGCATTACTCCATGTTCATAATATATGAACAGTATTTTACACAATCCTTAAAAGAGAGTAGAATCCAAATCTGTTCACTTAATCTTGTGTATGATCCAGGCTTCAAGCAAATTTCTGTTTCAGGTATGACTTTGACCCAAGCAAGCTGGAAGAAGCTAAGATATTCTGCCAGGAAAAGGCAAGGAATGCTTGTGAAGGAAGCAAACATGTAGTAGTAATAGATAATACAAACATGAGGAAATGGGAAATGAAGTACTATTTTCGTTTGGCAATGGAGACTTGCTATGTTGTGGTGCTGGTGGAGCCTTGGAAGTTCAACATGGAAGAACTTCTCAGACAAAATCAACATACTGCAGACATTGAGCAGCTGTCTCTACAATTGCAACAATGGGAAACCATCATTCCACTATACTATGGATGGTTTTTAAATGAAGCAGACTCTCGTGCTTTGAAATTAGTTGGCATGGCTTACTTAGAGGAATGTCTTAGTGTCCCAGAATTTGCTGAAGATTATAAGGCATTTACTCAAATGTCTGATGTATCAGGTGAGCCAGACAACAGTTTGAATATTCATTTTCCCTAAAAAAACATCTTAAATATAAGGGACATAAGAGTTGAAGTAATTAAATAGTTAACTTTATGAAGTGCACGAAGCAATAGAGATAGTATGAATTTCTTAAATTTTGTTAGAAAATAAGTGTCAAGTGCAAGCATGGGTTATTTTAATAACACAGCAATGCAGTATAGAGGTATTTGTATACACGAATGACTGTTATGTAGCTATAACTACCGCATTTATTTCGTTATTGTGTTAAATGCAGAAATTCTGTTTTCCTCCCTCCATTTCTCTCTTCAAAACCATTGTCTGCCCAATTTCTTTATGAGTTGCATAATATGTGCAAGAACTCTTAAGGCATAAGGGTTCAAATTTTGGTTTCTCTGTCTCAAATAGTTTGAGATTTGCATATTTTAGTAATACAGTGCATTTTCTCAATTGTAAATAGTCAAATTCCCCTTAGAAGTTTTCTCACTGATATTTAGTTTTTCTGTTGGATGTTGGATTTGGTGATGCAAACTTTTTAAGTGCTGGCCAACTCAACATTGCAGTTCTGATCCTGAACAATGACATTTAAGAGCATTTAAAAGTGGTAGCCTCATGTCAGATTTACTTGCATGGAGAACTTCTGCAGGAGAACAATTATGATTTCAGATTTATTCACCATTTGCAAAAAAGTTTATAAGGCTTCATCAAAATAAAAGGATAACAACTGTGCATGTATATATTTTAAGTGCATTAATACTAAGAGTTTTATATATACAGCGAATTTTATATTATACAGACTAACTACTATTGACATTTGCTACTTTATATTCTCAAATTAAGTAGAAAGCATTATTCATCAGGTATGTCTTTATTGCCTCAATTTTCTTCAACTCTGCATTTATTTCCTTAATATAATGAGGTAAATGATTGTAAAAATCTTGCATTGCTTTCAATACATTTGGTACCTAGTGAGCTTCTTAATTTGTTCCTAAAATAGTTCAGTTTTGTTCTTGTGTTATGTTTGTGAATATTTATATTTTTTTCTTCTTTGCGTGTTCTTACTATATGCTTGATATATAATAGGGTGGTGTGAGGATTTTGAGATTTTTAAAACTACTTTTGTGTGTATTTCTTCATGGAATTTGTAAAATTATTCTTATTGCTCTTTTCTGAAACCTAAATATTCTTAACCTCTCTTTCTTTCCTGCTGCTCCCTATAAGATGATCCCATAATTTAGATGTGAGTGTATAAAAGGTAACATACTTTTAGAGCATTGTCTTCATCGATGACTTGTATTACCTGTTTTAGCACATGTCTACCCTTATTAATTTAGTTGCTAATCTTTTCTACATGTATATTCCATTTCAAACTATTATCTCTAACTAGTCCTAAAAATTTTGTTTGCGTTACTTGGAAAATTTACTCATTTTGGACTGCTAGTGTTATGTTTGCATTTTATTAAATGCCTGTGTCATGAAATAAATTTAGCAATTATTAAATAATAATAGAATCATGCTCAGTGAAGCAACTGCCATTAGATGGGATATAAAACTACAGAGCCAGTTTTTAAAGGTCGTTCACAATGAAAATTAAGTGTTAACATAACAATGTAAAGCTTGAACATAAACTTTACATGAATATGTTGTCAGCCACAGTGACAAACAGAAACATAAACGCCAGCCAATTGCAAGAGAATGTGAACCAGCATCCACATACACATGACAAAAGATGTTATGTACATGCATCAAAATGAACAAAGAGTTATAGGGTGTTAAACTCACAAGAAGGCACTGTCATCACAATTCATTTTGCTGCGATTTTTATACATATTCCAGTGATTCCTGACCAATGAGCTTACATAGAAAGGCAGTTAGTGAGTCAGTACATGGTGACAGAAAATCTGATGTGCAATGGTAGAATTATCATGTGATGTGAATGGAGAATTGTTTTCTGATTGACTAGTTTCTTATGTTTGATGTAGACATAAACATGAAGCTTGCAAACTTTTGCCTTGAAGCTTGCAAAGTTCTTTATTTCACTTTTAAGTTTACACTTTGTTAACATCATGCAATGTGAACGTCTGTATTAAGATAGCTTTCATGTTTATGTCTAATTTTCATTGCGAATGGCCATTAATACTAACTTGGGTTACCAAGTTATTGACAGAATATGATTTTTGGGAATTTGCTCTAACTCAGTTGCAGCTGAGTTGATTGTTGGAAATGGTATCTGTACAGTTCAATGAGGCTTCTAGTGATCTTTGGATGAAGATAGAGTTGTCTGCTGCGAGAGCAAATTTATGTTTACTTCACGCGTGTTGCCATCTTGTGTGACGTCATTCGTTGGTCTGGTCCGTTTAACTCCATCTGGTGTAGCAATTTGTATCAATTAGTTTCTGAAAGAATTTAAGGTTATGTATATTGTCCTCCGGCTAGCTATCATCTTTTCTTGGTAGAACTTGTATCTCTTGCAGGGTGTGAAGCGGAAAGGAATCTTTTGTCTAGAAATGATACTGATGAAGAAATTAGTTTTATAATCTTTATTGCAGAACACGTTCATGAACACTTTCACATATTTATTTGGATACTCGCCATACTGAAACTGTTTGTAATAACTTCTTATCACTTTTAACTTGCATACTTCAACTTTGTGTATTTAACTGTATAATACTTTATAAGATTTCTCGTACTTCTGCTGCGCGTAACTTGACGAAATGAAGGACTGACTGACGATACGTACTGTACTGAGAATTCCGTTGAACTGGGGGGAACGCTCCCTTGAATCTACACTATTTATAGGCTTGCCTCAAGATACGCCTAAAGATTATAAATGAACTGCCATTGGCTAATAAAACGCGCCAACATTAGCGTCTATTTTAACATCCAATGAAAACCACGAATACATATTACTTTTAGAGAACATTCTAGAAGCTTTTCTACCGAAAAGGCGCGAAACATTACGTAACTTCCTGGTTCCCGGTACTGATAAACAACTCATCCCCTTGCTGCATTATTGCGTTATTGTTGACAGTTTCAGTAAAGCCGTATATTATTATTTACCAATAATAATTACAATTAATAAACATCTGAAATTAATGTTACATAAAAATACATATTCATATTACAATCCTTATTTACATCTGAGTAATTTGTGATACAAATTACCGTATCATATGCCCCACTAGAAACATAATTATAAATATTTATAACTTGTTTAGAAATTTTAAAATTGTGTTTTTAGTCTCCTAAATCTTGGAACACACGTTATCACTTTCACTTAACACTTCACACGCATTTAACACACGACATGTTTTTTTTTTTTTTATCTCGCCACTACTTACTGGCTTTGGTTTAATTAATTTAGATATTAATCTGAGATCACAAACTTTTTTATATAGCAAATACTTTACCCTAAATTATTTAATCACTGCTACCAAATTGTTTACTTTAAGTTGTTGACAAAAATTTATACATTTAAGATTTTTTTGTAATTATGACACACATTTACCAAAATATTTACCCTTTACATAAATATTTAAATCTCTTAAATCTAAGTAATGTTTCACATGTTCTGTTTGCTACATAAGTATTTGTTTTTAATTATATTTACCAATTTTTGTGATTTTGTACTTTATCTTAACAATACTCTTGTAATAGTATTTATGTACTTTACTTTAATATAACATCAGGCTTTATTTCACATGTTCAGTTACTAATAAAATGTTATTTTCCTCTCAAACAGTTAGTCATGACCACAATTTATTTCTCCATTCACATGACGTACATTTTTATTTAACCCTCTTACGTTCCAATACATTTCTCTGCAAGTCGTCTTTAACTATCCAGCATTTACTTTACATCTCATTGCTATTTACCCTCCTGGATCAAATTGTGTGTGGCTAAACATTACTCGTAGCCGTATCCTAACCTTCAAATTTTTGTTCATGAATAACCTCTTGTATTCATATGATAACATTTGAAAACAATCTAAAGTTTCTTGAACAACACATCTTTTACCAACTTTCATTTTCAATTCTTCTGCTATCTCTTTAATTTGAAAGTACTCTAACAAATCTGTACTAAACTGTACTGGACTGGAGTTTTCATTTTGAACATTTTGGTACAATTTATTTCTTTGCATTACTGTCTCATTCTGTATTTCTGATATTTCCCCTTTGAAATTAACCTGCGCCTGATTTACATCTACATTCCTAACCTCTTTTATCTCTCTTAGCTCACTTGTCATATTACTCACTTGACTTCTTAACTCTGTACATTCTACATTAACCTCACTTTTAGTATTAACCTCACTTTCTTTGTTATCTCTTTCCCTACTCATGTCTAGCATTTTCTTTGAAATTTCTCCTATCTCACTTGCTATTACTTCCTCATTTTCATCTCTCATTTTTGGCATACAACTATCTAGCTTCGTAACTTTCTTTTCACTTTCTTCACTGCTTTGATCTACTGTTTGCTCTACTTTCTCATTCCTCCTACCAAGCCTTTCCATAAATTCCCTATGATCCTTTTCCATTTTCTCATTAATCTTTTTCATATCTGCTCTCATTTCCCTATGACTCTTTTGTATATCTTCCCTAATATTTCTCAAAATTTCCATCATTTCCATCATCATACCAGCATCAATATTAATATTTCCTGCGATTCTATTCTTACTTTCTGCACTAACATTTCCTCCCTCCAATACTACATTGTTTGAGCTTTTTTTTGTAACCTGTATTGAATTACAGCTAACTGTTACACTATCCCCTTCCATCATTATTTCTTCTGTATTACTAGTAGCCATTGTTTTTGTTTTCTAAAAAAAAATTACGATACCTTTGTGATGCTTTCTGTTGCTGTTACTTTGATGTCCAGCGTTCTGCCCCATTCTCCTAGATTTGTATGTCGCTTCTGCGTTGTGTTGTGATGAATCTACGTCGTCTCGATGTTTTTGCGTTGAATTCCTTGTTGCCTCGTAATCTCGGAATTACGATGTCCAATCATCCGTATAGTCTGTCGTTCCTTTTGTTGTTTCTGGAATCTGCGTCTTGTAGATCATTTTACTGTTGCTTTCGTTCCACGTCCTAATTATGCTGATCCTTTCCTGGTTACTCGAGTTCCTTTCCTGGTCGCTTTGCCCCACGTTCTGGGTGCCAATTTGCGAGAGCAAATTTATGTTTACTTCACGCGTGTTGCCATCTTGTGTGACGTCATTCGTTGGTCTGGTCCGTTTAACTCCATCTGGTGTAGCAATTTGTATCAATTAGTTTCTGAAAGAATTTAAGGTTATGTATATTGTCCTCCGGCTAGCTATCATCTTTTCTTGGTAGAACTTGTATCTCTTGCAGGGTGTGAAGCGGAAAGGAATCTTTTGTCTAGAAATGATACTGATGAAGAAATTAGTTTTATAATCTTTATTGCAGAACACGTTCACGAACACTTTCACATATTTATTTGGATACTCGCCATACTGAAACTGTTTGTAATAACTTCTTATCACTTTTAACTTGCATACTTCAACTTTGTGTATTTAACTGTATAATACTTTATAAGATTTCTCGTACTTCTGCTGCGCGTAACTTGACGAAATGAAGGACTGACTGACGATACGTACTGTACTGAGAATTCCGTTGAACTGGGGGGAACGCTCCCTTGAATCTACACTATTTATAGGCTTGCCTCAAGATACGCCTAAAGATTATAAATGAACTGCCATTGGCTAATAAAACGCGCCAACATTAGCGTCTATTTTAACATCCAATGAAAACCACGAATACATATTACTTTTAGAGAACATTCTAGAAGCTTTTCTACCGAAAAGGCGCGAAACATTACGTAACTTCCTGGTTCCCGGTACTGATAAACAACTCATCCCCTTGCTGCATTATTGCGTTATTGTTGACAGTTTCAGTAAAGCCGTATATTATTATTTACCAATAATAATTACAATTAATAAACATCTGAAATTAATGTTACATAAAAATACATATTCATATTACAATCCTTATTTACATCTGAGTAATTTGTGATACAAATTACCGTATCACTGCCTCAGGCTTATCAAACTTATTGAGCTTTTAGATTTTTGGTGAGGTCTTTGGCAGTTTTCAGGTTCAGGGCCTATTTTCAGTAATTTAATTGATGTTAATGAATGTTTGTTTTCATAACAATTTTTTTGAGACCAAAGGTCCCAAAAATAATTATATAATGACAAGCATGAGTTTGAAAGCTCAATTAAATTACCTAAGAAAAATTATAAGCAACAGGGGGATTTAGTAAGATAAATACAATATCATTTTTTTGTACTTTCAGTATAATCACTGAAGTGGCTTAGCTTGCAGTATTATGCAGTGTTAGATCTTGTATTGCTTGTTTTATTTTGGATTTGCAGATCATCAAATCTCACCATTTTTAGTTTGTACGAACCACCAATAGTGAACAGGAAAACCATGAGAATGGGTGTCCTAGATCCATAGTCAAATCAAAGCAGAGATTATAGGATTAGAGAAATAAATGTTGGAGAAAAAACAATCAGTTATTAGTTTTTGAGCACCGTGCTTTAAGATATAGATTGTAGATTAAGTTAGATTTTGATTTGTGAATAAGGCATCTGTGAGTGTACATTGGCTGAAATGTGCTCACAATTGTCTCAAAAGTTTCCCCACAGTCAGCATGCAGCTGACAATGCAATCACATGTCCATGAAACCTATTCTCTTTAATTTGATAAATGAAGCATTTAAGGGCATTTTATATCCCATATATTTAACAATTATTGTTTGCCATTTGGTTTCTTTTATATGGTATCATAGTATCTTTTTTCTCTTTCAGGTAGTTTCTCATATTACAAAACCTCTGAATCATCCAAAGAGGGTATACTGCATTGTACTGCCAAATTTTGCTCATTTGGAGATGTGCCAGGTTCATACGATTATGCAATGAAGAAAGAGGTGCTTGAAGCTTGTGGTAATTGCTATAATTTGCACATAATAGGGTTTGTTATGACCCCTCGTACCTTTGGAGCTCGTGTGAAACTAAGTGAGGAAGAATGTAACCTATGGGAAAATGATGAATCTATGCCTACTTTAGGAATGATGCAAAGAAACAGTTTGCATCATAACCCAAACATTAACAGGTACAGGTCAGTAAACTCAATAACAAAGCAGCAGAGTTGGTTCCCTCACTGTCAGGCTACATTAGTATGCTCAGATGTGATTCCTTGTTCGTTTGAACCTGTAAAAGGTTTAGGATGTAGAGCACATATTACTTTGGGTTGTGCTGAAGGTGTGCCTGCAGTCACTACAGGTTATGATCTGCTTGAAATAGTTGAAAGCGAAGTAGCACCGGATGTTGAAAATACATGCAAAACATTTACTTTAGCAAGAGGATGGTTGCGAGATTATGGTAAATCTCGCTGGGTGCTGTACCTGGGAAGAGAGATCACTGTAGCATCACTCTTTACAGGAGCTTACTGAAAGCTAAATGAACACTAAGACTGACTTAAAGAGAATTTTGGGCATTATAGATTAAGTCTGAAAGTGTAAATTGTGTTAAGATTTTATAATGCTGTTAACAACTGCACAAAAGCAGTGTTGATCTCCACCTTAGAATAGGCATAGCATTGCACAGCACTGCAGTGCAGGATTGAAATTTAAAGAATTGTTGTTCATAATTTTTATTTGTACTAAAGTATAGTTTTGGTTCTTTTAAAATTTCTCCATTTCCTTTGAAAGATACAGCAGATATTATGCCTTGGGTTGTACACTAATTTATATGCATTTTAACTATTTGCTGTGTTGCATGGCACTTAAATGAAAGAATGGGAAAGACCGAATAATCTTTTATAAAACATTTAAGCTGTTACATAAAAGAAAAGGTAGTCACCTGTTTTAAGACTGATGTACAATGCAAAAGTCAATTTATATCATATATATTTCCTTGAGGTTTTAACTTTTAAAAGGACATTTAGTTCTTTGCTTCTCCATTGTGTGCTGATGTTTAAAAAATTCTGAAAGCTTGAATGCAGAACTGTGGTTTTCTTCCTGTAGCCTTTTATTGCAAGTCTCCTGTAGTTATCTCATTTTTTGCTTATAGCAAAGCATGTAGAATAGTGTGTTGACTCCAGTAATTTTATATAAAATCACATAGTGCAGCAACACTATATAACTGGGCTAAGAAACTTGTTTTGTATTTGCTCCAAACAAAGATTTTGGTTTAAAATGATGAAGTATACAAGAAGAGTTGACAAATGCAGCACGTAATTGTTGTGTACACGTCCATAGAAGCAGAACTGCCAATTTATTTCCTTACATAGGAACTTATAAAATCACATACCTGAACAAGTAACCCTGCAGACCCTTCTACATGATGGATCATTCCATAACAAAACAGTAAATTCATTGCTCATGAGTTGTATGCTGTATGAGATGTTTGTTATCCCCAAGCATTGCTTACTGTGGAATAATAAGCAAGAGAAGCAAATAAAACAAATAAAATGTGACTTTGTCCCTCTTATGTGCAACAGTCAGATGTTTTGACATAAGCAGAAAACTGCATAGGTGCTTAGTTAGAGACAGGTATCAAACTTGCTATCTCTGAGATTAAATTTAACCAGAACTGACTTCTTATTGAGATTTTTAATTTGCATACTTGCCAACTTTATGGTTTGCCCATAAAATGTATGGGAGCAGAGGCCTTTTTAAGACTTAATGGCAAAGGAGGCATTTTTACGGCTTTGTGGGCAGACTCAAGGTGTTACAGATTTTCACCATGGCATGACAAGCATTATATTGTAACTCAAGGTTACTGCCTGAATGTACTGCACTAATTGGTTTATAGTGCTATGATAGGCTAGAGCTTATCTTAGTGTGTATGCATCACAATCATGGTTCCCCTTCACAGGGCTCCAATAAAATGTATAGCATGTGGATTTAAAATTTGATTGCACCTCTAGTAATGAGCAGTAAATGGGTGCAAACATTCATTAATGGACGATGTGAACTGTAAAGTCAATTCCCTCACATAAATTGTTTATCTTATCTGTATTCTATGGCTGCGGGATATAAGTTTCTCATGTTTTGACAGTTTTCGTTTATGGTTCATATTATGAAGCATAAAATATAGGCTATAAATCTATTTACAGCCTAGGAAGTGGTTGTTCTTTGCTATTTAATACCTTCTGGTACCATAAAGAATTTCAGTATGTAACAGAAAGCAATACTACCAGGTCTTCAAGAATGTTATAAAATGGAATTCCCATTTACTTTAAATGTAATTTTTGTGCATTTACTGCTGTGAACATTTTATGCATTATAAATTTCATGTAGTTGCAAAATTATTATGCTTTAAAATAGAGTTGAAGGTTGTTACACTATATCACTAAAATGTTCTTACTTGAACGCGTTACGGGAGACGGTTTCAAGTAAGAACATTTTAGTGATGTAGCGTAACAACCTTCAACTCTCTTTATTTTAAATTATGACACATCAGTGTTACTAGCTTCTAAATCTTCATTATTATGCTTTGCTGTATGAGAGAAAGTATTACTGGTTTCAATTTCAAAAAGTTGGCAAGTATTAATTTACTATTTTAAATTATTGTTTTGTTATGTGGGATGTACTCCAGCTGTCTCTGTCAGACAAACAGCTATAGAATTGAAAAACTTGCTCATGAATTGATTTCAAATCTGAATCACTTGACTTGCTGTTATCTTCATTCTTCCTTTTCTCTGAAACTTCATGTTATACCATTTCACTTCCTATACTTAACTACCATGACTTTGAAGTATTGCTTATCAACAAAATTACTAAATCAGTTCTACAAGAAGAGAAATCGGCATTTTGCCTTTATTCATGATTTTGGGTAACAATTTTTTTCTTATGAAGTATTGAATAGGTAATGCAACGTAATTTCTCATGCCTTAGAGAAAGATGTATAAACCAAACATTTTGAATGGTCTTCAGGAAGCCGAACTCCAAGTTGTCTCGTGCAGGCATAGTTTTTTGAGGAGTTGTACTTCTTTGAACACAACCTCAAAGTATTAGTGAAATAAAATTAGATATGTTTTTTCCAAGTCATTTGTAAATGTTAAAAGAGAGAAAGAAGAAAACCTCTTACAGCAGCCTCTAGATGGTGTTAATGCTTTTGGTTGCATTGTACTAAACAGGAGAATGGTTTCATTTTCTTTGCTTTAATTCTACAAGTATTCTACATAATAAGTATGAATATAGACTACATTATACTGAGAACGGAGTCTCAGTTTAGGCAGCTGTGAAATATTTTCAAGTTTTCATGGAACTGTTTTATAATGTAACTCATTTAACTTTCACCGGAAGACTAAGATTAAATGCATGTTTTTTTGTGGGTTTAATGTTCTTTAGATAGTTCATATCGGACAGTGAACAAACAAAATGGTTGGAATGATGCTCAAATGAGTTTGGGGTTAATAGAGTTACCCAACAATTGTCTTATGAGTATAACAAAAAAACACCTGGAAAAAGTTTTACCCAGAAGCATGTGGTTGTTATTCCAGAAATTTCCTACTGGAACGTAATGTACTATTAGTTTATGTGGGTATACTTATTCTTGTTGTTTTTAGGTGCATTTCTAATTTATGATTGTTCTTTAAATATTTGGTGTGTGTTGAATATCATAGCTTTAATAAAATTGTGTAATGAGTGTGCAGCTAAAAGGGTTAGATTTTCAAAACTTTAAACTGTACTAGCTGTGTTGCTAAACAAGTTCAGCCATATAAAGGTTATTGTGATAGAAGTGTCACATTCTTTTTAATAATGCCTTTTTAATGTAATGGTGTTGGAAAAACAGTGTGAACTAGTCTTTATTTTAGCATTGTTTCCTCCTTTGCAAGTTAATAACAAGTTCCCAAAGAGAGCTGCTAGTACAAACGTTATTCATGTTATGTATATAAAATTAAACTGTATTTCTTTATTATAATATATTTTTAACATATGATGCTGTAATCCTTCTTAACACCTTTCCAATTCCTATTTATGCTCCAAATGTGTATGTAAAATCAACCATTGTTTTTTTTTTTTTTTCGCTATATTTTATAGTTATTTAAATTTCATAGTCAACATAACATTCCATATTAATCAAATTCATGTGGCAACACACTCTAACTTCAGTAAGAGTGAAGTTAGAGTGTGTTGCCACATAGATTTGATTAATATTTTAATTACTTCACTGTGTTTCCCATTAATTTTTATGTTAAATATAACATTCCATACTGTTTCTAATTAAAAGAATTATTTAGTAAGAACAGTTTTACGTGAATTGGATTTTATTGTGAAGGAAATTTGTATAAATTATAAAATAAAAAACATTTTATAACTTTTTTGTTACTGTAATATCAACTTGTAGCATATTCCAAAATTTTCCACTCTTTCTGATTGAAAAAAAAAAAGACCTTTTCAATGACATCATTAAAACAAATTATACAGTATACAAGTTATCACTTTCATTTCAAGTTACTTAAAAGTATTAAAATAACTGGAGCCATTTCATTGTAAAATTTCATACAAGCAAGGTAGGTTCAGCGCCCCCCCTAAAAAAACATACTGTTTCAGTATTTTAATGTGAATGCAAATAATCACCTTAGTGGATTTCTTAAATTATCTTAAAATTAAAGCAATGGTGGGTAATGTCATGCATATGTAAGAAACATTGAACATCATAATTATCCTATTCTGATTTCACAAGTAGTTATTGCTACGTTAGGAATAGTGACCTTTACAAACTGTGCATTTCTACTGCCAGAGTAATCACTCTGTTAACCTATAGAATTATTTTATTTATTAGAATTAGTGTACAGAAAGCTATAATTTTACATGGGTAAAGTAGGTAAAGATAATTTAGAAAATTAATTAGAATTTGTTCAATGTTCTTGTTTGAAGAATCTGAAAAGAAAATTGTTTTTGAAGCAGTCTTAACAAAAGTGTAAAATTCTCAGAGTATACAAATTCCAGTGCAAATAAAGAGGACTTCACATTCTATGACACCACATAAGGTGCCATAGCAAGTTGACTGTGTGTACTCATTGACACAAAAAAGGGAAAACTGACCTGTCTCATCCCTAGTTTGTTATATGAATTCATAAATAATTATCTTTGTTCCCCTGAAAATAGCTACCCCTCCACCCACAAGCAATCCTTTCCAGACTAACCATTAAATGGAAATGCAATTTTTACTTTCTGTACCATGTACATAGTAGGTAGAGAAGGTATTGCATTCCACCCAAAAATATGATACAGAGATTTCACTGGAAATACATGTTTTGAGGCCCCCTGAATAAAAACAAAAAGCATTTATAGAAAAAGGTCCGTGGTGGGTGGGTGTGTGTGAACAACATAACTCAAACGAAAAGTCGCATAAACACCAAATTTGGTATTTAGGTTCAGTACCTTCCAAAAAATGCAACACGAATATTTTCAAGGAAATATCCCCCAACCCAAACTACCCTTTACATGAAACATTTTTCGAAGTTTTTGAGTTTCTAAAATATGGCTCTAACAATTTTCATTAAAAAAAACATATATTAAAGATATTTACATGCCCATTAAAATATATATCTTGAATTTTTTGGAAATAGGCTTTGAAGCATTTGGGATGAATTTTTTATAATCTTGTATAACTGGTAAACATTAAGCGATAATAATCAAAAACATACTACAGAAGAAATGTAGAACTCTTTAAAAGACAGTTTATTTCAACTAGCTTTTTTTGTGGCATCAGCATTTCCGAGATATGTTATTAATGGTTCAAGTGTTTAATACTTAGTCTTTCTTTACAATCCTTTCAATATTCAGTTGTTTCTCGCAGTTGCATGGAATTTTTAAGCATCCAGTTCTAAAACATTTGTCTATCGCTATTTTCTTTGTATCTATAATGAAATGTATAATGCAGTTTTTTCCGAAAAGTTTTATCTTGATTAAAATGAAGAAGATACAAAAAGTAAACTTTCGTAAGAATAATTTGTATACCCACTAATAAGCACTAGAGGGTACAGAAAGTCATGTGAATGTAACACATCAGGTTCCCCCCCCCCCCCCCCGAATGCAAGTAAAGGATATACAAAGTTATTCTTATTTCTCAGTTGAATAGTGAAATTTCTGATATTTGAAAAGTATCCTTACGTAAAATGCCAATAAAACTCTTAATATTACACAATATTAATTACAAGAAAATGACTAAATAAAGATGCAAAGGGCAAGAAAATGACATAAATTACCCAAAGAATATGTGTTTTCATAATCTGTGGCCCATGATGATTTATGTACAAGTTAGCAATGCCTATGATGCAACAATTTAAAGATGACATTTCATCAGAACCTAGGCCCGTGTAGTCACCTAAAATGTGTACATACTCAGGGCAGCTTTCTTAGTGAAAATTCAAGTAGTCCATTGAGAAATGCAATGTTATGCCAAACGTATGTTAATACACATTGTTCTACACAATACATACATACTGTATCTACAAAGGCATCTGATTATTATGTTGCATGACAATATTTGCTATCTAAAGCTGATACTTTTTCATCAGCTTGCTTGCCAGATACTGTAACATCCATCATATTCTTCCAATTTTGCTTTTCAGTTCTAACTTGTTTTTGAAGATGAAGCTCTTGCAAGGTTGAAGATTTCTAAGGCAGTCTGGGTAAACATCATTGTCAATCACATCTGGTGCCTTCCAGCAATTATGACATGGCCCTCACACATTCATGTACTTACATACTAGTGGAAGTTATAAAAAGGCTACGTTAAATGCATGTACATAATATTATAATAGATCTTTTGATAAACCCTATTGTGGTAAAATATACACTATTCTGGCACCCAAGACTACAGTTTTTATCATCATCTTATTACTTTTCTTCATTCTTGCCTATTGGACCATAAATCTTCCTCTTTTTCCCAATCCATCTTTTCCTCTCCAATTCCTTGAATCCACGTCCTATGCAGTCTTCCTTTTCTCCTTCCTGGTGCATCCACAGCTCTTCTTTCGAATATGTGATGCGAGTTTACCAATATGTTTTTAAAGTCCAAAAGTATGCTGATGCTAAGTTACGCACAACACATGTTCGAAAGTTTCTTCCATTACTCTTTTAGGTAATCTTTCATCTTCCATTTCTTTTAGCATGCCCATACCGTTCTAATTGTTTCTGTTGAATAAAATCTAAAATTGAATTTTGCACATTCTAATTTTTTCTCTTTTAGATATTCTAGCAGATTTCTAGTAATTCATTTCTGTTACCAATAATTTCTTTTCAACTGATAGTTCACAGTCCACACGTCGGAGCCATAGGTTATAATACTTCTATTCTTTTAAAAATTGTAGTTTTATTTCTTTTGAGACCTGTTTATCGCACTATATACCATTCAAAGCAGATATAGCATACGTTTCTGAGTTTATCTTTGATTTTCTTATAATCTTTACTCCCAGTATTCATATTCCCCTATGTGTTTAATTATCCCCATTTCGTCTTCCAATACCAAATCTTGATGAACATCTCCAATGGCCATATATTTGGATTTATCCATATTTACTTTTGGGCCCAATTTGTATTCTTGAATCAATTTCCTTGCAAGATATTCTAAATCTTCATATTCTTATGCCAGAATTAACTGATCATCTGCAAATTGCAGAGAGTTGAGTTTTGAGTTATGTATTGGAATTCCCATTTTTTTATAATTATTTTTCGAACCTTCTGTAGCTTTTTTATGTGTAAATTTTATATAATGTAGGAGATACATAGCATCCTTGTCATAATCCTTTATTAACATGAAATCTGCTTGAGAAATATTTTCCCATTTTTTACTTTTACATATGCATTTTTGTATAAATTTTGAATTGCTGTTATCAAAATAGGTCTAATTTCCGCCAATAGCTTATTTTTTATTAACTAAATAATTATATTCCCAATGAGAATACTACCTGTTTAATTTGGGCAAATGCTTGCTTTTGTTACATATGAGGGCAGTCCCAGAAGTATCCGACCTGATGTATAGATAGTGATGGTTTCAAACAAATGACTGTGGTAGAAAGTACCAAACTTGTAAAGCTTAAGTCTGAAGTTTGATGATGCTATGTCATTTAGTAATTGTTTGACAACCATCAATAGTGAATGCTCTCAGCAAATTTGTAAACATAAAACTGATCATCATTATGTGATACAATACTTTCATTTGAAAGGTCTTAGTCCAACTAATATTAAAGCTGAGCTTAATTCTACTCTGGGGGAGTCTGCTTCTCCATTTACAACAGTAAAATATTGGGTGGCAGAGATTAAGCGAGGCTGTACGAGCTGCCAAGACGAACATCACAGTGGTCGACCAAATGAGGTGACCATGCCAGAAATTGTGAATAAACCCCACAAAATGGCATTGGATAACCGTTGACTGAAAGTGCTCGAGCTAGCAGACATCATAGGCATTTCAGAAAGTGCTGTACATCACATATTAACTGAAAATTTAGACATGAGAAAGCTATGCACAAGATGAGTGCCGCATTAACTTGCAATGGAACAAAAGCAGCATCGTGAAGATGTTTCAGTCGAGTGTTTGGCAATGTTTTGCTGCAATAAAACCCAGTTTTTGTGTCGATTCATAACCATGGATGAAACATGGGTCCATCACTTTGCACCTGAGATGAAGGAAGTCAAAACAGTGGATTGAAAGGGGAGAATCGGCTCCAAAGAAGGTGAGACAGTTCCATTTGCAGGCAAGGTCATGGTGTCAATTTTTTGGAATGTGTGTGGAATAATTTTCATTGATTAATCTTAAGGAAAAGCAATCAATGGTGAGTATTATACAAACTTATTGCAGCATTTGAATGATGAAATCAAGCAAAAAAGAAACTTTCTTTAGTGGAAAAGAAACTTTTGTTTCATCAAGACAATGCACCAGTTCACACATCCATTATTGCCATGGCCAAAATCAATGAGTAACAGTTCGAATTGCTTCCTCATGCACCCTATTTGCCAGATTTAGCCCCCTCTGATTATTTTCTATTTCCAAAGTTGAAATAGCTTGGTGCTAAAAGATTTGCCAACAGTGAAGAGCTGGAGTCTGCAGTTGATGGCTATTTTGCAGAACTTAATTGTTCTCAGTATAAACAGGGTAACGAAGCTATTGAACATTGCTGGGAAAAGTGTATTGAGCTGAAAGGAGACTATGTAGAGAAATAAAGATGTTTTTTTCCCAAACTTTTTGTGTTCTCTTTGTTAGGTCGGGTACTTCTGGGACAGCCCTTGTAACATCCCAGAAAAAGTGTGCTGAAACTGGCAATGATTTCCACGCAAAGGTCTGTTGTACATTTATTTTATTCTAAATTTAGTCTTGTCCAAACATTTCACTGACTACATATGGCAGGCGAGGAATACAAAGGTGATAGTTACCAAAAAGTCTTCAGAACTTAAAAGAAATTGTATTTAATATCACAGAAATGGGTTTGGCACAAGAACCAGATAGAGCCAAGAGGTAGGTACAGCAACGGAGCATAAACTGCCACAGAGATGGAGATAGGAAAAGGTTACTTGGAACCAATGATGGGGTAGGCTGCTTATACTTTATATTTGTATTCATATAGTTAACATGGGATTTATTAAATTTTCATATGAATATAATGAAAAATTAATATTTTAAGAATATTATTTTTAACCTTCAGCAGATTGATTGGCTGTTATTACCCAAGTGCTATCCTTGATAACATTTGGGCCTGTGGATAATGTAGAAAAGTAGACCATAATAAAAATGCCACTTCTGATTTATTTTTCAGGCAGTAACTAAACTTTGCATTTGACCACAAACCTCCCAGCTGAACTGAATACAAGACAAAAGTGGCAACATCTGTTTTTACCTTGAGTGGGGTGTCTCTTATTAGTTATTATGTAAGCATCCCAATTGTTCATGAAATGTGAAGCCTAAAAAAAGGCATGCTGCCATAAATATAAAAGCAAAGGACTCTGCCTGTCAGTAGGGAAAGTGCTTCGCTAATGTATACAAATGCAAAAGATCCATGTGGAATGGATGTCAGAGGTCAAGTTACCTGACAAATAGGTTAGAGGGAACAGTGAACTCTGCCATTTATGTCTGCCATAAAAGACAAGTGAGCCTAAAAAAGTGTAGTTACAATCAAATACTTAAGCTACATGCAAGTTCTAGAATTCTGGCCTGTATTTTATGAATTCCTAGTTCAACCAGAATGCTATTCGCTTTAAAGCATTAAAAAGAGGAATGCATCCAGTTGCCTAGCTAGGTTCTTGAAGGCCCCAACTTCAATTTCCAAGCATGAATTCAGTAGTTTTAAATGTTATTTATATATTCATTACACAAAATTAGATTTAACCATACATTAACACTTACTTATGTGTAATACTTGGTTTTATAAATTTTAATAACAATGGTAACAAATAATGAAATGCTAATTGTTTGATTTAGCTTTGTATGTCTTTAAGGTAGGGCACTGACTTATCGTTACAAAAAAGATCAACAGGTCCAGAACAGGTGTTGCCAACTAAAATAACCATATGGTTTTCAAAATAAAACTAACTTGGTCTTGCATGGATAAATTAATTGAACCTTTTATAAAATTAAATTAGATAATATTATTCGACTACATCATGTAGGCATTATTGTGGTAAATGTAAAATTATTTTAAAAGGACAATTTAATAAAAACAGACTAAAATTTAACAAAACTTGAAGTCCAAAATTTCTTAAAATCAGGAAAATAAATTATTTATTCAACAATAAATACATGATAAATGTTGAGCTGTGATTTTCTTTCTTGATTGCATATCAGCAGAGAAATCCATTGCTCCCTTTCATTTTCTGTTAATAATAGAGCCAAACATAAGCGCTTTTGAATCATAGAATTAAGAAGATAGTTTTTGATCAGTTTTAATTTGGAAAAAGATTTTTTGGCTTTGCCAGTGTAACAGAGTAGTTTAGTACATACATCAGGAGAAGTAGAAATCAAAGAACTAAGTTCAATCAACATTCGAGTAGAAAGCTATTTCATAGTCATGTATGTTTTTAATCTTGGATCTGAAAGAATGTCTGATAATATTTGTGATTTCAACAAAAAAAAACTAAATTGAGTTTTATTTTATAGACACACTAACTACTATGGTTCTTGGAATCCTATTGTATATAGGGATGAAAGATTAGAAATTTTGCTCAGCGGTCTCTTTATCATGCTTAAGATTCTTTTATGTGCCGTAAATCTATGGCACGGTACCACTGGCTTGACAGCCTCTCTGAAGCAACCCATGTTAAGGATCTTTATGCCCAAAAAAAATCCATCACCCTCTGCCAGGTTTGAACCTTCAACTTCATCAGGAACTGATCTCAAAGATGATGTTATGTTGTTGCAAAAGGCTTTTGCAAATTTTTCAGCTTCTTTTTCCAGTTGATCAATAGAAGCCAAAAAGAAGGGTTGAATTACCCTATATGCATCTCCTACTGACTTATGCCCTTGAACCGATTGTAAAGTTGTGAGCATATATCAGAGCTAATGGCAGATATGCATTATAGTCAGACAAGTCACTCAGCTGACTGTCAAGGTAGTAAACATATGATGATGTATGTTAATCCCCTTCACTCTTCCTCTGTCCCGCCAATTATTATTTGAGTTTTCAAAATAATTCTTTCACATGCAATTGCAGCAAAATTACGGAATAATCTTAATTTAATATTTGTTTGACATGTAATTTGCAACAGAATTTATGACTAGATACCATCAAAATCTTTTAGGACAGGAACCCCTACTTTATTAGGGGATGACAGTGGCCCTCATTTGAAGGCCCTGATGTGGTGCACCAACTTAGCTATGCCCCTGAATGTATCTACATAAAGGTGCTTAATGATCTGACAATATAAATTAGTGGCTCTGTGACACATATAATCCAAGATAAGGGAACACATGTTTTATTGCATTCTCATATCTTAAGATAATATGGGATATTGCATATGAGAAATTTTATTGTAAATCTTATCATTCAAAAATAAGCAAGCCCCTACCTTCAGTCCTAAAATAAAGAAACAGGTTTGTCTTTACATTAAAATAACCTGCATATATACCATGGCTTTAGTATTACTGTGAAGCAGTAGAACCAAGGGTATGGTCTGTCACTTGGAGAAAAGCTGGTAGGTACAACTTTCAAGGACAAAACACCCGTTTATTCATGCTGCATAAGCTTGCTAAGCCAAGTCTGGCTAGCTCATTTTTTTTTTTTGGCAGGTTTCTTGGCTGCTCCACCAGTGCATAACGACTTTTAAGTACCACGTAATTACTGTTTATGTTGTGTGTCATTTCTACAGCCTGAAGGATGCCATAAGTTGAACTTTCTGTGCAGTGCACTATTTGAACACACTAATGCCCCAGGTTCTACTTTCACATCATGTGAATTACTCACCTGAATGATTATTTAATTGTGAGGTACAAGTTGAAGCTGCAAGAATGACTCATGTTCTGCAAATATAGAGGGTCAGTACCTTTGACATCATTAGTTCGATACTGTCATAATTGCTTTTGCCAAATTATACATGTCCATTGTCAAGTAACAAGCAGATGCTGCAAAAATTTGTGATTTGCAAAGTGGATACAAGTGGCACTGCAAAAAGAGCTAGTGGTTACCTGCCCTGATAGCTTGTCCTTCACAAGGAACTACATCTTTAGCACCATAAAACCATTATCAGCATGTAGATAACTCATGATTTCATGGTGAAACTTCTTGAATAGACATATAGCAATATCTCATTACAATGCTAGCTTTCCTTAATGATGGTTATGAAACTAAACTGTACAAACATGGTACCGAACTTCTTACATAAATAATATCTGTGACTTTGATCTGCTCATCCCTGGGATGGAAGAGAGAAAAAAGAAGTATAAACAGTAGAACACAAGACATGTAATACAAAATATATATGTACAGTGTTGTGTTTCATAAATGAGCAGTTATCTGAACAACCCCATCCCCAATTGTTTTGGATAATCGCTGCTCTACTGTATACTTAAAATTAAGAGCTTTCTTACCTGTACTTATTCAACCACTCCCATATGCTTGGGAAAGTGGCTAACACTGCTCCTAAGACATGTGCTGGTTGATAAGCTGTTCATTGCTCTTTCACAATGGTCATGTGTGTACTAATGTTGGAAAAATTGAATACCACAGCCAGGACTTGAATCAATGATCTTTGGCTTTCCGTGACAAGCTATCTGTTGGGACACTTGACAACACCTTGAATTTCTCTCGTCTTTTTTATATATTCTGGTGAATATCCAAGGTGGTCTGAATTGCTCTGATACATAATACTTTAAAGATGACTTGCAATGCTATAAATACTTTAAATTTTGGGCTTCTAGTTTAGCATATCATTAGCATTAATTTGTGCATAATCTCTGGCACACACAGCCAGAGTGGTCACAGTGTGGTCTAGACCCAACATTGGTAGTGAATTCATCATATCTCATTCAACTTTCGTACTTAAGCCTATACATGGCATGTTTAAAAGAACATCTATGATATACAAATTAACCGTAAACCAGAAATTAAGTATTTGCAGTATTACCAACTCCATTAAGTTACAATCTCTCTGAGTAACTTAGATCACTTTAGAGATTCTTTGGAATGTGTGACTCAGATGGTAGAGGTTTAATGAATATTTGGATATATGGTATCTTAGGGCTAGAACATTGGTCATAGTTTGAATCCCAAGCATGATGCTGCACTTTTCAACTTAGCTGTGTACTAAAATTCCTTGCTCATCTGCATATGTTGCAATTACTTTTTCTGTGAACCTCTCAAGTAGGATAATGCACACGCATACATATATATGAGGACTATTCTTTTATTTTTTCAATCTCCAATTGTGACGCCAGGTGACCTGAGTAGCAATAGAATCTTGGGCATCATACAGTACAGTTGGCTGCCATCTTGTCATCACTACCAAGGCCACCTGGTGTGTATATACTTGGCTATGGACACACTACCATTTCTGCAATACAGAAGATGAATGCATGCAACAAGTAGATCATGAGAAGCGTCAGGTCACAATTTCTGAACTGTCCGAGAAGTTTTCCAAAATTTCAACATCAACCCTCTACACCATTGTTACAGAGCACTTTGGATAATGTAAACTCTGGCACTATGGGTCCAAGAAGCGTAACACCACAAGACTCATTGAATGGCATCAGTCAAAGTTTCTGCTCCATCACAAGGACAATGGAAGACAGTTTAAGAAGGAAAACAGAAAAGAAAAAAAGCAGTGACAGGTGATGAAATGGCAGTTCATTTACACAATACTCTACACAACTCTCAACAATGGATGCATGCCAATTTCATAAACAAGGTGAAAAAAGTTTAAATAGATGAATGGCAACAAGAAGCTCGTGGTGACAGTGTTTGGGACCAGCAAGATGTGTTAATGGTCGAGTTCATGGAGCTGGGAACCAAAATCAATGTGGATGCACATTGTAGGACATTGCAAAGACTATAGAAAGCCATACAAAATAAATGGAGAGGTATGGCTGTCTTCAGGTGTTGTCAGGACAATGCCTGCCTGCATTCTGGTGGACAAATCCAGTGTTAAGTGTTTTATCATCCTCTACATTCCAGATTTAGCATCAAACGACTTCCATCTTTTCCTACAGATGATAAGATGGTTGGAGGACAGCATTTTCACTCTATTTCAAGCTTAAGAACACTGTGTAAGCCATGCTCCAGAGACAAGTCTGCGGCGGGAATCGGAAAGCTGGCGCAAAGGAATGACAAATGTTTGAATCTTCATGGAGATTATGTAGAAAAATAGCTTATAAATGTAGTTAATTTTTGTCAATAAAAGCATTTTGCTATATGCATTGGATTTGATCTTATATCCTATCAGGAACTGGAAAGAAGAAGAAAAAAAAAATAGCCCACATATATACAATTACATATGTTGCAGAATTTTCCTTCCTGGCCTTAAAGAAAGCACTTCATTACTGCCAAAATGCATGTTGGCATCAAGTTTTGCAGAGGCAGCATGTTGAGTAAAATTAACTAACCTACCATTTCAACATATGCTTCTCCCTCTTGATGGCTGACAGGTTGTATGTCATGTGACTTCAGCTAACACACTGCCAACTACTGATTTAAACAAAACCCAAGGTGAAACAAAGTTACACTTAAATACCATTGCAATTCACAAAAATATATAAGACTAGATTTATTATCATTATGTAAATCATAATATGATTCAGATACTTGTCTCTATTTTATGGGTATAATGGCATAGATCAACATATACAATATTTCTGCACTATTAGTACACAAGTGAAAACTATTACCTGTCAGAAAGACATATATTGTGCTCATTTCTCAAAAACTTTAAGCTATCTACTGTGTGCAGAGCAATTAAAACAGCATACTGCTTTATTCCCTGTAATTTCAATTTATTCTTCTGTTTTTATATTCTTCAGTGTTAACTGTAACATTTCATAACGAAAATCAACAAAATAAAGCAATTAATGAGTAGCTTTAAGTGTAAAAATAAAATATACTAAATATATATATAATATATACTGTATACATAGAATCTTTCTTTAGACTGACAGGAGACAATTAGTAGCAAACCGAGTTTCCAAGCAATGCACACTACAAAAGCCTGCTGAGATCTAACTTATACCCCCCTTTAATGTAGCAAGCAAGTTGTAGGAATAAAATTCACATGTTCTGCAATTTAATCAACACTATTAATGCAAAATAAATTACTAAAGCATGTTTAGTTTTCAATATAAAAGCTTCGTTTTGTAACATAGTTAAATGCAAGTTCCTTGTTTACACAGCATTTTAGTGAAGTAATGTGCATATGTGTTATTAACTAAGTATCTGCATCATAGTAAAATATAAGCACAACACATAAGTTTCACACTGAACAATTAATGTTATGCCATTTTTAAAGTAACATGATAAAGAAAAAATATTATTACAGTTTCTGAAAAACATATACATATGCACCAGCATATATAAAAGAAATTATACTACATATTTGTTAACATCTGCAATAGTTAGGGTAATTATGGTTCTTATACATTAAAATCTTTTCTGTCTCTTACATAAGGGTGTGATAGGTCACAGAAATAAATAACATATTAATCCCTGTATACTACTCTCAAATACATTCCTTTGGCCCATAAAAATAAGTGGAACCTAAAACTGAACATTTACATACAATAGGCAGCTGCACAAATACAACAAAGGTGCTGTGACGAATCCATTGTGGGTAGCGATAAATATTTTTCAAACAATGCATTTGAGGCAAAAAGGAGAATTCAAAAGAGTTTTCATGTTAGCCTGAATCTAGTCTCAGAAATAAAACCCGCAATAATTGTAGCAAAATTATCAAAGAAAACAGGAATATATAGGATGTAATTGAAGGAAGCTTCCTCCTTTAAACTGTAGAAACAATACTCCATCCAAGTATGTTTGGTTAATAATATCTTCATCTATCTTTAAATGCAATATTGCATGAATATCAGGTTGAAAAGCAGGATGATACACATAATTTCAAAGTCAGCATGCATCCTTATTTTTTAATTATTTATACCGCACTTCAACTGCAAGGGTCATATCGGCAGCCTTTTACCTTTGGAACAATTTGCCTATCAGCAATGGTGTTAACTCGTATACTGTTGACAATGGATTTCTGATTTTTCTTTGGGTTTTATACATTAGATCACACTCTCATTCATACTTCCAGACTCCAGGGAATAATCTTGGCTAAAGAAAAATTCTCACCCCTGCCAGGAATCAAACCCGGGATCCCTTGCACAGCAGGCAGGTGCTCTAACAACTCATCATATATCCTTGGTCTACTATCTTAGCTTCATTTATCTTTAACTCAGCTAAGGGAGCATGCTTACCTTGTTACCAGTTAGGTGCACTCCAAACCTCTTGCAGCCAAAACATATCTGGCCAGTACCTGTTATAGACCATTCAACATATAAAAAATATACAGGGCGGAAATCAAATCACTGCACATAAGTCACATTGGATTTAACATGAGAATTTGTTTTATTAATATGAGAAATCAGTTTTTTCAGACACTCTCTACCCTGTTGATTTTTAGAAGTAAATTTGATAAGAATATTTTTAAAACATTCACAGTATGAAAAACAGAGCTTAGATTATTCACATACCTATCATAGAAAGATTTAAAGCTGTTAACATTGTAATGAACCATTGTTGATAGGAAATCCATTCACATGGCTTTCTCTGTCCACTATCGGGGGCAGAGAATTATTGTTATATAGCTTCTAACACTATTCATATGGAAGCTTATCTTCTACTTATTTCATGTTAATTGGGATAAACCTTTGCAGTAATAATTTCATTATGCATTTTGTTGTAGATACAAGGGAGACGGGAAAGACTATATGATCTTATCCATAGTCCTGCAGAAATAATTTCATTATGCATTTTGTTGTAAATACAAGGAAGACAGGGTAAAGACTATATGCTGATCTTAAAAATTCATAGACCTTCCATGAAATAGTGAGAAACAACTGAATAGGATAGGACTTTAAAAACATGACAAAGTGTCAAAAAGTCTCAAAAAGTCAAACCAGTAACAACAAATATTTTGGAAGTTGCTGATGGCACAGAAAAAGTTATTCAAAATAAACTGTGTTTTTTAAAGAGATCTACATTTTTTGTAAAGTATGTTTTTGTATATCTCTTATGGTTTACTCATTGTCAAAAGTATACAAAATTCCTTCCGAAAATGTCTATAGAAAATTCAAGTTATACATTTTATTTGTCATGTAAACATCTTAAACATATACCATTTTAATCAAAATTGTTAAAGCCATTTAAGTAAAAGGTATTGAAAATGTTTCCATGTAAAGGGTAGTTTCGCATGGAGAGATTTTCTTGAATATTTTTGTCTCATATTTTGAAGATACTGAACGTTTGACATTTATTGAAAATTTTGCTTTTAGAGTTACGCTGCTCTCTTTTTCCAACACAAACAAAACCCATGCTTACTGGAACATTTTTCTAAAAATGCTTTTTTTTTTTATTTTATTTATTTATTTATTCATTCATTCAGGGGCCTCAAAAGATGTATTTCTGGTGAAATCTTGACATTGAGTTTTTGAATGGAATACAGTACTTCCTCTTACCAACTACAGAAAGTAGTAACATTTTTTAATATCGTATTCTGATTCACTTTTTAATTCTTATTATAATAGACTTGTAAGATTTATCTTTGAAACCAACAAGCGGAGAGTATTACAGAAAAACTAATTTCCCATGTTAAAAACCTACATCCAGTATTTTGATTTCCATTCTGTATATATTTTGATCTTAAAAACCAATGAAAATAGAAGGAATGTAACTAACAAACTTTGATTATATCTTGCAATACAGTAAAAAGGAGAACTTTATTTCAATTACAACCTTAACGTGAAGTGATTGATTATAGAGTTTATTTACAAGGAACTTTAAAGGGAAAAATTTAACACAAACGTCAGCCATTGAACAAACTGGCTGGATAAACCAATGAGAATAAAATTGGACTCATAGGAAACCTAATTGTGCTCAGAAACTTGTGATAGTTTTTCTCTCCCTTATTGATTACTATTATTCCTATAATCTGCTTCCTTTCAGTGCTTGTTTACTTAAAATAAAATTAAGGCCAAGATCATTGTTCTAACTGAAATTTAATCTTAGCTTAAAGGTCTGTTTGTTGTTTTAAGATAATGTTTCTCAACCTCTAGTCTCAAAGAACTTATCATAAATGAAACATTTATTAAGCTCACTTCAAATATCAGAAAAATATAGCATTCATACTTTCAGATAATGTTTTAGTTGATGAGCAATGCAATTACTGAAAAAAAGTGGTGAATCTGAAAATTTTCCTCCATTATCCGGAGGGAATGGATAAAGTAATTCTGGTGCATTAGTTAAGCTTAAAACCAGGAAAAGCCAAATTATAGCAAAGTTCCTTTTGTCAAAAGCACTTATGTATCAAACATTATGGCTGGGATGAGGATATTACTGTGCTATTTAGTACTATTTTGAGCAATCATATACAAATCCAGATTCAGTAGCAAAGAGAAACATTAAAAAATCTGATATGGTATGCTCACACAACTTTATCTACATATGAGAAATAAGCCCAAGACTGAAGTGCATCTGGGGCAATGACAGAAATCTGTATTGTAAAAGACAAGACACATGAGAAATTTACATATATTAGTTATATGTATATTATACTATTCATATAAAAAGCATTTCTTCTATCCATGTTACACTATTCAGGATATATTTTTCAGGATGATTTAAAATGAAGTAATAAGTACTTAACTACAAAATGTGGAAACAGCATTAAAATGTATAGCCATGGTATAACCAGCTCTTAACAGAGGACTTCATAACCCACTCACAGAAAACTCAAAATATAATTTGTCACAATAATATATTAAATATACTTTAACCAAAATAGTTATAGCCATTTTTGAGAAAATGAAAACTAATGATAAGTTATCCATGTAAATGGTAGTTTTGGGAAATTTTCCTGAAAATATTATCCTAACATGCTTAAACAGTGACAGATTCAAATATTAAGTTTGATAATTATCCTGCTTTTTGTTTTTGATTGCCCTTTTCCTCTCTCTTTCTGCCCACAATTGTCCCATAGCCTTATATCTTTCATAAGATGCCCTTTTTTATACCCAATAGTAGTAATGATATAAAGCACATTTCTGTTTATCTAACAATAAACCTTTCTGTGAGTATTCAAAGTCATAAACTGAATTTCATACTCAATAAACAAACAAATGATGGGCACCAAAGCAGTTATGCGAAGGATGTAAGTATACAATGCAGTGCTCTGTATATAAGCAATGTTCTGGATACATGCAATAACAAATTTGGTACTTTATTGCACTCTATGGCACTTTTGCTTTCTGTTTGATAGGTTTAGCCAGTCACATGTTATACACTGCAAAAACATATCAAGTACATTTACCAAAAGCGACTTTCACAAAAGCAACTTTACTACATTTGTCTCTGTTTGGCTTATGTGCTTCTTGTGCTCAGATACAAATGGTATTACATATGACTTGAAGCAGGAGGGCTGTGCTGGACCATTTTGTAATAGATATGGATGCAATACAAACTTAATCTAATTCAAATTAAGTTTCTTAACATTAACTGCAAAATCATTCCTTTTCATAGAAAGTTAGCTAATGTTTAGTTCTTACATCTATTATAAATATACATATGTACATAATGAAATTTTTAAAATTACAAGCAGTATCATTTAACCACATGGCTCAGATAAGATGAGCAAACAATGATTTTGTTTTTCAAGGGAGGCTGGGCCAAAACGTATCATTCAGTGGGCACATATTTAACACATGCTGAAACAAGTTTGATATTGTAAGCTGCAGCATCAGCGACTTGAAAAGATCTTTCTCAAACTATAACACTTGTACTGTATAATAGGGGGCTTACAACTTTCAAAGTCTGTTCATAGCAGCTCTTTTTTCTTAAATTCTATTGCTACCCAATATGGAATAAATTGTAGACTACTGTGCATACCTATAGCAGAAACTGCACCAGGAATGAGGCGGTTAATTCTTGCAGTGGGGCTCATAAATTTTAATCGTAAAACAAAAAAGCTACTGAGGCAAATCAGCACCCTAGGTATTCTATTAATCCTGCTGCAATTAACAGTCTTATGAAAACCTGTCCCCTTTTTCAAACAGTACTCTCTTCTGCAGTTACATTCACAATCACATTTGAGCCCCTCAAAAGAATTTTGAAATATTTGTAAAGGTGCTTATGAAGGGAAGATGAGGACTTATTAAAGATATGTATGAGCCAACAAAGGGAAACTTCAAACAAGAAGATAGGAAGAGCTATGGAGAGGATAGGGATGGGGGATATTTGGAAAATGCAGAAATAGCTACATTACACATTTCATTATAGATGCAAAGAGAACAGCTATAGTCAAATGTTTAAGAACTGGAACGCTATAGGCTGCCCTTAAAATTCCATACTGTTTCCATACAATCGCCAGATACAACTGAATGTTGAAAGGACTTAAAGAGAATGACCAAGAAATGAGCAGTTTGAACCTTTAATAATGGATATCTCAGAAATGGCTTATACCACAAAAAAATTTATTTCAAATAAATTGCATGTTTTAAAGAGATCTACATATTTTGTGTACTACATTTTCGTCTGTAGCTTAACATTTACCAGTTATACAAGATTATACAAAATTCCTTCCAAATGAAGAGAACTTTAAAGGCTTATTCCCCAAAAATTCAAGATACACATTTTATTTTTCATGTAAATATCCTTTAATATATGGTATTTTAATCAAAATCGCTAGAAGCATTTTTCAGAAAATCAAAATTTTCGAAAAATCTTCTATGTAAAGGGTAGTATGGAGTGGGTTGTTTTTTTTTTGAAAATCTTTGTGTCGCATCTTTAGAAGGTACTGAATTTAAATACCAAGTTTGTTGTTTGTTCAACTTTTCATTTTCGAGTTATGCTGTTCACAGACACACACATGGACCTTTTTCTAAAAAAGGATTTTTTGGATTCAGGGGGCCTCAAAACATGTATTTTTGGGTGAAATACAATACTTCCCTACTTAACATATGTAGTAGAGAAAGTAAAGTAAAAACTGATTGGAGGGAAAGGCATGCCATTCCACCTAAAGAAGGCTCTTATGTGATGATTCACACTTCAAGTATATTTCAGCCATTGTAAAACTGATTTCTTTATAATAAATCGAGACCTCAACTCTGCATCGCTTCACTTGGCTTCAGTCACCTAACACCACCTCCCTGGTAGAAGTAACTGCTCAGTAATCATAATCCTTCTCCCACACCAAGAATACAACAAAATTTTCTGGTGTCAGGTGTGATGTGTACCAATAGTGAACTGATAAGACACACGAATAATCATAGGTAAGAATGATTCCAGATAACAGCCACTTTTCAGAGCAATCAGCCTCACTTATTGCAGCCAGAGATAACGTTTGGAAAAACATGGAGCCAGCAGCTTCAGGACAATATAGTTTGTCATCAAGAGGAGTCAGGAATCAGGGCTGAACCCAAGTGTAAGCACTTTGGAGCAGCAAGTAAGCAACAATGGAATTTCACAGGGATGAAGGAGTGTGGCAGCACAATGGGGAATTTTTTTTGTAAATGTGAATCCTAACTATGAATTTTCATTTTTAAGAAATGGTAGTGAGTAGTAGCTAGGACGATCAAATGTTTCCAAGGAAAGCTCTTAAGTTGGTGAATTAAATTATTCAGTTTATTATCAATGTGGATTCTGTTTATGAAATTGTGCAGATTATTATTATTGGCAAAAATTAAACAGTTGGAAAGAAGTGAAAGAGTACTTAAAGAATTCTTATGAGGAAAGAAAACAATGGGTTATAGTACAACAAAATGTATACAGGAAAAACAAAGGCAAACTTGGAAACATGGGCCAAGGACCACTTTACAGGGTAAAATACAAACATTTAGAAAAATCAGCAGTTGCCACCCATTTTTTTTAATGAAAAATCATAATATAAATCCAGAACCATATCTATTAAAACCCACAACAAGAAAGCAAGACTTAGCCAACATGGGAACAGATTTTTATCTGGAAAAATAAGATCCGAGTCTTCTTCAATTTCAATATTCCCCAGAGCAACCCATTGTACAAGTTCTTAGAACTGCCACCAGAGCAATCTGCAGATGAATCAGCTTCACAACCCAAGATCAGTCAATGTCTGTTTGACAATGGACAATCTAGGCTCCAAAACATGTTCCGGGAATTAACAGTGTCAACTGAAAAATTCAATGTCACAGCCAGGAATAATAATAATGTTCTGGGAAATTTAAAAAGTGTGTACATTTTTATGTCATTAATCAACCTAGTTTTTGCTCTTAAGGAAGAGAATTGTTGCTAATACAAGTGCAGGTAATAATAGTAGGGCGGTAGAAACTATTGCTAAGATAGGGTTGTATTATGATAGTGGACAAAGGCTCAGACATTTAATTCTTGAAGATCGACTTGAGGATTGGTAGTTTGCACTATGACCCTAGTAAGAAAATAGTAGTTAGGAGGACCTGTGGTTCTATCATAAAAACCTGTGGAACATTAGACATGGAAGTAATTTAGGAGAAAAAAGGATTAAGCATGATTTTCAGTTAAAGATCATGTTGCTATTACATCTGATGCGCTCTTAGATTCAGATTTTCTAGAAGCTCCAAAGCAGTGATAGATAATGACAATTTAGAGCTGACTGTGATACCTGCATGACTGAGCACATCTAGTGAAAAGGCTGGACACCTTCAAACCAGACAGTCTCATTCTCCTCTCTTTTATAAACCAATGTGTACAATTTGTGTTTTAAGTTGTGAATGTTCTGAAAAGAAAATATTCCTGTGTTTTAAGGAAGAATTCACTTATTACTTGACCTGTTTTACTTAGGAAGTTTTCCTTTCCTGTCTTTTGTTAATCTACCAGTATGGTATTTAAATTATTGTAATCTGTGCAAAAAAAATATTTAAGGTACATAGATCCTCCTCCAAAAAATTAAAGATATCGCCAGAAAATATACAGCATGAAAAATCAGAATTAAAAACAAAAAGCTGCACAAATAAACTTTGTATTTAAAGCCCAGTTGCAAAGGGAAGATTTTTGTGAATTAATGCAACTCACAGGAATTAAATTTTTTATTGTTTCAAAAGTGACTCTAAGGGCTGGTTTTACAATGTGCCAATAAGCTTGCCTAAAGTTACTCTCCAAATAAACTTTCCTGGTCAATAAGCAATGCTCTCATTCTACAATCACACGTCTTCCTATGGATAGTAATCGTATAGGATAACCTGTGATGTGCTAATTTTGCCATTCAATTTGAAGGCAATGCCCCATTGAGGAATTTGTAAACTAGAAAGAAACAAGAATTGTCTTGGAAGCAGACAACAACCATGAAAACAAAAGTTAGTGTTTATCACATGGTTTCTTTTGCCATTGTTTTAGGAAAAAAAATGTAGGCGACAAAGAGAAGCTGGGTTCAAAATTTCACTCATGATGACGGCAGAAGACCGTTAAACCTTGCAGAAACATATAAGATTGCATGAGAATTAAGTCTAATGAAATAACCTTGGAAGGGGAAAAAATACTGGGAGACAATCGCATCAGAGTTTTCATAACCTTTTAATAATAGTAGGGCGGTAGAAACTATTGCAAAAGCTGGTATCCAAGCAAGTATTGCAATATCCTGACTTTACTAAGGAGTTCATTCTCACCACAGATGCAAGCCAAAAAGATCTATGCAATTTTGTCTCAAGAGCAAATTGGAAATGATTTACCACTTTCTTTGCAGCTCTACTGAGATGCCATTACTGTGGCACTTCAACTTCGGCGAAACAGCAGCATGAACTCTGCTGCAGCCACTTATGCCACTTGTGGAGGGCATCACACTGCACTTGTCAGGCACTCTGTCCCCTGCATCCATGATGCATGAAGGCACTAATGATGCTGTCAACACTAATGGCGATGACTCTACTACCACATCTACAGCACAGCACATCGCTACTTACACTATCAGTCAGGAAATTCAGAGCTTACATGATGCTGTCAAGGACCTCCATGTGGAGTTTCTGAACCTGAAGGCCAAGCTGACAGCCCTGGAAGACTGCATCCATGGTCTACAGACTTCCACAGACACACAACTCTTCAACATCACTACACCGTGACAAATGTCATCTATGCACAGCTGGAAACAATAGATTTCACACTCAGAGCCCTCAAGAAAACTACACCCTACTCTGAGCCCTTGTGGTGCAGCACATCCGACAGAACATGCCAGTTCCACACAGGAAACCAGCCACGACAACACAGTGTTATGCACTAACAGTTCATCTCCAGGATGGACACCTAATGTCTTCAGACCAACAATAAAATATACGTTTGATTCTCTTTCACAACTTCGCCCTTAAACCCCATTGTGCCACTGTCAGGGTGTCAGTCATGGCAGTAGGAAGGAATAACCAATTATCCGCTCCTGATCACTGGTTGGCAGGTCCCAAATTCATGACTTACGGAGGTGCTATGCTGGACTCCATCTACTCAATTTCCTGTGAACTAACATTCATCCCTCTCCTCTCCCCTAGACCTACCCTTCCCAACCCAGTGAAGTAAGCCAAATCTCTTTTGCTGTCCAACTCTTCTTCTATCTTCACCTTTCCAAAAACAATCAATCAATTAGATCCCTAAACAAAGCATAAAGAAATTGTAGCTTTGTAGAAAAGTTACTTGCAAATATTTTTGCCTGTATTTACTAGGAAGGAAGTTTACAATAGTGACCAAACATAAGTTGCTGAAGTGGATTATGAATGTGAAGGACCCAAGTTCATGACTCCTCAGATGGAGAATTAAGTTAGAAGAATATAATACAAAATTGGACGTTGAATAGAAATATTGATACATTATTGAGAATATGTGCCTCAATGTCTCAGAGAGTTGCAATAGAAATTTCTGAGGAGGAAAACGAAGATTTTTGCGAGAGGCACATGATTCCCTTACAGGTGGATGATTAAGACATACTTAAAAAGACATTATCAGTGGCCCGACATGAAAAGAATATTGAGGAATACATAAAAATTGTGCAAACTGTCAAAAGAACAAATTGCTACATCCAAGAAGGCAAGCACCAATAGAAATTAGCAGTACAACTAAGGTCCCGTTTGAGAAGATAGTGTTAGATATTGAGTCAGTAATAAAGGTACTAAGTACATAATGACTTGCCAGGATGAACTAAGTAAATGATAGTAGTTCCAATAGAAAAACATGATGCACAAATTATAGCTAGGATAATGTTAAATAATGTTATTTTGCAATATGTAATTCCTTTTAAAATATTAATGGGTCAAGGTTCTCAATTTCAGAGTGATCTGTTCAAAAACATATAACCATTGCTGTTAAATACTTATTAACCTTATAATGGAAGGGGCGGGGTTGACAGATAATCCATGTTACTTGATATAAACATTAGGTTTAATAAGCAATTACAGAAAAAAAATCACTAAACACATGAATCCTATGTCACATTTCCTGTATATTTAGGGAAAAAGGAAATACTTGTCCACCTGGGATGCACGGTAAGAGGTAACACTTTAGTTCTGTAAAATCAATACAAGGGCATTTGCTTACTCACTCACATCCATTTTTTACCAATTTTATAGGTAGATCTCTAGGCAACAAAAGTACATTATGATCACTGTACAATATGAAAACCACTGCACATATGCAATTGAAAACTTAGCTTCACACAGGGCACCAGACAAAATGTCATCTTTGCTGTACTAGTAGGTTTAACCTCCAATTGCAGATCAAACTGAGCCATGGGTTGTGTATGTTGTTGCTGCATCTATAGGCTGCATTAATTTCCAAAGCAAGTTAGGTTTTGCCGCATATGAGGGTCACTCCAAAAGTTTTGAGAATGGACGCAATAAAATATTAAAAATTTAGATCTAATCATTGCATCTTTTCAAAATATTCTCCATCACATTCTATACATTGTCTCATCCTTTCAAACCATTTTTCAAATGCTAAACGCATTTCTTCTTTGCAGAGAATGCAAATACATTCTTTGTAAGCAGCCACTGCGGCTTCAGGTGACTTAAATCATGGACCTCAAATTTTTTCTTTCATTTTGGGGAATAGAAAAAAGTTGCATGGGGACAGATCTGGAATGTAGGGAGGATGCGACAAATATCTGACTCCTGCAAAAAATGGGGTTGTTTCTTGTGCAGTGTGGGCAGAGGCATTGTCATGGTGCAACAAAATTCCATGCAGACCAGTCTTAGGATGCTTTTTTCTCAGTTCATTGAACACTTGTGGCAGACAATTTTGTGGTGTGCCATCTGGCAGTAACAGTCTTTTGTTCCTCAAGCGAAACCGCCACACTGTGGCCAGTTGCTGAGAAGGAACAGATCATCATCTTGCCAACACTTCTTGTTTGCTTCACTTTTGTTAAGGATCTTCTCCTGTGATGACTTAGACTGATGACTGTCGTTTAGTTTCTCTATCATACTGGTAAATCCAGCCTTCGTCACTTGTTACAATGTTAAATATGTTTTTGGATCTTCCTCCATTGAATTTTTCAATAATTTCCTGGCACCATTGCACATGTTCTGCTCATTTGTGAGATGGTGGGGGATCCAGCAACTGCAGAGCTTTCTGACATCAACTTTTTCTTTCAGTATCATTTTTACTGCTGCCGTCCAATCTGGTGATTGAATCTGACCATATGTGCAACGATGATCTTGCCTCAACATATGCTCTGCTTTCGCCACATTTTCATCCAATGTTGCTGTAGCCGGTCTGCTGTCCTGCTAGTCTTCATCTTTGAGGGAATCCCTTCCTCTTCTTAACTCTGCATACCATCAATAAATGGTCATCCTCCATGGTCTAGGGGTACCATGCTAGCCTTTAGTTCCCGAGGTCACGGGTTCAAACCCAGCAGAGGCCAATGGATCTTTTTTGGGCTTAAAAATCCTTAGCATGGCTTCCTTCTTAAGGGAAGTAAGTTCTCTTTTTGTTGAAATTCCCTTAATTAAGTTCCAACAGTTCTGTAGCAATTTTGTCCTTTTGTTGAGATAAAAGGCTCGAAAGTCTGATAATCTTCTTTTTTAATGACTTGCTCTAATATTTGCTGGTTTTCATTTATAGTGCAAACATCTTCACAATCTATAACAAGTTCGTTAGAATCCCTAGAATGTTTTAAAAGAAGTTCATAGCCGAGTTTAATTTGACATACACAGTGTATGTGCACACACATGTTCCATTTAATGCTGGAAAAAACACACGTACAGGAATATCTGTAAATGCAAGTGTTACATTCGCTGCATATTAATCTGCAAGTACATTGTATCTCATTTTCTTGAAGACGTTGATATTTTTCATCCTCTGCCTTCCTTAACAATGAGATCCTTACGTTGATATTGTAATGAAAAGAAGCTAGAAACAGTGATGTGTATTTTATTTATTTAAAGGTGAGTCGGAATTGTTACACTAACATCACTTAAGTTTACTCAAGTAAACTTAAGTAAACTTAACTTAAGTAAACTTAAGTGATGTTAGTGTAACAATTCCGACTCACCTTTAAATAAATGAGATCCTTGTCTATTTGTAAGCTAGATTTTTGCCTATGACGAAAATCTTTCATTTTGCTGGTTAGTTTCCCTTTGGTAAGCACAGTAAGCCTGTCGAACAGCTTGTCTTTAACAAAGGACATCAGTGTGAATGTAGCCTTCTCCAAACGCTTCACCTGCTTTCTGTATATACCGGGTGTTTCAGAAATACTTTTACAAACTTCGGGTATGGGTTCCTCACACCAAAAGAAGGAAACAAGTTCATATGAACATATGTCCCATAATCCTTGGTTTTCACGTCATTCCTGTCACAATGAAAGTGTGAGTTCAACGGCCTTCGGCGTCCAACCTCAAAACTTCATTTCTCTATGCATTCATAGAAGGTGTTGACACATTGTACTACATACGGTAGATGGCGAAGTGTTGCCGTGGAGATTTGTTTACGTTTGTCATTTGTCATTAGTCTGTCTTCAACGTTTCAATTGTGTACATGTAGTGAGTTAACTGCACGTGTTTCGTTCCACCATTGCTGAATATTCATTTTGTGAACAGGCAGACATGATTTTTATATATGGTCGCGTGAATAGTAATGGACGCGAGGCTGCACGGCTCTATCAGATGGAGTTTCCAGACCGAAGACAACCAAGTCATCTAACCTTTGTTGCTGTTTATCGTCGCCTTGCTGATAAATGTGATAAATGCCTGGCTCCGGCACATTTTAGCCGCATTGTTCGAGATGCACTGGTATTTACCATGACCGATGGATAGGCAGAGGAGGACCAGTTCCATGGCCTGCACGTTCTCCCGACCTCCATCCTGTGGATTTTTACCTCTGGGGGCATCTTAAATCATTGGTTTATGGAGCAGCCATCCCGAGTGCAGAAACGCTTCATCGACGTGTCATGGAAGCTGCGAAACCATTCAACACCATCCCGGAGTTTTTGACAGGGTGCGACATTCCATGATTCGACGAGTACAGGCATGCATAGAAGCAAGAGGACATTTCGAGCATTTATTATGAGTTTTGTGTGTTATAAGTGTACCACTGTGTTGAACACCTCCTAACGAGAAAAAGGATTATGGGACATATGTTCATATGAACTTTTTTCCTTCTTGTATAAGGAACCCATACCCGAAGTTTGTAAAAGTATTTCTGAAACACCCTGTATATATACACATGTGTGCATTTGCTCCATATGCATGTTTGTGTTGAGTCCTGCATGCAGCCTATAGCAGTAAGCCCAGCTTTTTACATTACTCATGTAGTAGCCCTGGAAGTATGAGGCAAACTCAGACGTGTGAGGATCACTTTTCAAGGTTCCTAGTACAATATGAAGCATAATTTCAAATGCTGCCACGTCTGTTTCCTCCAGGAGTATTCTAAGAAGTTTGTAAGCATCTGTTTATTTTTTTTACCTTGAATTTTGCTCTTAATATTTTTACTTTCTCTACTACGTATAGTAAGTAGGGGAAGTATTGTATTCCACTCAAAAATTCGATACCGAGATTTCACCAGAAATACATGTTTTGAGACCCCTTGAATCCAAAAAAAATAGCATTTTTGGAAACATGTTCGTATGTGTGTGTCTGTCTGTGAACAGCATAACTCAGAAACGAACAGTCGGATAAACACCAAACTTGGTATGTAGGTTCAGTATCTTTCAAGGATGCGACACGAAGGTTTTCAAGAAAATCCCCCACCCCAGATTACCCTTTACATGGAAGATTTTTCGAAAATTTTAATTTTCTCCAAAATGACTAACGATTTTGATTAAAATATCATATGTTTAAGATATTTTTATGACAAATAAATATCTTGAATTTCCTGGGAATGTCTCCAAAAGTATTCTTCATTGTGAACGACTTTTGCATAACTCGTAAACCATAAGAGATAGACAAAATTTTACTACACAAAAAATGTAGATCGCGTTAAAATACACAATTTATGTCTCATACATTTTTTTTGTTGAGTGAACCATTTTTGAGATATTACTTGTTATTCCCTTAAATTTTTCAATACTTATTTTCTCAAATGGGAATTCGTTATTCATTTTTTTGTCTTGGATATGCAAAGAGTATTAATCTGTGGGAAAGGGAATGGTGCTGCACTTAGCAACCAGCTATTAAGAGATATGTATGTGCTTAAAGGCTACTGTATCTCCAAATTGCCCTTGTAAATACATATTCCCCTTACATCTACAAGAAAATTAGCAATAAGATAGACTCTGCAAATGTTTATCTCAATTAACATGAAGTAGATGGAGAATAAGCGTTTGTATAAATAGTTTGTACAAGAGTAGAGAAAGTCATGTGAGTGTAACACATCAGATTTTTTTCCCCAGGCCTTGTCCATATCCCAAGTGCATAGAGTCTCATTTTAGAAGTTTCTATTGTTGAAATCCAAGCATTAAAGAAGGATCCTGCTAAGTCAAACATAAAAACCTTAAGGGAAAGTTTTCCAACTTCCAACTTTATGCAGTGGAAAAATATGGAGAGTACTTGCCAGTCATTTCTATTTGAGATGAGAAAGACACATGGAAATCCTTGCCTAACGTTGTCCAGTACCAGAAGTATCGTAAGTTCAAAACCATACTATTTATCCCATGGGTCCCGTCAATGCAAATATAGTCATCCCCATATATTGAAGAAAGAGTGAGCTGATTTAAGATACTTTTTGCATAGCAGCGGAAGATGTGGGGAATGCCTCACGAAACATGTCCTGCACGTAATATGTAGTAAGTGGAGCAAAGAGTATCTTAAGCCGGCTCACTCTTTCTTCAATATATTTGAATGCTTCATTGTGTGTAAGTTCCAATTTTTCAAGAAACTCTGAGTCATCCCCATACTTAAATATGTTAAGTTGAGCAATATTCATTATAATTAACACAAAATCTGTGCTTTTTAGTTCTGGATGGGACTTGCTCACCGTGGCTTATAAAACAACATACAGCGGTTATCATCTGAGTTTATTTCATGTACCCATGTCTGACTATGGAGCACAAATTATAGGATCACTCAATGTTGCACAAATCCTGTTTAGTAAGCAGATGTACCTTTCTAAATTACAAGCAGATATTGAGTCTCATATTTTATCAAGTATAACTTGAATAAGAATTTTGTTTGCAATATCCACAGCTATACTGTTTCCTTCTTTTTCTGCCAATCCCAAGTGAACTAATTCATGTTGGTGAACCACATGAGTGGAAACAAATTTGACTTTGTATACTCCATCTTGATCTTCAATGACTCCTATCTTTGCAGACATACTACACCAGTTTTATTGCTCCCTTGCAGTTGTAAATGTTCTAACACTTTTGCTTTTAGTAACAAAATTCCCTAAACAATGACACACACAATAATGTCCTACAGTATTGTTAGCAACAATATAAGAACCATAATTTTTCACAAGACACAACCGTGTTGCAGCCTGAGTTTCTTGTTTCCAACTTTTGAAGTAATCAAATGATGAGAATTCCAGTTCCAAGCGTTTATTTAAAATATTTCCTGCTGTTCCTTCATATCACTTCAATTATTTGTTTGCAAGTAGTCCCTCATTGTGATACTCTTGCTTGAAATTATACTCATAATTGAAATGTTTGTTGCAAATTTCACACTTATTGGCGTACAAATGTTTACTTTTTAGGAGAGGTGCAATGGCACTTAACTTTTTGAGATCCACTTTAGAAATGGGTTGCCACAAATTCTTATTGTTAGTTATGTTTTTCCACACTGACAGCACCCAAACTGTTTTGTTTCGCTCATTATGAGGATAATTCTATACTTAAAAACTAATTCATATCATTAAAAAAACTTTCACGCAATTAACACACTATGCATACACATTTAAAAAATCACCATGCTAACAATAACAGAAAAAATATCCACAATGCTATGGGCCCAATGGAGGAAGGAGAACTGTGCATTGTAACCATTCGGATTTCTTCTGAGAAAACCATAGGACAGCCCCTGTCTGTAACATCCCTGATTTGGAAAGTATTACCCTTGATGCTATTTTCCTTTTGAAATATTTCTTATTCTATCTCATATTTTGATTTGTTTATATCTTTTGTTAATTAAAGTCACTACAGTAATTTCATGTCATTTTTCACTTTTAATTTGTCTATCAAATACATCATTCAATTGTATGTACAGCCATATTCCGCTCATTTTATATTTTTAATAATTACTCCAATTTTGTTTATATCCATTTATCTTACCTAGGATTCATGAGTACTTTTGTGCAGTCTAACAGTGTAGTCATAGTGATTGGTTGTGAAACCAATGCTATGACATCATTGAGTGATCAACCAATCAGATTCATGGATTCAAACCAACTAGCTGTGAAGAGAACCACAGTTAGCTTCCTTTCACCATAGAAGGGATGTGTACAGAACAGACTCTGTGCAATATTATCATTATTCTTTAAAATTGTCACAAACAAGCAAGAACAACACAATCAAAAATGGTTTAAGTGAATGTATATGTGTTAAAAGTATAATTTGTGAATGTCAATATGAAAATAAATATCTGAATGGTGAAACTGAATTTTCACATCTTACAGTTCTTACATACATGTATCATTTTACCTTCCTGAATACACCAAGTGTAATATACTATTCTATAAGGCTCCCTGAGAACTCCTCATACCTCAATACAAAAAGAAAGGTGGCATGGGTTTTCAATGTTGTTGTTGGGCAGCCTTGATCTAAGTCAAAACTACAAGAGAAGCAAGAAGCTAGCTGACCTGGAAATAAGTACACTACTTCTGAGGCAGACCACCCATCAACTCAACAAGCACCAATCCTTTCCATTACCTTATGCCTTGATTACTCTTAAAACCTTTGAGGTCAAAGAATACAAGAAGATATACAAGATAGAATGGACAGGACAGTTAGAAGGGTTCTGGTACATGGATTAGATGAGGAAGTAATATTAGCCCAAGTCTCTCCAAGCTGGTTAGTACTGTATTGATGAGTAGCCCTTCCCTTAGTTTGTCATAAGCGAGTATGATTACTATAGCTGCACCATGAGGCTGTTATCCAACTCAAGCCTCAAAGAGCATTAAAACGTCAACCTATTTATAAAAGCAATTCTTCCACAGTATAAGGCTAGAATGTTTTCTGAATTGGACTTTAATTCAGAATACTTTTGGTTCCATAAATTATATTTTCACTGAGTGTCACGCCTACAATTTTGCTTATGTGTAAATAAATTCTTAGTGGGCAACTTAATATAGGTCTAAGGCACATCTGCTGCTTAGTGGATTACAAAATTTAAAAAATGAATAACAGTAGTCGATTTACCTGAATTTTTATGAAATTAAACATAAGTTGTATGATTCCATGATTATGGCAAATCAACCAATTCTGAATTACAGATATCTAAATATTTAAACTTTACATACTGTACAAGCGCATATTAAAAAAGTATGATAAAATGTGATAAAAATTACTAAGAATTTCAGTCATTTAATTTTGTTAAATTGCATTTCTGATTTCTTAAAAATGTTTAAAATATACCACATTTAGCTAATTGCTCTTCAATTTTTTAAAAAGTAAAATAATTTATTTAAAACAGTAGTAAGACCACCTCATTCCTGGAGCAAAATTCTGGAAAGCATATCAATCACACTGCAAAACATAACAATCTTTTTATAGGAAATATACTCTGTATATATGCACTTAAAACTCCATGCACCATAACTATGTCACAAATGTACTAAATGATATTCCACCTCAAATATCAGATAAATTATCCTTGCTCATAAATATATCTATATATTTACTATAGCATATTCTTATCCAAATATGCAGAAACAAGTTATAAACTATGCACTTTAGTGTAAAAGTTCTCTTATATTATACAATATTTACAATATAAAACCTCAAGAAATTATATACAGATACAATAAAAGTAAAGAAATATATAACAGAAAATAATTCTTTAACCTCATGCACATTGGTGGCATTATTACACAGAGAATTTTGAAAGTTTTGTGTTTAGAGAAGAAAATGTAAAGGACTATATACATTTTGGTGGGTATTTGATGGAGTAAAATTATTAAATTATACATATTTCTAAATATGTTATACATCATAATTTTGAATCAGGTACATGTAATGTTTATGCATTGAGTTTAAGAATTTGTCCCTCTAAGTTTCTCATATAAAATCAAATCAATATACTGTAAAAACTAAAATCAATGAAGACAAAATGCCTTCAACTGTTATCCAAATTTGCAAGGGTAAACAAACTACCAAGGTAAGTTTCCACTGGTACTTGAATATAAATGGATAAAAGTAACACCATAGACTAAAATGATATTCTACCCCAAATGCCAGATTCGGACTCCATATATAATCCTATATTTCAAACATACAATTGGCAATATAGTAGTAATAAAAAAACTATTTTGACACACATTCACACTCAGACATATGTATACATGCACCCAATTACTCATAACATTTTAAATCTATAGTAAGAGATCAACTTAAGTGGTCCAAAGTTTTCTTATTTAGTGGACTTGCATACATTTGGCTGCCATAATTACTCACACCTGTCTTTCAGGAATTGGTACTTTACTTTCTGGAGGAGTCTGTGGGGTTTGGACAGGATTAGGAACAACTTCACTTGAGTTGTTCCTTTGAGGTGAAAGCAGCTCTTGACGATCTCGTTCCCTTTCTCTACCAGGTCTGAATGCCTCTAAGAGTGCTTCCACACGATCATCTGTTGGTCCCCATCTGTGATATCCGGCATTGTTCTGCAGCCATACAACAAGTGTCCCATGTGCAGATCTCACGTTCAGCTCACTCCTATAGCACAGTCATAGGCAATATTCAATGAAAATGATTATTATATGTATAATTTTGTTCTTTTAGAACAACATGGGGAATATTAAATTTAAAATAAAATGCACGGTGCCACAAAAGCAGAACATTATTGAGCTTAATGATTGGAATAAAAATGCATAAGGATGGAGGTAATTAAAATTCTGATTTTCCCAATATTCTGTATTTTGTTACAGAGATTCCCTAAATCCCAAAAAGCATATTTCTAATTCAAAAACTGTGTGACAATACACCAAAAACAATTTATATTCTTAAGTGAATTCTATTAAAATCCTTACATTTCATATTATTCATACTGCATTAACACTTTGCATGAAAAGCACAGAAGAATAGCATGTACTAACTTTTCATTATCAATTTGAAAGCAAATGAAAGAACAAAAAGGACACAAAATCTCAATAGTGCAGCATTATACTTTTAGCAACCTCTTGGTACCATTATTATTATTATTATTATTATTATTATTATTATTATTATTGTTTTTTTTGACAGATTGTTAATTTTCATGAGTGCAAAAGAATACCTTGCATCACAGAATATATATCTACTGTACAGTTGCAATGAAAAGCTGTCCACATTCTATTTCAATATCCAGAAACAAGAGACTGGAGAAAGCAGTTAATTACAGAATAACAGGTTCAATTAAGATCCAAGATAGAAAAAAAAAGAGAGATGATTTTGGAGTTACATCACAATTAAGGACACCACCCGAATAAAGCCCCATGCACATATAGGCCTTTTCTCACTGATTACAAGATTTAGAAATGAACTTCCCTTAGTTTCTTGTCTAAAACTTTCATAACTCTAGATCCATTAGTTTCAGCAGTAGAGGGAGTTGTCTGTTTACATCACATAATAGAGTGCATCCCCTGCTGGAAGAGTGCTTACATTCAACTGTCCATAGCAGTCAGTATTATTTTTGTGTCATTTGTACCAGAAAGTTAGTAGTGCTGTTTATTCACTTTACCTTAGTGGTACAATGTCAGAAAACATAGTTATAAATAAAAGTGTGAACAAAAAGAAATGGAAAACAGAAAACTTCATAGAAATAATGGTAAGTCATATATGACTGCTCAAGGTAAGCACAATGAAGGAAACGTTTTTGCATCTGTGATAAAATGTTGTTTGAAGAAGTGTGCAGCACATGTAATTTCCAAGTATGATCAACATTCTATTTTCAAAAACTTTTGGGATATGGCTGCAAAAATGGAACAAGGTAATTTCCTCACTTCATGCCTCCAGAGAGTTAATTGTAAAATTAAGTCTATCCAGACAGCAACAAATCAAAAACTTCTACGGAAATATAGCATATACGTTAGCGGGAGAATGAAACAGGATATTTGTTGGAATTTTATCATAAGACTTTTGCAAATATCAGTAAAAAGAATTCATATTTTGCAAAATAAACTGGTTTCAGACAATGTCCTTGATGATAGGAAGGGTACACATTCAAATCGACCCCACAAAATTAATCAAAATGTATGGGAACTGGCCTTGGAACACTTGAACAGTCTATCTCGCAAAACTTACACATTACTTGCAGTCTAAAACAAGGTTAAAATATTTTGAGAGTTCTCATTTGACAGAAAGAATTCTTTCAATCAAGGACCGGTGATATGTTGAACCTCACTTACAAGAGATACTACAAAGTTTTTGGAGAAAAATGTCATTTTGCTATACATCCTCCTGTGATTATTGCACAAAATGTGAACTACTCCTAAAAACAAACACAACACATTCTTGTAAGACAGAAATCTAGAACATAGACAAAACGTTGAAGCGTATTAAACTCTGAGAAACGAAAAAATAAGCAACAACAAAGTGGAAAATTCTGTGCACCGAATTTGATTTTGCACAAAATCTCCCACGCCCAAAATTAAATTGTACAAGCCAATTTTATAGGCACCTCGTGTGGCTCTATATTTTCAATGTACATGTACACTGCATTGATTCTGCACACTGCATGTATTTTTTCCTAGAGACGGAAGGGAGAAAAAATCCTGATGCATTCATTTCATTTGTGTACATACTGTAATGCAACTTGTGCACAAACGTCCATTCAAAAATATTGTAATGTTTTCTGATGCTGCAGGAGGACAAAACAAAAATATCAAGTTCTTAAAATTTTGTTTGTGGTGTTTAAAAGTTCACATTGTTAACATCCATCATTTTTTCTCTATATGAGGTCACAGCTATGGTCAATGTGACAGGAATTTTGGGATTTACTAATAAACTTTGAAGAAAAGCCACCAATGCAAACAGCAATGGAGTATATGCAAATTGTTTCATATTGCTGCCAGAATCCATAAAACCATTAAATGTATTGTGGGATGCTTCAACATTAAAGGAATGGTCTGCAGTTCTGCTTCCTTTGTTTCTAAGGAAACCTACCACAAAAATAGTGCTCTTCCAGTTACAACGATATAAACAGTTACTTTACAGTCAATCTGGAATTGTCTCAACTTCCATTACATATTTGCCATCTTTCATTTCCTTCAATATTTGGAAGACTGAAATGGAAATACATGAACTGAAGTAAAATGTGATTCCAACTCAAATGAAGCCAGTTCTTTTGAATCCCTGCAAGGAGAAAGATGTAAGAGATCTGTTTCCATTTTTAGATGAAGCAGATAAGGATTGGTTCAAAAATATTTTTGAAAAAGTAGGAATGTCCTCCCACATCTCTTCTGATGAACAAGAAGAAATGGATAGGAATGAGAAGAATATCATCAGTATGACTGACTTAATAATGCTATGTATTTGAATGTGTTAGCATTTATTGGGAGTGTATATAATATTTATGTTTCTATTGCAATACATTTTCCTGTTTTGGTTGTTTGTAAACTGAAAAAAATTATTAAAATATAGTAGGTTTATTAAAAAATGTTTATCTTATATCAAACTTTGCTTGCCAATTTATTTAAATCCTTAAAACAATAGCAAAATATATGTTTGCTGGATTAAGGGCTTATATTAGTGTACATAACGCGTTCAAGTAAGAATATCATAGTGATGTAGTGTAACAACCCTCAACTCTCTATTTTAAAACATTCAAAGTGGTTTACCACAAAACTACTTGTTTAGCTGTGGGTCCTTGTTAAGGTGAACTCCTCAATAAAAGAATTTTTGTACGGATTAAAAAAAAATAGTTACAAGAGTATCAAAGTTGAAATAGGCAAATATTAACAGTGAAGAATCAATTGATAAAATAAATGAGTCGAATGATATTAAAAGCTTTCACTTACATCATGGTGGTAAAAGATGGACGATCGTTTACAGACCTTGATGAGTTTATCTTTTACCACCACGATATAAGTTAAGGCTTTTAATATCATTCGACTCATTTATTTTATCAATTTAGTTACAAGAGGTTAATAGAAAATAACCTTTGTTTTTATGATTAATAAAACCAATATTGGATATACAGGTGTACACTTGCGGTGGAAGATTTTTTAATTGGGTAATAACAGGAATATTATATTGCTGATGTATAGGGACCCCAGATTGTTGGTAAATAAAATAATGTAATATCGATGTAAAAATATTATAGTGAGCGGTGTTTTGGGCGGTAAATAAAACTGCTTAACGGTGTTATCTCATGCATAAAAAAGGAAAAAACACAGTTTAAACTATTTTACTGTGGAACAAAGGGCACCTTACATGTAACTTAAAAAAGAGGAGCATGAAAATATTTACATAGTATACATTTCGACTGATTTACTTTGTTAGAGACAAAGGTGTTCTCTGGCTTAAGATTTGTTCTTAAGTTTGTCATGATGTTCCCATATGCAGAGAAAAGTCTTTCACTGTCCACATTGGACATGGGTACCCACAATAGTTTCATACACTTCTCACTGAAACACAAGTGATCACATTGAAGTCCAGAAAGTAAATCCATATGTTCACTTCAGCAGTATCATCTAATTTCTCACACACTTGTGTTCTTCAGAGCAGCATATCCCTCCTTGAATGTCTTCTCTGGCAAGTCTCGCAGAAAAGGTAACATTCTTCTTGCTTTTTCTATAGTTATATCAGTAGATGCCTCATTTGATACTATTTTTCGTACATCAAACAATTTACCTGCAGAATGAATATCAGCAGCTGATCAGCTGACATTAAGGAATTCAGCTTGGTAACTGACTTTATGCCCAATTGCTTGAACTGACTGATAACATAAGACTTCTTGAGGGTTGGCAGTCTCTGAAGAAGACTTGAAGTTTTCTCTCCAAACGAGCCCTCAGCTACTATTGTGAAGCCATTTGATATATCTTTAAGTTTGCTATATAGTTTATGAACAAATGGATATTTAGATCCCTCAAGCACTTCAATAAGGCAAATGGTTTCTTTGCAGTGTTCAAGAAGGAAAGATGCTTGTCAGTTTATTATATTTTGAGACCGCATTGAAATACTACTGTGGAATCGGTTTGAATTCCCGCGTGCCGCAAAACTAAACTGACCTGGCAACGTCTTGCACATGCTGTCTGTACGGCGCGCGAACGGCACGTTGCCAACTCCACCGTCAGCTGAATTGTGCATGCACTAGCTTAATTTGAAACGTGGCTCCATCGGCATAATTCCTTTTCTTTTTCAGCAGAAGGTAAACAGACTCCTTGCGCTAAATTGTAACGTAATTTAAAGAATATAACTTGACTCCAAACGAATCTTTCAGTATAGTGGACACAAAATATACCTAGACATGCGTTCACATTATGGCAACGTCGCGAGACAGCAACAATTTTCGTGCGAGGGGTACAGGAAACAGAGACAGTGATTGGTAGAAGAGGCTGTCTACTGTCAGAATTGACTTGAACCAGACTTAGAAATTCATGCATTATTTAACGATACTTTTGCGACAGTCTTTTCCAGCCGGCATGAAATGGGGCGATGCAAGCACAAATCGTTAAAATATGGCATTAGAGAAGAATTGCAGGTAGTATTGTCATTTAAATCCAAAGAATAATTTGAGTGAAATGAGAAATCCGTCACTGATACGGTGTTGCCGAGTTCTGATAAGCATGGCATTCCTTTTGTTGTGCATGCGATAGGTGAAGAGAGAAGGGGACGGGGTAGTCGAAGCAGTACCGATGTTTGCCGAAGCTCTGGTTAAATCACAGTGCAGTTTGGTGTTCTGTGCCGTGCAGCACATAACACCGTGCAGCATGGCTGTAGCGAATGACAATACACGTATCCGTAAATGATTGATAAGCCAAATATCTGATTGTTTATGTGAAAAGGAGAGACAAACGCCAAAAAAAGGGGAGAGAGAGAAAAATTTCGGGTTATTTTGCACATTTTTTTTCATAACAGTGTTATTTCGCGTTTTCGTGATATAGAACTAATGTCGCGTTATTTCGCGACTCAGAATGGATATATATGTGGAATTTAAAAATAATTTATTAAAGGTTTTCCTTATTGTTCATTTTCGGACAATTTCGCGAATTAACTACTTGCGAAAAGTCAGCGTCCCTAATGATGTATTAATACACATATAAGCTATACAAATTTTCCCTTTATGATATCAATAAAGGTATTAAAATCTATGCATCTTTAAAAACTGAAGCCAATATAGAAAATACTGGAATACTGCTAGCTCTATTATCTTTAACAGTTTACTATTGCTGAGTCACAATTAAAAATCTGCTATTACTTAACTTTAATTGTACTCTCAAATTAGTAAACATAAAAATGTGAACATTTTAAAACAAGTTCTTAAAGAAAAACCACTTTCACATGATTCTCTTAAGAATTTTTAGAAAAATAAACATGTTTTCATCAAACATATGGAAACAATCTTACTTTGCAATCATGTGTTGAAAACCATGACGATATTCATGTTCATATGCAGGTACAACCACTTGCTTTCGTTTAAAGTGACTGGCTTCTAGCTTCAGCAAAGCATTTGGTGCTGGATCTCGCCATTCTGGGATAAATACTATGAAGGAGAGTGGCTCTGGTGAATCCGATAAGAGTCGCTCAAAATGATTTACCATAGCCTCCATCAATTCCTCACAAAATGGTGGGTTTGCTTCAAATGATCCACTTATAGCTTTGAACTCCAGAATTGGCCTGCAAAAAAAGGTTGAACTATTGCTTCTACTGTAACCAATTACACAGAAAAAGTCAGACAAATGATGAAATACGGTTATATAATATACAGTAAAAATTTCCATTAATGGTGCTGCTTTTTTATCTTTGTGCAGGACACCCATAAGGTCCCAATACATTTTCATGTTTCTGGTCTGCTACAGCACAATAAACATTATATAAGGATAGAGTAAGACCTTATGAAGTCTAATGCAGTTCAACATGTCAACTTTCATTATCAACACATGTTCCCATTGCCTTGTGGTTGTATGAAACATGCGTCGTAAGATTTGAGGGGTTATTAGCAAACATGCCACTCTTATTTATTGTTTCAGCTCATGTACATCTGGCAACCTGGTAGCATAAACTTTGTTCTTGATGAAACCCCATGCAAAAAATCTGATGTGTTACACTCACATGACTTTCTCTACTCTTGTACAAACTATTTTTACAAACGCTTATTCTCCATCTACTTCATCTTAATCGAGATAAACATTTGCAGACTCTGTCTTATTGCTAATTTTCTTGTAGATGTAAGGGGAATATATATTTGCAAGGGCAATATAGAAATACAGTAGCCTTTAAGCACATACATATCCCTTAATAGCTGGTTGCTAGGTGCAGCACCATTCCCTTTGCCACAGGTTAATACTCCTTGCATATACAAGACAAAGCAAGACAAAAAAATGAATAACGAATTCCCAATTGAGAAAATAAGTATTGAAAAATTTAAGGGAATAACAAGCAATACCTCGAAAATGGTTCACTCAGCAAAAAAAATGTGTGCATAAATTGTGTACGTAGATATTGTAATGAAAAGAAGCTAGAAACAGTGATGTGTATTGAATTTATTTAAAGGTAAGTCGGAATTGTTACACTAACATCACTTAAGTTAGCCAATTTTGAGAAAATTAAAATTTTCGAAAAATCTTCCATGTAAAGGGTAATCTGGGGTGGGGGGATTTTCTTGAAAACCTTCGTGTTGCATCCTTGGAAGATACTGAACCTAAATACCAAGTTTGGTGTTTATCCGACTGTTCGTTTCTGAGTTATGCTGTTCACAGACAGACAGACACACGGACATGTTTCCAAAAATGCTTTTTTTGAATTTAGGGGGTCTCAAAACATGTATTTCTGGTGAAATCTCGGTATCGAATTTTTGGGTGGAATACAATACTTCCCCTACTTACTATACGTAGTAGAGAAAGTAAAAAGTCAAGGGGAATGAGGTCGCTGCTCTTTTGAGCCACTTATTAGGAAAGGTCTCATTCAGGTAGTCCCACACAATGTTTGCACAGTGGGATGGTGCCCCGTTTTGTTGATAAATAAAAGAGGAAAGGATACCATCTTGCCATAAGTGTGGTTCCAGGAACAACTGCAGTGTATTCAGGTAGACTGTCCCGGTAATTGTCTTGTGTTGATAATGAAGGTGTAGATGTTGAACTGCATTAGGCTTTATAAGGTCCTACTTTCTCCTAATATATTGCTTGAGTTGTAGTAGACCAGGAATGTGATAATGTATTGGGACTTTGGGCACTTTGTAAGTGAAAACAATATGAAAATCCATTAAAAAAGAAAATGTGATATGTAATACTCCATAATTTTCTTTTCAATCAGCAATCCACAAATATCCCTTATGTATTTCCATTATTCATGTATTATAATCTCTACCCCAACACAGTATCTTTTCTATTTATTTCTCTTTAGGCAGTCCCAGAAGTGCCCAACCTGACGTATATATATATATATAGCAGTTGTTGTTCCAAACAAATGACTATGGTAGAAAGTAGCAACCTTATAAAGTTTAAGTCTGAAGTTTGACAATGCTAGGTTGTTTACCAATTGTTTGGCAGCCATCAATAGTGAACACTCTCAGCAAATTTGTAAACATGGATAAAACTGACCATTGTTACGCAATACAATACTTTCATTTGAAAGGTCTTAGTCCAACTAATATTAAAGCTAAGCTAGACTGCACTCTGGGGGAGTCTGCTCCTTTGTTTACAACAATAAAATATTGGATGGCTTCGTTTAAGCAAAGCTGTACAAGCTGCCAAGATAAACATCACAGTGATCGACCAAATGAGGTGACCATACTAGAAATTGTGAAGAAAATCCACAAAATGGTATTGGATGATTGTCAATGGAAAGTGCACGAGCTAGCAGACAACATAGGCATTTCAAAAAGTGCTGTACATTACATACCAACTGAAAATTTAGGCATGAGAAAGCTGTGTGCAAGATGGGTGCCACGTTTACTCACAATGGAAGAAAAGCAATGTCATGAGGATGTTTCAGTCGAGTGTTTGGCAATGTTTCGCTGCAATAAAGCAGAGTTTTTGTGTTAATTTATAACTATGGATGAAACATGGTTCCATCGCTTCACACCTGAGACGAATGAACAGTCAAAACAGTGGATTGAAAGGGGAGAATCGACTCCAAAGAAGGCGAATGCAGTTCATTCTGCAGGCAAGGTCATGGCATCAGTTTTCTGGGATGCACATGGGATAATTTTCATTGATTATCTTCAAAAAGGAAAAGCAATCAATGGCGAGTATTATGCAAACTTATTGTAATGTTTGAATGATGAAATCAAGCAAAAACAGCTGCATTTAGCGAAAAAGAAAGTTCTGTTTCATCAAGATAATGCACCAGTTCACACAATCATTATTGCCGTGGCCAAAATCAATTAGTTAAAGTTTGAATTGCTTCCTTATGCACCCTATTGTCAGATTTGGCCCCCTCTGATTATTTTATGTTTCCAAAGTTGAAGAAATGGCTTGGTGGTAAAAGATTTGCCAACAATGAAGAGGTGGAGTTTGCAGTTGATGAATATTTTGCAGAACTCGACAGTTCTCACTATAAACAGGGTATCAAAGCTGGGAAAAGTGTATTGAGCTGAAAGGAGACTATGTAGAGAAATAAAGATGTTTTTTTTCCAACATTTTTGTGTTTTCTTTGTTAGGTCGGGTACTTCTGGGACAGCCCTCGTAACACTGTAAGCACATTCCTATTTCTAATAAGAAAACTTAAGCAATTTTACTTACCCTCTTGAGCCAAAGTAGGAGTCTGTGTCAGGAAATGCAGAGCAGTACTGTTTGAAATAACAATTAAGTGGAGAAGCAAAGCACTCAAAAGTGACACCGAACATTCTGTTCAGACATTCCAACACAGTTACTGGAAGTGCTGCTTGTGTTCCTTGTCCTTCATTTTGACCACTTCCAAAAAATGTTTTGTAGCGTTTTAACAAGCACCACACTCGTGGCAAGAAGTAATCAAACTTCTTGTCATCAAAACAGCTATACCTATACAGTTGCTCCTGAAAAACCAAACATTTCAATGATTCACAAAAATGAAATAAAGTTTTATGCTTATGAGCAGAGCCCTGATGTTTAATGAAAAAGGTGGTCTATGAAGGAGTTGTAACTCACAAAAGAATGCCAAATGACTTAATGGTGATAACTTTAATTGTTTTCTCATAACAGAAACCAGAATAGAATGCAATTTCTGTTCATTACTGGCTCACTTGAAATTGCTTGGACAGTATATCCTTTGGTTTTGTGATGAAACATTTGGGCTTATCATAGTTCAATGCATTTCACAACTGTCATTAATTATAAAGGTAGCATTGAAATTAAAAAATACATTAAAACATTATTAGAGAGTATATGTATTATTTTGAGCGCATTTACTTATGAAAAAGTAAGCGCTCGACTTACACAGCACTTGTTTATTGCTTTTAGGCACCATTTTCAGTGCTACATATGGTTTACAATGATTCATTCAGGTGCAAGTGCAATTAAGAAGCTATTGGTAAGCATGGACTATAATAAGAACATAACTTATTTTAAAAAAGACGTCCATTAAAGAGCAGCGAAAAGCAAATAGTGCTAAATGTGTTCAATCAGAGAAATTCCAGTGCCAGTGTATGATGAGTGCAACTCACTGCCAAGTTTACAGGTGTTTCTCAATGGTTCTGTGATAAGACAGTTGTAAAAAATGGTAGACAAAAAAAGAAATAAGCTCAGAACTGTGCTGGAATGTGAACGATTTTGTAAAGTGTGCTATCTGTTCCAAAGTTCATGCTTTCTTTTTTGATAGCGAACCATCAACAACAGACAAAAGTTTTAAATGCACTCAATAATGATATCAATTTGCCGGAAGAGCGGTCGATATTTTACAAATTGCTTTTAGAAATAGGTTTAGTAATGGACAGGGAAAAATAACATTGTGGAGGTGCAAGTATTTAAGAGCTATGCGCCAATACTTGACAGCGCTTCAGATTAAATGTGAGTAAATAAGATTATTTCTATTATATGCATGTTATGCATTTAAATATTACAATGTGCAAAACTGCTTTATTTTATAATTGTACATAAAGATTATAGTATGTTAAGAGTGGTGTTTCAAACACATGCTTCAAAGTTAAAAAGATGGTTCAGTTGCCATGGTAGCAGAAGAAAGGAGGTATGATATTTGAAGACCAAACACAATACACTTGTGTGGACAGGTATTTAATGTTACGTTTACATCTGGTAGGTTAATAATTCTGGACAGAATACAGATACAAACAGCTTCACTGATGCTTGCAAGAGAGAAGTAGCTTGATTGATTACTTGGAATAGAGCAGCAGCTGGGAGTACTTGCAACACCAGATTATGTACATGACCATACCCTCCTTTAGAAAAATGTTAGTTCCCATTAAAAAAGAAAGAAAGCAAGGCTAAAAAAAAAGACCAATATTATTTAGGAAATTTATGATAAAATGTAAAATGACAGAAAAGTTACCTAAAACTACAATGTGTTTCACAACAATGAATCCATACTTACACTGTGATGAGTCATTTGAAACATGACATTTCATTAAGATCTGGGTCCAACGCTTGAAAATTCAGGTGCATGACCTAAGTTTAAAGCAATTTCCAGCTTTTGAGTTTAAAAACATTAATAAATGAAAGGCTTACCAATTTCTGAAGATGGGTGGTATTTATACACACTGTATCTCCATTGAACCTCAGAAGTGCCTGATCCCTTTCTGAGAAATATTCTATTGTTGGTAGTCGAGGACAAGGAATGGCAAACTGCACAGGATAGCACCAAACCTTGCGCAGATTGGGCATTTGTACTGGAGCTATCACCTCTGTTGCAAACAAAAGTTAATGTCGTCATTAATCTAAAGAGAGAAGCAAGGCTAGAAGAAAAAGAAAAGAAAGGGGGGGGGGAAGGGACTGTTCCCAACAATAATCCACTTATCTACACATAAATACTGTAAATATTCTAAAAGATTTAACATTTTATGAAAAAAGACAGTCTTCTTCTTCAAAACCATTATTTTTTCTCCAGAGTAGTTATTGTTAGCAATTTTGTTGTCTAAAGAACCAATGATAAGTTTGTACATTTAGCTCAGTAATGAAAATATACAGGGTATATCATAATTAATAGCACAAACCAAAACAGTTGAAAGCATACAATAACAGAAGCAATAAAGTTCCAATAAACATAGGTCCGCAAACAAACCGTGTGCAAGATTTATTATTGCAAATGTGTGGTTCTAAGCCGCCACTGGCTTCATTAAGAAACATTGTCCTAATAAATACAAACAAATTTGAAAATTAGACTTTACATTTATTTGCCATTTTATGTTGCCTCACAATTCACTCATAGCTGAACTTAATAAGGAATACAATTCTACTTTAGTATGTTACATGTTATTAATACTGTAAACTCTTCCTGTTAAAGGAAGTGTTCAAAGTGTCATCCTTGCATCTGGATGCAATACTGCACTCATTTCTGCAGGTGAGTTTCGAATTCTTTTAAACACCCCTGTATCATCTTGGAATTCTTGACAAGCACGTATAATTCTTTACTCCAGTACTTCAACAGGAGTGCTGTAAACTACACTTCTGAGATGATCCCAAATAGCAAAATCCAAAGGATAGAGATCAGGTGATTGAAAAGGCCAAGGTACAAGCCCTCCTCGACCAATCCCTCTTGGATCATACCTCCACGTTAGATGCCTTCTTACAGTAACAGCAAAATGTGCTGGTGCTCCATCATGCATATACCACATACTCCGATGTTGCTCAAGGGGAACATCCTCAAGCAATTCTGGAAGATTCCATCACAGGAACTGCAACAACTCAGCTCTGTCCATTGAGTTTTGTTGGAAGAATATGAGACAATCATTTAGTACCTCTAACCACACATTCAATGAGAAATGCTGCTGATTTGTGACCCATGAACAGTATATGGGTTTACTTCGCACCATACATGTGTATTATGATAATTAAAAACACCATCGCAAGTCAACCCTGCTTCATTGATAAATAAAATGTTATGTAAAATGAGGGTTGACTACAGCCTTTTGTTGCACCCACTGACAAAAATTCACTCTAGAACCAAAGTCCCAATCACTGAGACACTGAACTCTTAGAAGGTGGTAAGGGTACAATGCATTGCAATTTATAATTCTCCATACACTACTGTGGCAGGTACAGGCACTGGTGTGGCAATTCTTCTTCTTGAAGTTCCTGAACAAATTTGTATTGCGCTCAACATTACCTCTTCAACTGCAGGCACAATGCTTGCAGGCCTTCCTGCTCCCCTGCCACATGCGAAACTACCCTGTTCTCTTAGGTGCTGATGGATCCTTGTAAATGTGAGACTTTCCAGGTGTCTTCAATCAGAGTACTTTCTACTTTACAAACGTGCAGCTTCCCATGCATTGCCATTAGCCAAACCATACATGAAATGCATGTCTACAAACTCTTCATTGCTGTATGGCTCCATTTGGACTTTGTAGAGTTCAGCACTCCTGATACTGCTCAGACAAGTGATCCGACTGCTTTGACCAAGTACTTTGCTCATTATCTGTTGTGTAAGGTATAATTACAACTCCATCTGGTGGCAATGCTCAGTTTTGTAAACAAGAGCACATCGCGGAATACTTTTAAGTGCATAATGAGCGAAGCACAACTAAGGATGCCAGAGGCAGTTCATAACCACACAATTTGCAATAATAAATCTTGCACACTGCTTGTTTGTGGAGCCATGTTTACTGGAACTTTTTTTGCTCCTGTTATTGTATACTTTCAACCATTTTGGTCTGCGCTATTAATTATTATACAGCCGGTATATTGTTGGCGCTACCTTAGGTGGTGATTGACATTTTCTGGTATAAGTGAGCTCAGTCTTATAGCAACCAGTAAAAACACCAATTGGAAGCAAGTAATTTCCTTGGCAACCAAGGGATTTGCAGCTGGCGTTGCCAAAATGTAATTACAGTTATCACAGGCTCCTCTCTTTAGCATGATGGCATAATTGTGTTACTGCAAACTCTCTCTCTCTTTCTAATAACATTTATAAAGTAAGAAGAGTCATTGTGTTGCACTTGCTGCATTGAAATCTATAGGTCGTTAATGTCATCCTGTTTTTTTCTTTTATGAACAAATGGGGATCAACAGCTGGAGTAAAAACATACTCCTGAGCTTAAAAGGAACATTTGTTGCTCACAGTACTGGAACTTCCTCAACACGACTTTCTTTTTTTTCCCCCAAGAGAGACAATGTGATAATAGAACAAAGTCAGCCTGCAGACTAAGAGGACAAACCTTTAAATCAGTTCACATTCCCCAGGTAACAGGGCAACTATGCAATCACTTCTCAGCTAGGTACATCATTCAGCTTGTTTTGCACACACTGGTTAGTTGTTGCAGCTTTGTGTTCAATCTACAATTTAATTTGAGAGTGGTATGCATTTGTGAGCACAAAACCCAGAGCATAGTTACATCACGTATGTAAAGTGTTTATGAATGAAGTTGCAACTATTTTGAGATAACAGTTTCCACAGTAGGTCATACAAATTATATAGAACGTCAACAGAAGGTGTTCTGAGAAAGTAAGAAAAAATATTTTTAGAAACAGCATTCCAAAAAGAGGGCAGATATGTGGAATTCTATGCTCTGTATGGAAGCACTTCAAACACCAAAGACAATGACTCACAGTTCAGTGATGTTTTTTATTGGAGAGAAGCATTTATATTTACTGGTATGGCTCTTCTCTTTGGTATGTCATAAATAAAGCAGTTTCATGTTTGTTTCAATCCAGTTTATTATAGATCTCATATTTTATTGCTATCAAGCAAATAAACATTCAAGCATTTTTAGGCCAGTTTCACTGACTGATGTTAAAACTACTCTAACATCTTGTTTGCTAACATTATATTAAAAAGTTTAATGTAATATTAAAACTCTTGCATTTCATCAAGCTTTTACAGCAAATTGTTAGTTAACATCTTGTCATAGGTAACTGCACACAGCAGCTTTTGAGAAGGCAGTAACTGAACTACATGGCTCCCGAATGCATTTTGATGCACTTTTGTCTACATATCACAGTGCTTTCTGTGTTAGCAGCAGACAACTAAGTTACATTTATGAACAGTTGCCATGTGCTTTTCCTGATTGAGGCGAGAATCGCAATGCCATCAAATGAAAAATCCATATGCGTGAGAACTAATATTTTACAATTACAGCAGGCGTTAATTATATAATTTGTTACTAAGTATAGAGGAATTATAAATGCAAAAACACTGACTGAATTGAATTTATTAAAGGAGAAGGATGCAGCCTGGGAGAAAATCTGCAAGGATTTAACTTCAATGTATATTTCTCACAGGTCCAGCAAACAACTGCAGTAATTTTAAAATGCAACACCAAAAACATCGCGTGCAAAGAGAATTTAAAACAGTTTAAAACTGACGATGGACAATAAATTCTTTCCAAAGCGTCTACTAAACATCGAAATTAAAGCGGACGAAAGTGATTATCACTGACTGAGGATGAAGCAAACCCAAACAATATCATTGTTCACTTCTTGAAGCAATTGCTTCGGGAAATCTTCCAGATAAACCCACACACTTTGGCTTTGAAAATTCCAACACTATCCCCAGCATTAAATGAAAAGTGTGTTAACATAAAATCTCAGAGTAATTAACACTTATAGCACAGGAGAAAGAGGAATGTTTTACATTGGTAGTATTCATTTCATCATGTAATCTTTGGAATATATTGAAGTTCTCTTTTGAGAACAGGTCCTATCCACTTCCAATATTTGATCTCCTGCCAGATTTCATGTTCATATGTTTACTTCCATAATTCTTTATTAGACATGGTCATTAGCCACCAGATTCCAAGAATAAATCTCAAGCATCTATTTATATGAACATGCAGTTTTTTTTATATTTCAGTAGATTCCTTCCAAGTCCCACATCCATATAACAGTATGCTTTTAGCATACTGTTAAACAATCTCATTTAATTGAATCTTGAGTTGGTGGATACACTAAAACTTCACTTAAATGAAATTAAACAAACATGTTTGGAAAGCATTACTTGCTTTCCAAACACGTTAGATTAATTTCTGTGCCATTGTGGCACAACCTTCCCTCACGGCAGTTATGATAACCATTGAGAAGTGGGTCATCCTCTGTGGTGTAGTGGTTACCATACTAGACTCTAGTTTCTGAGGTCACGGGTTCAAATCCAACAGAGAGAGATGGACTTTTTCAGGCATAAAAATCCTTGGCATGGCTTCCTTTGGAAGGGAAATAAAGCGGGTGGTACCGTGTCGTAGATTTACGGCAGATTTTCTCTAACCTATTTTGGCAGTAAAGTTCTAAATTGAAATATAGGGCATATGCACATATACTTGTAACAGTCGCTGTATATTCTTTAGGAAAGTTGCCATGAGCAAAAAAATGATATTTGGGTGTGGATTCTTATTTCAGCATTCTCACGCATATTCTAAATTCTCAAAGGGAACAAGTTGAGTGCTTTGTATGCCAAAGGTACAGAATACAGTAGAATCTCGTTAGTACGTTTTTGCAGGGACCTAAGGATTTGGACGTCATAGGCGGGAAAACGTGTTAACGAAAATGCAAAATCTGCAATTTAAGAACATAGGTAATAAAAATCTAATAATTACTACGTCTCCATGGGCAATTTAAATCGATTTTGAGTACAATTTCATACTGAATACGATCCCGTTTCCATGTAAATTCAATATGTTTAAATGGATTTGGATACACAAAGCCTGAGAATAAATAATTCAAGCTTTTATTTTGATCAACTTGGATTTTTTAGGTTATGAATGTTTTTGAGAAAATAAATTGCGAATTGTGGAAGCGGCAATAGTGGTTTTGCTGTGTGTTGTATTACACACGTGATAACAACTTCTGCTAAAAAAGAAACAATTATGAGCGTGCATCGTGTTACGAGTACAATAGACGATATTATCTTTGGTGTATACAAGACGATTTGAACACGGAGGTGTTTCCATGCAACAAATTTCGTTCCGGTCCTCTTCTGATCCTATTTTCCAAGAGAAAAGTTTTGTTTTAGTATTTTTCCTTTCTTTAAAAACAGTTTCAATTAATTTAGGTTTGCTAACAATCGTGTTTAAGGTTGATGGAGGAATGTTTTAACTTCCGCACTATATCGACATGTTTTATATTTGGATTGTATTACATCAAGGATTTTCAGTTTTTCACTGTTGGTTATTTACCTACTACTCTTTCTTTTTTTCATTGTAAATGAAAAGTTAAAATACAATCTACAGTTGTTTGGTCATCACTCAACATTAGAAACTATCGTTAGCGTTTACCACGCCAAAGTAAAGCATTCTCTATCCCGCCCACAGAAATCGTGTCACACAAATATTTAAATGCATGTATGTGATTGGCTGCAGATATCCACCCTGTGACCAAGGATTGACCAAAGTAGCAAATGAGGATGTCAAACTATGAACGTGTTAAATGCCTACATCCACTGTACCGATCAATGATTGGCCAAAACAGCGAATGAGGATATCAAACTTCAAACGTAGTAAGCGGGACCGGGAAAACGCACTAAGCAAACATTATTTATTATATTTGGTGATTTGGTTCCGGGACTTTTATAATTCAACGTAATACACGGGAAAATGTGTTAATGAGGAACGTGCTAACGAGATTTCACTGTAATTGTAATACAAGAGTAAAATTTTCACGTTTAATGTGGAAGCTTGTTGTCAGAACAAATATATATCAAACTTTACAAAAGAAATTGTAAGTTGAGAATTATTAATATTTATAACTTTGGCATGGATATGTTCCAGTAAATTTCAAATCAGGAGTTTCTTTGGTACATGCTATTCCTTTATGTTGTCGTAGTCATTTTTCCTTCATCTTAGGCCTTTAAGCTTTCCTGATTGGTGAATACGATCCACACTTGGTGTGCAGTATTGTAATTCAGGACGAAGGTCAAGTGGGTCACACCACTGTACACACCAAGTAGTAATTTCGTTAACTACAAGAAACACACTTCCAATAACAAGAGTTTAAAGAAAGTTAACGAAAATGGTAGCGTTAGTGTGAAGGGTAAATACAACATTACAAAAATGCTAACAGAGCATTTAAGAAAATTCACCATTGCATTTTAAGTAAGTGAAGTTTTAGTGTATCCACCAACTCAAGATTCAATTAAATTACTGTTTCTCTTCACTGTCTCTAACTTCTGAATAACACTTCAATCTCGTTTAGTTTTAATGGAGATATGCTTAGATCTCCATATGGGTACCAACCTAGGATTTTCTAATTATGGTTCATCATCTGAACCTTCTATCTTTGATACGTTTCCTAGATACTGGAATTCATCTACCTTCTCTATGGCGATGTTAACTTAATTATAACTAACATTGTTCAATAAAACAGAATTTTTGTTAACTTCAATGTTTAATCACTTTTAACATTATGTTAAAATTTAAAATCAGTTGGTGAAACCAGCCATTAGTCCACTATATTGCTTATAATACAAATGTTTGCTTATGTATATAACAAAACATGATTGTCATTGTTTATACCACACCATTGGTCTCCATGTGGATGATGATGCCAAAACAGTAACACACTCAAATGCCCTCAACAGATTAGAAGACAGATTAGAAGTCAAATTAAGTTTTATTTATGGACGCTCTTTAACTGCTGCTGTGGTCCTTGGCGTCCCATTCTCTATTGGGCGTGAAAGACCTGTAATTTTGCTCGGAGGTCTCTTTATCAGACTTTAAGTTCTTTTACATGCGGTAAATCTACGACATGGGACCACCGGCCTAACTTCCCTTCCAAAGGAAGCCATGCTAAGGATTTTTATGCCTGAAAAAATCCATCACCCTCTGCCAGGTTTGAACCTGCGACCTCGTGAACTAGAGGCTAGCATGGTAACCAGTAAGCCACGGAAGATAACAAACAAGTCATAGACTCACGCAGCCAGCAAATGACCACCTGACCTTGATCATGTCAGCAGCAATTTGATGTGTACGGTAAAAGGAATTAAATCACATGTACTAAAACTTTAAACTGCGATTTCCATTCCTCACTTAATTTATGCACTCCTATTTTAGAATCCAACATTCTGTCAAAAAAGTGCATAAATTAAGCAAGTAAACACAGTGTATAACTTCATTCTCTTTTATGCTATATCATGAAAATCTGTTGTATTTCTGATGAATGTTAAAGCAAATTAAATTACATTCAATAGTCATTCAAAGAACTACGATCAACCCAAGTGTAATGCAAATATAAAACAGCACAGAATATAAAGAGAATTAAAAAAAAATGTGATTAGGAAGCACTAAAGAGTACATACTCTTGCTATATGATCCAAGCATAACACATATCAATTCCAGGAAAGTAAAAGCAGGGCTCTTACTACGTAATTGCGTCTGCTTGTTGTAAAAGATACATATTGCTGCAATAGGATTTATAGCAGCTTGCTAAACCAAAAGTCTGTGGTAATTATTAAATGCTCCTCTGAAACCAGTTTGAAGTAGTTGAGATTACAGATAATAGCTTGCTTCCACATGGTGTTTTTCTTGTTTGCTTAGAGACCACAATAATGTAATTATTCTTTCCCTTGATTTCAAGAGCTCATAACTATGTTGTCAGAAAATTCAGTCATCAACAAAGATTGTGCCAATAGTTTCATGGATAAGACAACTCTAAATTATAGTAAAATACAAGAAGCTGGCAAAAGCGAAATAGTTTATATTAATTGTTGAGTCGATTTGTGAAGTACACCACTTACTATATTTTGAAACAGAAAACATATTTCTGGAGCTAATTGCTCCCACCATCAGTCGATGCTGGCATCATCCCTTGTGATGGTTGCCTTGTCCATGCCGGTGGTTGGGTAAACCTCTGCATACGTATGTCGCCTGGCGGAATTTCAAAATTGAAAACATGGTTCCTGTTCTTCCAACTGTAAATGTTTTCCCAAACTGTAAGTTCTGTTTTTCCTGGAACGTTTTAAGCATTTTCGGATTTTTGTCTATGGTGTATTGGTCTCTCCAACATTTGGAAGAACAGGAACATGTTTTCGATTTTCAAATCCTGCCAGGTGACAAACATGTGCAGAGGTTTATCCAACTGCCACCAGGTACAAAGCCAACCACCGCGAAAGATGATGCCAACAGTAAACCAGAAACTGATGATGGGAGCAATTAGTTCCAGCAACATGTTTTCCATTTCAAAATATAGATGTAGTGCCACAAACCAACTCAATAATTAATATAAATTATTAGTGCACATCACTGTCACAAAGTCCCCATACCTAATATTAAGTGAAAGTTAAAAAGTGAAATAGTTTTGTAGCAACAAATTAATACCTGATATCCTGCTTTCTTTTAAAATTTCCCTATGCTTTTCCTTTATTTTCTTGGAATATTCCACCGATAAGTGATAAATCTTCAGGCATATTCCTTCTACTGAGCTCTTGACTGTTTCTGTAAGATGTGGCTGACATTGCCTCTGTAACAAAATATTTATTTGAATGACAATACACTGTAATGAAAATTAAGACTTACTTTGAATAGCAGAAGTGCGCTATACCTTCAGATGTGCTAGTCTTTCCTGGTAGTCGTCATATGTTGCTCCAACAGTTTTTCTCACCCATTGAAAAGTTTCTTCTACATTCCACTTAACCACTTTCCGACTTTCTGGTGATGCATTTCTATAAAATATCAAGCAAATATAGAATAAAAGACAATGACATTAAATTTATCAAGGTATGTAGCATATTACTTCTGTTGTTTTAGTGATCAGGATGTTGGCTAAGGTTGCCATTCATCCAGGACTGGGAGAATCTGCTCTGAAACAGGACAGGACATTGGCTTTAAAACGATACAGGTAGCACAATAAGCCCAAGGATGAAATGTGTCCAGATCAATAATGGAAGTCTGTATCAAACAAGACAAGACACCTGGAATACCCATCTAATTGATACAAATTGCATTTTTGTATGCGAACTATTTCTGTGTGTGCAACATAAAGAATCTTGATGGTAAATGTGTATGCATAGGTTTGTTTTGGTTCATTTCAACCTAAGGACAAAAGATTTATATTGCTTCATAGCGAGCGTAATTATATGTCAGGGGGAAAATTGGGAAGCCTTTACAGTTCCCTGTAAAGTGTGACTGAATTCTTTCTTCATGCATAGAAATCTATTTCTTTAAACATCATGGAAATGGATTTTAAGAAGAGAGAAACCCCAAATGCCCTCAACAGATTGGAAGATGATGTCTGGTTTGTCAAATGATTCAACAATTCAGATGACCCCGCAAATGACGCACCTGATCATAACAATGGCAACAAGGCTAAGCAAAGTAAAGGAAATTAAATCTCATGTGCGGAAACTTGGAGTCATGATTTTCATTCCTTGCATAATTTACACATCCCCATTTTAAAATCGAAAATCTCATCCCGAAAAACATGTTAATTACAAGAGTGCACAATATTTTAACATAAGCAGATATACCTTGATTCTATCATTTTCTTGGCTGCTTCTGCATATTTTGAGAGCTGTTTTCTTGCATCTCCACTGAATTTAGGTCTGACGAGCTTTATGGGAATATCATTCATTATCTCTCTGTACATTGACATTGATATCTCTGGGAAGCAATTGCTTGGCAGTAAAGGATCTGTTCCTGTGTCAATTACTTTCCTCTCCATCAACCATCTATTGAAAGAATCTTTAGGACCATCAATTGCTGTAACAAGAAAGTTAGAGTTGGTTAATTACTGTAATGTTAGAAAACATTGTCTTAAATCCCATGAGAGAGAAAAAAAAAAGAAAAGAAAGAAAAAAAAAAAACATCCATGCACACGCACAGAATTCAACTGACAAACTTTCAGGTGTTACAGAGGATTGTTAGGCAAGCATTTTGATACAGGACACTCATGGTCTTTGAGTTCATGGTTGTTTGCAATAGATCAAAATCAATAACTGGTCAGTACGCCATTGATAAAACTTTCCTAAGTTGGCACTACCTGCAAGTAATTGTAGCCATGCTATGTTCAAATATTCCATGCAAATACTTTGTAACATGTACTTCAACTGCGAAAGAAATGCAAGAAATTAAAATTGGGCTCACTCCTAACATATGCCATTCAGCTGTCTGAGAGGAGGAGAGGGGGGGGGGGGGGGGTTAACCACGTGTACAGGGTTTGATCTCAGTTTGACAATCAAGCTTGCTATTGACTGTGCTACTACAGCTCAGCTAATTGTTGTGTCTGTCCCTCTGATGTGTATGATTCTCCTTGTGAAAGAGGAGGTATCAGTGGTGCACTGGCCTCACTGATGGAGCATTTTTCCAGAAAAAGCAAAGCTAATAACTGAAAATACCATAATGGTAGCTATTTTCATGCATGTGAAAGAGAAAAGAATTATTTTAGTGTGAAAATCAGTACCACATTTATATTAAGTCTTCATTTATTTTCATTTATCAGTATGAATAATTGCGTAACTTCAAAGTTTGTTGTTACAGACCACAGGTATCCTATACCATCCCTTGTAACCCCTGAAAGTTTGTCAGTTGAATTCTGTAACACTATATATACAGAATGTAACAAAAACGTATGGCACAATTGCAGGACACATCCCTTACAATGTAGACAAAGAAATTATGTTATATAAACCTTGGACCTGGAGACACTTTTGTTTCCATGTTACAACTCATTAATCATGGGAAACACACACGAACAGAACGTTAGAATCATGGGGAACATGTTGTCATTATTGTAGTAGGTGCACTGCCAATGTTTTGTTTTACATGTCCCTGCTGCCATGCGACTTACGTCATTGCTTGTTTACAGGTAACATCAACTGTTCCAGTGAGCAGTACGACCTTGGCAAGCACACGGATTACTACGTACTAGTAGAGTTCATCACAGACTTGGCTCGTAAATGGCAGTATACACAAATGCAGAGATGGCAGATGCCCATTTAATGTATGGATTAGCAGACGGCAATGGCACTTCTTGCGCTCAATGTTTGTACCAGGAGAGATTTCCAGGACGAAAGTGCCCCGACAGAAAAATGTTTGAAGCCATTGAATGTTGTCTTAGGGAATATGGGGTATTTCAGCCTGATACTCACGACCAGGGGAGGCCCAGAAGGACGAGGACACCGCAATGGGAGGCAGAAATTCTTCAGGCAGTTGACGACGATCCTAGTGTTAGTACAATACAACAACAATGACTGTCTGGCAAGTGTTACACGAGGTTCGGCAGTATCCATACCATTTACAGCGTATGCAGGCACTATCAGCAGCTTATTTTCCTGCACAGGTACGCTTTTGCTAATAGTTTATGCCACAAAGTGTCAACCCTAATTTTAGTGCAACAGTGCTGTTCACAGATGAGGCATTGTTTCAACGAGATCAGACTGTAAATTATCACAATTGGCATATATGGGCTGAAGTCAATCCTCGCACATCTGTTGAAACAAGTCATCAACAAAGATTTTCTGTCAATGTTTAGGCCGGCATTGTTGGTGACTGGTAGGGCCTCATGTTCTTCCATCTAGGCTCAACGGACAAAGGTACCATAATTTCATAGAGAATGTTCTACCTGATCTGTTAGCAGATTAGCTGTGCGACAAAACATATACTTCATGCACGATGGAGCACGTCCTCATTTTAGTGTTTATGTTCCCCGGCTTCTAAATAACAGATGGATAGGTAGAGGTGGACCAATTACCTGGCCTGCACACTCCCCGGACGTAAACCAACTGGACTTCTATTTGTGGGGGCATTTGAAAGTTCTTGTGTATCGAACCCCAGTACCAGATGTTCAGTCGTGCCCATTTTATGAAAGGCTGCAAAACCATATGCAATACTCCAGGGATACATCAGTGCACCCGGGATTCACTACAACGACAGATTTATGTATGTATCAATGCTCACGGAGGGCATATTTAACATCTCATGTGAGAAATAGTTGCATGTGGTATGCTGGTACGCTCTATTCTTCTGCATTTCCCATGATTAATGAGCTGGAGAAAATGAGTTGTAACACGGTAACAAAGCGTTTCCAGACCCATGTTCATATAACATAATTTCTTCATCTACGTGTGAGGAATGTGCCGTACATTTTTGTTACACCCTTTTAAAATAATACTAGCTCAGACAAAAATTGGAATGAATGACACCGGTCAACATTGATTCTGCGGTATACAGGAAAATATGTGACTTTAATGGAAATCAGTGCTCTGATTTAAAAAATGAAGTCTGCTTTTGGCTATCGCATCTAGTTTTTATGATATGTCCGTATATGTCTATGGTGCTAAATTCATTCAGCCTATACAACTTACTGCTACATTTCATTATGTTATTCTAAATCTGTTGTTGATTTTCTTCAAATTGGCTCACTTCCATCCTCCCTTATCACCCAGATGTTAATGTTCACATTCCCAGCACTTATCAGTTTTGTTCTATGGGTCAGGTCTGTCTTCTTGTGAGGCATTTATGTTTACATTTACAGCTATCATAGATCTCAACTTCAGTTGAGCTGAAAACTTGTGTTAATATGCATGTTTGTCTTCTATATGTGTAGTGCTAAAATAAAAGTTTGAGTATGACTTCTACACCAGGATTACACAGGAGACAGTGTCTACAAAGTCCTCAGAAGTTTTGTTACTATTGTGGGAGTTACATGCTTGACTGGAAGGAACGTAAAATAGACTCACAAACAAAGAAATTATATTACTCATATTTCAAAGAGAAAGTTGATCGTTTGCACCTCATATTGCATGTAACAGTTGTGCTGAGGGATTACGTTATTAGTATGAAAGAAAACATAAGGTAATGCTGTTTGCCAAATCAATGATATGGAGAGAGCAGCAGAATCAACATGACGATGTTAAGTTTTGCATGTGCAAAGTTGCTGGCCAAAACAAAAAAAATAAGGCAGGAATTAAATATCCAAATCTGAACTCGGCTACATGGCCTATTCCTCATGGACCCGAAATACCCATACCTACACTACCAGCAGACTTCAATTTTAGCGAATCTGAAAGCAGCTGCGTGACTTCCGATAATAAGTTGGTTTATGATCCAGAAGAATTTGACAATTCACCACAACAGTTTAATCAATTTGAGTTAAATGATTTAGTGAAGGATTTAGGCCTCATAAAACAAAAAAGTGAATTCCTGGGCTCAAGACTACAGGAGAAGCGTTTATCACCTGGTTTCATGGTACATGAATTGCAAAATACAGTTCCACAAGCACTGTGAAGAAGAATATCGACTTGTGTTTTGTGGATGTGGTAATCTTATTCAACAGTTGGGCAGGGAAGCATATGCGCCAAGTAATTGGCGCCTTTTTATTGATTCTTCCAAACGAAGTCTTAAGGAAGTGTTATTTCATAATGGCAACAAGTTAGGTTTAATACTGCTTGCACACTCTATGAACCTAAGAGAGTCTTATGTTCTTGAGAAAATAAAACACTGCGACCATGAGTGGCAAATATGTTGTGACTTGAAGGTCATTGGTCTGTTACTAGGACAACAGGGAAGATATACAAAATTCCATTTTCTTTGCGAATGGGATAGCAGGGCAAGGGATAAACATGCGGAAATTGACCAATGACCTGAGAGGCAGCAACTAGAACCTGAATAAAAAAATCCTACTAATCTGCCTCTTGTTGATTATCAAAAAATTCTACTTCCTCCATTACACATAAAATTTGGCATGATAAATTATTTGTGAAAGCACTTAAAAAGTTGCCCTTGCTTCCAATACTTATGCACAAAGTTTCCATTATTGTCACAGGCTAAAATCAGAGAGGGAGTATTTGATGGACCACAGATTTTTTTTTGCCAGCTCTATAAATGACATTGAAAAAGATGCATGAAATGGATTCAGAGAGGTTAAGAAATTTCTGGGCAATATGAAAGACTCTCAATACAAAGAAACTGTCAGAAATATGCTGGAAAATTTCAGACTGCTCAGCTTTAATATGAGTTTGAAGCTCCAATTCCTCAAGTCACACCTTGACTATTTCCCACTGAATTTAGAAGCTGTCAGTGCAAGGTGAAAGGTTTCACCAGGGCTTGAAAGATGTTGAACAACATTATCAGGGACATTGGGATGTACATATGATGGCGATTACTGCCGGTGCCTTGCACACAATGAACCTACCAGAGAACACTCGAGAAAATCACGTACACTGAAGTTCCATGGGGGAAAAAAAAGGGGTACATAAGATAACTAACATAAATTCTCAAATTCAGGTATGCTTTCATGTTATTCTTCTTCTTTATTTTCTTTAAAAGTTGTATATGAAATATTTTTGCAAATTTTACAACTATATTTTCATTGAACATTGTCATACTGTCAAAACAAGATGTGCTATGGAAAAACAGAATGTATGTTTTAATTCTGCGCACTGAAATTAGTAAAGGTCCTCTATTTTTAATCGTACTGCAGAAAAAAAGTTTTACTTTGTAACCTAGTGTGATTAATAAAAGATTATGAAACTGTGGGAGAGAAATTATGGATTAAGATTTCTATAAGTGAATAAAATACAGTGGAATCTCGTTAGCACGTTCCTCATTAACACGTTTTCCCGTGTATTACGTTGAATTATAAAAGTCCCGGTACCAAATCAGCAAATATAATAAATAATGTTTGCTTAGTGCGTTTTCCCGGTCCCACCTACTACGTTTGAAGTTTGACGTCCTCATTTGCTGTTTTGGCCAATCCTTGATCGGTACAGTGGGAGTAGGCGTTAAACACGTTCATAGTTTGACGTCCTCATTTGCTACTTTGGTCAATCCTTGGTCACGGAGTGGAAATCGGCAGCCAATCACATACATGCATTTAAATATTTGTGTGACACGATTTCTGTGGGCGGGATAGAGAATGCTTTACCTTGGCGTGGTAAACGCGGTAAGCGCTAACGATAGTTTCTAATGTTGAGTGATGACCAAACAACCGTAGATTGTATTTTAACTTTTCATTTACAATGAAAAAAAAGAAAGTGTAGTAGGTAAATAACCAACAGTGAAAAACTGAAAATCCTTGATGTAATCACAATCCAAATATAAAACATGTCGATATAGTGCAGAAGTTAAACATTCCTCCGTCAACCTTAAACACGATTGTTAGCAAACCTAAATTGATTGAAACTGTTTTTAAAGAAGGGAAAAATACTAAAACAAAACTTTTCTCTTGGAAAATAGGATCAGAAGAGGACCGGAACGAAATTTGTTGCATGGAAACACCTCCGTATTCAAATCGTCTTGTATACACCAAAGATAATATCGTCTATTGTACTCGTAACACGATGCACGCTCATAATTTTTTCTTTTTTAGCAGAAATTGTTATCACGTGTGTAATAAAACACACAGCAAAACCACTATTGCCGCTTCCGCAATTCGCAATTTATTTTCTCAAACATTCATAACCTAAAAAATCCAAGTTGACCAAAATAAAAGCTTGAATTATTTATTCTCAGGCTTTGTGTATCCAAATCCATTTAAACATATTGAATTTAACATGGAAACGCGGATCGTATTCAGTATGAAATTGTACTCAAAATCGATTTAAATTGCCGATGGAGACGTAATTATTAGATTTTTATTACCTATGTTCTTAAATTGCAGATTTTGCATTTTCGTTAACACGTTTTCCCGCCTATGACGTCCAAATCCTTAGGTCCCTGCAAAAACGTACTAATGAGATTCTACTGTAATTTCATTAACAATTAATGACTGTTCTTATGGCATGCCAGCAAAGAAAGCAATCTGACAGCCTATGTCAGTGGAGCCGTAGATAATGTTTTATATCAAATGGATTATTGAATATCTATTCTTCCATCATGCAAAACACCTCAACATTGTTTTCCATATTGTCCATTCCAGCATATAGAAAAATTTTAATTTGGAGAAAAATATTTTCCACACATACAATAGATAATCTTTTAAAGTCAATATTTTTACAATTCTAGCAAACAAATGAGTATTTGCAAATTATCAATTGAAGCTCAGTACATATCATAATTTATGCATGCCCCCCCCTCCAAAGCTATAGAATTTTATTACAGAAAATTTTGAAACTACACTTGAATAAAGAACAAAACATCGTAAGCACACCTTCTCTTGAATGACATAATTCCTGGTAACATTGCCGTAACTTTGCTGCCAGAGAGCATCTGTAGGCTTCGACCTCTGGATGTGGATGTGGCAGGATTGTAGGTGGCCGTTCATATATAATGACGTTTGTCTGGATCTCCAGATCCCATGGGCCCCTATGATTTTGAGATAAAAATTCAGTTTAATATGGCACTAATCATAAAAACTACCATCAAAAATTCTAAGATTAGAGGAGGAAAGAAAGAAAAAAAAAATAGAAAAGAATATTAGATTTGATTAATAATTGAATGCACTGATGCTTCTCAATTTTTGAAGAATGCTCTCTCACATGTCTGCTCTGCACGCAGCCTGTGGCTTGAGTTTTTACTTTCTCCAGCACACAATATGTAGAGGTAGTATTGCATTCCACCAAAAAGTTAAGGCATCAAGATTTCCAAAAATGTATGTTTTAACGTACCTGAATAATAATAATAATAATAATAATAATAATAATAATATTAATAATAATAATAATAATAATAAAAAAAGTATTTTAAACAAAGTGTGCTCACAGATATATAAGTGTCTGTGAACAGTATAACTCAAAACATAAAATCAGATAAACGCCAAACTTGTTATTTAAGTTGAACAGTTTCCAAAGGTGCAACACAAAGATTTTCAAGATAATCCCCATTCCCAAACTACCCTTTAAATGGAAAACATTTCTCAAAAAAGACAGAATGAATTTGATTAAATACCAAATGTTTAAAATATTTGCATGACAAAATCCATATCTTGAATTTGCTGCAAATGGCATTTGAAGTGCTCTTTCCTGAATAAATTTTGTATAAATAATAAATCATAAGAGATAGACAAATACTTCATAAAAAATGTAGATCTTGCTAAAACACACAATTTACATTAAATAATACAAGACTGTCTTTACTGGTTTGAATTTCCCAAGATGGAAATTGCCTGGAAGACGGCAATGGATTTTTTTGTGCATAAAAATCCTCAGCATGGCTTCCTTCATAAGGGAAATAAAGCCATTGGTTCTGTGTCATAGATTTACAGCACGTAAAAAAATCTCAAGCCTGGTATAGAGGCCTCGGAGCAAAACTTCTGGTCTTTCACGTCCAATATGGAATGAGACGCTAAGAACCATAGTAGTTAAAGAGTGCCCATAAATAAATCTCAATTTCAAGCAGGGAAAATATTGTATTCACTCAATTATTCAATGTCGAGGTTTCACCAGAAATATATGTTTTAAGACACTCAGACCCCCCTCCACCAAAAGCATTTTCAGAAAAAGATCTGTGTGGGTCTGTGAACAGCATAACTCAAAAACAAATTGCCGGTTAAATGCCAAACTCGGCATATTTAAGTAAAGCATCTTCCAAGGTTGTGACATGATGCTTCCAAGAAAATACCCCCACCCAAACTACCCTTTACATGGAACATTTTTCAAAAATTTTGGTTTTCTCAAAAATGGCTCTAACAATTTTTATTAAAATACAACAAGTTAAAGATATTTTCATAACAAATGTGATGTATATCTTGAATTTTCCAGGAACAGCCTCTGAAGTACTCTTTTATTCTTAATGACTTTTGCATAAATGGTAAACCATAAGAGACAGACAAAATCTTACTGCCTAAAAAATGTAGACCTCATTAAAGCCTACAATTTATGAACTGTTTGGTGGAGTTAACTATTTCTAAGATATTCCTTGTTATTGTTTTGAATTTTTAAATACTTACATTTTTCTCAAATGGAAAGTCTTTTTATTTTGTTTTCCTTCTTGGCCATGCAATGGGAATAGAATTTTAAACCCAACACATAGTGAACCCCGTTCTTAAAAGATTTGACTATTGCTTACAGCAATACTGTATTCCCCTAATCCCCTTGTACCTAGAAGGTAATATGCAAGAAGACAATTTCTGCAAATGTTTATTTTGATTAACATGAAGTAGATAGACAAATAAATATTTGTAAGAATAGCTTGTACAAGGGTGAGTAAAGAAAGTCATGTGAATACAACACATCCGATTTTCGAAGTGTTAAAATTACTATGCTTTTGTCTCTTATGATGTCATGGAGTGGAATGCCAAAGCTAGCATATGGTGATCCACTTTATAAACCTCTGACTATAGCTTCAGCCTCCTGTTGCACCTACAATGAAATATGTAATATAGCTACGAGGGCATATTTTCAACCTCCAATCCTTCTGCTATGTGACTAGACAAGCATGAGGTGGATCCGAGCACTGTGCTACTGCCCCACCATAATATCTGCCGCCAAGTTCAATACGTCAGTTGGAACAGAGCTACAGGCACTTCAACATGGCCGGTATCATTGATTCTCATGCAAGTTGCGAAGTATCATTCATTTTTTACAGGCAGAAGGGAATAGTGAAGCAGAAATTCATTGCAAAATGAACTGTTTATCATGCAAACTGTATAAGTGAGGGTATTGTGAGCAAATGGTGTAGAAAATTTAAAGAAGGCCGAACTGATGTTCATGATGAAGGTGGACAAAGATGCAAGTATGTCACTAGTGAAGACCTTGTTCAGCGAGTTGATCAAATGGTTCGAGAGAGGTTGAGATTTACTATCGATAAAGTTGTCTGTGGATTTTCTGGACATTTCAAGGTCAGCCCTGTACACGATTTTTACAGAACACATAGGCTATCGAAAACTTTATGCACGCTGGGTTCCCAAAAAGCTGTCTGAGGAACACTAACCACAGCGCATGATGTCACCTTTTCCTTTCTCACACATTACGCTGATGAAGGGGAAGAGTTTTTGAACTCCATTGTGACAGGGATGAAACATAGATTCTTTACGACAATCCAGAATCGAAAGAACAATCCAAACAATGGATGCACACATATACACACATTCTCCCCCCTACAAAAAGCACAAACAAACTTTCAACAACATGAAGACCATGGCTACCGTTTTCTGGGATCAGAAAGGTGTGCTGCTCGTGGAGTTAATGGACTTAGGGATTACCATCATTGAAACTGTGTACTGTCAGACATTACATCACCTGCAGAGAGCCATTCAAAACAAAAGAAGAGGTATGCTGTCATCTGGAATGGTTTACTTTCATTCATGACAACCCAAAACCGCCTATTGCTGTGATAACCCAATGGCTGCTTACTCAATTTCATTGGGAAGTGTTTGATCACCTGGCTACAGCCCAGATCTAGCGCTGAGTGACTTTCATTTTTTTCAGCAGCTGAAGAAAGGTCTGGGAGGGCAGCGCTTCTGCAAACGGGGAACTTCAACACGCTGTGAAGACCTATCCCTGCTAGCAGCAACCTTCTATGAAGAGGGTATTGGATAGCTTGTCTATCAAAATGAGAAATGTCTTAATCTTTGCGGTGACTATGTGGAAAAGTAACTGTGACTGTACACAATGACTCTGGTAATAAAACCATTTTGTAATCACATTTGTCTTTGTAATGCCCCATCGGAGGTTGAAAAAAAAAATAGTCCTATTTCATAAACATTTTGATTAGCATAAAGGCATAAAAGAGGTATAGAGATAAACAATAATGGGTACAGAAAGTCATGTGAACATAACACATCAGATTGCCTTTGGGCTGTGAGAAATGCCAAAAATTTCATAATTGAATTTAAATGTGTGCTGTGTTGCTGGTTTCAATAGCTAATTCCTATTTCCCTGAATGGATTGTGCACAATGCAATACTAAAACTGCTTATTTATGCCACTGGCATGCACTGGAAAAGTTATTCCTAAGAGAAGTCTTCAGATTTATTAGTGCTGCAATCACGTTTTATTTAATGTAAAGAATATTTCAATCTGGCATGTCTGCAACATCAATGCAGACAAGTGGATATATGCCTTTAAATATCTTAGCATGAAAAATATTTTTGCTAATATATCACTCACGCTAAAATGAATTTCTTGGCAACAGGACTGCCAACTCCTTCTTCTGAAGCTCTTCTTTTAACAGGCACTGGTCCTGGAGGACCATTTACAAGAGGTGGAGGATTGCATATGCCTAAAGGATCTGTTATTGGATCAAACTGTAACATAAAAGTTTTAACATTAATTTCATTTCACTAAATAATATACTTTAAAAGCAGAAGTTTCTGTCAACTTCCTTAGTTGCATCTAGATGATTGAAACAGAACTGACTTCATGCAAACTTAGTGCTACCAAAGTAGACAGACCTTCAAACTTAATACAGGGCTGTCATTTTATGGCGCAGCCTGGATTGTATACATACTCAGAGTGCTGACTACTATGCTGGGGCTTTTCCATTCTAATAAAACTCCTGCATTACATATTCATGAGTAATAACACATGCACTATGGGAAGTACTAACTTTGTTTTAAGTGGTGTTCATCTGCATTGAGACAGTCCTGGTGTTTCTCGTCATGAAGTTGTAATTCATGAACAATTGTCACTCTGTAGGGTTTCAATTTTAAAAGTTTAACAGCTGTATGAACAGAGGGTTTTGAAACACCCACTTGCTGTGCAATACATCTTAGAGACTTCTTTGGAGAGCATCCGAAAGATGCACCAAATTTGTAATTGTTTCCTCTGTTAGCATCTTAGGTTTAGCGATCCTGTTATCCTAAACTTATTAACCAGACATCTGACAGTATCTCTATTTGGAACTGGAATACCAGGAATTGTCTCCTGAAATTGTCTACACATATGTCTACATGAATAGCTTTTACATATGTATTGTACATAAAAAGTCTTTGTTCAAGTGTGAATTTTTCTGTAGACATTTCAGGGGACTAATAATAAGAAAAGAGCAGCAACAATACAAAGAATACTCTGAAGTAATTAACACACAACACAGAAGTTTGAATAAGCTTTCATTTTTTAAATGCACAATGAACAAACTTTAGTCTTTACACATGAACAGAAGGCAAAAACTGAAGTTGACATTGACAACCGATAAAGCATAGACTTGAGTGGTCCAATCACCACTAATGAGCTAGTGGCACATACCTATATCACTGCAGTGCAAGCAAATTACACATACACTTCATCGTGGCCAGGCCACAAACCAATCACTCTGTACAAAAACGTAGAACAGCTGAAACTTAAGAAAGAAAAAGGAAATAAAAACATAAAAAAATAATAGGCATTATTTAAAGGTGAGTCGGAATTGTTACACTAACATCACTTAAGTTTACTCACTTAACATGTTTCGGGAAACCGTTGTTCCCATCCTCAGAAGGTTAATTCAGTCGACTGAATTAACCTTCTGAGGATGGGAACAACGGTTTCCCGAAACATGTTAAGTGAGTAAACTTAAGTGATGTTAGTGTAACAATTCCGACTCACCTTTAAATAAATTCAATACACATCACTATTTCTAGCTTCTTTTCATTACAATATCAACGTAATAGGCATTATTCCATATGCGAGTAGGAGCTACAAAATGTTAATATAGTGGCCATGGCAGACATCTTGGCAGGAATTCTCCAATGTGATTAATGGAATGCCACAAAGCAATGAAAATGTAGCTGAAGTGGATCATTCGAGTTTAGTCATGCAAATCCTACAGCTACGCCCTGTTGTCACTGCTGCATTCCTCTCCTTCTAAAAAGCATGCTCCCTACCTGCATATGGAATGATGGTCAAAATAATAAAATAAATGAATGAGAAAAGAGAAAATTCCTTGGCAAGACATTAGGTACAGGAGTAATGTTAGAATTTTGGTCTGTGAGCACTAATTTAAATAAATGTTTTGAAGACAATCTTTACAACCTGTGGCTTCAAAGCGGGCATTTCCCAAAGTGATTCTCCTGTTAGTTTGTTCCAGAAATATGGTCGGTTTTCTCGTTTACTCCAAAACTTTCGCCAGCCTTGTTGAAGTAGTTCTGGTGGTAAATCATGCTCCATAAACACACCCTGAGGTACCCCCTAGAAACAGAAATGACTAATTTAAAAAATAATAAACTTTATCATTTCTTAGACTATACAGATATAAAATTACTTTAAAGCCAATTTCATATTCTGCAGTATTAATAAAATCAAAATACAGAAATTCATAAGCACTTTATAATGCCCACTACATCATGAGGTTCTGCTTTATTACTCCTTTGGGGGAAACCTTTTCAGAAGTAGACAACTTCCCCACATAACGAAGAACAAAACAAGACAAGGAAGGGTTAAAGGGATAAGAGAATAATTTAGATTGAGGATAATGGTATGGGAAAAATTGCATCACCACATGGACATCATGGTTCAAATTACCCATCAATTGTTTGGTAATTTTGCATAACTTTAGCTAATCAGAAAAGGAAATGATAAATTTGTTTAGTTTCTCTACCACCTAACTACAGGAAATATTTTATTCCACTTCAAAATTAAACATTGAGTTGTCCTGACCAGAATTAGACATTCTGAGGCTTCTGAATAAATAAAAATTTAGAAAAAGCTATGTACATGCCTGCAGGTCTGTGAACAACATAACTTAAACATGAAAAATCGGATAAATATCAAGCTTGGTTACTTTCCTAATAAAATATAGCACTTAAAATTTCTGTGAATAGCTGGTACACCATGAGATAGAACAAAATCTTAGAAGAAAGAACAAAAGAAAAGAAAAAAGAAAGAAAGAAAAAAAACAGTAAATTTCATTAAAGCACACTGTTTATATGAAATAAATCTTTTTGCAGCATTAACAATTTCCAGGATATTTGTTGCTATATGTGTGTATTTTCCAATAGTTTTAATTTTTTGAAATGCTAAGACCCCATTCATTTTTTTTTCTTTCATGTCATCCAAAAAGTATGGGATTTCAAAACCAAAAAATAGCAACCTGCTTTTTTAAAGATCAACTAATTTTTCAGCCTTCTGCATCTCCCTTGCGACTACAACAAAATTTAAAATGAAACCATTTCTACAAATGCTTATCTTGATTAACATGAAACAAATAGAAAAATAAGTTTTTGCAAGAATAGTTTGCAGCAGAGATACAAAATAGATGAAGGCGGTTAGGGAAAGTGATGTGAATGTAACAGGCTATTCAGAGAAAATTCAAGATATACATTTCATTTACCATGCAAATATCTTAAACATATGGTATTTTAATAAAAAGTATTAGATATTTTTGGGAAAATAAAAAAGAATGAAAAATTTTCCATGTAAAGGATAGTTTGGGGTGATGGGACATTTTTTAAAATCTTTATATTGTGTCCTTGAAAGATGCTGAAAAATACCAACTATTTATTTTTGAGTTTTACACACATGCATGGTCCTTTTTCCAAAACTGCATGTTTTATTCAGGAGACCTAAAATTCTTTATAGATGTGCTTAAATATGAAGTTTGGTATGCATCTTGACTTTTTGTTTTGGGTTATGTTCTTTCCCCTTCTTTTTTAAAACCATTGGGGGGGGGGGGTGCGAGCAAATCATATATTGCTGATTAATTCAAATTTTGTTTTGGATAGAATACATACTTTCTCTACAAGCCACAGTTAAGCCGTAGATAAAGTAACAAGCTTTTTTATAAATAGCTGTAGAATAATTATAAAATAAATGTTAATGGTTAAAAACAGCTACATTGTTTTCTACACATTAGGTGTTTTATGCAATAGAACTGAACTAATGTGAAATATGATCTTACAGGCTTAATAGGTTTGTTCAAACAACAATTCAATTGGCCTCTGATTGTCTGAGCAGGAGTATTAAAGGAAATCTGTCAGTGCGTCCCAACACCTGATATTGAAATCAGGTATTTATACAAATTTCTGATCCAATCAATGTCAGAATTAGTGCATAACAAACAGCATCTACTTCCCTATGAAAGCAACCCATGCCAAAGCAAAATGGGATTATGTGACCATGGACCCATACATGAACTGATGATTAACTGTGTGTTGGAAGAAACCTAATACTTAATGTTCTCATATACCTAAGTATTCAATTTATAAGCTCATATAAATTTATTAATGACACTCAACACCTAGATACCAAACACCAAAAGTTTAAATTAATGCTTCTTAAAAAACATTACTATCCAAACACACATGGTTTTCAGCGCATAGGTGTTGCATATCGATGGAGCTTATTAGGTGATGTGAAATTGTGTGACTCAGGACAAACTTTAATTACCTCATCTAATGCCACTGAACACTGCATGCACCATTATAAGACTGTATGACTTAGCTTTCGTTCTGTGAAGAAAGGCCGTTAAAGTTTGTCCCACAGTACACACGCAGCACAGGAACCTAGTCCTGTTAATATTAGTAATTAGTTATGTGGTAAGGTAACAGATAGAAGTGATACCATTCAGTTGTAATTAAAAATGACACGTGAGAACATTTCCCAAATCTAATGAACCATTACTCAGTTTTTTATGAAAGTTAAAAGGATTTTGACATCTGACACAACTTTGTTTCTTACATGTGACATTTTTCACTTTTAAAAAAGTCAGTGAAACAATTATTAATGAATACTGAGGAAAGGAAGCATTAGATTAGGCTAAGTCTAGGCTAGAACACTCTACATAAGCTCTCTGTAAAATTTACGGGTTTATTTCCATATCAGTGACAAGTTCAATTACCCGTTTGATTTTGAGGGTTGGCTTTCAGCCTCCATAATTTTGTATGGATTTCTACTGTGCACACTAAAATTTTTTCTAGGCAATTTTGTTAAGTTTACACACAGTGCCTATATGAAACAAACCAGCATAATGTGGCATTCAAAGAAGCACACTGTCTTACCGGAATCACAAGGATATTTAAATTCATACTATTTATAAACATCAATCTGTAATTTTTTGTCACTTTCTGTAAAAAATAACTACAATTAAGTGGCTGGCAATTTGATCATTATTTTGCAACGCGTTATGAAACATACGCAAGCAACCTGTTTGCTGTTTGATATATAGCAGGGCACATTTAAAGAATAATAAAATAAATAGTATCAATTTCCTATTAAAAATGACTATGTTTTATATTGTTCTTGAGTGTTAAATAACTATTTTTAATGGGAAAAACTCTTAATATACTAAAATATCTAATCTCTGGTTAGCATTATGCTTAAGCAACCAAATGTAAACAAATACTTGCAATGTGTGTTAGTTATAAAAAATATAACTGAAGTCAAAGATTTTGGACTCATCAATTAAATTAATTTATAACACTATAGGAAAGCACTATACCCGTATATAAAGTAACACTTACATGAGGTGTCTGTGGTATCTGAGGTCCTGGTGTTGGATGTGCTATAACTCCATCCAGAACAACAGGAGGAGAGATTTTGATTGGCGTTGGTACCAAAACCGAAATGTTATCATTATGATGAGTATGAGGAATTGCAGGTACTTGACTAACCACATCCCATGAAGAAGTTCCTGCAAGTTCTTGCTTCCCACTTATTTCATTCATACTGAATTTCTTTGATAATAAAATCTAACACAGCATTTAGCGGTTGTTAAAAAACATACGTCAAGAAACTATACGATAGCTTCGAGGTGGCTAAACCCCTTTTATTGAAATAACAATCTGCCTGATAGCCAACAGTTCATTGAACATTGGCTTATGTCAAAGCTATGACAGTTGTGTAGACTGTGGTTCAAAAGAATGCGCGTGCTTAAAATAACACTCTTAGATAACTGAGAAAATGTAGCTGCGATTATAAACATTATATTCTAACCAAAATCTTGGTTATTTCAATTTCTGACGATTTCATTTCTGGTGTCAGAAATGGTTTGTTTACTCTCAGGGTCACACGTGAAATTTGTAACTAAAATAGCAGCTTAAATATATTGAATTCACACTCAACCTTCACCTATATCTATCCTTTACACTTCCATAAAACTTATCTACTTAGAAAATATCACTTCTGCAATTGCTAAAACGTTTTAATTCATGATTTTAACAACCAAGAAAACCAATCCCCACCCTAGGAGACGCCATTTGCCCTCAGCTGAAGCAGGTCACGTGATCAAAAGTTTAGCTTTGTATTCATACTCCTGATTGGTTAAAAACTTCATTCTTCAGAAATATCATTGGTGCATTTTATGCACGCTTTTTTTCATAGCGTTGCAGTAGAACCAACAAAACGATTATTAACAAAGCATTCATAATTTGTATTATATTAAATGTAGACAAAGCACCGGCTGCCATAACCTGTTTATATAATGAAAGCGTGTTGTAATAATTTAAAATGACCAACTTATCTCAACAGCTAAAGTTATACTGAAAAAATTTAAATGTTGTTTTAAAAAGCTCATGGAAAGTAAGCTATTATGTTGGTACTTAAAGTAGGGAATTACAAGAATGGTCGATGAATAGTGTTTGACGTAATTTGGCGTATAGTGTTAAGTGATTTCTTCTCACTGAATTTTTTGACTCTGTTCTGTATAAACAAAGAAACACTGTTTTGGAATACTTCACTATAACTTTATTTGGACAGTCGCAATAAGCTTAAATCATGTCAGTAGCCTTTGTTCAGCGAGGAAGGCCGCCACCAAATCCTGCTCAAATACAAAAGGTAGACTATACATCTTTGTGCTCTGTTCGTTAATGCTAGCATGAAAATTTGATCAACATTAAAATAAACATTTCTCGGCTTCAGTTAGTAAGATGCATTGCAAAGTAAGAATAAGTATATAGGCATGGATTTTCTTAAAACGTATGCAATATGTCAAACGTTACTACTTTTACCCTTTTTTTGTTTTTTTTTTTGCTTTGCTTTTAATTTACGAAGGAGGAAACGTATATGGGTATTTAAAATTGTGATACAATATATGTATTGCCCTCCACTAAAACTATTGTTTACTGATTTTTCAGATGCTAGATGAAAACAGCCACCTTATTCAGACAATTCAGGAATACCAAAGCAAAGGAAAAGCTCAGGAATGTATGCAGTAAGTAAAACGCAATTGTTTCCTTGTTTGTGTTCTTGAGATCAACAGCCAGGGATATTAACACACTACACTAAACAAGCTTCACCACCATGCAACTGAAGACGTCAAGCAAATTACCCACGTTCCACACCACTTTATCCTCACATGATTAAGCCACATATCGTGTAGGTACTTTTTCAGAGAATGCTATCACCAAATACTCGGCAGTTACTTCACATTATTATTAAAGGACTTGTCATGCACTTTTGCAGGGAATACTATCACTAAATATGCAGAAGTAATTTTAATGTCTTTATTTAGTGCTAAGTCAATTATATGAAGAGTTTATGGGAATTGGCCCTGTGCACTTGTTCCATAGACATCTGTTACTTCCATCTTTACAATTTTTCCACTACACATTGTTTTACATACCATATCACCCTATCACATCTATCCCCCCTACATCAATCATATCAACTCTCATTCACTTGTTTCCATTATGTCGTTTCCATGAATGGTTATAACATTCAATAAAAATTATAATTACTTTAGCTGCAACTGATTCATAAACATTTTCTTTATCGTTACATAACTCCTGCTTATAAGCCATTTTTCTCTTATTATTTTATTCCTCCAACCATCAGTTGCTCTGCACTCCAATAAATTGTGCAATCCATCTTCATTTTCCCCACAAATTGGACATATACCTTGCATTATGTTTCCCCTAAGTCCTCTTAATTTTCACAAATGAAACTATGTGATAGCTTCCCTCTCCTCTTTATTATGCATATCTAAATACTTTTCTTTACTTGACTCTGTCTTAAGCTAATGACTTTTCTTATTCACTCTTGTTCATATTCTTGTCTAGCTATATCCTGCTTCCTTGAGTGCACATATTTCCAAAATCCTGGACCATTCCATACCATTGCTCCCATACATTACCCAGTCTACAATATTCATCAGTGTCATATAACTTATATCATACCCACCACTATAGATAAAGAAATATGTAGAGTTAACTTTGTAAGTCGTTATTTTTTGTGATTGAGGATAAAACAAAATGATGAGTGTAGTATACGATAAAGCAAGTCCTAGGTGTTTAAAAATGTTGGGTAAAGATGTACCTGTCACCCAAAAAAAGAACAAAATTTCTTTCTTTCTTTCTTTATTGAGTGTTGAGCTAATACAATACATTTGGGCATGATCAGCGTCGAGCCCTGGCTCCTATTGCCGATCATACCCAAGCTTCCACATTTAAAAAAAACATGTATGTTGAGTTAGCTTCATATCGCTAACAGTTTCTCATTTAAAGTCACTATACTGCTTAGTGTTCTTCTCCCAGTCCCATCTCCTTCCCTTACTTCCTCCGATCGTCTTTGAATCTCCACTACCAGTGGGAAATGGCTACTATAACATGCAATTTAATACCTTTAAGAATACTTATTGTGTCCCCGTGCTGATCGACCATAACAACACTTGCTCGTTCAAATTAAGAAATGTAACTCTCCCTCCTAGCCCTCTCCGTGTTTACCGTCCTTTATATGTAAACCATTCACTTAACGATTTCATATAAATCTACCACTTACTTATCAATACACTTATCTTTACTTTGTCTAATTTGTTCGCTTCTAGATCATGTTTCATTTCCACAACATATTCATTCTATAATCACTCTCCCTCCCAATTGTAATATTAAATCCCCATTATTATTGCTTCCATATTCCCATACTTCTCTCAGAGCCTGAACAAAATTAAAAAATGGAGATAAAACTAATTAAAATATATATAAGAGGGTCTTTAAGAGATAAAGACAGTTTCTTTTGTGGAATGTCAATGGACTCCATCGTGTTAGTACTGTGCATGTGTAGAAGAAAGTGTGAACCCAAACATACAAGTCTAATCTGTGAGAACCTGTTATTTGAATCCTGTTCATATACACACATACTAACCTGGACGTCATAAGCCTAACCATGGGCCAAATTTTGAAACCATAGGATGCTGTCGTTTTACTGCAGCTCACTTCATACTTATTTCTAATTCAATCTGTCAGTGCTTTTCTCTCAAATGTTGGCATCTCTTTAATTCTGAACTGCATGAACCACAGGAGGCACAAAGAGAGACCTTCTGGCGGAAGTGCATACTAACCAGGGGTGACAAAAGTTTTTTGTCAATGTGGAATGAATTATACCATAGATCCTATAGTACTCTTTGTAGATACCAGTCAGTATGACAGTTGCATGAGCACATTTGTTATCTGTAAGTAGGTAGAAAAGGATTCTGTGTTTATTTTTAGGAAGGCTCACAATCATAGTTATCAAAGAGAGTAGAACCTTTGAATACAGTTTTTTTAAGAACAGTTGAGTGTCTTGTAACGCAGTGCATGTAAGTGCTAATTTCAGCATTATAAAAAAGTTATCTTTTACCCTTTCTTAGTTAAGTTTCTTCAACAGAGGTAAAAGGGAGTTTTATCACTGCTAACATTTTCTTTTAACAGATAGAAAAAGATTGTATTCTACTCAGAAATTAATATCAACATTTCTGCAGAAGTGCTTGTTTTGAGCTCTACTGAACTTAGGCACACCGAGCAACTTTTTTAAAGGGGGCTATGCTTATGATGCATGCGTATCATTTCACCTGTCCATCCATCTTTTTCCCCATCTGCATGTGTGCCTGAACATCATAAATCAAAAACAAAAATTTGAATAACTACTGAAGTTGATATTAGTGCATATCTTTGAAACATACTGATCAAAAAGTCATATATCTGAACAGGGCACTCATATAAATGCTGCCTCCCCCCTCTTGACAAGTTGTCATAGTGCACCTCCCTCTAGTCACAAATTCTCACATCACTTTTTTAATAATGCGAAAGTAATGCTATCTCGTAAGGGAGAATAGCATAAGGTACATAGTGATAAAGTGACATTCACTGTACTGATGTTTTGCTGTGTAGACCTTCCAGTCCCCAGACACATGTTCCCCTAATGGGCAACCATGTGTTTGAAATATTGGTATAGCAAATAGAATATGTGTCTTGAACTTTCTGTTCCTAATAGTCTTTTTAACCCTTTTTCATTCTCGTTGAATTCTATATAACTGAGAAACTATAAGATATGCATATACAAAAATTTGCTGCAGAACAAATTCAGAACCCATTAAAATATGCAATTTGTATCAAGCTGGCTTTTTCATGCAATTAGCCAATTTTTACTTTCTCTAAGACGAACTCACAGTAACTAGGGGAAATATTTTATTCCATCAAAACATTTGATGTCAACATTTCTCTGGAAACATAGGTCCCCTTAAACCTCCCTTCCCCCAAAAAAGATGTGTGTGTGTGTGTCTGTGACCATATCTCAGAAACAAAAAGTTGATTGAATATCAAACTGGTATTTAAATTCAAGACCTTCCGAGGATGTGACATGAAGATTTTGAAGAAAATCCTCACTCCACACTACCCTTTACACTGAAAAGTTTGTTAAGTTTGACTCTTAAAATGTCCAACAATTTTGATTGAAATACATATGTTTAAGCTATTTTCATGACAAAAAAAAAGTTTATCTTTAATTTTCTGGGAATAACCTGTGAGTTATTCTTTATTTTGAATGACTTTTGTATAATTGGTAAACTGTAAGAGATACACAAAATCTTGTTTTACAAAAAATGTAGATCTTGTTAAAGCATACAATTTATGTGGAATAAAATTTTTTTGGCATTAACAATTTCCAAGATATTCTTTGTTATTGGTTTGAATTTTCTAATACTTTTTACTTTTCTCAACTGTAAATTGCTAATTTTTTTTTTTAATTTCCTTCTCTGTTCTATCTTTTTCATGTCCATGTAGAAAGAACAGAATTTCAAAGCCATCACATATCGACTGGCTTTGAAAAGATTTAGCACTTTAGGTTACTGTATTCTTCTTATACAAGGAGACCCAAAAGACTACGAACCGACTATGCAGTGTTTTATCTGTCCGCATCCTCGGCGCTCGTTGCCGTCTGACTCTATCATAGAAAGGCGCAGATGAAACCATACAACATTTTTAAAACTACTTTTAAAGGCTTTACTTAACAACTTTATGAAAGTGTGTTTGAGGGCAGAATTGTTAGTAGAGATTTGTGGCCCCCTCGGTCCTCCGACCTAACCCCTACGATTTCTCTCTCTGGGGCAACTTAAAACAAAGTGTACAAGACAAACCCACACACCCTGGAAGAATTAAAAAAAAATATTTGTCAGGAAATTGCCAGCATTTCTCAACGTGAACTACGATGAGTGATGGATAATTTCCTAAAGAGGTGCCGAAAATGTATGGATAACAACGGTGGCCAGTTTCGCATCTCCTTTCATAAAGTTGGTAAGTAAAGCCTTTAAAAGTAGTTTTAAAAATGTTGTATGGTTTCATCCGCAGCTTTCTATGATTAGTGGCAGATAGCAACGAGCGCCGAGGATGCAGACAGGAAAAACACTGAGCAGCCTGTTTGTAGTTTTTTGGCTTACCCTGTACTTAAAATGTAATGTGTAAATGAGTAATGAAGGTTTATCTTTATTAACAAGAAGTAGGTAGAGGAATAAGCTTTTGTAAGAAGAGTTTTTAGAAAAGTAGAGAAAGTGATGTGAATGCAGTGCATCTGATTTTTTTAATATTTATTTTTGCATCTTTAAGTTTTACTATACCCCTGCCGTTGAAACGTTGCACTTGACAACTAGTGATTAAGTTGGTACATTCGCAAAAAAACGGATGAAAAGCTTTAACCGTTAGACTTCCTAAACCAATCACAAGGCAGCATTTCAGGTGGTCTATGATGAAGCGGAACTGGAAGCAGCTCTGTTGCTGGATATAGCGATTTCCAACCACGTGTTTCAGTTTGTGAATCTCTAGCATGTGCGTTGAGTTGTTCTTTGCAAGCTAATATTGTTCATTGTTATTTATATTTGTGGTTATTGTTGGTGTTGATAAATACAAATATATACACATATATATTTGTATTTATCTTTTTTATATATATTTCATTCATATTATTTATACAAGATTTGAAGTGTGACAATCTCTCAAAAACGACGCCAATCACCGAGTGATGATTCACGAAGTGAAAATCCATTGTGTCAGGATGTGCCACTTGATAGGCATCAGAACTGTTAAGAAGGACCCGGGAATTATTTGAACAGGAGGAGTACGTGTAGGTTCAAAGGCATCCCTCTATTCCTGCTGATAAAGCCATACAACGAACTGCAGCAGCTCTTGAACTAATCACGAGAACTGTTACTTACAAGGGAGTGAAACTCCAAGAGAAAGAGGACAAAATTCCTGAACCATCTGGAATGCAGCGTGAGTGAAAATAATTTTGTTATCGCATCTTATAATTTGTTTTATTTCTCCTCATTGTAGCAGGCACATTTGCATTATTTTGTTTCTATATTGTCAAAAGTGCTAATTTATTCTACATACGTTGAAATGTTTATGCCGAGTTATTTTCAATTAGCAATAATAATAATAATATGAAATAGTTATTATTTAATGACATTTGCTACTTACATACACTTTTTGTATGCGGCTTAGGCACAATAGAAAGGAGAGCAATCAGCTGTTGTTGTTTACTAACCACTCTGGCAACGTCACAACCACAATATAGCCAATGTTACGCAAAGTCACACGAACTATCAAGTGTAAAGATTCAACGATGGGGATTGAAGTTTGGCACTCTCAGGGTGATGTGCACAGGTAAATATTGGAAAGTACTGTCATGTATGTTACTATGGGAGTAAATAGAGCACAAATATAGGTTAGAATTTACTCTTGCCACTTGATTGGAGTAAATCACCTTTCGATTAAACTATAATACTGTAACGTATTTGTAGGAAGATATTGTGTCATTTTCATTGATTGCTTAGATTATATTGATGATCTTGATGAAGAAAACAATGGGAATGCGATAGTGCTCATATATGAGTAAGTTGAGATCCATATGATACTTGTACAGAATGAGAGTTCAAGGAATATTTCAGTATTAGTAAAGAATCTTTTACATTCCTTTTGAACCTGCTTGGAGAGCAATTACAGCAAAATTCATGACAGGAATTCAGCTGTATCACTCAATCTGCAATTATTACGTGTCCTGCAAGTGTTTTGTGCCGGAACATTTCAGGTAGTTACAGGTGATCTTATAAACGTTCACCATGTGCCTGCTGGTCGTGTCTTTCATCATGTTGTTAGAGCACTTTTGAGGTTAAGAGCAAGGTACATAAATATACATGAATGTTCAGAAAATAAAATGCAATTCTTCTTCACTTTTGCAGGTTTTCCACACATTATGTGTGCAATTGACTGCAAGCATGTTCATATGTTGTACCCATTGGTGAAAGTGGTGAACTTTTCCGAAATCAGAAAGGGTATTTCTCCATCAACATGCAAGTGATTTAAGATGTAAATATGGAGATTAGGAACATTGTTTCCAAAGAATTTTAAACTGCTTCTTGAAGCATATTACCTCTACTAACAAACATTCATATCTTTCATTGACATTTTCACCCCTTTTCCTATCGCCTTATCCATAGCCTTATCCATGATTGCAACAGGTAAATCATTCAAACAAAACAATACTCCAGGAGTAATGAGCTTTTACTTCCGTATTAAATTCTCCCGTAGTAACACATCCATAGTATGGATTTCTTTAGTAAATGTTACTTCTGAGGTAATTTACTCCAACATGGTGCACGCTGCCCTTAAGTGTTTCAAAATGTGCAACTCATTTGCTATTCTTGTACATGAGCTTGCTATTAACAAAATTGATTTGCAGTTGTGTGTTTTAACATGTTGCATGTAACTACAATCAATCCAGCTGTAGAACTATACTTGATGTAACCAAAACATTTTATCTCTCTCTGCATTGGCATCGTGTTTGTATCAGCTGTTTAGGAACAAACTATTCATTATTGTATGCATTGCAGAAGAGAGGTGAATGACACCACACAGAATTAAATGAAAGCTACAACCTTCTTTAGTTTTACATTCATATTATTTACTATTTCATATTAATCAAAAGTTTTGAACTATGCTTCATTAAGCTACTTCTTGAAAACCCACAAATAATTGTGCACGTTTAAGGTACTATATGTTATAGTGAGTTTAGGTTTCTCGCGCATTGTGTGCTAGTTAATGACGTGTATTTGCAAGTTGGGTTCTAAAAGTGGAGTGATAATAAGCCTGTATTTCAAATCATTTCAAGGAAAATGTTTATCACGATATATTTGTATGGATGGAAGAATCACTAGTATAATATACACATGTGTTCAGATTTTTGCCTAGCTGTAATCCTGAAATCTTACTTATAGGCAAATTGGTTATTAAACAACATTCACACACCAGACTCTGGGCATACTGAGAGAGCTTCATCAGAAGTATTTCTATGCAAATAATTATCATGATTAACACAAAGTGGATGGAAGCATGAGTGAATTGGTAATGAATAGGGAAAGCTGTGTGACTGCCTTGTATCAGATTTTTGCTTTCTCTGCCGCGTACCTAGTAGGTAGAGAAGGCATTGCATTCCACCCAAATATTGATCTCGAAATTTCACCAGAAATATGTTTTGAGACACCCTGAAATCAAGAAAGTCAGCTTAAAAGAAACTATATGACTACCAAACTTGAAATTTAAGTCCTGTACCTTCAGAGTTGTGACATGAAGATTTTCAAGAAAATTTTTCAAATTTTTTTTCTTTTCTTAAAAATGACTAACAATTTTGATTAAACTACGAAATGTTTAAAATATTTACATGGCAAATGAAATGTATATCTTGAATTTTCTGGGAATAGCTTGTGAAGTCCTCTTCATTCAAAATAAATTTTGTATAATTTTGCATAACTGGTAAACCATAAGGGATAGACAAAAACATACTAAGCAAAAAATGTAGATACATCTCTTTAAAACACAAATTATATTAATGGCATCAGCCATTTCAAAGATATTTCATTTTTATTGGTTTGAATTAATGCATGAATTATTTTGCTATGTATGCCGCTCTTCCTCTTAATTCCTAAACTGGCTTTTATATCCCTTTCACTGGCACCACAACTTAAGCGATTCGAATAGCCATAATCATTAGTGCGATACAAAACGGACTGGCCATCCATTCAAAGCCAAACATCACAAGTTGAGTCCTAATGACTGCAGTCAAATGTGCCTGTGGTAAAGGACAGGGAGGGCCCAAGTAAAATAACCAGTGTAATGTCACAGGTTTACATTTGACTGCAGTTGCGTGGATTTTGCTTCTTTATATTTAAAAAAATAGTTTTATTGAAGAAATTTAATAATTTTACAATATAAAAAGCTATAAATAGCTTAATTTTCTTGTTAAAGTAGTATTAATATGAAATTAACAAAAAAAAAAACAGTTAAAAATTCTAAAACTTTGCCTAAACATCTTTGTTGCCAAATGGCAATGTTATGCATTAAAGGGTTAAAACTTTGTCATTTTAAGTGTTGTTGCTTATGACAATGTTATTGAAAGTGTGTGGAATTTGAGACGGTAATTTGTATCACAAATTACTCAGAGGTAATTAACGATAATAATATGAATATGTATTTTTATGTAACATTGATTTCAGAGGTTTATTAATTGTAAATATTATTGGTAAATAATAATATACGGCTCTACTGAAACTGTCAACAATAACGCAATAATGCAATGAAGGGTTTGAGTTGTTTATCGTTACCGGGAACCAGGAAGTTACGTAATGTTTCGCGCCTTTTCGGTAAAAGCTTCCAGAATGTTCTATAAAAGTAATATGTATTAGTGGTTTTCATTGGATAGTAAAATTGATGCTAATGTTGGCGCGTTTTATTAGCCAATAGCATTTCATTTATAATCTTTAGGCGTATCTTAAGGCAAGCCTATAAATAAGCCATGTCTGAGGTAAGCGTCCCCCCAGTGTGCAACAAGATTCTCAACATATTACACGTCAGCCCACCAGTTCTACAAAATTCTCCGTTCAGTTATTTTATCAAGTTACGCGCAACAGAATTACAAGAACTATTCTAAAGTATTATACAGTTAAATATATAAAGTTGAAGTACGTGAGTTAAAAGTGAGAAGTTATTATAAACAGTTTCAGTATGGCGAGTATCAAGATAAATATGTGAAAGTGTTCGTGAATGTGTTCTGCAATAAAAAATTATAAAACCAATTTCTTCGTCAGTATCATTTATAGACAAAAGATTCCTTTCCGCTTCACACCCTGCAAGAGTTAAATGTCTACCTAAATAGCTAGCCGGAAGATAATATACATAACCTTAAAATCTTTCATAAACTAATTGATACAAATTGCTACACCAGATGGAGTTAAACGGACAAGACCAACGAATGACGTCACACAAGATGGCTACACACGCGTGATGTAAACAACATTACGTGAGAAACATTATCCACCACGTGGTGCTTTAAAACATATATACAATTTGTTGCTATCGCAAATTGGCTCATCAACGTGGGGCAGTTAAAGTTATGTAAACAAACATTTATTTGCAACATACAATTTGTTATACTCGCAATTTGGTTCCACAACGTGGGGCTCAACAACAAATTACGTAAAAACATATTACGTAAGCTATACCGCTTCAAATTTTATATTATTACCATTATATAGCAACTTGCATTTAAACATCCAACTATCGATTTGGTTTCCTTTATTCCGCTTGTACTGCAACAGAGTGTGTAATGAAACTATTTCTACAAAGATTTATCTCAATAAACATAAAGCAAATAAATAGGTTACAGAAGAAGCTATATAAAACAAGATGATTATTGGGTGGAGAAAGTCATGTGAATGTAAAACACATTTTACCATTGCAAGGTATAACAAAATTATTAACATTAGACTGAGCTAAAAGTGGGGGGGGGGGCTGATATTCTACATTCACATAACTTTCTCTACCCATTCTTTTGACAACTATTTTTACAAAATCTTATTCTTCTGCCTAGTTTTTGTTAATCAAAATAAATTTTTGCAAAATGTTTTATTACACTTTTGTAAAAGTTCTATAAGCAAATAAGTGTAATTCCTATATTATTATTATTATTATTATTATTATTATTATTATTATTATTATTATTATTATTATTATTATTATTATTAATGTTGTTTTCTTTTTTTATTATTATTTATCATCATCTATGGGCTCCCCAGACTGTAACATATTTTCTAAATTTATTTTTTTATTTATATAGATACTCCATATCTGGCTCTTTGATTTTTAGGCACTCCACTATAAAAATGCATGAAAGATCCTGCATTTCTGCGCCATTTGCTTCCTCTTTTGTTTCTGATATCATAATATCTTGGTTTCTAATCTCTAATTCTTCACATATCTCTCCACATCTATTACATATTCCCTGTAAGTTCCATGTTCCAATTGTCATCATCTGTTTCCATAGCCTTTTTTTAATATTCTTAAATCTGTCTGGCTGTAATTTCTTGGGTTTTATCTAAAAAAGAAAAAAATTAGAAATGGGATTATAAAAGAAAGTGTGAATGTTCAAAGTTCAATTTTAGATTTTATTCAACAAAAACAATTAGAATGGTATGGACATGCTAAAAAAATGGAAGATGAAAAATTACCCAAAGAATAATGGAATGGATGCCCCTCTAGTTCCTTGAATCCACGTGTAATGCCGTCTTCCTTTTCTCCTCCTCTATTGTGGCATTGGGAAATTGGAGAAGATTTATGGTCCAACAGGCAAGAATGGAGAAAAGTGATAAGAAATGTTAAAAACTGTAGTCTTGGGTGCCGGAAAAATGTTTGTTATTAACCAGGTTAATACCAAAAAAAAGTTAAATTAATGCTGGAATAATAAGTGCTGAACAGATCAGTAAATTCTGACAAGATCTAAAGACTGAAAAATGGAATTCTATTCTGGCCTGCAAGTGAATGACAAGTTTAACGCATTCTTAAAAATCTGATGTGTTGCATTCACATGACTTTCTCTGTCCTCTGTCGCTTATTAGTGGGTATAGAAGTTATTCTTATGAGCGTTTCCTTTCCGAAAATGCCTGTATTACACATTTTATAGATACAAAGGGAATAGCCATTGTCAAATGTTAAGAACTGGATACTATGTTCCTGCTCTTTGCGTGCAATCACGATAAACAACTGAATATTGAAAGGACTGTGAAAAGAATGACAAAGTATTGAAGAATTTAAACCATTAATAACATATCTTGGAATTGGCTGATCTCACAAAAGAGGTTATTTGAAATAAATTGTGTGTTTTAAAGAGATCTACATGTTTTGTGTAGTATGTTTTTGTCTATCACTTAACGTTTACAAGTTATACAAGATTATACAAAATTCCTTCAGAATGAAGTGGACTTTACAGGCTATTCCTAGAAAATTCAAGATATACATTCTATTTGTCATATAAATATTTTTAATATACAGTATTTTAATCAAAATCGTTGAAGTCTTACGTAGAAATCTACACAGTTTAAACCTTATGGTCAAAATATTGCACAATTATACATAATAGTGGGCAAAAATCATAGACTATGTTACAACTTCCAACCTTATTTTGAATTGTATAGTACTCAAAATTTTTAAAACCCACCCGTACTCTATTTTTAGTTTAGTACCACAGAACAGGTATACCATACAGAATTTGCTTGCATCTCCATTAAAAGACAAAATTCTACCAGAACAAAAATCAGGCATCTACTTAACTGTTTAAATTGTAATCTGGTTTATGTAGACAAAACAAAAAAACATTGAAACCAGAAGAAAGGAACACTTTGTTGCATTACCAGCATGCAAATCAAAAATCAACTAACAAATCATTTTTGAATACGAACCATCACATCAAGCCAAAAGTGACTTTACTGAAAAACTTCAGTATGTCCGTTGAATTAAAAATTTGGGAAAAACATCCACATCATACAAAAGGAAGGAACGTGTAATGAATTTTGAAGTCCCACCCTTAAACCAGCTCAGTAGTTTCATAATAAGGAATCCAGATGATGCCACGTCTGCAACCAACACCAGCAACAATGTCTCTAGTGTTGCCAGTTGGACCAAGGCTGAAGATAGGAGTAATTGCTTTTGAAACATGTACCAAAACCTAATTTTAAGAAAGTGAAATTAATATCAGTAATCGACTCAACAATCTTTCAAGTTATTATTTTGCTTCACTGTTCCCAACTCCTAACTTCCAATTTGATATATGTAATACTTATGCCAATACCTTTTAATAATCCTTAGGTAAGAATGAAAGTTTTGTTGTATTTCTACTGTATGTTGTAATTGAGTGCATTACCAGTGTATGCTAAATAATTATATAAAGAAAGAAAATTGTACCAGTTACAATGCTCTATTTGGAGTCAGCTAAACATTCCGTATAGCTTCACTCACCAGTTTAATTGGCAGAATATTTTTTTACGAGCATTCACTCACACCCTAGCCTGCATGTGTCTGTCGGAGTTGATTTTTGCTGAGAGAATGCATAGTTATGGGGTTTCCTGCTTCCGGATTATCGAAATTCATTAGCTTATGTTTGAATATTTTTATTTATACCTTCTTCCATGTGTTTAGCCCTTTGTGTATTACAGCTCATTTCATTAATTTTATTTCATTTTCTATTTCATGGTTTTTGGTCCAAAAATGTGTTGCAAATGCTGATTTTCCATTTGTTTGCATTTTATGTTTCTCGCTAATGAATTATTATATTTCAGAAGCAGAAAACCCTATTTTCAGGTTCATCATCAAACCACCAAAGGCTACATGTTGGTCAGCAACAATCAACTCAGTCAGTATGCAGCTGAGGATGCAAGCAGACACTCATGAAATATGTTCCGCTAACTAAACTTGTGAGTGAAGCTATGAGAGTGTAATTGATTCCAATAACGCACTATATCTAACAGTGTATGTTGCTTCACAACGTGTGATTCCGTCGTAATATGATCGAGAGAAAATTGTGTCCAGTGTAGCATCAGAAATTAGGACATCCAGTGTTTTGTAGTTTTGTGAAGATTACTTTTCTCAGTGGTTACGTATGTGTCATTTCCAAAATGTTTAATTCAGTAACCTGGATTTGGGGAATCTCAGCAATTTTGCCCCCATTTTGTTGTATATAGATGTTAGGCTTTTCTGTAATATTTGTCCCATCTCCAGCAAACTAGCAAAACTACAAAATGTGTTTTATCAAGATATCCAAAATTAAGTTTGTTTTCTTGTGGAAAGTCAAATATATGATCTGTTTCACATAATTGAAACACCTGATTGTGTACATGCTATAACAGCTGCAGATACTCTACTTGGCCACAATTGTCATGTATAAAATTATTGTAAGACTAGTTTTTTCATTGCTCATTCATAATATTGTCGTGACCTCTAAACAACTCGCTCAATGGGGTAGAACAACTCGCTAATAAGGTGCCAGGAAGTTAAAAATTAAATAAGGCGAGACCACGACAAGGGACGCAGCTAAATGAAAATGAAAAATATTATAGGATAACTACTAAAAAGGGTTCCTACATGGTTCAGAATGGAAGGCAGGAGCTTTATACTATGGTAAATTAAACAGGGAAGACTTGGATGGTATTATGTTATATTGCTGAAAGTGATTACATTACCTCCTTGACTTCATGTCCACTCGTCGAGGACGCCATACATCTTCGTGTATGGAGAGTGCGTAACAACACGACCTGTCCAGTGCGCCTCTACTCACTGACTGACTAGCCAAGCCACGCTACTACAGCGTGGGGACGCTATCTATGCTTCTACCCCCACCACTCTTACGTAATCCCCGATCCAGGCGACCAAGGACACGTATGCACTTAACAATGCTTGCATACGTCTCATCTCCCCCTGGCCACCCAGATCGACGCCCTCGTCGACACAAGGAGGATTTTGTTTATGAGAAGAAAAAAAAAAGTACAATACAGAAGAAAATATGACATAAGGTTAGATAATTGGACAACAAGCAGTATCTGTGAGTGTATATGGAGCATACATATCTGTGAAAGAATTAAATGCTGATTAGCATATTTGGGAGTCTCGAGTGCCTCTGACGATGTTTTTGTTTGACAGATCACCTACGTACAAGTACCCCGCACACGCACACTACACCAAGCTGCCACTGTTACATGCACACTACACTGCACCTGGATGTTCCGACGTAACTTGTTGTGGGTGGGATTTCCACATCACCCATGACGAATTTTCAGCTGCAGTCTTTTAGGTGCTGCAGGTCGCTGAAGATGTGGGGGGAGCAATCGCTAGCTTGGACTGCCCCCCAAAATAGTGGCTCCTTATGCCACTGCAGTGTAGTAGATGAAGGACAGCTCTCCTGTGGTGTCTCTGGAACCTCTGGCGTGACTGTCCAGCGGGGGTACTCCTCTTGACACTCGAGCTCCAGAATCAGCACTAAGTCACTATAACAGAAATCACAGAAAGGTAGTGATTGTGCTCCAGAAGATCATCATACATAAAAAAAGTAGTATGTCATTTACAATAAAAAGATTTAAAATGCCAAAAAGGTTTACAACCAATCAATTCTTTTAGTATGGGGTAAAGAGAAAAAAAAATGACTACACGTTGACATAAAAACTGAATTTTACAAGGGGTTACCATCCAAAATTTAACACAAACTGCTTTAGAATCCAAATACAGAAACACAAAAGGACCAGAATACATAAATAACTACTCAAAACTACTGTGTGCATTACTACAGACTTCAAAAATAAATCCACAGTACATACATCAAGCATTACATCAAACTACACCTCATTACATTCTTTTAACTACAATACTCATGTTTTACTGTCAAATAGATAGTCTCCTCTACATTACTATCTAATTCATCTCATTATTATCCTCATCTCAATCATCATCATCATCATCATAATTATTTCAATCATCATCATCATCTTAGTTCTCAACTTTCTCGTAGACAGTAATTACTGAGAAAATAAAATATCTTCACTGACGTGTCTCATTCAACATGCTGCAAAGTCAAAAATACCTGACATGGGCATAAACTTAAAGAAATCACATTAACATTTCAGGAATAACACAAATAACGTGACATTATACTGTTCCATTCACATCCTCCGGATCAAAATTAAGCTGGAAAATAGATGGTATTAAAACTCGCTATATAAGATGGTACTAAACTTGTTGCATAAACACACAAAAAAAAATTATTCTCATTGCATTTACTTCATTACATTTACTTTCTTGTGTGAATACATCACACACGCTATACTGGGCACGTTACAGCAACACCAATAAGCAAAGTCTCTCAAATCACATCAAATCGAATTTCCAGGTACATATAGCCCTCCTGAAAATCAAACATTTACACTTCAACTATCGGTGTTACTCTTTGGCACTTCCACCGAAGCTGACATCAACTCATCTCATCTCTCATATTACCACCGTCGGGGTTACTCTTAGGCACTTCCACCGAGGCAAATATCACATATACTACTCACATAACCTCAAAAACATACATACATACACACACTATTCATGCAACAATTTTCTGCAAATAAAAGATCACGGCATCATAATGAAACCCAAAATCAAATCAAATCGAATGCAACAGAACAAATCACATCATTACCCAAAACAATACTGTCACAGAACATTCCTGAAAATCAAAGCTTAATTAAGCACACGATACACATCAAACACATTCGTGCAGCATAACATAACAAAACAAATGATTTGCAATGCCCAAAACAGAATTCAAAATTTAAGTTACACAAAATAATAATAAACTTTCAATTTAGCAGAGACATTCATAGCACACATTATTCCTGAAAAGCAAAGCTTAATTAAGCATCAGTCAGTGAAACAATAAAAATTTAGCATACCTGTGTGAGTTGTGAAACTGTTTGATTTGTCCAAACTTTAGCACACACAATGTTCACATACTTACAGGTTTTGTTCCTTATTCTTTCTTTTTACCATAAAATTCCAGTGTAACTTTCCAAAATCTGGTAACACACATACAGCTGATGCATCAACATCCACGTCGTACTGGTCCATATTGGAGGCACATTAAACCTAATTAGGTGAAGATACTGGCAAGGTTGGTAGTAGCTGAAACTTTTACTTAAATTAGTCATTTTGAAATATTTTCCCCCAAAAATATTCATTGCGTAACTAGAGAAACCAAACATGGCAATGGTGAAACAAAATTATCATCATTATGATTACCACTATTCGTACCGCGAGCGTACAGTGCACAAATATGAAATTTCAATATATATACTCTTAACTGCTTTCGTTTTATTATTTTATTATTCCAAACAGATGCACCACACTTTTTATACACACGCAACACGCAAACTTTGAAATATTTGCTTCCCTTTCGAGTCGTTAACACTTACAAGAAGACGCAACCAATAAATGCAATGTTACGTAGACCAGCTAACACACGCAACTATATTATCAAAGTTACAAATATCGCCCAATTTTTCACAATTCACAAAAATATGTACTTTAAAATGACTAGTATGAATGATTTACCACAGTAACAGAATTTAGTAGAAGTGAAGCCAAGGTAAGGGGAAAAATGGAGCCAAAAGTTTTAGCGTCACGCCACCGACAGACAATAGAAAAAATTTAAAAATGAACTTAAAATTAAAATATAGACACGGGACTTTCAGAAAACAATACAACAGGAATTTAGAATAAAGAAACCACAAATGATACAACCAAAGCCCTTGCCCTTAAGCCAAGAAAAAGATTTACATTTTTTAACAAACACGTGGAGGACCAAAAACGTTACATTTTAGTGAGAAAAAAAAATTTGCAGTTAAAAATCTCGAAAATACTCGGTGCCTCATCAAGATACTCGGTGCCTCACACCAAGATGTCGTGACCTCTAAACAACTCGCTCAATGGGGTAGAACAACTCGCTAATAAGGTACCAGGAAGTTAACAAATTAAATAAGGCGAGGCCATGACAAGGGACGCAGCTAAATGAAAATGAAAAATATTATAGGATAACTACTAAAAAGGATTCCTACATGGTTCAGAATGGAAGGCAGGAGCTTTATACTATGGTAAATTAAACAGGGAAGACTTGGATGGTATTATGTTATATTGCTGAAAGTGATTACATTACCTCCTTGACTTCATGTCCACTCGTCGAGGACGCCATACATCTTCGTGTATGGAGAGTGCGTAACAACACGACCTGTCCGGTGCGCCTCTACTCACTGACTAGCCAAGCCATGCTACTACAGCGTGGGGACGCTATCTATGCTTCTATCCCCACCACTCTTACGTAATCCCCGATCCAGGTGACCAAGGACACGTATGCACTTAACAATGCTTGCATACGTCACAATATTTCACTTTTGCTAGTTTGTCAAAGGATAGACAATGTGCAAATCATGTAGCCTTTGTGTTAATTAAACAACTATAGTGCTAAAGAGGAGGTACAAATGTTAAACATTTCATCTACTGTGTTTATCTTAAAAAGATTACTCGACCATTCTGATGATAATTGTTTTACTGACAAAAGTTACAGGCTATACAGTGGTTCCAGACTTGGAGGACTGTCAGTGAGAAGATAAGGAAATCAGAAACACAACATTCTGCTGATATTTCATAGCTACTTTGTGAATATCAGAGGTTATTCTTTTATCTGTAATTAGATATATCAGGTGGCTGTATGAAGTTGGATTTATAAGTATAAGGGAAATTAAAAAAAAAATAATGATATTGTCATTCTAAGTCTGAAAAGCCACCCATGCAATGGTGACTAAGCCAACTAGTCATATGTTAGCATTAGATGTGTAAGAACATTTTTTGTTTTATCATTGGATCTGTTGTATACTAGCAGTAGTTCTGTTAGTAATTTTCTGGAAGTAGTGAACTATTATTTTAATATGCAAGAGCATGGGAAGCATATTTTCTTGCTTAGACATAAGTTAGGACCTAAATGACAAACTAGAGCTTCCATTTTCATTGGTAAGTTTCTAGAATTTTACTCTCTTTTGTTGTAGGTATCAACAGATCTTGCACAGGAATTTGGTGTACTTGGCTTCTATTGCAGATGCAAACCAGAATATCCAGGCTCTTTTACCGGTAAGTGTAAAATTGGAAACATGTTGGTTTTAGAAGGCCAATATATATCTTCTGCCACATGCCCATACATAAATAAAAAAGCAAACTTATGCAAATAGTTATACAGTAAAACTGCCTTCAATGGAAATCTGTCTTAAACAGTAATATTTCATAGTCCCATGAATTTTGGAGTGAAAAACATGCTAAATTCCCTTTATTAAACAGAAACTGTCTTACGTGGACAATGGAAATCAAAGTATCCCTTTTAACGGAAACTTTCCAGTTCTGGAATGCAGAGTTTAGAACATTTTCAGGCACCTTGTGAAAGTCTGCTCTAAGTACGTGATGTTTAAGTTGAAACATGACCATTTTGCTGTTACCTGACCAGTCTATGAGGGGGGTGTGCTAATGATGGCCCAAATATTGAGAAACCCGCCACACTTCAAAAACAAGAGTTGTCCTAGATCTTAACACGAGAGTGAACGTGATTTATGCTAGTGAACGTGCTAAATTGAGTGTAAAGCAGATCATGAAGGTGTTCAATGTAGGTAAAACTCAAGTTTACGAGATTCTAAAGAAGAAAACAGACATTCTGAAGCGGTGGTAAAATTGTGCTAATGGAAAAATAAAGAGATAACTTAAGAAAACTGAAAACCAGGACATTGATGAAATAGTGTGGGAGTGCTTTTGAGCTACATTACATCTAAGAGAGGAGAATTCATCATAAAACAGCTGCGTTTTAAGATGCTGTAGTATTAAGTAATATGGTGTTTAGAAGGCTCTCAAAAGAAAAACTTGGTAATGGGATGTAATTTAATATTTTTCCAAACAGAGGAAGGTTGAAAGATTTGAAGTGTAGGTAAAGGAAATAGGCAGAAAAACCTTTATTCTATCCATGGAACTGATTTTGGAATATCATCTCTTTGTAAAAGGGTGTTTAATAAAAGACATTAGAATGCTTATGAAACTGAAGGAGACAATTTTGGCTGAAAATATTTACAAGTAGGTAGTGCTAGAAAAGCCTGCATATTTAAAGAAGTTCAAAGCAAACAAATAGTGCAGTGTGGGATAACACACTCATGGACTTTTTATAGACCTCACTAAAGCTTTTGACTTGGTAAATCGTGACATTTTACTTAACAAATTAGATTATTTGGGAATCAGAGGAATAGCAAAAGTTTGGTTTGCATCCTACCTATAAATTAGAATGCAAATTGTAGAAATTGACACAGTTCTATTAGAAACACTAAAAGTAAATCATGGAGTACCGCAAGGTTCAGTCCTTGGACCACTATTGTTCCTTATTTTCATAAACATCTTCCATTGAACATTCCAAAAGCGCATACAATAATGTTTGTAGATGATACAAACCTAGTCTTCAGCAGTGATAACTCATTATCCCTCCAGAATATAGTAAATAAAGCAAATAATAGCTTACAATGTTGGCTAACAGAGAAACTTTTATTGAATATAGAAAAAACAATATATCTGTATTTCCATAACCAATCAAAAAACAATAATTTAGACTTATATATAAATCAAACTCCCATAGTTTAAAAATGCGTAACAAAATTCCTGGGAATCTGGATTGATAACGAATTCTCATGGGAAACCCATATACTACAACTAAGTGTCAAACTGAACAAATTTGTTATGCTGTTCATAAATTGGCTAACGTGTGCACCAAAGTAATACCAAAGATAGTGTATCACAGCTGCATTGAGTCCCAAATTAGCTATGGCATCCCCTTTTGGGGTTCCTCTCCAAAAGCAACACATATTCTCACAATCCAAAAAAGAATTTTAAAGGCAATTCTGAAGGTACCCATAAGAATGCCAAGTAGATACATATTCAATGAACTTAAAGTTTTGCCTATCCCATGCCTATATATTCTTGAAACCTTAAACTTTGTTCATAATAATATAACTATATTTCAAAAGAACTCAGAATATCATAACTACAACACAAAAAATCTCAATAACTTATACTTGATAGCCACAGGCTTACAAACAACCTAGCAAGCATTTCCCATCTGTGTATCTTAATGTATAACAAACTAGATACTTCAATAAAAACCTTAAACAAAGAATCTTTTAAATGTAAACTAAGAAAGTTACTTCTAAAAAGGCAATATTTACATATAAATGACTGTTTAAATGAACCATGTTTTCCATAATCACATAATTGAAGTACATAGATTATTTAATTTTGTTGATAGATTATTTAATTTTGTTGTTCTGTGACAGTATTTTTGTAAAGAAACTAACATGTACTTATTTTAGTATTACTTGCTGTATTATAAAACCAATTCCGATGTGTCCGAAAAAGGATGAAATAAAGAAATAGGGACAAGATATTAACAAATGTTTGCTGAATCATATTAGTGAATTGAGAAACTGAATTGGATCAAATGAATAAACATCCTAAATAAAATGTGATGCTATTTTTCACATATGATTTGAATGAATCCATGAAATGTAATTAGGAGGAGCAATAGATAGTGTGCCTTAAAGTACAGAGAAAATTTGAATCTCTAGGCAGAAGGGGTTGTAAGAGGTCTGTAAACAATAATCAAGTCTGGCAAATATTATAATAGAGCTGTTTAGTTCTGGAAAGACAGAAGAGTTCTGGATTTTATAAGGCTTCAATCCATGTACTATTTCTGAAAATGCCAACTTTTGGAAGTGAACATCGTCCTCATCATTGGGATAATTTATTTTCAGATATTTGATAAATCTGAGTTCTGTGGGCCCCATGCTCATTTGAATCCTCATTTGTTCATAATCACTTCATTCTATGTCTCTTTAAACATAAGACATTTTAAGGAGGAATAAAACTTTCTTAGCTAAAACTGAACTTTTTATCCTATACATGGTTGATGCAATTAAAAACAATTTGTACAAGTTCTTTATATAAACAAGTCCTAGGGTCGAATTCATAGTCATTGCTTATTTCAAGAAAGTCCTTAAGCAGCAATTTTCAATACAACAGATGCTACTCTTTCAGGCGAATAAGGAAATGCTTATTCATATAAGGAAGCTCTGACCTCCACTTATATGCAATAAGAAGAACCGACACCATCTTGCATCAACTGCTACAATGGAGGTAAACGATAATAGCAATTTAGTGGAGTATGTGGAATTTCATAACACAATTGTACTGCACATTAGTAAACGAATTTGTGTGATTTGCAGAAATCACTTGAAACGCATAGGATGCTAAATTTAAGAAGCAATATTGGTTTACCAAAGCCACTGTTGTAATAATCTATTGGCTCTGCTAAACAACATAACCTTAACAAACAGAGGTTATGAAGTCGCAAGTAAAACAGGCTTACATAAAAAGATAATGTATAGAATCTCAGTTCTATAACACTATTCACATGTTTTCTGTTCAGGCGTTATCCCATTTATGTTGTCCAAAGTCCTTAGGTCCCTAGAAAACAAGATTCCGCTGCACTTATTCAGAATAATTTAATAAAATCCTAAAAATAAAATATGAAAATATTTCTGCAATAAATAAAGTACATCTCTGCAGTGCCTTTCTTAATCAAATTGCCTATTTTGTATAATTACCACCACTGCAATGGATCACTTAACAAGTCACACTCTTTACCATTAATTCCTAAATATATTAGATTATCAAAATCTTGAACAGAGATTTACTGATTTTGCATGTAAAACTACTATTAAAGCCAAACATTTGTAAGCTATTGGGTAATTTTGCTTTTCTGATTACTGCTAGATGGTGTAGTAATTGCTTTTGTGATTTGCTTCCATGCATGCACATATACAGTGCGCATATTGTAAATACTTCTAGCTACTAACACTTTACGCTAGAAAGTCAGGTTTTCAGTTTTAAAACAGTCCACGAGTAAATACAACTTAAGGTCAGTACATCATACAGTGTCCGATTGCCTGCATTCTACGATGTCTTTGTATCTCAGCACCAACTCTTATAGTTGGTTTCTTTCTGCTCACTTAAATTTTTTCCTTTTGGCATGTTTTCAACCTAACTAATTTAACTGTATAACTATTGCTACAAAGCCTTAACTAAACTTATGATCCACTTGATTTTAAAGGAAAGTTAACTAATAAATGTGCCATTTAAAACTCTTAATCTTCTACCACGTGCTTAACAGCTGTTTGAACAAAACAACAATGAAAATGATGGCTGGCTATGTGGAGACCTGCATGTTCGTTTACACATTCCTTTGCGCATCCGAGTGGCTGTGAAACAGCTGAACCATGTTGCCACATGTGCTTCGGAAATAAGTAAGCATTTAGTGCAGAGCATATAAGTACTGTCTATGTATACCAAGTAGTAATAAGCGTTTCCTTATCAGAAGGAAATACTTATTGCTTAAGCATCTCCTTTTCACATAAGTGACTATGAATTCAATCCCTAATATTTGTAGAAGTCCTGTAATAAAGGCTTGCAATAATGAGTTGTCTTTGAGATTATACCATCAAAATTATCATGGAGGTTTGTCAAAGAAATGTGTTTATGAAACAGATGAAAAAGCAGTTTTGAACATATTCTATGGAAGAACATTGGTATGAAAAAAGCTCAAGGTCAATGGCTCAAATTCTGGCTGCAAAAATGAGTTAAATGTTTACTTATTCATCACTGAATGATGATTAAGCAAACAAAAATATAGTGTCGGCTTATGCAGTGATCATTGGTGGTGATGTCAGCAGCTAGCAGCAACACTTATATTCCATACTAAAGATGTGGAGAGATGCGACAACTGTACCTATCCTAAGGATTACTTTGATGAAAGTCCTATAATGTAACTAAAATTTCACATCTTTTGGACTGCTGCTTAATAAGTGTTTGTTTACATCTGTGACATTGTAGCCACCTGGTGGTCCCCAGCATGGGATGCATGGTCCAGCAGGGCAGTCAGGTCCACCAGGTTCATCACCATCTCCAGCAGGTGATTTACCACCAGGCTCCCAAGGGACTATGGCTAGTTTTGCACAGCAGCAAGGAGCTTACAGAGGTCAGATGATGCCTGGTCAGCAGAATATGCCACAACGTAAGTGCTATTTCTGTCTTTGTTGAATTACTCTGTATTTAAGCGTAGCATAATACTGAAAATCAAATGTTATTTAGTGCTGTAAGTTTAAACCTATTGCCATATATTGAAATACAAACACCCACCGTATGTATTCAAAATGAAAACAAATCTGTGTATTCTTAGAAGTTATCTGTTGGATGCTTCAGAAAATCCTAAGTATGTAAATGCCTCATATGTAATGGTGTTATTACTTGCTCTACCACTTGCGTATACTTAATAGCTAAAATATTGCATTCCACTCGAAAATTCAATATCTAGATTTTGGTTACATTATGGTTCCTGGAATAAAATAAAGAAGCCTTTTTAGAAAAAAATTGTGTGTGTGCATTTGAGTTGCACTGTATAAGGATATCAGGCAAAAGAAAATTCCTCCATACTCCACTATCCTTTACATGTAAAATTTTTCATAATTTTATATTTTTCTAAAAACGACTCTTAATGATTTTCATTAACGTATATGTAGGGATGGTGATTTTTTGCAAATGCAATATAGTGCAAAATGCTAATAAAGGTTTGCACTCTTATATTCTCATTTTTCACCACCTGTAAATCTTTTTAATCTGTTTTGAAAATGCGAAAATTATACCAAAATGTGATATAAATGTGAAATCCACAATTTTTTCAAATAAAACCTTTTTTTTTTTTTTTCATCTGGAAAGTTCCACTGCAGAGTTTGTAGACTCGTAGAATGTTTATGGCACACTTGATCACTGTTCTGGAAGGCAGAATGGTAATGTGGAAAAGGAAGCAATTTCCTTTAATCTGTAAAATTAGCATAATGAATAAATTTTACTTATTCCATTGTGACATTTAAAATAAATTAAGTTGGTTTAAAATCTGAATTTTTGGTCATAGGGAAAACAATCACAGCTGCAATCCTAATGACAATGTAATTGTTTTTAAGTATAGTGTTTGGTTAAATTTGTTACTCAGGTTTCAGTCACAGTAAATTGATTACTCAATTGGATGGCTCTTTCTGCTCTTTTGCACATTGTGGGATGAGTTGCTGTTTTAAGCATGGTGTTAAAAGGTATGCTGGAGAATGGTTACCCACATATATGTTGTAATTCATGAACTCTTTCAAAAGAAAATGTAAAAAGCAAAATGGGAAGGGTATTATTTACTGGAGATTATACTTAAGTGCAACAAAAGGTTGTGAGCCACATTGAGGAAAATTCACTGGTGCTTCATTTAAACTCTCTTTGAATATTACTTATTTGCATTTTGGCTGCTTCTACCTTGTTTGTAGTTTGTTGATGTGATGATGTTAAGGCTATTGTTGCTAGGTACTGTATGCCATCTACTGAAAAAAAATCAGATTTGTTCACAATCAATTTGCAGTATTGTGAAATTCATTACATGATATGTATTCTTTATAATAAATATCCTCTTCGAAATTGATCACCTAACATTGGTCAGTTATTAACAAATGACATCCAGAGACACAAAACTTAACTTTCCAGTTGTTTAAGATGCATGTATTAATATGCATTGTCATTCCAATTCTCGGCTTACAAAAATCAGAATACTTCCTATTTTTGTCACTTAACGTTCTGTTCCAATTACTATTCTCACTTAATTGCATCTTAATTAAATGTTAATTTTATTAACATACAGGGATCTCAGTTTTAATGCAGACATTGTGCATGATATTTCAGGACCTGGATCAGGAACTAGTACTCCCCAATACAGAGGACCACAGAATTATCCACAGCAAGGTCCTCAACAAGGCTATCCTGGGCAGTACCCTAATCAGAATCAGGCTTCTGCTCAGGTAGGTGAAACATCAAATTGCAAGCCCTTAAGAATATTTGTGTGCATGTTTGTGACATTCCTTTTTCTGTTAACTTCATTTTTACACGTGGAATCATGTGCATGTCATTTGGAATTATTTTTAGTTACCTTGTAGCACGACTCACCTATATTAATTTTTGCTCATTTTCACTACTAATCATCATTTGTATTGCTGAATTCTTTCTTTGCCTTAGTAAATTCCCTCCACTACCGATTATTTCTCCCTTACCTTCTAAATGTAGTTGCCAAATCTTTTAATGTTTTCCTACTGTTTCCAAAATATTGGGTAGCTTGTGAATGTGTCATTCAAAACAAATGCTTCATTCTTGTGGACTAACCTGAGCAATTAAAACACTTCACAATTCTTATGCTTTGTATAAGTGTCCAAAGCTTGATAATCCATTTATGGTTCTTACGAGCTCTATGGTGATTCGTGTAGATGATTATTACTCGCGCAAAACTTCTGGAATCGTGACCTTGATTGCCAACCCAGCAGCCGAGCCTAGGAATGGTTTATGTTTAGCTTTATCAACGAAAGCGATATAACACCTTTGCTTACTCACAGCGTGTAACACATACAGTCTGCATAGAAAGTGTCTGCATCTGGTTGTAATTTTAAAGAGAGCTGCAGTATCTAAATAGTACTTACTTTATATTTGTTATATTTATAACCATGGCTCCTATGTTTTCAAAGTTAAGTGGTAAGGTGTTACGTAGTCAAAGTAGGGAAATAATTGCAAATGTCCTCGACTTCATGAAGCAAGAAGCAGAGATGAAGGAAGAAAATATATGTTCGTCCGAGTTCCACAAAAGCCTTAAGAGAGTGAAAGAAAGAGTAGTCAAGCAACTGGTGTTTCACCGAGTTCCGTTTCCAGAGTTCTCAAAGATAAGAGAAAAAAAACATATGGATGAAAGAATGCCATTTGACACGCCTGGGAAGAAACATAAGGTCCCTAAACTATTACAGAGATAGACGATTTCGAATGCGTCATTCGGCGCACGATTCACAATTCCTATGTGGAAGAAAAAACTGTGCTAACTATAAGCAGATTGCTCATCCAGCTGAAAGACAGCAGAAACTTTCAAGGTGGTGCTACAAATCTCAGAAAAATTATTAAAAGATTTAGGGTTCAAATGGAAGAAACCGAAATCAAATAGAAGAGTTCTAACAGAAAAGCAAAATTAATAAATAAAATAAAAAAATAATAATAAAAAAAAAAATAAAAAGTAAATGTTGCCATGATAGCTTAGTCGGTTAGACTAACGGCACGGAAAGCCTAAGATCCGTGGTTCAAATCCCGTCTATGGCATTGAATTTTTCAGCCTGATTCTACCTTTCCAAATGACTATAATTTTATATGTACTTATATCAGCATCAATTTTCAAGGTGGTGCTACAAATTTCAGAAAAATACTATAATGTATGAAGATGAGTCATACATACACAGCAGTCATACAGCAACTAAAAGTTGGAGTGACGATAGCGAATTAGGTTTGCAGGCACCTGTTCCCAAAGGGCAAATACTTATTATCATTCGTGCTGTTGGAAAGATCGGCTTCGTTCCAAATGCCCTTCTTTTACAAGTCGCAACAAACAACAGGAGATTTTCATCAAGAAATGAATACAGAAAATTACATGAAGTGAATCAACGCCATGTTGATACCTAATATGCCTGCTGGGTCTGTTCTGGTCATCGACAATGCTTCACAATGCGTCAACACTCAAATTCACAAACCACCTACCTCAACTTCCTTGAAAGAAGAAATGAGAGCTTGGTTACTTAGACATAATAAAGCTTTAGATGAAAGCATGAGTAAAACAAAGCTATATAACTTAATTAAAACCAACAAACAGCTTCAGAAGTCATACATACTTGACCAGATAGTAATACAACATCGCCATAATGTACTTAGACTGTCATCGTATCACCCAGATCTAAACCCAATCGAATTAATCTGGGCTGATATCAAAAAATGGGTGGCATGCAGAAATATCGCTTTTAAATTAAAATATGTGGAGCAGTTATAACGCCAGCAATTTGCTGAAATTGGAAGGCCAGAATGGGAAAATGTATGGCGACATGCTGAATAAATTAAGAATCATTATTCCAAAAAATACGGAATTGCAGAAAATCAAATAGAAATAATTCTCATCCAGGATAATGGTGCAGAAAGTAGTGACAGCAGTGATGATGGCAATAATGTGAGTGATTCCGCAGAAGAGGAAGGGTTGTTAGATATGGAAGAATTGGAGGCAATGATTGACAGTGTTTTTTATACTAAGCGTAGATTTTAATATACAGTATATAACTAAGTTTATCAGCGCAATGCAGTGCATAACGGTGTGCGTATATTTGACAATGACTGTCCCACGCATGCAGACGACCGCTGACCACCTGATCTGGTAAGCAACTCGCATCATAGCTCTCATTAAGATTTTCACGTGTCTAGAACTGTTGCGCCGATTATAACATTTTTTTTTACAGTTGCTGATATACGTAGAAGCACCCCATTGTGCCACAACCATAATTCTGTTCAACATAACCCTGTAACCCTTTCCGGGGCACTCAGATGATAATTGGCTATTAACCTGTCGTTGGTCAACATGAGCACTGTACTCACTTTGATTTTGAAAGTTGGTTATTTTGTTTACCTTTAAAACAAAACTTTGGAGATTACGTGTGCAGTTCAAAGCATGGTTGTGAAGCAAGTTGGTGTATACCACAGAACTTTTTGGAATTTCATTTTCATACAATTGAAAAAAAACTAATACATATACTGAAGTGAGCATGGTGGTCACATGTTGACCATTGGCGGTACATTATTGTCGGCTTATCGTGCTATTCTTTCTAGGGTTCACAGGCAAGAATTTGTATTATTGACAGATGCTTTATATTGTCGGGTTACATCATACCATACCAGTCTTTGCAGGTAAGCATTCAAGATGGAATGCCAAGAATAGCAAATATTGAAATAGCTTGAGGAGACTGAAAATGAATCTCTCTCATCATTTGAATTTTCTGAAGATGATACCGAACTGGTTAGGTGCAAAACACAGGTGCTGGTTAGGAAGATCATAATACAGTGAGCATGATACAGAGTCAGAAGTCTGCAGATGAATCAGAATCTGAAGAGATGCCTGAAAGTACCTCACCACAATATGTATGCAGATGATGATGCTGTGTGGAACATCCATCCACCACTACCATCTAACACACGTGCCAGGAAGAGGAATATTGTTATACATTCCCCAGATATAAACAAGCATTCAGTATGCAACAACAAAAGTGAAATGTTGGCATATGTTTTTCCTGGACAGTGTTTTGCAAAAAAATAGTGGAATACACCAATTGAAGCTTGTAAAAATTTGAGAAAACTACTCAAGAGAAAGTGATGTATTACTATAGAAGAAATGAAGGCTGTATTAGGACTGCTTTACCTTACAAGCATGTTGAAAACATCCCATCAAAATGTCACTGACCTTAGGCTACAGATGGTACAGCTCCAGAACACTTTCATCTTACTATGAATGCAACAGGTTTCTGCTAATTCTTAAAGCACTTCACTTTGATGATGTCATGACAAGGCCCGCATGAAAATTTGTGGACAACCTTGCTCCAATAAGAGATGTTTGAGGAATTTGTATCAAGAACCCAGGAACATTACCGCATTGTGGAGTATTTGACAATTGATGAAATGTTGGAATCTTTCCAAGGGAGGTGTAAATTTAGGCAGTATATTCCTAGAAAACCATGCAAATACAGAATCAAAATATTTGCCTTGGTAGTTGCCCTCATGTCCTATACAGCAAACATGGAAATATGAGTAGCCTAATATCAAACCTGGACATCCATTCTCTCATTCAAAATTTAGTTAGTAGTGTATTCTGATAGGTTTCTTTTCCGTTCTTTTCAGTGGTGACTTCCTTTAGTTTAAAAAATGGTCACAAATATGGTTAAGTGTTGAAAGTTCACTATTTACTTAAAAAATGGACGCCTACACAATTACTTAAAGAACCAATGGTAATACTGAATAAGATCACATGATCTTCAAAACAGAAATGGTGACACCTTATGCCGGCTGTTAATATGTTAGTTCAGGTTTTAGGAATTTTTGAACTGATACTACGAATAATAAAAAGTGCGTAAGTAAAATGGAGCAAAAGTTTCATCAGTCACTGAAGGAAATGCCAGGGAGAGATTACGACAGCTGGAAAAGTGCAAAAGGAATATAGAAAAGAGGCTAATGGCTTGCAAGCTACACTGCTCTGTGTTTTTGTTTATTACATGATTGTTGACGGGAATTTGTATGTCATAAATAAAAATAGGGAAAAATCTGATGAGAATTTTAACTGGTCATGTGTTGAGACATTTTGGAGATATCAAGGCCTGAAAATTTAGTATATGGCTATCATGCTAACTGAGAAAAAGATGAACTATTAATCATTACTGACTGCCTCTCCATTTTTAAGGTATAATACACTTTAAAATGAGAGGTCCTGAGTTCGATTCCTGGCTGGAGAATTTTTATTTAATTGGCACTATTTCCTATCCTCCCTCGAGACACTTTAAGTATGAATGAGAGAGTTACTATGTGAGAGTGTGAGTGGGAGAAGCAGGAAAGAGATTCAAGTTAAAATAAAATCCAACAAGTAGAACCAACAATGTAAATATATAAACATCTTTAGTGGAGTTAATCCTTTTCCAAATTCAAAGCTGCTGATATAACTTAGATGTCATTGGAATAACAAACATGTTGATTAACTCCGTGGTGTCAGGATAGCGTGTCTGCCTCACATTCAAGTGGTTCCAAGTTCAAATCTCAGTTAAGATGTTACCTGGATAAGCTTTTTTTTTTTTTTAATATTGGGTAACTCTTAAGATCTAGGGACCCCTGGTCCATTTGAGCGTCATTTCAGCCATTTTGTTTATTCATTCGATATGACTTACCCGGTTAAGGAATGTTAAACTGAAATAAAAAGAAAGAAGTTTGCTACTAGTTCTGTTACTAGCTTCCCCCCTCTTTTGTATAATTTCCTCGAGTGTTGCTATGTACTTACTATCCCTGTATGACAATTTATTTATTATTTTTATAGTGGTTTTGTTGTTACTTGTGTCCGGGTATTCTGCTAAAGGTCTCCCCGAGAATCTTACGTGTAATCACAGGATTGGTTATCAGTGCTCACTACTAATGATGTCAGATATCAATGGTTTTCACAACACTTTTTACCCCATCCCTGAAAAGAGTAAGCAAGATGCATTCATTCACAAATGTTGCTGTGCTGAAACACTCAACCCTAAGAGGAAAAAGAAGAGTTGCTTAAGTGAAAATCAACCACCTTCAAAGACGCCATTGTCAACCATTCTGGTAACAATCGGTAAGTCTGTCGTGACCCATTCCTTAAAGTGTTGACACCAATAAGAAAGCACAGGATTATAGAGGTGTTCAAAACCTTCAAGAAAGACAACTCCCGTGTTCTATTAGAAACTCGAGGTGGAAATCACAAAGAAATCAAATTTTGACTCCTTAGAGAAGCAGTGAAGACTTCATTTGCAGTTTAAATCCTGCAAATCACATTATGCAAGAGCAAAATCATCTTGTGTTTATCTAGTCAGATCTCAGCATTAATAAATGTTGGAAAATGTTTAATGCAGAAAGAGACGAATAAGAGAAAGACACTCAGACTTCTCTTAGAAAAATATTCTGCTCATAGTTTAACATAGAATTTTTTCTTACCCAATTGTTCGCGAATGTAGCACATGCATTGAATTGGGTAACAGAATTTCAACAGAACAAAATGAAACTCAGGAATCAGGGCTGAAAGTGAAATTGGAGTTACATAAAAAAACAAGCACAAACATTTTTTCAGCACAAGCGTAAAAAGCCAGTAGGTTGTTTTATCTTGAGCTTTGATTGTCAGAAGAATCTTGTTCTCTTCAAGGTAACAGATCAGATTGCCTACTACTCCAAGCAGCATTACTGCTACAATGTTGTAGTTTTAAAGGTTTCTCACCTAATTGCCTGAACCCTGCTAATGTATCGATTTATAGCTGGACTAAAGATGAAGGTAAGAAATCCTCAAATGAAATGGCTTTCATCATATAAATTAGATGAAAGCTGAAGATCTCTAGATTATTACACCATCTGCCTAGTGGCTGATGGATGTGCAGGACAAAACAAGAATATCAATGTTTTAACCTTGTGTAACAAGTTTCTCGCTAGCTGTGCACCAGAGAATTTAATGAAGATTGAAATAGTCTTCCCAGTTACTGGTGAATCTTTCCTGCCCTCAGATAGTGTGTTCAGTCTGATAGAAAGAGATCTAAGAAAAAAGGATATCATCATCGATCAATAAAGAAAAAAATCATAAAGTTTTTGAGAAAATGGAACTCTAGAGTTGATTGGAAGGGATTGGGTGCCTTAAAATTGGAAAGAATAAGCCAAGAAGCATGTGAAGTCAGCAAGCCAGCTCCACTTCGAACTGTCAATGTGTAGGCGCATAATTTTCTGGAAAACTAGGACAAGCAATGTGGTAAACAAAGGAGAACTTACAACATACAATGGAGCAGAAAGACCAATTTCCAAAGTCAACAGCAAACCTGAGAGATAAACCCTCTGAATATTCCTATTGGTGTACCATTCAAAGCTGAAAAAATTCAAGATGTTGACAGGTTGCTTGAACATTTTGTAGAAAACTGGAAAGTTCTCACTCTTGAATGGTACAAAAATGTACTGCAGATACCACTTTATCTGCCAGATTTGCCCAATCAATATGAATCTGAAACGCAGTAGAAGATTTGGACAGTGATCTCGTTTTAATGTCTTTCAGATGAAATTTACATCTATTTGGACTTTAAATATATAAATATTAGTAAAAGTTTTAATTTCCTCTGGAAATTTTTTATGCAATATAGAAACTGAAGAAAGCTTGATTACTATACCTGTAAATTAACAGAAAATTTCATAAGTTATTTAAAGTTACATCTTATTTTGTTTGTGGTATTGAAAATATAGTTAGATTATTGTAGTTAGTTTTACATTTATTCAATAATATAAGAAGCTTATGAAATTTAAAATGTAATGTAAAACATTTTTTACAACATAAACATCATCTTCTTAAAATTCCCGTGATTTTCCAGCTATACTCTTGGGAATAGACTGATATCACTATGAAATGAATTTTGCAAGTACATTTGCATAAAAAAAGGGACACCTACAAGCCTCTTCACATAAAAGATGTGTTTCAAAGACGGACATCTGTATTTTTAAAGCTAATTTTAACTCATTTAATTGTGTACATTGATATTGGTTATTTGGCAGTACCATTCCTGAGATGCAAAAAGTAGTATGAGAATATGTGAGCTCTAGATTTATCTCATTTGTTTACAAACGACAGATGTCCATCTTTGATATTAGGCTACTCATATATCCTGGTGGGCAGCCTGAAGAATGCCCCTTTGCAACAGACATGAGACCAAGTGCTGTTGTAAAAAAAAAAATGGTTTAACCCATTGAGGGCACTGGACGAAATGTAACTATGGTCAGTGGTTTCAGTTCTTTGCGCAGAGTGAACTGGTTCATTAGAAAAACCTAACACTTGCAGGAATGATCAGGAAAAACAAAAAATAAATTTCTACTGTCATGGTAAATATTCGAAACAGACTGGTACTTTTTTGCTTTTGGGGACCAGGGAACTCTTGTATCTTACGTCCCAATAAAAGCACAAAATATCCTTGTTATTTCAGGAATTATACTGATTTCACTAGAGGTGACACTTGTATGCCTGAAACATTCACTTTCAATAACATGACAAAAGGTGGAGTAGACATTGTTGATGAGCTAAATCAAAATCTTTGGTTGCAAGGATTTGTTTTTGCTGGCCACTACATATCTTCTTTTCCCTTATGGATGTCACAGGAATAAACACAGGTTATTTACTTCTCAAATACTGGTGTGGCCATACCCAGATGAATGCCCCTTAAGAACCTTGCTCTTCTTTTACAACACCACACATCGGAACTTCAAGTACATCCAGAGCAGAGACTCAACATAAAAAGTTGTGACAACTAATATGCCCAACACCGGTACTGGAAAAGAGATATGTGCCTTGTGCCCTAATAGAAAAATTTGCAAAACAACATTAAGATGTGCTGAATGTAATTTACCCATCTGTAGAGAGCACACAATTACATTGTGTAAGAGATGTCATAGAAACGAAGCCAATTCTGAAGACTCTAATGCACTTCTCAAAACATTCAGTGAAAACTTTCAGTAACAAAGTCAGTGATTAAAAAAAACAAACAAACAAACAAAAAAAAGAACAAAAAAGGACAGGTGTGAATATGGTGAATAAATTGCCTTACAACTAAGGTCATACTATATACAATGTAGGAGATAAAAACAAACTTAATAGGAAATGTAGTGCGGTTACTTTAATTGTAAACTGTGTAATTAAGATTTTGCCATGTTTTACATGACTTTATATATATATATATATCATGCTTTTTAGGAGCTGCAGACCAACGAACTCCAGATATTTTTAGTGCATAATGTTCTTTGTAATGTGCTTTACTAGAGTAGGTATAGTTATGTGAGAAAATGTATGAAGTCTGTCATAAGAATCTTATAACATTTTGTTTGAAACAGTATTTTACTGCAAATAAAGAAAGTGAGTTAAATATTAATAAAAGTGAACTATAATATCACTTCTTTAAAGTAAAAGTTATGTCCTGTTCTCAGTATTGAACTGGTTATACGAGGTGTGATCAAAAAGTTTCCGGAATGATGTCATAAATACTACACAACAGTTTGTTTTGTCTAATCTGCACGTCACCCTCGAAGTAGTCTCCTTGGGAGTTGATACAAATGTCCCAGTGCTTCTGCCACTGCTGGAAGCACCTCTGGAAGTCCTCTTCTTTCAACATGTTCAGAGCCCTCTGTGATTCGCAATGGATAACATCAGTGTCCTCAAAACGGTGTCTTTGGAGCCGCATTTTAAGTCGCTGGAAATGAAAAAAATCCACTGGTGCCAAATCTGTAGAATAGGCGGGATAGGGAACAGTATTCATCCTATTTTTATCCAAAAATTGGCAAACAGAAAGGGCTTTGTGCGCGGGCGCATTGTCATGAAGCAGGAACCAGTCACCACTCCTCCATTTCTTCAGCCACTTGCGTCACACATTCTCCCTTAAACTTTGCAGCACTTTTTTGTAGAACACTTGATTCACTGTTTGACCCTGTGGCACAAATTCCTTATGTATAATGCCGTTAATGTCAAAAAACACAATCATCATTGACTTCACTTTGGATCGAACTTGTCTGGCCTTTTTCAGGTGTGGAGATGAAGGATTCTTTCATTGTGAAAATTGTTGCTTCGTTTCTGGATCGTACCCATAAATCCATGTTTCATCACCAGTAATAATTTTCTCCATAAACTTTGGGTCATTTTGTAGCTGTTCTTTAAGATCTATGCAGCAATCACACGGCTTTCCTTTTGGTCATTTGAAAGCAGGTGGGGCACAAACTTGGCAGCAATTCTTCTCATGTCCAAATTGTCTTTCAAAATGCTTTGAACACTTCCAAAAGGAGAGTCCTAATGAGTCAGAAAGTGCTCTTATTGTAATGCGGCTATCATTTAAGACCATTTCCCTTACCTGATTGATATTTCCATCAGTTTTGCTGGAACAGGGTCGCCCCAAACGATCTGCATCTTTAACTGTTGTCACACCACTTTTAAATTTCGAAAACCACTCAAATGCTTGAGTTTTGCCCATAACTTCCTCCCCATAAGCTGTTCTTAACATTTCATAGGCTTCTTTTGCAGTTTTACCGAGTTTAAAGCAAAATTTGATGTTCTTCTTTGTTCTTCTTAATCTGACATTTTTGCTTCGCGGAAAAATCACAGCACATGCAAAACACATGTTCACTTCAGAGTGTCTACCTCATCACTGCATGGTCATAGGAAGTCACATGACCTCTCACTTTTATTGGGAAGGAACACTGCATGTACAGTCTGGGTAAGAATTAAAGAAATCTCAGCATTAGCATTGTTGTGAAGCCATTCCGGAAACTTTTTGATCACACCTCGTATGTAATAAAGGAAGTCTTGAAAAACATGTTTGAAAGAAGAGGAGATTTAAATTTACTAAACCTTGCCCTTGAATAGCAATGTTAAAACCTTGTTCAGTACTGTGCTGCCACATTCTCACATGTCAACCAATGGCAGGTTAATATTTTTAGATCGCATAACATTCACAGCTCATTCGTTGTTGACATCTTATGTTTAAGAAGGTCAGTTTCAAGCCCTATTAAGTTCACCGATGTAAATTTTTCAGGAGAAAAGAAAAACTGTTTATATGTAAACTAAAGTAGGTAAATTAAAATACTAAAATTATTAATAACCAGACAAATTCATTTATCAGAATCAATCATATTTGAAATCACTTGCACTATAAAGTGCCCTAAAATTCATAAAATATCTTGGAACATAATAAGGTTTGACATGAACATAAGAAATAGAAAAAAATTCTTACTTCAGTATTTGTGAAATTTCAAAGTAAATTATGTAGATAGTAAGTAGCAGTATTGGAATTATTCCTAGCTAATATTGACTCTCATATTGTTCAATAAAGCTAAATTTGTATACATTACCTATAGTGTTTATCCAAAAGTTTTCTGCTTATCTTCTGAAAATTTTGTTTAAAGAAATGGACAAAAGTAACAACAATAATGGTTAAATAATGTGACAATGTTCCTTCAGTATCTTAACAATGCAGAACACTACTCTCTTCAAACACTTGCCGTTCCTCCAAGTGACTGACAACAGTAGTCAGTGCTGTAAATTGAAGCCAGTTTTTCTCAGTGCAGGAAATTTGACACACATTAGAATGAACACCTAATATAAATTTGTTTTGAACAGAATAGAATTTAATGCAGACAAAGATTTGGACATAATACAATTTGCCATGAACACCCAGTTTCATGCATCTTTTTGAAGGGGATTTTCATTTCATTTTTATTGATCCAGTTAATTGTTACGTACAGAAGTTCAGTCAATGTTGGACACGTCAAAGTAAGATAACAAAATATTTACGAGATATTACACTAAAATTAATAAACCAAAATATGTATAAGTTTACAAAAAAAAATTATGATTACATATGTACAAAAGGTGCAATCAATGCTGGACACATCAAGGTAAGTTTACAAAATATTAAAAAATTTATACCAAAAATATGCATAAGTTTCCAAGAATAAATTACAATTACATGTTAAAGTACTTATAAATTCTCTTTAGTTAAGAATTCTTGAATAGAGTAAAAGTAGTGGTTAATCAGATATGCCTTTAAAGAGAATGAGAGTATTTTCTTGCTTAATTCCTTTCATAGATTTTGGTAGATAGTTGTATATCTTCAGTCCAGAATGTAATATACTTTTTTGGCACAGAGTGATATTATGTTGAGAAATATGTAGATTATTGGTTTGCATTGTATTATGCTGGTGCACTGTTTCGTTCCTCATGAAGGGAGAATCTGTATTGTTTGTAGTTTTGTGGATGAACATTATTGTTTCAAATATATAGATGCAAGGGAGTGGAAGTAAGTTTAATGATTTAAGCAGGGGTTTACATGATGATCTTAAACTTGCCCCAGTCATGGCTCGAATTATTTTCTTTTGCATTATAAAGCTTGCTGCTGATTCATCCCAGAATATTATGCCATTTCGTAATAAAGAATGGACGTATGCAAAATAAGCCATTCTGGTGGTCTCTATCCTTGTGCTTCCTGCTAATATTTGCATCATGTAACATGCTGTGCCTAGCTTTTTATTTATATGACTTATGTGGTTTTCCCATTTCAAATTGTTTTGGACCCAAAGACCACTTTCTCGATAGTCTGGTTAAAAAGTTGGATTTGGGGAGCTAGATATTCATTATTTGCTTTCGTGTCCATTGCAATCGTCTTGCTGATGTTTATTATAAGGTTGTTTTGCGTGAAATAATTAGCTATTTTGTCTGATATTTGATGAACTGACTTTAGAAAGTTATCTTTCTTGTTTGACCTGATAAGAATATTCGTATCATGAGTAAACAGAAAGGACTTGCGTGAAGGTCGTCTAAAGCAAAGTCATTTATAAAGAGCAGAAGTAGTATTGGACCTAATGCGGGACCTTGAGGTACTCCTTAGGTAATCGCAAGGGAACTTGATCTGTAGCTTTTTAGCTCATAGTTTCCTCTGTGTTTAATTTGTACAAGCTGTTTCCTGTGGCATAAATATGAATTGATCCACTCGTGAGGTAACCCTCTAATTCCATAATTTTCTAGTTTTGGTAGTAGCTTTTTGTGGTCAATTGTATCAAAGGCTTTTGACAGGTCTAAAAATATTGCAGAGATATGGTCTTTTACATCATTGGCCCTGAGGGACTTGCACATAAAAGAGAATATAGCTGTTTCAGTAGAAGTTACTTCTAAAGCCATGTTGGTTGCTAGATAACAGGTTATTTGTTTCTAAGAAGCTCAAAAGTCGCTTATAAAAAAGCTTTTCCAAAATTTTAGAGAATACTGATAGTAAAGCAATGGGTCTGTAGCTTTCCATATTATTTCGTTCCCCTTTTTCGTATAGCGGTTTAACGATAGCTGTTTTTAGACAGGTGGGAAAAACTCCACTGCTAAAGGATTCATTGCATAAGTATGTTAATGGCTGGACAATTAGTTGAATACATTGTTTAATAAGGAAATCTGGTATCTCATCTATTCCAGCTGAATATTTTGGTTTTAGGTCCTTTATTATTTGCAGAATTTCTGATTCGGTTGTATGGGCAAGGAACAGTGAATCTTTAATCTGACCGCTAGTTTTGACAGTTATAGGTGCATTTGTAGTTTGTTTACTATGTTCTCTTAGGTTTTTTGCTATATTAGTGAAATAAGTGTTGAAGGAGTTAGCTATATCAGTAGGGTCTATGATATAATTACGTTTTCTTTTAAGGTAATGTTACTGGGCTGAGGTAGAATACCTGTAGTTTCTTTTTTAATTACTTGGCATATAGCCTTTGATTTATTATTCGCTGTTTTGATTATTTTGTCATTTGCTTGACGTTTGGCTTCTCTTATAACCCTAGTTAGTATTCTTTTATAGTTATTATAATAATTTTTTAATGTGGGGCTTAAGGAGTGGGATTTTAATAGACTATGTAAGTAGCATTTCTTTTCGCACAATTTTTTTTATACCAGAAGTAATCCAATGATTACTATTATTATCACAATGTTTCTTAACTTTTTTCAGTGTGAAGGCTACATTTAAGTAGAATTGAAGTGTTTGGATGAAAGAGTCAAATTTGCTACAGACAGTGCCTTCGTATATTCCTTCCCAAGATTCTTTACTGATTAGATGTAAGAAATAGTGGATATTTTGGTCATTTATTACTCTTTTCTTTATGACAACTGTGGCTTGAGTCAATCCATTTATAATTGGAAGCATTAGTGATTGAGCAATGTGATCACTTAGTCCTAAGTCAAGAACCTCAGCTTTACACATATGAGTGTCAAAGTTTATAAATATTTGGTCTAATAGAAATGAGGAGTGTTGCGTGACTCATGTGGGCTGGAATGTAGTTTGTTCAAGATGTAAGTTGCTAATAAGTTTGTCAAAATAGATACAGTGTTAGATTTACTATTAAAATCGATATTAAAGTCACCACAAATAATAAATTTTGTGTTATTATCGTTATTTTGTTTTAATGCTATATCAAGTTTATTAAGAAAGGCCTTAATATCATTTCCAGGGGACCTATATATGCATATGATTTTGATGTTAGGATTTAACAATTTAATACCGGGGCATTCAAATTTTTTTTCTGTGGTTATATTTTGCAGGTTGTTAAAAATCTTAAACTCTAAGCCGTTCTTTACAAAAATACAGGTTCACTCTCCTTTAAAGTTGGATCTGCAAGAAAATGCTGCAAGTGTAAAGTTGGATAACTTAATTAGTCTTAAACTATCCTCTCTGAGCCAGCGTTTGCTGAGGCAAAGAATGTTTGCTTTTTAATTGTGTTGAGAGTAAGATATCTAGCTCGTTAATTTTATTGCCTAGGGATTGGACGTTTTGATGGATGAGTTTTAGGCATAGCTGAGTAACCAGCTACCTTTTCCTCTTTCATCATTGATGGTTGACCTAGGTTCTGAAATGTGTCTTGTTGATCCATAAGAAGATCAGTCCTTCTGGAGTTGATTTCAGGTGTAGCCTCGAGTATCCTGCCAGTCGATTTAAGTTCACATGGATTTTGATTTGTATTTTTTGTCACTATTGAATCATCCACCACACAATTTATTCGTTTCCCTCACGCACTGAATTAATTGCTTCACATAACAATCTTCCAAATTTGGAGGATCCTTTGTGGTTAAGATGAACTCCGTCTCTTCCAAACTCGTGATCTGCCAACTATAAGTTCTCATCAACAAAGGTACACTGTTTAGTAGAGCATAGCCAATTTAGCTCTTTGTTGATTCGCATTGTTTTTCTCGTAGTCATACTTCGCCGCCTGAGTATTCCACTAATAACTATTTTGGCATCGGGTGTTTCGGATCTTATGTAGTTCACGAGGTCCATTGTGTCTCCCATGATTTCTTCTGCTGAAATCCCTGGAATTATATCATTGGTCCCAGCATGCATGACTACAACGCTGGGGTTACACCCTTTTAGTTTAAGGTACTCAATTTGATGATGTACTTCATTTAGTTTGATACTGGAAAAGCATCGTACGTCATAACCTTGATCCTTACATAGCTGTCCTGAGAATTTTAACATCGAGTCGCCTACAACTAAAACGTCTGGTGCCTTTTTATTTTCTTTGGTAGCACGGCTTTTCATATTAGTTTCACTTCTGTTTTTGTTATCTACCAGCACATTAAACCTGTTTTTTACCTGTATTTCACAACTGCCGTTCATATGCTGTGCTCGATTATTTCGAGTAGCGTCTTTTATGATTATATGCTACCTCTGTGAATCCTTTGTCCATAGCTGTTAATTTTGCTTGGAGGGCAGCCTTAGTTTCTTGCAATTCTGTATTTACTTTCTTCAGGTCATGAATTTCTCTTTCCAGAGAACTAGCATTTGATCGTCCTTGATGTTTGCTAATTTTTCTGTTTTCAAAGCATAGTTTTCACTTCTGAGCCTTTCTATTTCCTTTTTTGCTTCTTGTTCAGAATGTCGATTATTGTGTGTAATGAGGACGCCATTTCCTTTTCTCGTATCTATGAGCCTCCAGTTTCGCTGCATGCCTTTTATTTGGTGAATTCTCCATGTTGAGTCAGTCCTCCGTATTCCCATCATTTACACTTTTTCCATCCTTTTTTAAGTAATTTAGCAGCTCAATTATCACTATTATTGCTCGATAAGAGGAGCATGCTACTGGTCACTACACCTTCCGCCACCATGTTGAAACAATTTAATACAATTAGATGAAAATGATTCACAGCATGATAGAACATACTCAGAACCATACAAAATAATATAAAGCTCAGTTTCCTCCGTGGGTGGATTAATAGGATTTGGAATGGATCACCTGATTTCAGTAGTATTCTCAAATTTCATAGCATTCACACCATATATAGTTTTTAAATTTTGTAATATTTCCAAGCTTTGTAGCACTCACTGCTGCCCCACCACCCAAAAAGCCAGTGTAAGAAGTCATTGGGGTAGGATGTGGGGTAGGTTGTTCTGCACATTCAGAAGAGTAATGTCCTGCCATATAATAATGATCTGGTGCCGTATGAGGATCATACAGCTGTGCTGCTTATTAAAAACTTATTGGCTATTATGAAATAGTGTTGAGCGAGAAATATGAATGAAATCACTCTTGAAGTGACAAGTGCATCGGTTTGTGCTTCATGAGTAAGTAATTTATTATGATACTACAAACACAATTGAATGATGATTTCAACATAAACCATAATACAAGATTTACAATTTAATTGTACATTTAACCTTCTTAATTCTACATTGAGTTGCTTTAGCCCCTAGGACCCAAAAGACTCAAACCCTATGGTTGCCGAGCTCTTGGGTCCTACTTATAGCTTTAAATTCATGCTGACTATTATTTAACTTGCTTCTCCCTCTTGCTTACTAATTTTCCTCAGTCATTTGGCTTTTACTCTATCTAAAAGTTTTGTACTCCTATTATGTTTTTTCTTGATTTTATTCATAAGCTTTTTCCTATGGATTTCTTTTGGTAGATTTGTATATTTTTTAATTACAATTCCCTCTTGTTCTAAGATCTTTTCCTTTTTCTTATTTGTACACTGAAATATACTAGAACTGGCTATATTAGCACCTCAAAATATTCATCAAGATCTGAAGAGTATAGAATATAATCTAATACACTCTGGCCATTTCTGTTTACAAATGTAAACTCCCCTTCATCATCTTTCCCTTTCACTTCATTGCACAACGTCAAATTGAACTCCTCACACAATTCTATTACTTTCTTGCCTTCGATATTCATACATTTATCTTTGCTCTTCTTTTTGACCATTTCACTCACTTTACCCTCTTAAGACATTTTAAGAACTATTAACTGGATTTGACTTTCCCAAACTCTTGCATTAAAGTCACCCATTATGATAAAACCTTTGTGTGAGTGCCTAAATAGTAATTCCTCCATGTTCTGTCATAACTTATTAAATAAATGTGCGTCATAGAATTCCAAGAAACTTGATGGGTTATATACACTGCACCACCTTTTCCATAAAAATCAAATCCACATTCGTGTCACTTATCAGCCAAGTCTCAGCCACTCCCGTTACATCCACTGTGTTTAAAATTTGCACAATTTCTCCGTTCTTTAACTTTTCCCACCAACCTTCAATGTTCCATGATATAACCCCCAGTTCCTTTCCCTATTCAGATCCCTTTCTCTCAAATCTAAATTTATGCAATTTCTTCTTATCCTTGTCATCCTATCGGTAGCTGCTTTCTTATTTGCATAATCCTCCGCTTCATAATGCTGCCTCCCGGTGACAATACAATGCTAAGTCCAATGTCCTTCCATACTTCAATTCCCACAGCTGCTCCCAAGGCCAATCTATAAGTATCTTCAATCATCTATTTCTCTGGCGCCACCTGCTTGGCTGGTGACGTATTCCCGGGTGGTGGCGTGTTCTTTGTTGGTGACACCTGCTACTCACTTCCCCTCTTCTCCTTCACCATTCCCCCTCTCATACTGCCAGCACTTGCTACTCTTTCCTTAGACTTCTTGTGTATTTTACCGCCACATGTGTGAAGTTCCGTTTCTGATATACGTCTCATATTAAGCTGACACGTATCCTGTTTCCTTCCATCAATCCACAGGTCAACACCCCTTATGAAGGTTTTTTATCCTCGGCTCTTGCAAATTTCATTTCTCTAAGTAACATATTTCTTGTATCTCTATCTTAACATTATCTTGCTCTATAAATATTTTTGTTCCCTTTAATTTTCTGGTGTTTGATAGAATTGTCCATTTTATTTTCATTGTGTTTAATTTAACAATTACTGGTCTCGGGTTCAAACCTTTTCTACTCATTCTAAAGATGACAGTTATTTCCCATCTGTCTAGTTTTATACCCAGCTTGTCCTGAAAGATCTCCTCAATTTCTCAGACTCTTTTCTCTCCCAGCTCCTCTATCCAAAATTATCACATTCCTTTTTCTTCTCCTATCCTCTGCATTTTCCAAGTATGTAATTCTCCGATTGTATTCTACCAATTCTCTGTTGACTTCTTCAAATTTTCTCCACATGGTTTTCATTTAAAATTTTCTGTTTATTTTCTCATCGATTCTTTTCTCCATTCCATTTAAATTTGTAATAATGTCGTCCACAATACCTTTAACATTTCCATTATATTTTTGGTCTCCAGTCCCAGGTTCAGCTCAACTTTGCCAGTTATAAACAGTGCTGATAGCATAAATGCAAACCATGACGACATTGCCGGCCTTTCTTCCAAGGCACCACCTCCTATCTTGAATTTGGATCCATTAAATAGCCCAATTCTAGCTCTATACAGTTCAATTTGAATTCCCATTTTCTTCGTTACACGAAAGTTGACTGAAACATCTGCCTCTGAGTACCTTCCCAGCAACTCTTCATAGCTTCATGAACGAACTACCTAATTTGAACAACTCATAGAAAAGATAAGGAATATAAATGAATGAACTACCTCTGCTCATCACTACATAGCACTACATAGTAATTCTGCATCAAATATTCAAAAATATTATTGATTTTAAAAACAAAGCTGCTATTATGTTACAGACATATGTTCCACCAATCCAACAGCAACAAAATCAACAGCCAGTACCCCCTCAGCAACAAGGGGGTTACCCTAACACTACACAGCCTTCTGCATATGGTGGACCTTCATCCAATCAACCACAAGGCTATGGTGGTCCACCTCCTTCACAAGGGAATTATGGCCCTCCTCCCAGTACAACAGCACAGGTTGGCAGTGGTGGTGTATATGGTGGTCCATCTCCAAATCAGCAGTCTGGAGGGTATGGCAGTGGTCCCCCTGGACCAGGACAACAACCTGCTTATGGCCCTCCACCTCCAGGACAGCCTACTGGTCAGCAGTCAAATTATCCTCCTCCTAGCTCATCAGGACCTCAACAAGGAAACTATGGTCCAAGTTCTGGTGGTCAGCCTGCATATGGCTCATCAGGATCTCAAACCAACTTTGGTTCAGTAGCTCAATCTTCAACACAGACAGGACAAGGTGTGAGCTATGGCAGCAACACAAGTAGCTCAAGTAACAGCAATTATCAGCCATCGCAACAGCCCCCACAGCCAGGATATGGTAGCACTGGAGGTACTAGTAACAATCCCAGTGCTGGAAGCAACACATCGGGGAGTAGCACCAGCAGTGCTAGCACACAGCCTAACTCATATGTCCCACCAACAACACAATCCCAGTCACAACCACCACCATCTCAACAGAATCAGAGTACTTACAGCAATCAGCCAAGTCCAGGGCCTGGTCCTGGAGGTTATGGACCTTCTGCAGCTTCATCACCACCTTTTACAAGTGGCCCTCCTCAGGGTAATCCTCAGAATTCATATGCTCAGACTGGAGTATCCACAAGCATGGCTCCATCCGCATCAACTCAGACCTATCCACAAGGACCTGGAAGTAGTCAGCCACAGCCAAACTATCCTCCGTCCAGCCAGGCAAGCGGGGGCTATCCACCATCACAGCCACAGAACCAGCAACAACAGCAGCAACCATCCCAACAACCCCAACCTGCATCTCAACAGCCACCGCAACAAACAAGCTCTACAGCTCAGACAGGTTTCCAGCCTCCACAAGGACAACCTGGTCCCCAGGGTCCCTCTTCGGGTGGCCCTCAGCAGCAAGGTGGTTATGGTCTTCCTCCTCCTCAGTCACATCCTGCAACCACACAAACGTATGTCCCACCACCTCCCGGAGGACCTCAAGGACAACCCCAGAATTACCCACCTCATCCTCCTCCTGGCTCCCAGCATGGTTATCCTGCCCATACCCAACAAGGCTATGGACCTCAGTCTTACCCTCCTCCTCCTACCCAAGGTGGCTATTCACAGTATGCAAGACCGCCTGCATCCCAGATGCCTCCACCTGGTCCTCAAGGTCCTCCACCACAAGGTCAGTATGGTGGTTATGATCAAAGTCGCTTTCCTGGTTACCAGCCACCTCCACAGTAGGCAGTTGCAAAACGTGCAAAAAAAGAAAAGGTTGTGATTTGATTGTGCTTTGTATATTTTATCATGATATTTCTTTTGGAACACGATAAATAAGAAAAAAAAGGAGGAACAGATTGAGAAATTTGAGCTGCTGTCCATTAAGAACAAATGCTCACAAGATTCATGCTTAACTGTTAAATGTAGAAATGTGCATTTCTGTCAAAAGTCAGTTATCATGGAACATAATTTAAAGCTGGCCTGCTAATAACACATCCTAAAAGCATTTTTTTATACAAAGATAAAGCATTATGTAAACAGTGGAGGGAAAATCTGAGGAACACATTTCCTACATACCAGTTTCTGTAGGCAGTATTTAAATTTAGATAGAACTAAGAGTATGCATGAAGGAAAAGAAGTTGCAAGTATGTTAGTCAATTAAGTAATTAAAGGATAATGAAATCTATATCAATCTTATGTCTTAGGAAATTGTTTAAACTTGAATCATAACAGCGTGTAATAAAAATGCTCTTAATCAGAAAAGCATTTTTACATGATGTTTCTATTTAGTGTTTCCAATTCAGCTATGGTGATTTGAATTTCTCTGTACACTGCACATGTGTATTGTGTGCAGGTTACTTTTGTACTGTACTGCTAGTAAAGGTCAAACAATTTGGAGAGTGCACCGATTGCAAATCTGTGCTACTTACATAATTTTGCAAAAGCGTACACTGTGTTGTGTTAAATACAGTGAATGTCCTCATTTTCAAGTTTGGCATATCCGGAGCATTATTTCAATTTCATTCATTTTGTATAAGATTATTAGTTTATTTTGGAAAAAAAGCTATTCTGTCGGCATTTGAACCATTACATGGGCTGAAGTATAGTACCTGGGTTAAGTTGCAAAAAGGCAGGTTTTTTGACAGAATAATATGGCAAATTCAGAGTGTAGTATTGTAAAGTAGCATGAAGCTTATTAAAATATGGTGAATTCATGTAAGACCACTCCAGGAAAATGGAGTTCTAAAAATATTATTTTTCAGAACTACAGTGGAATCCCTATTTTACACTCTCCGAATTTATGTTTTCTCACATTCTGCATTGTTAATTTAAAGTCCCAACGTAATGTCCATTTAAGAAATATAATTCCTCCGATTTTACGCTTTCCTGAATCTTGCATGGGAATATTTGTGATCAGTGGTACTTAACACCTCAATTATACGCAAGATATGGCAACGTCGCAATACAGTTAGTAGTAACACCATCACCGGATGACCGCATGATTCTACTTCATTTGAATTTTTGTTTCCATAAGCAGGCTGGTTGCGATCACAATTGTGTTTAATGTGTTCAGTCTGCTATCTTTGTGTATATTCAACGATTCTGCTTTGTTTGAATTTTCATTTCCGTAAGCGCGCTGGTTGCATTCACAGTTGTGCTTAACTGTGTTCAGTTGGGCATCTTTGTGTATATTCAACAATTCTGCTTCGTTTGAACTTTCATTTTTGTAAGTGTGTTGGTTACCATCACAATTGCGTGCTTAATTGTGTTCAGTCGGCCATCTTCTGTATATTCAACGATTCTGTTTCCTTTGAATTTTTGTTTCCGTAAGTGCGCTAGTTGCCATCACAATTGTGCTTAATCGTGTTAAGCTGGCCGTCTTTGTGTATATTAGCTACTACACTGCGCTGACGGCAGCAAGAGGTTGTTTACATGACATGTTGTTTACCAGCTGGTACTTATTGTGTGGTGTTTCCATTATACCCTTTTGTGGTTTCTTTATGTTAAAAATTCAGTTCATCGGATTCTGTGATCCAGCTTTAAATAATGGCTCTGAATCCATCTAAAAAGTGGTAGAACATATTTTCCATCTCTGACAAAATACACATTTTTGAACAAGTTGATGCCTATGTGAATACGTGCGTTGACTTAGTGTCGCATCTTAATTTGTTCATATCAACATTAAATATGATAGTGAAAAAAATGCAGTGACATCGAGAAATGTTTTGCGAGCTGTGCACACTTTCTCTAAGGAAAGGAAACCACCTCTAGAAGAACTAGAAACTTCTCTTTCAACGCGGTTCAAACAAGCTCACACAGCAAACGCTTCCATTGACAGCACACATTTAAAAGGAAAATCCCTTTAAATTGCTGCTAAACTTGGGACTATAATTTCAAAGCATCGACCGATTGGATCGTTTGCTTTAAGAAACAGCATAATTTGGTTTACATGCCTCTTTCTGGAGAAAGTGCTAGTGTAGACCCCAAAACTGTTGCCGAATGGAAGGGTGAACTCCATGAGCTGGTGGAAGGCTATAACCTGAAGGACATCTATAATGCAGATGAAACTGGCCTTTTTTTAAATCTGCTACTGAACAAAACACTGACCTACAAATGTGAGCCGTGTTATGGTGGTACAAAATCCAAGCAGCGGGTGACTGTACTGCTCACTTGCATTGCAGATGGCTCTGATAAATTACCTCCACTGGTTATTAGGAAATATAATGAGCCACAGTGCTTTAAGGGAGTTAAAACATTGCCAACCAAATACAAGACCAACTCAAACTCCTGGGTCATGACAGCAATATTTAAGGATTACCTGCTCCAAATGGATCATCAAATGGGTGCTAAGAACAGATAAATCCTTCTCCTTATAGGCCAGTATGCAGCACATACTAAAGACACAACTGCCCTAAAGAATGTTCGAGTAGTGTTCTTTCCTCCTAACTGCACCAACAAGCTACAGCCATTGGACCTGGGAGTGATCAGAGCATTCAAGTGCCATTACAGAAAGCAGTTGCTTTGATAGATTAGGGACTTCTACAAGATTCTTCCAAGCTAAGTCTGAGCATCCTTTCTGCTATGCATTACATTTCAGAGGCCTGACAAAGTATTATTCTTGCAGTAATCCAGAACTGCTTCAACAAAGGTGTATTTCCTATCTCAGAAGGATGCAGTGATGATGTCTTTGCTCTTACAGATCAAGAGAAGTGCGAATGGAAATCCATATAACCTACTGGTGTGGAATTTGATGACTATGTCGCTTGTGATGATCAAGTGAATGTTTGTGAAGTGCAAAGCATTGACCAAGTGCTTAATGAAAACCATATGTCATTCATGTGGAGGAGGAGGAAGAGGAAGAGGAGGAGGAAGAAGAAGAAGAAGAAGAAGAAGAAGAAGAAGAAGAAGAAGAAGAAGAAGAAGAAGAAGAAGAAGAAGAAGAAGAAGAAGAAGACAAAGTAGATCAAGATATGTGCTATGAGGTAAATGTAAAGAATATTAAATTCATAGGTGCTCTACAAGGTTTGCAAAATACAAGAGCATATTTCCAAAACTTCAGTGTTAGTAATGAAATGCTTACTATGTGCCAAAAAAACGGAAAATGAACTGTACAGACTAAAAGGGCAAGAACACACAAAACAAACCTCTTTGTTCGGATAGCATTTAAAGTGAGAATGAACACAGTGAACATTGTAACATTAGAACAAACTATTGCACATTTAATGTATGTGCTTGAACTGTAGCCTGAGGTCAAAATTCTTTATGTAATTTTATCATTTTGTAAATAAATTATGTGACGAAGGCTTTTCAGAATAAAACTTGATCATTAAAAAGTAATGTTAATGCCTATTACATAATTGCTGTATTCTTTTTATTTATTTTCCTTTATGTACTAGGAATGTTTGTTGTACATAAAACTACATAGCTTTTAACTTGTAGAAATTCAACTCTTTTGTTTTTTTGTATGATCTGAAAATGACTCTGTATAAGAGAGTTTTTTCATAAATGCATTAATTGAAATTTCAGGACATGTGTAAGTTCATAATTGGAAAGAACTGGTTATTAAAAGTGATATTCATCATTTTTGTTGTTGCATTCACTTCAGAATTTTCTGTATGCAATCACATTACTTTTCCTTGATTTTACACCTTCCTTGATTTTACACCGTTTTTAAGCATCCCCACGGAAGTGTAAAATAGGGATTTCACTGTATTTTTTACATGTAGTAAGTAGATAAGGCTATTTTTAAATACTCTGATGTTTTATTTTCAAAAAGGAAATATTTTACAAGCTTTATCAGCATTGATTATACATTTTTTTATTGCTGTGTTACACACCATTTTGGTTTATGCTGTACACCTTTAAATGTTTTACTAATAAAACTTTTGTTTCTTCTGCTATTTATTTTCAGAAGTTTCTATAAATAATCTAATTTATTTGAGTTAATAATGTTTTATTTTATAGTTCAAGCAAGCATTTTGACTTGGGTACTTTGAAATTGGAAAGAATTACAAATAGTGCAACATCCTTGAAAGGAACAAAACATCTGTAACATGTTTATTGACTGTGATTTTAAGAATTGTTTCTAAATAAGATCTGCATTAGTAATACATATGGACCTATGAAATTAAAATTATTTTTATCTAGGGCAGGGACAGTGTTGTTTCCTATAGGTGGTGTAACATTTGAGTCACTCATTGTTACAAATGATTTGTGCATGGCTTGGCTTTTTTGGAATCATATCCAATTTCTATTGCATACCGTTCAAGAGATTTTGGCTTTGCAATCTAATCTTGACATTTCAGGTGATCAGAGCCAGTTGTTTTTAATTGTGAAAGTTGAGCCTAAATGTGTAGTGATGGTTACACAAGATTACTTTGAGGAATTAATCACATAAATCAGTACTGACCTTTGTATCTAACAATACTGACCTTCAGCTTGAACTGAATTAAAACATTTATCTTATGACGATAAGGGAAAACCCTGAGAAAAGACCAGGCAATTCAGTTCAACCAGATTGTAATTCAGACCCTATAGGCTGAAAGGTAAAAACTTGCTAAAACATGTTACTACAGATTTAAGTTGACCTCAAGATCTGTATGATCCTCCAACTCATGTATGTGTTATTGATGTACAGTGGTAACAAAACTATGTTTACTATGTATTTCAAGCATAAGCATTTGGTTAAGAAAGTTGGTGTGGAATATTGTGCTACAACAAACCTTGGTTTATTGTTGTTATAGCAAGAAAACTGACTGGTAGCCTTGTTCTAATGTTTAATTTGTTTTCCCATTGACCAAATATGCATGAGAAACTTAGATTATGCAGTATACTTATTTTAACATCCAATTGCTGTTGATGTTTAAAACTAAAAGGTCTACAAGTATTATATACTAGGGACAGGAATTTTATGCTCTAATAATCCCTTTAATATATATGCATTTATGCATTGAAAACTTCCACAATATGCACATAAATATGCCCAAATAAAAAGTATTAAGACATTTTATTAACATAAAATAAAAATATAAGGCAATTTTATGTAATCTGAGATTGAATGACCTAAGTATCAATTGGAGAATGATTGCGAATGTGCAGGAATATTTTTGGAATTGAATTTCTAAAACTATTAGCAGTTGAATATTTTGAAATGTTTTCCTTTGTGTAAATTAGTAGGTTACATTTTCACAAATCTTAAGAGATACTAAACAATAACATTTAAAGTAAATTTAATATTACTTGTAAGTATAAGCTCTACACTTGAAATTAATTTCCAGACTTCTTAACGGCCACCTTCATACAGTAAGGGAATGGCTATGACCAGATAAGGGGCTATTCACTGATATGACATGACCTATTGATTACCTAGCATGTAAGCTACCATCAGTGTTTGCAAGTTTCAAGACTGACTCGATGGCACATATTGTTCGGAAACATTGTATTTTTAAATCAAATATGGAGATGAAAGCATATTTATAACTATACTTGTAAAACAAGCAAATATGTAGCTTAATTCACAAATTGCTGAAATATGCTTCCAAACAAAGTATGCAACATAAAATATTATTTAAAGTTTTGGAAATTTAGTAATTAACTCACATTCCAAGTGAGCGCTCTTTCTGACAGCAGAGAAGAAATACACATTTGCATTAAAATCCCGTCCCTAATTATCATACATCAACACTTGAAGCTTGAATGAATATTCTTTAATGTCCAAAATGAAACTCTGTACACCATTCATATTAGCTGGATGCAACATGTGGCTCATCAAAAAGTTGTGTTGTAAGCTAGATGTCGCATGCATACATCTTAAGCTCATATGATGCATATATTTCTAATATTTCTTGTTATGAAAGTCACTTACCTGTACTTCTTAACAAGGGCGTTATATGTTATACATTTCTGGATTAATAAGCAATAGCCTTGAGCGTATAGGTCATTGCTGAATGCAAATTGCTGTCGTAAATCCCTTGGGCTCTTTAATATAATGATTTTGGGTTGAAATTGTGCTATCTTTATGTGTATACTGTACCTCATGCATTTCAGATATTAGTATAGGCTTCTAGAATTTAAGAACATTAACTGTGTAGTTCTGTGATATACAACTGCACATTTCCTTCATGTATATCTTCATGTTTTGAAGCTATGGTCATGATTTATGAACTGTAAGTACTACATGTTTTATTTGATGTATTTGTGTTCCTCAATAATTACCAAAGTATCTAACAATGTACAGTACGTAGTAAATAGACTTGTTGAACAGACTGTTTCAGGTGCATTGAATTTTGGCCGGATGTTGTTCTAGCATGAAGGAATGTTCATTTAGGCAGTGATAGTTACCAAGTTGATAATTTGATAGGTTCTCTTGCAGTGGAAGTGCTGAGCACTCATGAAGCATAGAATTATATTAAATCATCCCTAGATGTTGAAATAAATTAATATCAAATGTTGTTTAAAATTAACAGAAGTTTTTAAAATTAAGGGATGATACCATGGATGTCTAGGTTGATAACAGGTCTCTCATTATTTATTACTTTTAAATCGGAAGACATAGTGAAAAGATTAAATATAATATATAGAGTGGTTGCAAATATACAATTTCACTAAAATGGGTTCAGAACATCAGAACTAGTTTCGAGGTATTGAACCCATTTTAGAGAAATTGTATATTTGCAACCACTCTATATATTATACTCTCATTATTTGTTGAATAAGAAATCATTAGAATGGGATGAAGTAATTATTGTGAAGCCTTCACATTGTTTACAAAAGTATTTTTAATTTCAAGACATTGCTTCATAATTGTAAAGGAAATGTCATAAACCCATGAGGTTGATTAATTGATTCTTGAAATTTTTCACTTAAAATCTGTAGCATTTTGCAGTAACTATCCTAAGAGCTCAATTTTCGTATCAGTGTTGGAATGTCCTGCACATATTCTGTGAACTTGCATATCCAATATCATATAAATTTTACAAGAGAAGTAAAATAAATGTATATTTTCACTGTTTGTATGTACTAACTAAACTGAGGATTTATAAATGAAAAATTGAAATGAAATGAGTTTTGATTGATTTGTTGAATGGGCTTCACTTATTACTATTCATAATTAGCCTATATACATCCTTTTTGGGCAAGGGCCTCTTTCAAGTGAAAGGGAACTGGATTTGCAGTCCCAGCTAACTATTCCAGAAAAGATCAGCCTAGTTTATTGTTATATTGGCTATGTCCACCACCAGTTTTTTCCAAGTTTCTCTCTCTTTGGCTGTTGGGTCCACCTGCTGCTGAAGCTGCTCCTCAGTTTGCCCTAGGTTCTTTGCCTGCCGATGTTCCTCTGACCAATCCTGGGGTCCCAAGAAGTCTTTATGTGTCCATCTGTTAAGTGCTTTAATATTGCTTGCTTCCTTATTTATGTGCAGTTAAAGTTCGCAATAATACACTAAAATAAAATGCATTTGACGCAGCTTAAAGTTTAAAAGTAAGCAATGACTCTTAGAGCTCTGTAATACAGATTTGAAGTATAGCACTAAATTATGTATAACTGTGAGTAGGGGTTCAGAAGAGGGACTAGATATTGAGAATAACCTGGAGGCTTTAATTGTAAAACCATTAGTTTCTCCATAGTTCAAATGCCATTTAATTACAGAATTATGTTCAAAATGTTCCATCACAAAGGAAAGCCATTTTTCAGTAAGTGCATTTCTGAATTTTGAAAAGAAAGCTCTGCAGTGTTTAATCATAGATGTGCTAACAATCAGAATTGTAGATGAACTTAAGCATAGTTTCTAAACCTTTATGCTTAAATAACAAAGATTGTATTTGCAGTGGATGAAAATGTTTTTTTCTCAGCTGATGTGGAATTACATATCTGGATTTAATTCAGCAGTTGATTACACTACGTTGCTTTTTACTTTCCTTATCATGTACCTAGTAGGTACAGAAGGTATTGTATTCCACCCTAAAATTCGATACCAAGAATTCACCAGAAATATATGTTTTGAGGCCCTTAAATACAACAAAAAATTTTAAAAAGTTCCATGTGTGTGTGAACAGCATAACTCAAAAACAAAAAGTCGGATCATCACCACACTTGGTATTAGAGTTCAGTACCTTCCAAAGATGCAACGCAGTAATTTTCTAAAAAATGGCTAACGATTTTTTATTAAAATTCCATATATTAAAGATATTTACATGATAAAATGTATGTCTTGAGTTTTCTGGGAATAGCCTGTGAGTTTTGTATTATCTTGTTTAATTGGTAAACATTAAGCGATAGACACAAACCTATTACACCAAAAATGTAGATCTCTTTAAAACACCAATTTATTTCAAATAACTTTTTATGGCAATTGCCATTTCCGAGATATCCATTATTAATGGTTTGATTTGTTCAATACTTAACCATTCTTTTAAAGTCCTGTCAATGTTCAGTTGTTTCTCGCGATTCCATTGAAACAGTATGGAATTTTAAGGCCAGCATATAGTGTCCACTTAAACATTTGACTATCGCTGTTCCCTTTGTATCTATAATGAAATATATAATGTAGCTATGTAAGTTCATTTAGATTAAAATAAAGTAGATATAAAAATAAGCTTTAGTAAAACTGGTTTGTACACCCACTAATAAATGATAGGGGATAGAGAAAGTCATGTGAATGTAACACCAGATTTTGTTGCTCTGTACATCACCAGCAAACAAATATGAACATAATTTTGAAAACCTGTTGAATCAGAGATCATCGTCAACTGTATCAGAAGCTAATGAAGCTATTTCTCAGAAACTACCTTTCAAAAACCAGTAAGGCAAAAAACAAAATACTACTGATGTGTAGCAAAAAGATATTTTGTTGTCATCAGTGCTATGTATTCAGTTAACACCAATGATTTTCTTTGACCGTATGTTCTTAAACCTCTCTCGCTCTTCAAAGTGTACTAAATTATAAGTTTCTATGAGAAATATAAAAGGTGGAAAAGTATTTTCCTATATGCAGCATTAAACAAAAATATGTATTTTTCCCCCAAATTCTTAAAATGTTTAAACAAATTTGGTCTTAGTATTTCTTTCAAAATGCAAAGATGATAATAAATATGTCTCTTCAATAAAGACATGCATATGTAAATCCTTGCTCTAGTGATGGCAAGTGTTGTTATTAGTAGGAATAGCATTCACTGACTGAAGTCATTCGTTCATTTTCCAGCTGGAAGAGCAAGGATTTTTCTTTAATTTGGATTACTCCCCAACCTGATAGAACTACACTAAACCAGTTGCCATGAGCAAAAGTACTGTTTCCCCAAGCCAAAGCTCCAATGTAACAGGTATTATATGGAGCTGTGATTTATGTAAAATGGATTTTGCAAATTTTTGTTATGCATGAACAGTGAAAGTAAACATTTTTCTTCTGTTGTAAAATTTCTACTTTGCAAGTTTTCCACCATTATAGTTACTGATGTTTTTATTAGGTATAACTAGGCTCTCTAATAATGGTATCAAAGCCACTAGGATGGAAAGTATTGCTGGGAATAATGGTTCAGGTAGAAAGCAGGATGGGTTTAGGTGTGCAGCAAGACAACTATTTACCCATTTTTACCCCCCATTTTTCTACATAGAAGTGTCCCAGTCAGGGTTGGGCCTTTACTGTAAAAACAGGTTATCTACATTACCATAATTAATGTAATAAATGTAAAAGCCTCCAACTTTTTAGTGTTTGTACACTTTGTATCCTACATTCAAGAACTAGAACTTATTGATGTAGAATTTTAGTTACTGCTTGCATGTGGTGGCGATCTTGAAATATTGTATCAACTAACAGCTTACATAATACATTGTGTTATAACTATGTCAGAAAGTGTAATGAGAGGTGACCATTGATGCATCATTCATAAACAGAAATCGAGTCACGAAATTATATTCATATTGCACTGATTGAGATGCTGATCAGGCATTTTCTGTTCAGAAACAAGAAATAGAAGTAGACGCTATTTTCAAAATAATCCAGAACCTTCTTAAGTCCTGAATTAAGATGGTAGATGAATTCTCAGTCTTTATGGAGCAGATTTGGGTAATAAATTATTCAACATTCCAACTTCGTTTTTACAACTGGAGAGGGTATTTTCCAACTGGCCTTTTGTACATAATGCTAACCAGATTTTTCTTTGAAAAATCAAAGAAGTTAGTACTTGTTTATTACTCGCATAAAATAAAAGATAAAGTGTGTGATGATCATCGTCTAGATAACATGAATGTGTAGTGCTCTGTTAAATTTTTTTTTATTTTTTTTAATTTGCAACCATAGGATGCTGGAGATAGGTGTCATTTATATATAAAAAGTCTGTTTTGAAGCCCAACACGGACCAAATTCTTAGGTGAACCTTTTGTGTTAAAGGAAATATTTTTTGTTATTAGAAACAAATCAGAAAACAACAGTAATTTGCTACAAAGAATAGAGTGAGTAAATGATTTTATTTCACTCCAATCAGAGATAAAGATCTGTTTACGGTATACCAGTTTAAAGTAAATATTATGATTTCAACATAATCATCTTTATCATCTCATTTAAAGTAGTAATGTTCAAATTTTGGAGTAAATGAGTAATCATCAAAGATTTGGGAAGCATGACTGAAAATAATTTATGTATTAATAAACTTAAAAGTCATGAAGTAATTGATGTTTAGATTGTGAAAATCAATAAATGCTAGTTTTTTTTACTTCATGTAGAGAAAAGTTTTCTACATTATGTATTTTATGTGTAAATTATGCATAAAATACTTACATAGAATACTTATTTAATTAAATCCTTCAAATTCGAGAAGAAAAAAATATATAATTAATTTCAATATTAATATAATTAATTTAATTTACTCACTCAACCCTGGTCCCAGTGGAATGCAAAAGCCTGTTTGTTGTACCATCTGTTAGGAGCCGGTTTATTATTATTTGCAGTTCTTCTGTATGCTTTTTGTCGGAATATATTATTTTCCCCCATAGGTTAGATTTTAAGTAGCTTTAAGAGCGAGGCATTTGAATCAGTTCTCACAGGAAGTTGTCAAGTCTGTATATTTTAAGACTAAAAATGAAGCTGTTCCAGCTCCATATTTTTGTCAAAAATTTGGTAGAATATTATAAATATTTAAGTGGACTAGCCTGTAATTGTTTACTTAGTTTCAATCAATTTACAGCCCATAGATTATTTCAAAAATAACGTATATATATAAGGAGTCATTCAAATGAACCCGGTCACCTGTGTAAAGTAACGGTAACAATTTTATTAACTCAAAAATATTCGCTAAAACTGTTGGCACATTTATCCCATTGCGACACTAGCCGGTCGATTCCATCTTTGAAGAAGCTAGTAGGCTGCTGTCGGATTCAGGCCTGGACCCATTCACACACTTTGTCATCCGTTGTGAATCGATGTCCGCGAATAGCTTGTTTTAGAGGTCCATAAACATGAAAGTCACATGGTGAAAGGTCTGGACTATACGGTGGATGTTCCAGCATTTCCCATTGAAACTGCTGCAATGTTGTCTTCACTGCATTGGCAGTGTGTGGGCGGGCATTATCATGCAAGGGAATAATGCCATTGGACAACATGCCTGGGCGTTTCGACTTGATGGCTCGTCTAAGGTTCTGTAAAGTGGCTTGATAACGCTGGGCATTGGTGGTTCCCCGTTCCAGGAACTTGACAAGCAGTGGGTCCTTATGGTCAAAAAAGGACATCATGGCCTTACCAGAACTGGTGTGCACGGCCTTTGATTTCTTTGGAGGTGGTGAAGTCGCATGTTTCCATTGGTTGCTCTGACGTTTGCTCTCCAGTTCAAAATGGTGACACCATGTTTTGTCACCAGTGACAATATGCAACAGAAAGCCGTATTCCTCCTCATGATAACGTTGCAGATGACTCAAAGGCAGTGCCATTCGAGTAATGCGCTGTTCGCTGGTCAGTTGGTGTATGCTTTATTGGTAGTTTCCTCTGTGCATGCACAGTAGTAGCAAGATGGAGTCCTTTATTGACAATCCACGGTTTTGGTATAAAAGAAACTGCCTTAAAAAGGGTTGGCGGGAGGATTACAGGCTGTCCAAGTGCTCACATCATCTCCTAAAGCCCCTCTATGCATTTCAGTTACTTTCAACTCTTATTTTTTAACATTTTTTTTATTGGGTGACAAATAAAGCAGCTTTGTCAATTGATCTTTAACCTAATTCAGCTGACAGTATTGCTGTGAAATTTAGACTAGCAGAAATTTAGGAATTATTTAACAATGATACGAAAACATACATATAAAATGTTTAAATACAATTTTTCTGCAAGTAATAATTTTACTCATAAATAGCATTTACACACTAAGGTGTGGCTGTTATTTGCTATGATAGCTCACTGTTTACAAACAATATGTATTTTTATAACAATGTGCAGTAATGTTATAGTATTAGAAAGATTTTTGTTTTAATATCGTATATAATCTAATACTGTTTGCTGGTCTATTTTTTGAATGCTATGAAGGAATAGCAAATTAGCAGTTCTTTCAGAATAGAAAACTGGTGAGTTCATTTGGCTTCATTGAATTCTAACATATTAATTTTAATAACTATAGCACTGGAGAGTTTTAGATAGTAGTCAGTGGAGCACAAAAACATATATACTATTTTTGCTTTGATACACTGGAAATCATCTGGTTGTGATTTATGTCATTAGAGATGACCGTTTTAACTATGTTATTGTAACTCTCCTTTATTACTTTGTTCAGAGAACAGCCCGGTTATACAGGGTGTTCGGAAATTCCCCTTACAAACTTTTAGGGCCTGTAGAGGAGACTGAATAGATCATGTTTTGAATAGGAACTCATGTCTGGAAACGTACTGTTTCTGTGCAACAACCATTTGAAAACAGGTGTTCAAAATAACCACGTTTGCTTAAGTACTTTAGTTAGACATGACTCAGCAGATCACTTTTCTTACAATTCAACTCATTATGTAATACCACTGAAGAAATAAATAGGAAAGTTAATCAATTTTCACAAACACTTTTGTTCAGTTTTTGACTTCCTCACAGGAGGGTTACCATTCTGATTCACTACTACACATTAGAAAATAACACCTAAGAAACAAAAAGCAAATTTAATTGTGTTTCACAAATATTTTTGTTTACAGTTAAACTGAACAATCTGTATTTCTCTTCATCACTGGCTCTTTGGTATTCTCATCTGCTACAACTGTGGTTCGATGTGATGACCACTAAAGTTGTTGCACACATTGTACTTAAGAATGATGTTGGTAAAGTCTCTCCATCACTCCTGGTATCTCTGCAATTTGTTGTCCAGCAACCATAATTCCTGCCAAAATTTCTTCCTTTGATTCTAAAGGATCTGACTCCACCGTGCTCAAACCAGGGTAGAGAGATAGGGTAGTGGTCAAATGACATCAGCTGCTTGTCTGACGTAAACACCAAACTGACTTGAAATTGTTATAGCACAGAAGTGGTACGTTTCCAGACATGGGTTCCTATTCAAAACATGATATATTCAGTCCTCTTACAAGTCCTAAAACTTTGTAAGGGGAATTTCTGAACATCCTGTAGGTTGGTAATTTGTGAATATCATAGCAACTTAAAACATATACCTTAATACTCCAATAGGTGCATAGTCTTTTGTTACACATACGGGTGCATTGTTGACATGTGTTGCCCATTGTATTTTCCATTTCTTGGGGTCAAGGAACAAGATATGACGCTTTGCATGGCCTTGTGGTTTCAGAAAAAAGAAGATATAATGAATTATTTTAAAACCAGTTAAGGTTACAACACAAAAATATTATTTAGTTGTAATTTATGTAAGATTTATGTGGTAAAGTCCTAATAAAAGTTACAGTTATTTGTCTACTACAGTTTGACCCTAGCCAATCATTCAGTAGTACTACAATTCATGCAGATTTAATATTATTACCCACAATTAAATTGACTTTCTCTCTCTTCACAGTCCATTACTACTTGTGATTAAACGGTTCTTTTGTCCAGTTTTACTTACTGTACAATCAAACATATGATCTAGGTCTTCCTCCTCCTCTCCCTCTTAATTAATGCCAATATTTATATTTCTATCACAATTCTCTCACAATATGATTTCTCAGGCTACATCACACAAGTAGTCAAATGTGGTTTCTCTCTTCCACAATCAGCGTAATGATATCATGAGCCCTATTTCAGTTTTCATGAGGGTTGCTTGGTTGGTGTTACTCCCAATAGAATGCATGCATAGCATCTTGGTTCAGGTATAGTGTTGATTTGTACTGATTTGGCATTTTATCATCTGCTTCCATGGAAATTCTGTTCATCTCTTTGATTTATAATTTTAGAACTTGCTCAATATATGTGTTTACAAAATACATTAATTGCAGATGTATTCAGTAAGTCATAGTTAGGCCTCAGAAACATTGCCTGAAAAAGACCTAAAATATCCTTAAAAGGACCTGATAACTTGAAAAAAGAACAAAAATGTTAAGCAAATTAATTAATATTTGTAATAATTTTAGTTTTAATTACATATTTAAATAATGAATTTAATGGTTAACATTAGACATCAACATCATTACTGTTGTCCTCTGCCGTCTAGGGGTACCATGCTAACCTCTGGTTCCCAAGGTTGCAGGTTCAAACCCAGCAAAGGACAATGTATTTTATTGGGCATAAAAATCCTCAGCATGGCTTCCTTCAGAAGGGAAGTAAAGCTGGTGGTCCCATGTTGTGAATTTACAGCACGTAAAAGAACAAACCTGATAAAAAGGCCTCGGAGCAAAATTTCTGGTCTTTCACACCCAATATAGAATGGGACACTAAGGACCATAGTAGTTAAAGAGCGTATTAAAAAAAGAAAGAAGAAGAAGGAAAAAGAAAAAAAACTTTACTTGCTAAAAGGGAATGTGTGTCATTTTTCCCCAAATTGTGTTATTTATGGACTTTTGATATACACCATATACATATGTACAGAATTTACCATGTAACACCCAATTGTTATTTTTTGAAATAGAGATAAACATTTTTGCTTAAAAAATACAAAATTCTGATGGTACAAAACATACTGTGCAAAAAGTTTATGAATAAAATGCTGCTTCAATAAGCAAACAAAATGCCGAAAAAGGCAAAAAGGACAATTAAAACGTACCATCTTCTGGCCCACAGTGAACCCAAAATGAATACATATAGATATATATTGGCAAATTTTCCTCAACTTCCGAGCTTTAGCCATAGACATATCCAGGTAGGGGCTAAGAGGGGCTATAGCCCACCCCCTTGTGCGTAATTGTAGAAAAAACATACAGGTAGTATTGCTTTGGCAAATCAAAATCAATCCTTTTTATTTCTATTTTATTTACGTAACCCAAATGACATCTATTTTTTTGCAGTCAATGAGTGAATTTATTGTAGTGGTGGACTATAACTTAAAAGATGTTCCACTAACTTGAAAAGAAAGAAAGGAAAGAAACAGGCCAAATGAAATGTGTGCTTGACATTTACCATTAAATAACTGCTGAATAAGAATTAAGCCCTCAGCAATGATCAACTTACAGTAAAACTGAGTAATCAAGCTATTTAAGTATTATTTTTAAAAGGCATCTTTATTTAGTAAATAATCTCATAAGTTTTCACAAAATTTAAATTAATCTTTGCATGCAAAATAATAATTCATGGATCATTTATAAAATATTTGGAAATGAAAATCCTCTATTATTGACTGCATTTTGCTCACCGGTAAGATATCTTTCAGAATATATTAGACCTTCTCTAAAGTCATCCTGGATCTGCCTCTGACCACAGGCCACCTTGGAATGTGCATGGAAACATAAATCTTTTGAATGAGTTCATATAACAATATGCTAATTTTTGCCATATTGTGTCTTACTAATTCTGATTTTATAGCATCTCCTGTTTATTCATGTATTGCATCCTTATGAGAGAAATTCTAGCAAAGAATCAATGAGGCTTTACCCTTCTTTTCGCTAATTCTTTTCAGCATGTAGTACGATTTAAAAAATAAGAAACCAATAAAGCAGTTAATATGATGTATTTACTGCAGTACATATTCATGTGGAGTTCATTTTGTAACTCTGGAGTGAAAGAACAGTAAGCTAATTAATACTTTCAAGGATAGGTGCATGGTAGACATATGTTAACCAGTTGCTGTATATGTATTGTCCATATGAAATCACCAGTCATCAAAATCTAAGTGAGACTTTTTGGAAGGCTTTGAATGTGAGAATGTGCAATGCAAACAGAATAAAGAAGAAACAGAAACATATAGGTGACACTTGTCAACCACTCACCCAGTCCAAGGTTAATTGCCATAATGACAAGTTTATCTCTAGAAGTGGAACAGCAAATGAAATGATATCATAAGAAAGACAAATATAGGCATAATTTGAATTGATGTATCATTGTGCTGATCTGCATATTCTAATGACTGTATTTACACATCTCTGTATTTGTTATTCCAAATAAGTCTTAAAATTCTACTCAGAAAGTAAATTATATGTATCATTTGTGTGAAAAGCACATACCCCACTGCACAGGAAAAAGCTGTGTAGTTCACTTTTAGCAATGTAATAGAACAAAAACAATGTTACCAATGACTGAGACAGCATCTTTGGCTCAAATACTGAAGGCGAAGGTTTAAATCCCATGTACTATACAATCTGACTGGGGCTCTTTGTGGTTTCTATCAATTGCCAGATAATACTAGATATTGTATATTCAGTACCATGACCTAAAAAGCTTGCATCGACAGATTAAAAGACATAGGGGTCATTCATAACATTTAAAATTTTTGTCAGCAAAGTACCCAATTTCTTTTGAATTTTAGTATGTCAACGGAATTATAGAGAAAAGTTAAAATACATAATATAAAAAATGTAACATCTGTGGTTTAGCTGCAGAGAAGGTGGAAATTTCGGGGCTATTGTCATGCATATTCCGAAAACAAAAATTTATGATGAATTTATAGATCTTTCGAAAAATAAAGCAGTTATATGATTATAAACAAAAGTGTGCATATTTAAGAATCTTCTATGGATTATTAAAAATAATATTTTAGGATAAGGGTGAAAAGTGATGTTAAAACAAACAATTATTTATATTTTCAAATCTAAAGCTTTATGCCGTTTGATATTTTATCTTCTGCATAATAAACACATGCCAATGTTACCATTCAAATTTCATGAACTGTGATAGTTATTAAATTATAAAAATAAGGATGATTTGTGTTTAAGATTGAAAATTGCATGTAATGCGATGCAACAGATGGAAGAAAAATTCATGGATAAATGATAACTACACATGTGCCTGTCACTTGATGCCTATAGCAAAAGTGTTAAGTCTGCAAATTCCTCTTACAGCTTTTCTCCTGATTGAAGATCGCTGTTGAATATATTGTGCCATTGCAGTGGATATTGACTGATTGTACCAACAGTTTAAGCTAAAGCTTCAGTGGGTGTTGTATTGAAGTGCTTTAAAATGCCTAAAACAGTGAGAAAGTTAATACTTTATGGTGTTTCAATCCTTTCGGTCTTAAGTAGCACACTAAACCGATAGGAAAGAAAGAAATGACAGAAGGAATGTAAGATAAATTACCTAATTTAGTTGTAGGTAGTACGAATGTGATCGCTGTATAGGAAGGTTTATAGAATGACTAATATGGAGGAAACTAAAACAAATTATGAGGGGAAAAAAATCAAGTGAAGAGTAAGCAAAATGATTCAGTGAAGATGAATATGAATAATATAAGATCTGGGAAACATTATAAAAAACTACAAACAACAGTGGAGAATACAATCATAACCCTAGAACAGTGGACTAATAACAACAATATGGAAATAAATACAGGAAAAACTCAATATCAACTATTCACAATGCAGCATAAAACAGAAAATATATGCCTGCAAATCAACAACAAAAAACTACAAGAAGCAACTACAACAACCTATCTAGGGATAGAATTAGATAAAAAAAAACTATCAATGAAAGAACATGTAAACAATGTAACGAATAAAATCAACATAAAGAACATTATATTAAAACATTTAGCAGGGTTAAAATGGGGTGTAAACATGGACCTCCTTAATAATACATATAAAACATACATAAAACCTAACCTATTGTATGGAGGAGAGCTACTAGTGACAGTAAACAAGAGACTTAAAAGTAAACTGGAAATTTCACAAAATAATTCACTAAGGATAATAACAGGAGCTGTAAAAACACCACCAATTACAGTACTACAAAGCTTCACAAAAAACATGGCTATAGAATCGGAACACGAGTTGAAAGCAATTACTCTAGCACAAAAACTGATACAAGTGATACCACAGCAGATACTATAAGTAATTTAAATACTCAAATAAGCTTCAGAACATATATTAATAACTTAAAATACAAGAATATAATTACAACAGAGGTAACGAATCCAATAGAATACATTGATATACAATATCAGAATGACCTGATATATACAATAGACAAAACAATATACCAGATGAAATGAGAGCCATAGTGATAGCTACGGAAAATTAAAGATACCCAGAAAAAGAATGGCTCCGAATATATAAAGATGGATCCCTCATAAATAAAAAAAATGCCGATGCAGGAGTATACTGTAAACATTTTGCACAGTATCTAACATTAGATGAAACGTCAAACCACTATGATGGAGAATTAACAGCTATAAAAGTAGCATTACAGAACATTTTATATAGACCATACATAAAACAAAAAATAGTCATCTTATCAGACACAAAATCAGCCATAGATGGAATAGTACATTACAATAATAAAACAACAAGAAATATTAAAGAAATAAGAAGCCTAATTAAAGCAGTTGAAACTAGAAATCATGTCACTCTACAATGGATCCCAGCTCATGTTGGACTTTTGGGCAATGAACATGCGGATCAATTAGCAAAGAAAGATGCAATACAACAAATAAAACTGTAGGACAAATAGAAATAAATTAACAATTAAATAACATTTCAAAAGACAGCAGAGTATTGATGAAGAAGAAGATAAAGATTATAAGAATATTAAAGATAGAGTTGATAATACAAAAAATGCCAAGGAAGACTGCAGTGGCCTTATTTAGGATGGCAACTGGCCACGATTGCCTCGCAGAACTCCTCTCAAGATACGATGCCTACCTACACCCAAGTGCACTCTCTGTGAAGATGATGTCATCCTGAACAAACTACATCTCGCCAAATGCAAAGGCCCTAAAAGTGATAACTTACAGACTTTATATTGGGAAGCCAGAGGGAAAATGATGCAGATCAATAATCCCCAGTGCCATTGGTGAACAACAACAGATAAATATGTACCACCAAAAACTAGCCTTCCTAGAAGCGGAACTGAGCACAAATTAATACACAAGTTTGGGATATCTCTTCATGTAGCTAGCACAGCAAAAATTAATCAAAACAATAAGGATATAATGCAGTGCCTGATAGGAAATAGTATTGCCACATACCTGATGATATTACAAAACTTGTTCATTTTTATAAAGAGGACAACATAAGCCTAATTATGGCTGGCATGAAAGACTTTAGGTTGGACAAAGTGGATGGCAAGAGAGTGAAGAAGCAAAAACTGCTGATTTTAGCCAGTTTTAAAGAAGCTTACAAGGAATTTAAGAACAGACATCCAGCCATTAAAATTGGTTTTTCACATTTTACATTTCTGAGACCAAAATACTTTGTACTATTGGGGTCAGCTGGAACTCATAATGTTTTCGTATACACTATTTGTGAACACAAAACTGATGTTAATGAGTTTACAAAAAATAAACCATGATGAAAGTGAAATGAAAGTGTTGAGTTTTTAATGTGAAAATTGGTTTATCAGAGTTCCTCTCCAAATTGTTATTTAGACAGATGTGAAAAATGTCCAGGGAGTGTAATGATTTCAGAATTTCTAAATTTAATTTTCCATTAGAAAAATCTAATGGAAGAAGTTGTGTATAAAAAGTGGAAAACAACAGACAGAACAGATCCTGGTAAAAGCTAATACTGAAAATTTTATCAACAATTTCCTTATCTGTCTGGAAAAATTTAAAGCACACAATTTCATAGCAAATGCTCAATCATCATACCTGAAACGTATGAAAACTGCAATCCAACATAGGGAATTCATTGTTTTTGACGACTGCTCTGAAAATTACATTTTTTTATACAGGATGCCACTGTAACAGGTCTCGAGCTACTTCCATTCGTTATTTACTACAACAAAGCTAGCAATGATCTTGAACATACATGTTTTTCAAATATATCAGAATACTCATGACAGTCCTGCAGTTCATATTTTTCAAAAACTGCTGATTGCCTATCTACAACAGCAGTACAATCTGCCATGTCATAGGACAGACTTCCAGGTGTCAGCAGAATGGTATTTCTTCACCACAAGCCATGGAATGGGTCCTTGTGATGGTGTAGGAGGTACAATTAAGAGACTTGCTGCTTGTGTTAGTATTTAGGGAACTCAAATAACAACCCACAGAGAGCTCTATGAATAGGTGCAAAGTAACATCACAGGAATTTCCGTTGCATTCACAACCAAGGAGGTATATGAAGAAGCCTGGCTTTTAAATACAGATATTTGTTGGACTGAAAACTGTTGTCAGGAATGTGCAGCATCTACATTGTGATTCGAGTTTCTTAAAAGAAAGATTGCCATAAAAAAATTTTCTGGTGTGTATGAAATCCCTCGAGAAGTTATCCTAAATCTGCCGAGATCTTGTCATGGGGAAACAGAATAATGCCTGCCAGATTGCCAAATGAGTTCAACAGCAACGGTGTGATGGGTTGCAGACTATGTGCCTTGGTTCCATTGGACTTATTTATATTTAATAACTTGAGTTCCTTATGAAGTTCATGATGAAACTTAAAAGAATATGTTTCTCACTATTTACTTTTAAAATTTCATCCAAATTAAAAGGTTACCTTTAGAGCTATAGCATTTTAAATTTTACATGTGCATTCTTTTCAACAGAAAATAAATAATGTAAACTTAATATTTAGTGCACAATGACATTTGATATGTACCGCCCTTTTCATAAACATAAGAATCATTTATGTTGAAGCTCCTGCATAGTCTTAAGAAAATTATATACAGATGCATGGTTTCACACAACCACAACCATATGCCCATATTTCCATACTATTGGTAATAACATTTTCAAACTGTATTTGGCGTATGTAGTTGATGTGGAAAGTAATATTCTAAAATATTTTCGTATTCTAAGATGTCACAGTTTTAGGCCATATTTATTTGCTTGGATTGACTCACGGAAGTAAAAGAAATGGTAAATGAACATGACTATGCAACTAAGGCCATGTATCAACATGCTACGCATGGAGATGGTTCCTCTTTTTTGGGTAGCTCCCTGGCATTTGCCAGTTATGAGAGCTGAGGAAAACCTAGAAGAAAACTCAAATCAGGGAGGATGGAGTTTGAACCACAGACCTCCCATTCAAGAATCTGTGTTCTAACAACCTCTGCTTCCCCTATCAGTAGCAGATGGTACAGGAAAGCAACTATGGAACAAATTAGATAGTTGCAGTCATCACATTGACATTTACATTACCTACAGAATAGCAATCTCCCGATAACAAAAATCCTGATTAAATCAATAGCAGTAAACTAAATGGAAGGTGACTTGGCAGTTAATAATAATAATAATAATAATAATATTTATTGCCAGCTTACTCGATACACAAGTTTTTAGCATAGCCAATTACAAATGTTTTATATTTACAAAGTGATAACTTAATGCTATATTTACAACAGGTAAGTTACTAAATAGCTCTTAATTCCTCAAATTTTACAGTGGCTTTTCAACTGAAAATTTCTTAAGGTTTATTTTAAATGAGTTTCCCTTTGCTGTTTTTATGTCCTCGGGTAACAAGTTGAATAGTCTGGAACCATTTGCTATTGGGTCCTTTACCAGGAACGTTTTGGTATAGCCTTGTCAATATATATCATTTTTGCACCTTGTGTTATGCTTGTGAATATCAGATTTCTTTTTTATCATATCTGAATTGATTGTAAATAACACTACCTTATATACATAAAGTGATACAATTGTGAATATGGAATTTGATTTGAAATAGTTTCTACATGAATGTTTGAAATCTATATTATACATTATTCTGATGCCATTTATCAACAAGTCACTTAAGCAGATCATACAGGAATCTAACTACACAACTGAGGCCATGTCTGGTATTATTTACTAAAAGTGAGTTATGGTGTTTATCCTTTTGTTTTTTAACTGCAATATTATTGCCCATTTCCTGACTGGGTTGTAGTGTTCCTATAAATATGCAAAGTTGCAATCATAATATTTTTTATTATTATTTATCCATGAATCCAACTAATGAAAGAGGGAGAGGATAGGTTTATAACTTGTCAAAGCTTATGTGAATGCAGTTTTATGGATATCACGTGTACAAAGGTATCTTGACTTCATTAAATATACTTTTTATGGTTAATACGTTAATTCTTTTGAGCAGTAATATGATGTGATGGCTGCTCTGGATAGACAAGATATTTTTTTGGAAGTCATAGTATGCGTCTTCAGAACTGCATAATTTTTGGGGGTGACTCAGAAGCTTTTAATTTATATTTATTTGGACATTTATCTTTCTTAATATGAGACTTGGTGACTAAAGAAAAGTAACTCTGAATATTTTTGGGAACTGCACTGGCATTATTCATTAGTTATTTATTTGCTGCCTCTCTGATATTCAGACTTTGATGAAACTTCCATTAATGTGGTATTGATACCAAATTATTGAGGATATAGACTTAAAAGGACTAATGCCAAATTGAGTGTTACCATATTCTTCAGGTAATTCTTCGTCATCTAGAAATTGTGTTAGTTCCTCTAAATACATACAATTTAAAGTGATTTTATTAATAAGGGATGTTATCCATTGAGCTCTTTACTGCTAAATGTACTTTATTGATCTTGATGTAAGAATGGGTTAAATAGGATGGACAAGATTAAATAGGATTAAATCAAATTAAAAAAAAATGTCTAGCAAGTCATTAAAATTATTTGATTTAGTAAAGCTTTCTTTTATTATAAAATTTCTGTTACTGTGAAAGTTCATCAACTTTCAAGAATTCTTAAGTCTACTTAAAATAATATGTATGAATACTTTCTGATTGCCTTTTTGTAAAACAAAGTGCAGATAAAATTTCTTCAAGAAAATTTGAGGCTGATCATAGGGAGAAAAAGAAGATATTTTGAACACTAGCCTCTTTAAATAATTGTGCCAAGGAATTTCTCAAAGATCACATTAAAGATTTGTAAATTCTATGCACTTATGCATGCTGTTGGGTCATACTATTTAGGTATAGAAGAAGACATAATACAGTTGTGCATAGAAAAGTATTAATTTATTTCACTTTACAGTTAGGTAATATTAATTGCTTCAAGCAGAAATAGGAAGCACAGAAAAACAATGAGAAGCCATAGTGATTTGCCAAAGGGTACTCTGTGATAAAGAACACAGTGCTATGATGCAGGCTTCAAATAAAGTTATGTGCAGGGAAGGGATTTTGTTTTCTCCTTCAGTACCTGGCTGGTTCTAAAGTTTTCTACCCTAGAAGGGATACATTTTTCCATCTAAGCAATAAGCCCAAGGCTTAAAAAAGTATGTAAGCTTTGAAGGTAAAATTTGGTATTTTGGACAGGCGTTTGAAGCACACCAAATGTTCCCTTTCACTATTATTTTCTCATACTCTGTTGTAACATGAAACTAAGTGTTATGTTCGCTGTGCTGTCAATCACAGAAAGGGAACTCTTGGGATATAAATTGAAATTTACTCCCAGTCATAGAAAAAAATGGTACTTGCCAAAGTTTCCAGAAATCCTCTGAGACTTTTTTTCCTGGCCTGTAAAATAGAGTGTGTCTGGGAAAAAAAAAAAAAAGGACATCATTCTGATAAAAAAGGAAAAATATCAAGCATGAAATAAGTAATAATTTGGCTGTGTTCTAAAAATATTGCAAGAAAGAAAAAAAACGGAAGCATAGATCAAGTTGGAGTATAATAGATACCCACAGTGATACCTATTTATAGCAAAGCACATTTGTGTTAGTGAAATTGGGTGTATTTACAAGATTATCCTCTCATTCCTTTGATTTTGCATATTTGTAAGCATTAAGGAAATTGTACATTTTAAATATCAGAGTTTTGCACCCCCATTTTAATATCTTTTTTAAAGCTGTGAACCCTCAATCTAATTTTATAATGTCAGTATTGTTAATGTTAGAATATTTATTTTGATGTAATACTTGGATTTTATGAAGTGAATTTGCTCATTTACATCGATACTGCTTTAAAGGTGCTTAATAAGTAAGAAATTTTAGTGAAACCATAGTAGAGATACATTTTTTGGTCTTAGTCTTTGTTCTAGAGGTAGTATCTGCTTACGATGTTGGTGTTTCTCTGCATTTTATTGGTGCAGAATATGTAGGTTAAAATTAATATTGTTAATATGAAATGAAGTACTCAAACAAATTTTTGTGCTGTTGTATTTTTATGTAAGTATTTTTACTGTCAAGAGTTGATATGTACTTCCACAAACTGTTATTAATTCTGGTCACATTCATGTTTCATGCATAATTCTGACCCATCCAAAAGTAAGGACAATCCAGAGCTGTTTGGTAGCGAGTCCATTTTGACACATTTAGTGTTAAAATTTACAATTATTGCGCTAGAGAGGGTCTAAGCCTATATGGGCTTGCAAGCTAACCAACATATAGTGACTTCTGAAAGTGTTTGTCTCCATTAAAAAATTCTAGCAGAAAAGGTAATGGAGAGAAAATTCTAATGTTTAATATGCAGAAAGAACAAATTATATTACAATTTATGTATTCAGGCATGCATCAGAATTTTTCATTTAATTAGTTTTTTAATATTTTAAAAATTGTACCAATTTTTCAAAGTTTTCATGTGTTTCAAAACTATTTTACATATATGCATTATAATACCTAAAATTGTGGTGAAAATTAAATGGATTTTGATCTCATAGAGGAAAAATGATGCATCAGTAATTATTAAGGTTTTACCGAACTTCATTAGTGCCTCATTTTCTCTGACTTCACAGATTGTTTTCTCCGTGACATTGTTACGTAATATATATAAAAAGCATTTTTTAGCTTAACACTTAAAGTAATTTTATTAACACCACACAAGAAAAAGTTGACAAATATGTGCAATTTAAAAAACAATTATAAAACTGATAAAATGAAAAATCTGGAAAAATGCCAGAACACGTAAACTGTAATAGATAGATACTGTATTTGCCAAGACAACTAAACTGGTAATTTAGCAACATTAAAGAAACAAAATTTACAATACAATACATTTTATACAAATTTTGAACTGTCCTGCAATGTCATTTAGATTATTCACTAGTTTCTTTAGCAATGCTAACCTGGCCATTTTCTTTAGTGAAAGAACATGCAAACTTTTAATATTGTTAAGGAAAACATTAAAAATAAAGCCTCAAACGAATTTTGTATTTTGGTATATTTACATTTATATGGATATTACTATTGTATCTAGTTGGATAATTATGATCTCATCTCTCACACAGAAGAGCACATTGTATATTATTCAGCCATTCTCCATATTAAAAATTATAACCTCTATTCTTTAATTTGGCTGCTAGAATTTTTTAAAGTGTAGTTGAATACTTTCTGGAGTCACTGTATTTGTAAAAGCCCAGTTTTGGATAGAGATGCCTCCATTGGATACTTTGTTTCTGCATCTCATTTTAGGTTATTCTGTTGCCAAGAGATGTCACAATATATCAGTAAGCGCTTAGAAGATTGAAGTATTCTTATCCAGTGGTTCTTGAATATGAAATAATTGAAATTGCTGCAAGGCCCTTCATCCAAAACAGAGTTTTTATGTTACTTGGAATCAGTGTAGCAGTTATAACACTCAAATGCATCACAAGTTTTTAATGAAGTTCTGGGAAGTTATGAATTCCAAAATGCTAGAAGTTAATTATGAAAACTGTAATTCAAGGTGTACTGCCTCTGTCAAAGCTTACTGGAACCCATAATGTTTTAATGACACAATAACGTCAAAGAAGTCGTAAAACAAAATTGGTAGAACTTTGTTTAAACTCAGTGTAACTGTTCTTAATATTTTTACTACGGTTGATGAATTGAATGAGTGCTCACAAAAATGGGCTAACCATCATTTTATCAGAACAAAGAAAAGTCAACCTTTGCAAATGCCAGTAAAACAAATCACCCATAGATTCTAGCATACATAGGAATAAAGTAGCAACACAGCCATCTGTATGGTTTCCAGTGTAAAGTGCTAAGTAAGTCAAATTTGGCTATAACAAAACAAAATGGCAGGTTTCAATAAAGTTTCATAAAATGATAAGTGTTGTGTCTCTTTACATACAGGCCATGTTTGCAATCACCCATTCAATTATTGTTGAAATATCCACAATCTTTGGGATATGTGTATAGCAGTTTTCTCATGTATATAACCTTGCAGAAATAAATTTCCCCTTTTGTCTAATGAAAACTGATGTAAATATCTTTAGCAGATACTTCTAACAAAATATGGATGCAAGAGAAATTATTACTAAATGTGCTGTAACATTTTAGGCTACAATTACTAGTCGGCCATGATGTGAATGCATGCGGTGGGAAGAGAAACTAAACAGTTAAAAACCAATTCGGCGGGGCATCGGAAGGACAGCCAGGTAAAGAAAACATCTGCAGTTCGGAGTTGCATTTACTAGTGAGGCTGAGGCCTGTAGTACTGTTTTCATTGTGTTACTGTACATACTGTACTGTATTCCCCTTTCACCTTGCCTCTCACTTCCTTCTAATCTCCAGCCTTGATTGTCAACAAAACAGTGGTGCCCTCCACCAAGTACATTCATGTTATCGCCGACTAGTACATAGATACTCAAGAATGGCATCAAAAAGGAAAACTCAGCTTAGCTTTTGTTGGTTGTCGCTTGAAGGAAAATAATATGTCCCATTTTATATGACTGAATATAGTTGCATCATTCAGAGCACAATATATTTTAAGATTGCCTCTGCCATCAAGTAGTCTGCTCAACCCAGAGGCCCTGGGTTCGATTCCTGGCTGGGCTGAGGGAATTTTCTTTATTTAGAATCTTCCCTTACCTTCCACAAAATCAGGAAGTGAATGTGAGCGTGTTTCAAGTTAGAATTGATTAAAAGCCAACATTAAAGAACCTACAGTCAACAAGTTGTTTCTCAAGTCAGTCTCCAATTTGACCATAGAAGTTAAATGGAGCTATGCAAATGAAACAATACACTATTGTAGGAAGGAGCAGTTGAGAAAGCAAATAAGTTGTATGCTACAAAATATGGAGAGACCTGGAAAGAGTAGTTTTGTAGCCTTCTACACAGAAACATTTTGCTGGATTACCTGAATGTTTTTCTCAATCCAAAAGTGTAATCCAAATATTTTTAAAAATGTTAGATCTGAGGGATGTTCAACACTTAAACAATGTGTATATTTCTGGATATACATAATGATAGAACTTAAAACATGCAGTTGCAATTCTCCAGTGTTTGAATGCCTCTATGCTGAATATTTAAGAAGTATCATCTTCTATTTTAATGCATCTGTACACATTATTGGTAGTAGATTTGGGATGTATCTGTGTAATATATGTATGTTGAATTTGTAAATAGATTATATGTACTATGAAAACATGCTTAATATACATTTTAAGAATTATTCTGAAATATGTAATTTGCCATAATATTAAATTTAGGTACTATATAGTATTTGTTCCTGATTCTGAGTACAGAACTTGAAACAGATTTTCTGGTTGGAAATGAAAAGGGTTTAAATTTGGGGTAATTTAACCCCAGTTGAAAGTTTGTAAATGATACTGAATGCTATGTTCTTTTGATTGTGCTCTGATCCATAAAAACAAAAGTGCGTCAAGTTGGCAAATCAGAATTTTAAGCATCCTGTAAAATACACCACAAAAAATAAGAATACAATCATTAACCTTTCAGTTAATACTGGCATCACAATGTACTGCATATTGTGTTTTTACAGCAGCTTGATGCTCATCCAAACTTGTAATTCATATAATCTGCTGATTCATGGAGCAAATAATGTTACTGGACATAGAAGCATATTGGTGCTATGCTAGAATGTTTTAAAAAGATAAAATGCATTGCAAATTAGTTTTAATCTAGGAGTTGGTAACCTGCCAAATGGGTGGAACTAGCCCACATTAGAGTCATTGCTAAAGCTGACTTTTCTCTTTATAAACCAGGAACGTTTTCTGTGGTGAAATCTGTTTTAAAGGCTAGTTTTACTCCTGGTTAGGTGGTTATGGACCCACCACAAAGCACAAGCAACAGAAACATCACTTGGTATTCAAATCTTATATGTTGTCACAATGATTGCACAAGTATATGATAATGCTCATTGTGAATAAAAAATACCTTTGTGGACAAACTACCAGCGATTGTGCCAACCATGGTAGAGGATGTAAGCTGAAATGTGCAGCTAATCACCACAGATTTGACCACTGAAGTGTTGAGCATAGTCGTTAAGTACTCTGTCAGTTGCTATTTTGAATTCTTTTGTATGTCTTAGGATAAGCGATTTTGCCTACTGTGCCAGTGCATACTCCTGTTTAGTTTTCATTTTGTTAAAGTGCTAACTTACTATAGTATTTTCCACTATGTTCACTATTGGCATACTTAACTTACCATTCCTCTTTTGCATGTGTTTTCAAGTTTCAATGCAATAGCAGAAGCTAAAAACTATGGATCTTCAGCTCTCCATGCCATTACTTCTACCTCTGAACTACCATAGCGAGATACCCATACAAGGTTCATTTTGAAAGTGTTGAGAATGAGCAACAATGAGTGTGGTAAGCCAAAGCAGATCTTCCTATCTTTAGATTGAATTGCAGATAGTAATGTGTACAAGGCTGGGTGTGCTCCAACAATATGCAGAATTAGCACTTTTGTTTATGTGCATGCAGATGTTGCTGCACCACACACTAGGATGGATCTCAGGCGAGAGCATTTCCATACTATGATTTTCTATGACTCTAAAGTCAGTATAGGGGAAAGAGAATACTTTGAAAGACTGCATTGGGCATTTGGGGATCTTTACCTTTTACAATCCATGATTTATCAATGATTTGCAGAGTTTAGAAGAGAAAAGGATTCCCTCGAAAATGATGACCGTGCAGGATTGCAGGCTAGAGCAACAATGGATGAAAACAGATCACATGTTGCGGGAAGATCATCGTTTCACATATTAGATTCAAGAAGCCATCCTGAACACCATCCTTAAAGAAAAACTTCATGTTAGGAAGCTCTGCAGTCATTGGATCCCCCACCATCTCACAAATAAGCAGAAACAGGTGAATGTGCAATGATGCCATGAAATGCTAGAAAAATTTTATGGAGTGAGGTCCAAAAACATATTTAACATATAACAGGTGATAAAAGCTGGATATAACAGTATGATACAGAAACTAAGCAACAGTCATCGTTCTAGGTCTTCCCAGGAGGGAATCCTCAACAAAAGTTAGGTGAACAAGAAGTGTTAGCACTCACTCACTCTCAGCTAGTGGCTATATTGTGGCAATTCCGCTTGAAGGACAAAAGACTGTCACTGCCAGATGCTACGCCACAAAATGTCTACCAGAAGTCTTCAAACAACTGAGAACAAAGTGTCCTAAGAATAGGTCTGTGTGGGATTTTGTTGCACCAGATGCCTCTGCTCACACTGCACTAGAAACAGCCCAATTTCTGCAGGAGTCAGGATTCAAATATTTATCCCACTCTCCATACAGTCCAGATCTGGCCCCATGGAACTTTTTTCTACTCCCAAAATAAAAAAATTCAAGGTCAGTGATTTGAATTGCCTGAGCTGCAGTAGCTACTTACGAAGAATGTATTTCCATTCTCTCCAAAGAAGAATGGCATTCGGCATTTGAAGAGTGGTTTGAAAAGATGAGATTGTGTAGAATGCAATGGAGAATACTTTGAAAAGATGCAATGATCAGATCTAAATTTTTAAAAATTTTATTGCGTTCTCAAAACTTTTAAGAGTGATCCTCATATGTACATTAAACTATCTCATCTAATTCATGAATCCAGCTAAAATTTCAAGGTAATTTCAAAGGCTTGAAATATATCTCAAAGGTGACTTGCAATGTTGCAAGCTTTTTTAATTCCCAGGCTTTGTAGTTGACCTTATCAGGCTTAATTTATGTTTGATAATTGTTCCTCCTCACTAGCTGTGTGTAGGTAGTAATTTGTTAAGTTGAATCAGACTTGAAAAATTCAATGCCATAGCAAAGATTTGAACCATGGATCTTTTGGCTCTCTGTGCCAATGCTCTTACCGCTGATCCACCAGGTAGGATACTAACATGCACATTTAGCCTCATCTGATTCAAGTGCAACTTGCATCTCATAAACCTTCTTCCAGAGTGTAACAATCCAGGGGGGCTAGTACCTACAGCATAATCATTGTATTCTCTAACCTCATCCATGAGACATCCCAGGCACAGAGCAGTTAGGGATGGCACGTGATTGGCACCTCAAACCCCAATCTTCAATGGTCTTATTCTTTAAAGCATGTATTTCATCTGACTTCATTCCCTCCAAGTGACTTTGATATCATAGCACACAAACTGCTTATATGCACTATCTAAAGTATGAACTCTGTATATTATATGAAAGAGTGATAGCTGAAGAAAGTTTGGAAGCAGAGCTTAGCATTGCCAGTATCTATTTTCTTCTTGGGAATTTTAGGATTTTTGTATGCAAGAGTGTCAAGTTCTGTACCAGAATTCTGTTTATAGATACTTAAATTTTGATCTAAGCAGCCTGGATTGTTCCTTCACAAATACCACATCTAAGTATGATCCATTTGTAGCATGATTACAACATAAAAAAATGCTATCTTGTGCAGATAAACTGTTCTTAAATAAACATTGAAGTCTGAATTTATGATGTAGAGCATGCATATATTTTTCTTCAGTGGTATATATGTACTGCCTGTAGCAGCTAAATAAAAGTGCAAAGTAGCTTTGGAGAGTTCCTGTATAATATTTTGTGTTAATATACAAGGGTAGGTCAGTAAGTATCTGGTAACTATTTTTATCATTTATTACAACAATAGAAAATTTACAATTCATATTTTGACATAGTCCCCCCCCCCTGCTTCTCAATGCTTTTTGTCCATCGCAGCACAAATTTACTGATGCCCTCACGGGAGGGATCGATTGAACAGCAACCCACACATTCACATCTTCCTTCACTTGTTTGTCTGAGATGAATCAATGGCCCTTTGAAGCTTTTTAGGTGAGATCAGGACTCTGTGCAGGTGTCTCAAAGACTTTGAAACCCAGTCTCCCAGTTTGAGCAGTGAGATGGCAGTGTGCAACTAAAGAACTTCCTACAATAGGCTTCGGTGTTTAGTTCGAATTGCAAGCTTCAACTTGCAGCAGTTCATTGCAATGTTTGATGTTAATATAATTATTTTTCTCCTTCCCAGCGGAAGGTTCCGGAGTTCTAAATTTTAGAAGCATAAGGAAAGGACCTATACAGGGAATTAGTTAAAGATGGTTAGTAATCAGGCAATATTTGAGTAAATATTTATATAACAAGTACATATAAATAGAAAGTAATAATAATAGTAATAATTATTATTGTTATTGAAAATTGTAAATCTTGAAATAAATTGTGGTTTCTTACATATTTACTTTACTGTCGGAATTGCAATTTACTCTTAATACAGTGCAATACAAATGACTATTGAAATTACTGTAATTGCCATATTTGATTTATTGGCTGAGAAATGGAATTGTACTATTGAACTAAACTTAATACAGCATTGCTGAAATTCAGACTCTAAAATGGATGTTATATATTCAAACTTTAACAGTACTTCATTGTAGAACTATAAGATGGAAACATTCCCATAATGTGCTCCCTTAAACTCAAGTACACTTTCATAAACTAGATGCAGGCCACTAAAGCTCAAAAATGAAGTTCATTAGTGGTACTACTATTTCTCTAATAATACACAAAGTTGCCCCATTTGACTCTGCACTTCTCCCAAACAATAACAAAATTACATTTATTTGAGCCACTGCTTCAGTTGCATAATTTAGAAATACAAGTTTAATAATACCAGCCAAGTACCGTGAATTACTTGCGTAAAGGAAAGATCTTGCCCAACTAAGATTCCAGTTATTGTGTCTTCATAGTCCAGTATAGCATATGTCTCTGATGTCATCAATATGAAGACACTCATGTTGATGTGCGGATAAAGCTAGCTGTTCATACCCATTGTCTGTGCTGCATTAAGTCCTTTATCTAGTGACGTGACAATGAATTGTATGTGACACTCATATTTATTTTCATACTAGACAGCTTATATAGCAGGAGAAGTAGGTCAAGCACATGCAGTGAAGTGCTGCTGCCAGACATTGTTTGTATCAGAAGAATAACGCATGCTCGTGGCCTAAGATTTTGGTGATAGTATAATCACACTGTCTCAAACTCGTTGCTTAGCATCTCACTGAAACACACACTGTTTATTTGAGTCCTTCAAGTAATGTTGCAGCATTTAGTCCTTGTTAGTTCCAGCCCAGCATATTTTTCCTGTGGAGGGCTGACTCCTGAATTTCTTTTTGAATGGAAAGTGGGTATTTCTATTCCACACTCTGTTGTTTGCTTTGTGGTCCATAGTGATGTATCCTAGTTTCATCTGCAGTGACTATTCACTTCAAAAATGCTTCGTCTTCGTTAACATATAGTCCAGTAAGCATTAGACATTGATTTCACTTGTGCTCTTCAGTGAGCTATTTTGGGACCAACCTTTATCAAGGCCAAGCCATGAACAATGTCATATACAGAACCTTGACTAATTTGCATATGACATAAATGCTAAGGCTTTCACGGCTGGAGTTATCAACTCCATTATACATGTTTTCTGGGCTTGTAGGCCATGTTGTTTTCTTCTGTGACATTTTGCCAAAAACTGCATCCGGCACCTTCAGGGAAGTCAAGGCCATGAATACAGCTCTGGAGTCCAGACAAGACTGAAGTGCTCTGTCCAATGGCACTCTATTTATTGCTATGCGTGGAAGGTGAGTGTGGTAGCTTATTGGCAGTCACCTGTCGTCGGCATGTCTCTGATACTGGTATAAAGGGAAGAGCTCCCTCTTGCTGTGATTTGACTCGCTCTTTTTAGACCCAGGATCCATACTTTACTTATCTGTTGCCTCCTCCTTTGCAATTGAAGGCATTGTCATGTTTAAATACTTAAATTGCTTCTCGTGTCAGGCGAGTGTGGTAATGACTTGTCTTTCAGCACTATAGTGTCCCTATAGTTTATGTCATGGCCAAATTGTAGGGAATGCTCCGCTTATGCTGACTTTTGCGTCATACTTAACAGCTGTGTCCATGTTCTTTCAGTTGTGTGCTAATGCTCCGCATAATGGTACTTATGTGCATTTGACCACAACTGCATGGTATTCTGTAGACAAATGTGGATGCCATTTGTCCACAGAGTTTAGCAGATCCTTTATTTTTCTTGTTGGTCTATAAATTGCCCTTATGTGGTGTAACTTAAACAGTTTGTAAATTTGGTCTGTTACTTTGTTGATGTATGACATGTGGCTATCATTTGTTCTTTACTGCCTTTATGTACTGCGGATAATGAGCTCTTATAATTTCTTTGCATGTGTAGCCATTGCTGCTGAGGGCCTTGTTTGAATATCGGATTTCCTTGTCCAGTTTTTTGTGGCTCACAAATCTTAGGTCGTTTAGTATCTTAATTATGCCTAATTTTTGTTGGGGATGATTGTTTGAGGTCTTCATAGCTTTGACTTCCCTGAAGATGCCGGATGCAGTTTTCGGTGAAATGTTGGAGAAAAAAATAACTGGACCATGGCCTACAAGCCTGGAAAACATATAATGGAGTTGAATTTGTATATGGTTTGCAACTTCATTGATAGAACTCTTCGATTATGCAGAATCATCGTACAGGCTTGCTGAAAGTTAACATCAAAGTGCATGTGGATGGGTGATCTGCTCTCTTGTCCTTCACAAGAATTTAATCATTTTTAGTTACTCAATCCATTTGTGCACACTTCGTCATAGTAAAACATTGTCCCCATTTTGTGTAGAAGTTTCTTCTGGTTTTCAGCTCCTGTTACACCTTCAGGCAATAAATAAAGATCTTTGTACACTGTTATTCATTGGTATAAACAGAAAGAGGTGTAGCCACAAGTGGTGTGATAATGATCAAACATTCCATAAGCTTAGACCTGTCAACGTGTGTGCACATGAAATAGTACTGCCAAACTAGGTGATTATTAAAAAAAAAAAAAGAGTGCAGAAGATACTTATTGACTTACCTCATACTATTACAAAATGGTTCCTTTAGCTCCTATTCCTCCATGTAAAAGCTTCAGGTCTGTGTGCTCAGTCAACGAATTTTTTAATTTTGAAGGAAACTCAGTACCATAGGCAATTTAAGAATTTAACAGATGAGTTCCTGCTTGGTCACTAATGGTAATGCCTACTACCCAAAAAGTTTCATATATAAACGGTTGGCATATGGATTACTGTAGTATTCTGTCTCATTTTTTAAAAATAAAATCATAGTATACGTAGTGATAATTACCTTCATTTTTAGCTTCTGCTTTTACCAGTAAATTTCATTGCTCATAATGAATAATCCTAAAACTATTCAGGATAGGAAAATGGCTTCCTTCAAACAAAATTTTTAGTTTAGACTTCTGGTTTTAATATGGTGATAAATTACTGATTTCCAAGTTGTTAAAATGACACTGTTCTGGATCAAACTTAGTACCCATGTCAGAATTAAAATTATCATTTTCATGAACGTTGCCTTATACCAAAGTGAATCAAGTTTGATGCAACAATTATACAAGGCTTATGAAATAATATTGGCCAGATTTTCTTGGGTATTCCATTTTATCTGTTACTCATACCATCAATCTCACTCCATCTTCGTCCTTATCTCCATTAATGGTATTAGCTTAATCAAGTGGTGTTAATTCACAAAAAGAATGTGAGCTAGCACGGTAAAGCATGCATAAATGAAATCAAGAATGTATTGTCTAGATCAGTCAATTTACTGTACCTATGACATGTTTATTTTCAGCCATACCACTGTGTTAGTACTCTGCTCACATCGGTTGGACTTGAATCTCTTTCCCAATATGGATGTGTATAGTTATCCAAATGAAAATGGGCCTAAGCGATATGGATGTATTTTAGATATTTAGCAAGAAACTGCAATATGAATGAAAACCTGTTGCTTAATATACATTTTCCAAACAATGGAATGAATAGCATGTCATCTGTAGAACAGTACATGTTTAATGTAGGCTTTCGAAAACACCCATGAGAATAATCATACCAATAAGCCTGTAGATCTCAATCTGTGTTACATCTGACCACTTCTTTAGATTCTAATTTGCCTTTTGAAGTCAGATCTTCATGCATTTTATGCTTATATACATTTATCTCAGTAAAAAGCTTTGTTAAAAGAAATCAGTGGGTTGGCTATCACTTGTAAGCTGGGTATGATGCTGTACACCACAGGTTGTACTGCAGAGGACATGTCATTTTGTGCCACAATGAATCCTATAACCTTTTCTCTGCACTAATACCTGCAGGAAAAAAGTCACTTTTATCTTCACTGCTGCCCACATCCTCAATACAAGCTTAAAAATTTGATAACTCCCCATCAATATGCAATTAAATGTTTACATCAAAAGTTCTTCCACGTTCTCTGAAGTTATTTCAGAAGCACCAATACTATAGTCAGCGACTCACAAGTTTAGCTCTGTCCTTGTGGTTGACGTAAGCGAACCTGAGCCAGCGATGTATTGTTCTTCCCTCTCGCTCTGTTGTTTCACACCCTGTTCCAAAGGTACTTATATCCTTTCTTTCCCAGAACAATAAATATTACGCGAAGTAGCATCAGTAGTACATTATATTACTGCATCAAACATTACAATTATGATCATACTTCCAATAAGTAAACCTGCATACATGTAAATCACTATATTTATGACCATATACATGTGAAACATTATTTGGACTGCACCTGTTTTTGAACTGCTGGTGTTAAGCTATTTGCATCGCAGGCAAGAAGCTCCCTAGTCCACTGCACACATGCAGTTCAAAGACAAAGCCAATCTCGTGAGTCACTCACAGTACCTACATGAGCTAATTTAAAAGCTATAGCACTAGTGGAAGCCATGATTTGAGCTCAGGGTAACAAGTTTGCAATTCCCATCCAAGAGAATTTTGCCTTGTTAGTATTTAATTCAAATACACAAAAACTAATACCATGTGGCACCTAGAACAGATTCTAGTATCAAGTTGCAACAGCTGAAAGTTGTATACCTGGACATAACAAACTAAGCTAATTGTAACATGAAAATGCTATCACATGTAGTTTCACCTCATCTAAAGCCATAAGCTGTATATATAAACGTTCTCTCTTGCCACACAAGAACGATAAGCATGTGTAGGTGGGTTGGTTGGTTTTTATAACGATGCCAAATGCTTCTCTCCCTTTACAAGATTTATTAAATGTGGTATACTAGATCAGATACAGAGAACTTGAAAAGGAGAACTGAGTTGCTACTACTAGCTGTTTGCTTGCAATGCAAAACACAAGTGTTGAATCATTGTAGTGTTTGAAAGGAGAAGAAATAAGAACTCTGTAAATCAGAATCAAAGATTTTTTTGTTTTGTTTGTTTTTTTTGGGGGGGGGGCATTTTGTACATAAATAATATTACCTGTTGTAGTTGGTACATACTGCATTTAGTACCCTTTAAATCAGCTTTTGTTTCATTAAAATATGATAAAAATAATAAGCAAAATGTAAAGGTCAGTTCTGCAAAGCAAAAATTTAAACCAGTCTAATTTAAATACCAAGATTTGTTTATTGGGTATCCGAAACCAGCATTGGGCAATGAGTTAAAATAGCAAGAATGTCTCTGTCCTGTAGCAGGTGAGTTGACATTGAATGCTATTATGGGAGTATGTACAGAGCAAATACAAAAAAAGGATAAAACTCAATTATTTCCTAAAAAATTAAGCATTTACTAAAATGCTCATATAACTCCAAAATTATAATTATAGTAATGCAGCTATGTCTTAATACAACCAATTTTGATAAAGGAGACTAAAACCCTAGAAAACTAGCAAAGGAATTATAAGAGTATCAGAATTCCGGTAAGAATTCACTTATTTTGCCAACAGCCAAGTGGTAAAGCTGAAAGTGAGCAGAATCTCGCTTTCATGATAGGCAGCAGAAAGTCTACGCTTACATTGACTTTTCTATTAACTTAAAAATGTGGATAACCAATAATGCAGAATTACAGAAATGTTATATTGAATAGAGGATTGGAAATAAAGGGAGTATCTTGGTTAAATATTTGGAAATTAGTCTCAATAAAAATGTCAACATCCAAGATAGATATGTTGCAGAATAAATAAAGGACGAAGCATGACTATGATATTGAATTCAGTGTTAAACAAAAAGAAAGGAAGGGAACAAAGAATAAAATGTATAAAACTGGTTAATCATGGAAATTGAAAAAGATATTGTGGATAAAAGGCAAAAACAATAGGTTTTTGGACACCTTAGAAGAAGGCATGCTAGAACATACCATTTTTTCCCTTTCTTTCAATGCATGATGATAGAACAGCATGTAAAAAAGAGAGGGTAATTCAAGAAGTGAATGGACAATATGACAAGCCTTGAAACAGATTTGAAAGTAGAAGATAGAAAAGGACTACTAGGGGCAGAGAAAATGTGCACATGGTAAAAATCTATATTAAATAAGAGGAATGAGACAAAGATTTAGCACCACCCCTGATCTAAATAATATCAAGAAACGGAAAAGTTTCATTACTGGAGGATAAAATTAAAATACATGCTGACATTGTTTTAAACAAAGATAAGAAAAAAAAACAACATGATAAAACATGCTTATATCTGTGATAGCGAGAATAAGGTTTTAAAATATTTCAAGAAAAAAATTGAGGAAATAAGATTAAAAATTATAATGGTTTTATGGAAATGAAACTTGGGCAGAGACTAAAAAATTGCAGAGTAAAATACTAACAGCATAGATGAACTTCTTCAGAAGAACTAAACAATACACAGGATTATACAAAAACAGAGTAGTGTTTAATATTCATTCTGCATACGACACCAGTCAATGGACACTGATCTATAAAATGTTATTTGGAAAGGAAACGCTCCAGGCCTAAATTTAGGGTACCTCCCCAGCATTTTCCAGTTATGAGGACAGGAAAACCCAGAAAAAACTCTTTTGGGGGGGGGGGATGGTCCTGGCAGGACTTGAACCGCAGGCCTCCCATTCATGAGTCCATGCTTAACAACCTTGGATACTCATGTCAGTATATGATAAAATCAAGAAAAATGATTACATCTGGCAAGTATGGAGTTCATAAACAAGCCTAATGCATCATATAATTAAAAACCAAAACAAAGGAGGAGTTTAGAAATACGGGTTAAAAGAATGGGAGGAGTCAATGTCAGTGTGGTACAGCCAGTATGCCTAGATACAACTAAATATGCATTTTTGTGGATGATTCCAAAAATGCTCTGTGGACAACCCAGTTTTCTATAGAATTAAAGACACTTCCACAGAAGAGTTTCAGCAAATAAAGGGTTGCATGACTTTCAGTAAACTTGAACATAATTTATTACAGCATGAACAAATACATGATAAATATGTAAATCCATTGCATTTGATATAAGAAAAGATATGTTCAGTCCAGCTAGCAAATACACGCTCTTTAGACTCGTACCAAAGTTTAGTATCTCAGAAAGTACATGCTTTTACTTTTTATGTACAACAAGATTTGCCCTTTTGAATTTAGAAAACGAAAATGCAACAGACAGAGCACAGGGATATGGAAGAGCCATTAACAGCATTTCAAGCACAGGGGTACAAAAATACAACTATGTAACAGCACATAAGGAAGAACAACGCTAGCATATAATGTTATGAACACAGATTTTTGTATACAGTAATTTGCATAAATATTTCAACGTATAATTATTCAGTTTAACTTGATTGGATGTAAGAACTGGACTGCATTTGCAAGAGAATCTGTAATCATTGGTCCAAATAGATATGCAATGCACAAGTATAACTTTTATTGCACAGTATGTGATGAGTTTAGACGATGGCATTACCACTGCCAAACACCAGAAATATTGCACATCCCATCATATTAATTGCAGCTGTAGCCTGAAATACTGCAGCCCAACTGTTGGTAGCATCCAAGATAAAACCTGCTAGATACACACCCATGAAACCTGCAAAAAAAGAAAGTAAGTTCAAGCTCACACGCTCAGTGGTTAATTTATAAACTTTTCAAGACAGGAATGCCCCCAACTTAATTTTAGGTTAATTATATTGGTTTTATTTTATTTTCTCTATCCATTAGTTATGATAGGTGGAGGAAGTATTGTATTCCACCCGAAAAGTGACTGGAAATAAGTGTTTTGAGGTCACTTGAAGAGAAACAACATAACTCTTAAAACAAAAATGAAATAAATATAAGACTTTGTATTTAAATCAGCATCCATGAAGGATACAAGATAAAGATTTTCATTAAATTCTAAGATTCCCAAAAAGCCTTTGACATTGAAAAAATACTGAAACTTTTGATTTTTCTCAAAATGACTATAATTTTGATTGCATATCATGCATGAATTTTAAGTGCCTGTTGAGGTCCTCCTCTTCCGATTGAATTTTATATACTGGAAAACCAAATGAGATAAACCAACATTTGTTATTGAAAACTTGCAGAACTCATTAAAATATGCAATTTGTATCAAATAAATTTCTTTTTAGCATTAGCTGTTTTTGAAATGCTCATTGTTTCATGCTTAAGTTTTCTTGGGCTGAAGACTAAGTAGGTTGCCATCTATGAACAATAGAACCTCAGCAAATCTCCTTTTTGTTTTCCCACACAACTCTGCTACAAAGAAAAACTGACTTGTGATATTAACAGCTGACTAATGTTTTTGCATCTTGTGTATTACCATGGAGAAATACTTATAACTCAGTCCATATGGCATAATTTTAAATTATTTAGAGCTAAACCAGAGAACAAGGATAGAAGAATCACTTTCTACAAACAGTATAATATGCTGGGTGGATATGAATTCTACAGTCAAATTCTCAAAGGGATCCATAGCACCCAAAAGCTTGTTACCGAGTAATCTGAAGCAGATATGTTAGACAGGTAATGTCCCAAGACTGGTGGTTTCTGATGTTACAAATAAATCAATCAGTTAGTCATTAACTTTGATTAATGTAACACCAATTGTATAGGAACAGATAACCTAAAATTACATAAATTACTGCAACCCTCACACAAAACATATTTACTTTTGGTAAGCTAGAATCAGACTGAAAAATTTAATGCCATAGCCAAGATTTGAACCATGGATCTTTCCGTTCCCATCTGGTTACTCCAACTGAATTTCCATGGCAACATGCCAGCATGACATTAAATTTCCCAACTCACTCGCATTTTTCCAGATAAACCACAAGGAAATCTCAAATTAATTTTGAGATGGCATACCCCAATGACGACTTTACAATTCGCAAGTACTTTCAGGTCCCAGGCTTCATAGTTTAACCAACTATTAGGTCAATCAATGGAATTACTTGTTCTTTCATGCAAGCTATGTGTAGGGTAAGGTTCCATATTTATTTTTGTTTCATTACTGTTCTTTTAAACACTATTAAAAAACTTGCTCTCCATAATCCTGGCAAACTGTGATTTGATGCATCATGGTGTATTGCACATGCTCTAACATCCCAAGTGATTGATGTACATCTGCAGCAACTATGGTACTCCAAGCAATACATGAGAGTGTCGAATGGAAACTCATAAACTAGTCTCTTCACACCATATGTGGTGCAAGCTGGCTATGGAATAAGACCAGCATGACCAATCTATGAGATATATAAAAGTAGCCTTTAAAATGAAGATGTGTGTCAGTATCACATCTTTCAGGAAATGTTGGACAGGTCAAGGAAAAACATGCAATTACTCAGTAATGTGCCGCAATAGGCTACAGGTTTCATTTATAAAACTACTAAACAAAGCTTGTTGGTAGAGTTCATATCAGGGTTGCCAAATATTTTGAAATCAAAATAAAGGAAAGTTGCTTGGTCGAGAAATTGACGGTTTATGTTCTAGAAGTTGTAAACTATCTTTAAGAACGATATTATATGACTATTAATAAATAGTAAATGCCTTAACTTTCATACAATACTGAAGTTTTTTGTGTTTACCAGCTGCATGTGAGGGATGAAATGATATAACCCAACATGCTCGAGAAGGTAGGCACAAAAGAGTAAACAAGCTGCTATTACTTCAACATCTCCTAATAAATTCTTCATTGCAAAATCAGCACAGAATCTGAGAAGGTAAGAAATACCACAGGTTTTATCCAATGTTTGCCCAGTTCTTTTCTCTCAGAAGACATCATGCCCAAATTGATAGATGTGTTTGTAGCGATTGAGACATAACCTACACTTTTCAGCTGATCTATCTCATCTATCACGAGTGGTGCTATCTTTGAATCATCAAAGATACAATTTGCTAACTTATTCCCACAGTCCATTACATTGTATGATTCACTATGCTTTATACAGTGGAAAACCCGCATAAGCTCAGCCAAAGCAGTCTGAAATCAAAATGAATGAACAAGTTACCCAAATTTATTTCAAACTAGATTTTTAATTTACAAAATCGGAGTCTGGTGCTGACAGCGGTAGGAAAAGATTGTGCGGAGCGAGGGCTGATGCGACGATGGGTATAGACACGGAAGCATACAGAGCACGGATAGGCAGCTTTGGGAGAAGAAAAATCAGGAAAACGGGAAAGATAATGATAGATTTCCAAGTATAGGTGGCGGCAGTAATCCTGATGCTACTAATAATTGGTAGAGTGCAGATGAATCCAGGGCCGGTAAAAATGGACCAGTTAATGGAATCGCTAAAGGCACTTGGAAAAGAATTAGGCCAAAAAATGGATAAAAATACAAGACGACTCGAGGAGGTTATGAAAACGCTGAGAGAAGAGATGGAACCGCAGATAATGGATTGCAGGAGAAAAATTGAAGATGCAGAGAAAAGATTTGAAGCAGGACAGAGAAGAAAGAACTGCGTAATTTTCGGAATGACAGAAGAAAACAGAAGCTTAGAAGAAATAGTATACGAGATCATGGAAGGGCTAGTTACAAAAATGTTTGGCTGGGAGATAGAGGACATGTTCCAAATTGGAAAAAGAGGAAGAAAACCTATAGTCATTGTTATAAAAATAACGACAATGGAAAAAAAGAGGGAAATTTTAAAGAACGCCAGGAGGTTAAGAGGTACAAGACTACACAAGAGAGGAACAAATTTTGAAAAAAGAACTAATATCCAGGATGAAAGAAGCAAGAGTAGCTGGGAAAAAGGCATTTTTGAAAGGTTAACATTATTCGTGGAAGGCGAAGAATGGAGTATGAGTATACGGAGGAATGAATCAGAAAGAATTTGCGAACATCTACAGAAGCAATGGCCCAGGGCACATCACATACAAGTCAAAGAACTGAGGGACCAGCTGAGTCGCAGTGTTGCCAACACTTCCTCGCAAATAATGGCTAGATGGTATCTTTAAAATTGCATTATTTAACAAACAAAACAAAAACAAAAAAAGCTAGATATAATTGACGTCTAAAACTATCCATATTTTGTTTGCAGAAGTTAAACCCCATTAAGGCATTCTAAATATCAGAATACTAGATAATTCTATAATATTCAAATATTGTAAAAGAATTTATTTAATATAAAATTGTAATGGAATAAGGTATATTTTTGCTAAGCACCAACACCATACATTAAATATATCTGGTATTGAGAATATGAAATTTACTGAAATTCTTTAGGTAAAATATGTAAAAACTGACCAATTCTGTGGGTCAAAAATCGTAGATTTTGAGCACATACTCCAGAAAGTCGGTCTTATGATTAGTACACATTTTGATGACATGCCGCCGCGACTCATGATTCGTAGGAACATAATACAACTATACAGGTATTGGGGATTCACCTTAACCATTATTCCTTTTGCATAGCTAAAGCGCAGATGAAATTATGCTATTTAGGCTAGATTTTGTTAAATAGGCTAGATTTCAGGCTGTAAGCATTTTACGATTTTATATGGCTAAATACTACTGTAAAAATGCTAGATTTAGCGATAAAATAGCTAAGTTGGCAACACTGCTGAGTCGGTAGCTTGGGAAAAGGAAGGAAAAACAGGTGAGCAAACCACAGATTCGAAAGGCATGGAAAACAGTCAGGGAAGCAGTGCAGAAGAAAATAGTGAGGAAGAACCAGCAGTGCGGGTGGGGGACGAGGAGCAGCTAACATTGGTTGCAATGGCAAGCGGGATATAGATGCAAGGAGGGAGAAGTGGGGAGGAGCCGAGAGGACAGAAGACAACTACTAAAAAAAAAACTTTCTGAAAGGAGATGCTGAAACTGGCCGCCATCGTTATCCATATATTTTTGGCACCTCTTTAGGAAACTATCCATCACTCGCCGTAGTTCACGTTGAGAACTGCTGGCAATTTCCTGGTGGATTGTTTTGTTTTAATTCATCCAGGGTGTGTGGGTTTGTCGTACACTTTGTGTTAGGTTATCCTAGAGATAGAAATCGCAGGGGGTTAGGTCGGGGGGCCGACAGGGCCACAAATCTCTGTCTTCAAGCACACTTTCATAAAGTTGTTAAGTAAAGCCTTTAAAAGTAGTTTTAAAAGTGTTGTATGGTTTCATCTGCGCCTTTCTATGACAGCGGCAGGCGGCAACGAGCGCCGAGGATGCCCACAGGAAAAACACCACGCAGCCGGTTCGTAGTCTTTTGGCTCTCTCTGTATTAAGAGTGGAAAGTGTTAGCCCGCGGAAGAAATTGCAAGAAGGAGGGGGTTAAAAAATAATAGACTTGAGGGAAGGGAGGGTAATGCCACAGAGGGAGGAAAGTGATGATCCGGTACCTAGGCTCACTAGACTTAGAAAAACAATGGGGAAATGCACATATCAGGATAAAACAAAGAACAAATAGGGAAAGGGGGTAAATTTGATATTCTGGAACATCAAAGGCATAAAGAGTAAGATATACAATGGGAAATCCAAAATGTAATGAGATATATGGACATTGTAGGGGTGGTGGAGACATGGTGGGGAGAAAGGGCTACAAATACATAAACTAAAGTGCCAGCAAAATGCACGAGAAAGGGAGAGCTTCAGGAGGAATTGGTATATTTGTTAAAAAAGATATGAGCATAAGTGTTGAAACAGAACTGATAGAAACAAGACTAACAAGGTCATTTGGATGTTAATAAAACAATAAGATAAATGTAAATATTGGAATTGCTGTAGTATGTAACTCCCCAGAATCATCAGAATTTTATGAGAATAACCTGTATAAAACTAAGGTGAGGACATGGATGAAATCAGAAACAATTGGTCAGACTTCAAATTTATTAAAATGAGAGACTTTAATGCAAGAATAGGTGGGGAAAACTGTAGATTACTGGGAAGTGCCATGATAGGGGAAGGAGAAAAAGATGAAGTAAGAGAAAGGAAAAGCAGAGATAGTGTAATAAATAAGGAAGGAAAAAAGTTATTAGAATTCTGTGAAATAAACAATTTGTTAATATGTAATGGGACAATGGGAGAGGACAAAGAAGGTGAATTTACATTTGCAAATGGGCCAAGTGTGATAAATTATATGCTATGTAGTGAGGAATTAGAGGAGAAAATTACGAAATTTAAAATTAGAAATGAGATAGTAAATAGTAGCCATTTCCGTTAACAATGGAACTAAAGGTAGGAGAACTGGAAGTAGTAGATAAAGGGGTAACAAGGATGAGGAGATTAAAAACTTATAACTGGAAGGAGAAACTAAAAGAAAAATTCACAAAAGATTTAAATTCAAAGGTAAGCCAAATTATAGAATATAGAATAAAGATGAACCTATATGAAGAAAAAACAGAGAAAGTGTTAGAGTTAATGGGACTAATACAGAGTGAGCCAAAAGACTTCGAACCGCCTGTGCAGTGTTTTTCCTGTCCACGTCGGCGCTTGTTGCTGTCTGCCGCTATCATAGAAAGGCGTGGATGAAACCATACAACATTTTTAATACTACTTTTAAAGGCTTTACTTACTAACTTTATGAACGGAGATGCTGCAACTGGCCACCGTCGTCGTCCATACATTTTTGGCACCTCTTTAGGAAACTATCCATCACTCGCCGTTGTTCACGTTGAGAAATTTCCTGGCGGATATTTTGTTTTAATTCTTCCAGGATGTGTGGATTTGTCTTGTACACTTTATGTTTTAAGTTACCCCGGAGGGGTATTTTATGAACAATATTACTGGCTGCGCTGTGTTTTTCCACTGGGCATGTGGAAATATGATAAAAACATAATAACACATTGCTGCTATAAACAAAGTCACGCTGTTATGGTTTTGCTGTGCAGTTTTGAGTTGACGGTGATGTGATGTAGTTCAGTTATTACGAGTTATTTATTATTTTGTCCTGTACTTAGTAACAAAGTATATTATGGCTCAGTATATGTTTTCTATTGCACAGCGTGTATTTATTTATGATTCGTATGTGTTAACTCGGTCAGCTCGCCAAGTGAAAGTACAATTTGCAGAAAGATTTTCAGGTGTAAAAGTTCCAGGCTGTACAACAATCCATGAACTTTACAGTAAATTTCAGGCCACAGGAAGTGTTCAGGCTAAGAAATCCAAAAGACAGCGTTCGGTTCCTACCAAAGAAACATTAGACGACATTGGTCATCATTTGGAAAATTCCTCCCAAAATTTCCATGATGGATAGTTTCCTAAAGAGGTACCAAAAATGTATGAACGATGATGGCCAGTTTGAGCATTTCCTTTTATAGAGTTGGTAAGTAAAGCCTTTAAAAGTAGTTTTAAAAATGTTGTATGGTTTCATCCGCGCCTTTCCATGATAGCGGCAGACGGCAACAAGCGCCAAGGATGCGGACAGGAAAAACACTGTGCAGGCGGTTCGGAGTCTTTTGGCTCATTCTGTAGTAAAAAGAGCAGGGACAGATATGGAAATAAAACAGGGAAAGGTACAGACAAATAAGGGATGGTATGATGAAGAGTGTAAAAATGCAAAAAAGGAGGTTTCCAAAGAGCTTATAAAATGGAAGGGATCAGAAAAAGAAGATAGGCAAAATTTGATGATTTACAAATGGGGATATAAATGCTTGTTAGAGACAAAGAAAAAAGAATGACAAAACATGGAAAATAAACTAAAGGGGCCAATAGAAAAGAAAGATAGTAAAAATATATGGGAAATAGTAAGAAGGTTGAGCAGGAAAGAAGGGGAAAAAACAAAATCACACCAATTGAATGGGTAGAATATTTTAAAAACTTGACCAGGGAAGGGGGTGAGAGCATAGAAATTTTGGACAAGAGATGATAAACAAAAAATTAGATAGAGAAATATCTACCCAGGCGGTATATTTACAACTAAGAAATATAAAGAAAGAGAAAGCGGTAGGAATAGATTGGAGTACCAGGAGAATTTTGGAGAAAATGTGGTGAAACAAAAAAAAAGGATTACAATTAATGACAGAATTACTAAACAAACATACTGGAAAGCTGGAAAATATGTATGATGGTCCCTATTTATAAAGGGAAAGGAGGAGTGAATAGGTCTGAGAACTATAGAGGAATAAGTCTATTTATATTAGGGAAGGTGTATACAGGAATTTTGGCTGACGGACTAAGGGAATGGGTAGAAACTGAAAAAAAAGATATCAGAATTCCAGGCAGGTTTTAGGAAAGGAAGACAGATTGTAGATAACATATTTATAATAAAGATATAATAGATAAATATTTGAATAAGAAAAGGGAAAGGGTATACATGTTTTTTGCTGACTTTGAAAAAGGTTTTGATAAAATAAATAGAGAAGTTCTGGAATATAAACTAAGGGAAAAGGGAGTTAGTAGCAAGTTTATAAGAGAAGTCAAGAAAATATATAAAGATATAAAGTTCTGTATACATGGTGAAAAAAGTATCACAGAGACAATTCAACAAAAAATAGGATTAAGACAAGGATGTAAGCTGAGTCCAATATTATTTAACCTATTCATAGATGATCTATTAGAAGGAGTAAAAATAAAAAATCAGCATTGTCCAGTAATAAGGGATAAGGACATTCCAGGTTTATTATATGCATATGACCTTATGGTAGGTGCCACATCTATAATAGGGTTACATAAAGCAATAAATGAAATTCAAGAATATTGTGAAAAATGGGGAATTAGCAAATATAGATAAATCCAAAGTGATAGTGTTTAAAAAAGGAAATAAGCTGAGGAAGGAAGAAAAATGGTTTCTAGGTGGTCAAGAACTGGAGGTAGTCAAAGAATATGACTATATAGGAGTAAGGTTGAATAATAGCGGAGAATGGGGAGCACATGGCAGGAAGATGTTAGCTAAAGGGAAGGCAGCTATAATAGGAATAAGAATATGCAAATATAAATTAGAGATCGACAAAATGGTTGTAGAGAATGTACGAGGCATTGATAGAATCAAACATGCTCTATGCGGTGGAAATATGGGGAGGAGGAGAACTAAGAAAATTGACCAAATGTATAGAATGCTTTGTAAAGAATTAATTGGATTATCAAGAGCAGCACCAGGCAAGGTTATATTAGTAGAACTAGGAAGAATGAGGAGGAAAGGTATAATAGTAGAAAGAATTTTAAAATTTTGGTTTAGATGTATGAAAATGGAGGAAGGTGAAATCTTAAATATATGCCTGACTCAGCAAAAAGTTCTAAGAAACAAAAACAGCTGAAAAGAAATGAAAAAAAAATCTGATGTGTTACACTCACATGACTTTCTCTACTCTTGTACAAACTATTTTTACAAACGCCTATTCTCCATATGCTTCATGTTAATCGAGATATCGAGATGTCAATTTTATTGGTAATTTTCTTGTAGATGCAAGGGGAATATAGTAGCTTTTAAGCGATATTCAAATATTTTAACGCTGGTTGCTATGTGGCGCATTCCATTCTCTTTGCATGTCCAGGACATAACAAAATGAATAACGAATTTGAGAAAAAGTATAAGTATTGGAAAATTTAAGGAAATAACAAGCAATATCTCGAAAATGGTTCACTCAACAGAAGAAATGTATATGACATAAGTTGTGTATTTTAACGCGATCTACATTTTTTGTGTAGTAAAATTTTGTCTATCTCTTATGGTTTACCAGTTATGCAAAAGTCGTTCACAATGAAGAATACTTTTGGAGACATTCCCAGAAAATTCGAGATATACATTTCATTTCTCATGACATTATCTTAAACATATGTTATTTTAATCAAAATCGTTAGAGCCATTTTTGAGAAAATTAAAATTTTCGAAAAATGTTCCATGTAAAGGGTAGTCTGGGGTGGGGGGGATTTTCTTGAAAACCTTCGTGTCGCATCTCTGGAAGATACTGAACCTAAATACCAAGTTTGGTGTTTATCCGACTGTTCGTTTTTAGTTATGCTGTTCACAGACACACACACACACACACACAGACACACACACGGACATGTTTCCAAAAATGCTTTTTTTGGATTCAGGAGGTCTCAAAACATGTATTTCCGGTGAAATCTCGGTATCGAATTTTTGGGTGGAATGCAATACTTCCCCTACTTACTATACGTAGTAGAGAAAGTAATAATGGAGTCAATTGGAATGGGGGTTGGAGGAAAGAAATACACATGGATTTTGGAAAGTAGTAAGAAACAGTAGAAGATAAAGAATGACAAGAGATATGGGGAAGCCTTGAAGATAAAAAATCATTAAGCTTTTATAAATTGATAAAGAAGGAGTGGGGAAGAGAGAGGTACATTGATTGCTGTAATAAACAAGAAAGGGAAGGTTTAGCATGGATGAGAATGGATCAACGTATTTAAGAGGGATGAGAGGCAGCAGAAGAGAGATATGGGAGTTGTGTGGAGGAAGAGAAAGCACAGAACACTATATGATAGAATGTAAGGAAATAAGGAGCTGGAGGGAAAAAGTGTGGGAGAAGAGATAGGAAAATATGGATAGAAAGATGATAGCTATAAACATGTTGACAGGAAAAGAAGAAAAGAAAATCAAGGACATGGGAGAATTTTTAGGAAGGTAAAGCAAAACTGGTCTAGAAAAGTAAGAGAGACAAGGGCCGTTCAGTGAGCAATAAGGCCTGGGAGCCAAGCAATCTGAGTGGCTGAATAAGAAAACAACACTTGTGGCAATATTACAAAATGCTTTGTACTTATCTTCACCATTGCATATTAAGCATTCGCTAAATTCAGTTTCATTTCCCCAATCCTTATGATAAATACACAGTCTTTTTATCTTTTTAACATGATCACCTTTGCGTTTCAAATTCCTATCCTTGTACATTATTAATTTACTCCCTGTTTTCTAACAAAATATCCATGAGTTTATGTTCATCTAACAAACACCCTACATTGTTAACATATATCAATCAAAAGGGAAACGCAAGCAGCATAGCAGTTAATTATTACACATTATATCGCTAGGCACCAACCCCCAAAAATTGCCAAATTTGTAGACAGTGAAAAGGGTCTGTACCAACATTACCAACTGTTATGACAGAGTAAGAATTAACAGGAATTGTTTTTGCAGCATAATCTATGAATGGTATAATGTAAATTAGTGCAATAAATGGTAAAGGTACAGTAACATATTGTCATTTATCTGCACTGTGTACAGAATACATTGTACACCTGTAATGTAACATTAAAGAGCACACCTGCTCTAGGATTAATTCCTTCTGAAGTTGCAGCAATTTCTCTTCTTATAGTCTTTCACTTCTTCCAACATATGTGGGTTATTCCAATACAATTTATGTTTTAAGGTCCCCCATAAATAGAAATTGCAAACGGAAGCTCTGGAGCCTGCACAGTCAAATCCCCTATTGATGACTCTTATCTTAAAAAATTTCCCCAATTAATTTTATGAAAGATTAGTTGTATGTACTATAGCACAATGTTGTTGAAAATATGCCTGTGTACATTCAGTGTCACACAATTCTTCTAGGAATGCAGTGATTATGCTATCCCATACCTCTGCCCATTTACTTTATCTTAAAAAAAAATCTGATGTGTTACACTCACATGACTTTCTCTACTCTTGTACAATCTATTTTTACAAACGCCTATTCTCCATATGCTTCATGTTAATCAAGATATCGAGATGTCAATCTTATTGGTAATTTTCTTGTAGATGCAAGGGGAATATGGTAGCTTTTAAGCGATAGTCAAATATTTTAACGCTGGTTGCTATGTGGCGCATTTCATTCTCTTTGCATGTCCAGGACATAAAAAAAATGAATAACGAATTTGAGAAAAAGTATAAGTATTGAAATATTTAAGGAAATAACAAGCAATATCTTGAAAACGGTTCACTCAACAAAAGAAATGTATATGACATAAGTTGTGTATTTTAACGCGATCTACATTTTTTGTGTAGTAAAATTCTGTCTATCTCTTACGGTTTACCAGTTATGCAAAAGTCGTTCACAGTGAAGAATACTTTTGGAGACATTCCCAGAAAATTCGAGATATACATTTCATTTCTCATGACATTATCTTAAACATATGATATTTTCATCAAAATCGTTAGAGCCATTTTTGAGAAAATAAAATTTTCGAAAAATGTTCCATGTAAAGGGTAGTCTGGGGTGGGGGGATTTTCTTGAAAACCTTCGTGTCGCATCCCTGGAAGATACTGAACCTAAATACCAAGTTTGGTGTTTATCCGACTGTTCGTTTTTGAGTTATGCTGTTCACAGACACACACACACACAGACACACACACGGACATGTTTCCAAAAATGCTTTTTTTGGATTCAGGAGGTCTCAAAACATGTATTTCCGCTGAAATCTCAGTATCGAATTTTTGGGTGGAATGCAATACTTCCCCTACTTACTATACGTAGTAGAGAAAGTAAAAATAGGTGCTATAATTTTGTAAGCATTCACAGCCCCCCAAACACCAATTTTTTGGTTGTACAATGGATTTCATGTACAAGATCAGGTTTTTCTGCATTCCAGTGTGATCATTAACATTAGCAAACATCCAACTGCTGAAATTAACTATTCACATTATTGCATGGTTGCAGTTCCTGAATTACAGTTTGTTTATTTATTTCTGTTATCCTAATACATACTGGAGCATGACAGTGCATTCAACCCAGGCTTTATGTCTGTCATACGCAACCAATATAATTACTTTTACACATATTTTATGATATTCTATAACTATCAAATAACTAATAAGTATTAATAGCTAACAAAAAGTTATGTTAACTCAGATTCCCTTTGTAAAGACGAGTTCCATTTTTTCTTAACTTTACTTAAAAACTGACCTAAGCTTCTGCCATGCTTTCTAAAAACCCATGTTAATGCTGTTTTCCTATCCACCTTAGCCCATTTCTTCTCCAGAAATTCCTTCCTCTATATATCCGTCCCTTGACATTCAAATACTATATGCTCCAGATCTTCCTTCCCTGCACAAATGGGACACTGACTCTGTGGGAGTCCTTTCTTATCCCTCTTAATCTCCAAACACCAGTTCTTAACCATGCTATTGCCTCCCTTGCTCATTACTTATCTTATCAACGTGTCTCTCTTTCCTATGTTTTCCTTCATTGGTATCTAGTATATCACAGACCTTTTTACCATTATCCCACCAAAAAGTTTTTGGATTTCTGTGTCTTCAAATCTCTTCCTTATTATTTTCTAAAAAATATTATTGATTATTCTTCCCTCTCCTCCAGTATTCCTCCATCCTGTTCACTTCCAGAATGAATTACAGTTATCTTATAGGGTTTTAATTTTAAAAGTTTAGAGGTAAGATAAGCCGAGGTTTGCAAAATTCCTGATTTCTATACAACCTTTCTCAAAGATTTCTTTGGACTTTGTTCTAACTTTTCTCAGATGTCGTAGAGGTTTTCCTCTCTAAGAACACAGTGATTTACTTTCAGTTTCTTAAAAGAACAAATCTGTTTTCCTAAATTTACGTAAATGATTATGAACCGTTTCTCTATGAAGCAAAAGAACAGCAGGGAGCCTGTCTATAAATTGCCATTTCGCTTCTCTACAAGAGTCTGTTGTCACACAGGAATCATACATAAAGATTCTGTGTACTAAAGTATATTGGCTTTTTGACATTATAACAACATTAACACACTGAAACATGTGGTCTCACAGTTGATCAGCCTCTGTACAGCAAAAGGACTTTGTATCAATTGATTAGCTGCATATGGAGAGGAGGGAAAGTGGAGGAGGAACAGAAGCAGTCAGAAACAGCACAGCACAAGGCCAGCAAATCCCCCTTAAGCTGGCGACTCTTTCAAACAAAGCTCTGTAGGTATTATAATTTTATGAAGTTATTGTATCTCAATTTATGGCAAAGGAGAGAAAAATTCCCAGTGTCTCATGTACTGCAGGTTTCTCTCTCAATTCTTGCAAATTAATAGACAATCCTTATTAAATTTGGAATCCTCTATATCTGAGGAAACCAAAACTTTTCACACATTCACCTAGTGAGGGCTTTGAACTAAGTGTTAAAGATACCATAATGTTAAACTGTATAAAAGATAGTTCAGATATCTTCAATTGTAAACAAGCTCATTGCTTACCTGGCACTGCACCAACTGTATTCATAAGCCCAAAAACACTGCCAGCATGTTTTGGTGCTAGGTCCTGTGGATTAACAATGATGGCATTATTATGGAACCCACTTGCAGCAATGGCTACTGTCATGCATAGCAATGCCCACTCATAATCGGTAATCTGAGCTGAAATGTTACAAATGTTTTGCATTAAAATACAAGAAAAATAAGCTCATTAATAACAATGTAATTAAAATCATTCATGGCATGGATATCGATCATTATATCATCTTTTGTCCAAAATGCTGTATGTACTGCTAATATATATATATATTCCACAACATTTTTTTTTAAATTTTAGATCAGTTTTTATGGTTTTAGTGTTTTAATGGGAAATATAGGTATTTTTACTTTCTCTACTAATTCCCTATACTCGGGATGTAGTGTGCCAGGGCACATCAAGGCACTGCCCTGGTACTTTCTCTGTCCCATGGGAGCACCTTTTTATTTTTACTTTAAAAAATAATGGCTTTACTAGCAACTTAATGGTCAGCTCACAATTAGCAGGAGCGGAATACAAAGAGAGAAAGCTACAAGTATGTAAAGTAGAGAATTTTTGCTATCCAATAAGTATACACTTCATTGCTGATCAGTTTCACCCATTAACTATATCAATTTAACTTTATATGTATTAATTGAGAAGTGTGAATGAGTAATGTTTATAATAGTGATAATAATAACAACAACAACAACATGCAAAATATGTAATTTGGAAAGAAGCACCCTGGTATTTTTCTTTTGTCTATACCCCTGCTATAGTAAATGGAGGAAGCATTGCATTCCACCCAAAAATTTAATATGGAGATTTCACTGATATGTTTTCTGGTTCCCTGAATAAAAAAAAAGTTTAGAAGAAAGTGTGTGTGTGCACACAGTATGTTTCAAAAGCTCAGTATTTAAATTCAGCATCTTCCAAGGATGTGACAAAGATTTTGAAGAAAATCTCCACCCAAACTACTTTTAATTGGATTTTTTAAATTGGATCTTACATTTTTCATTTAAATACTACACGTTTAAGATATCTGTATGACAAATACAGTGTATATCTTAAACTTTCTGGAAATAGCCTGAATGACTTTTTTATAATTGGTAAACCATAAGAGATAGACAAAGTCTAATTGCAAAAAAAAAAAAAAAAATATATATATATATATATACATACATCTTGTTAAAGCATATAATTTATGTGAAATCAAAAATTTTATAGCATTAACCATTTCTGAGATATACATCAATTATTTCTATTGCCGAAGATCTTGATGACCTTATATCACTTGTCTCTTACCTTTCCTGTGTATTTGCAGTTTTTAACACCTGTTTCTGTAAGTTGAAGCCAAAATGTTTGTCTCTAAATTATCTTCCATTTTTGGTTTCTGGAAATTCTACTGAACATTTATTTTTGCATTAATGGGCTAATTTCTTTGTAACTTCTTTTCCAATAAATTACAATGTTCATATGAATCCTTCACTTCCAATTCTAGTGCAAACTTTTGATGTATTTTCCCTACCCCATTCCTCCATAAAATTTAACATAGTCCCCATATTTATTATTATTATTATTATTATTATTATTATTATTATTATTATTATTATTATTATTATTATATCATCAGTTCCTAAATTTACTTGATTCCAAAGCCTTGTGTATTGAACAACTATATCACCCATTCCAGCTTCTCATACTACTTTTCTTCATTGAAATTATCTTCTTCCTCCCCATTTTTGTTTCTCTTATACCCCTAAATAGTCTTTGACAGAGCTTTCTTCCTCCAGTGATGAATCCTTACCTAATAATATGAGGGCTAGAGCTTCAGAGCCAAGGCAAATGAATTCAATGATCTTCCTTGTGCTTGTTATTGAATATCCATTTTGAATGAGATTCTCTGATAGCCATTTGCCCAAAAATGTGCATGGAATGCAAAACAACCAAGGTACCATGTTTACTATCCAACCCTATAAACAAATATATATATATTAAAATGAAACATCACTTGTTTGTAAACCTTGTTCACAAAAAGATATGACTGATGTCTGAAATCATATTAGCAATTTGTTGGATTAAAGCATGCTGAAAATAAGGGACATGTGCAAGGCTCTGGCTCAGCTGGAAAAAAACGAGTTACAAATTCCTCTTTAATTCCCTCTCACATTTGTAAATATGAATATGATGTAGATTTAAACAAAGTATGTTGTTCAGTGCAAAGAAAAACTATAATGCGTATGAAAATGTACTATTTGCATTATTCTTTCCACTATTTGTCAGTTCAAAATTTACTTCCTTTTTGGTTCAGTTTCTGGAAACAAATCATCATGATGCATATCATCTAATTTTCAACATAAATTCTTAGTATTTCAGAGTATTGCATTATTTTCCATCTTATATGTGCTTAAAAATGTGTTAATTTTTTTCTGCCAAACCAGGGCCTATGTGACATAATTGAGAAGTGTGTTTGCCTATTTTCTATCTAATCTCAAATATTGGTCTGATCAGTTTTCATAGTATGTTCCACTGAATATTTACAAATATGATAAAAAATAATTTACTTATAAAACATTTTAATTACTAAAATATGTTCAATTTATGAAAATAATTAGGTTATATGTTTTAAAGTTTTTGGCACTTCTGACATTTTTAAAATAATTAAAAACACCAACTTTTTGTGTAAATTTTTATTGCTTTGATAACATTTTGTTTTATAGTTTTGAAATATTCATTTTTTAAAATTAACTTTGTATCCCTTTGACTTACAAAATGATGGTAACAGTATTTACAGCTGTATGAAAAACTTAACATTAGTACAATACAATGCCATGAATTTCAATTAGAGGTTGTGCTACATCGTATTTCATTATACAAATTTATTATTTTCAAGAATATAAATAATACTGTGCAGGCATTTTAAGATGTGAGGTTACAGACCAGCTATATGTGTAGCAGGCTATACTGCAGCGACCTCAGTGTTTTTCTAATGTGCAACTGTCGGCGCATGACACGTTCAAGGTTATCTTTCAGTTGCTGCTTTATTATTTGTGCTGTAAGCAGAATTGTGCTTGTGCATAACAAAGGTGAAAGTTTAGTCAAGATATCTGTGTTGTGTGCAATTTGCTTAAGAGTGTTAATGTCTTGTTACTAGTCCACTGCAATGCCTGTCGACAAATTCACGCTTGAACAACAAATTTTTATGTAGGACACATACATAAAAACTGAATCATATAGTCAGGTGTGTAGAGACAATTTTATGAGAAACTTCCTCGTATTCCAGTTCCAAGTAGAAAACTGTTAGACATCTGGTTAATAAGTTTAGGACAACAGGATCACTAAACCTAAGAAGCAAAAATGAAATGTTCTAACAGATGCAATCTGGTAAAGATGGCATCTCAACAACTCTTTTAAAGCAGTGTGCTCATAGCATTTTAAAACCATTAGTTGAACTGATTAATTCTAGTATAACCTTGGGAATATATCCTAACTGTTTAAAGAAATCTATTGTTAAACCACTATATAAAAATGAAGATATGTACTCGACTGACAACTATCATCCAATTACTTGTGTTTCAACTCTTTCTAAAGTTTTTGAAAAAATAATTAGTACCCATATTTTTTAAATAATTTTTGGTATGGTTTTAAAAAAGAGAGATAAACTAAAGATGCAATAATTGAAATAGTTGAATACCTCATTGACAGTTTAGATAAGGGAGAATTAAATAATTGTATATTTTTAGATTTACGTAAGACCTTTGATTGTGTTGACCATGATATTTTATTAACTAAACTTGAGCAGTATGGCATATGTGGAATTCCGCTCAGATTAATAAGTTTCTATTTATGTGACAGAACACAGCAAGTTAAAATTACACATGAATGTAGTCAGCAAATCAATACATATTACTCCAAGATGCTAAATGTTAAATATAGTGTTCCATTCTGGGTCCCCTTCTGTTTATTATTTATACGAATGATATAACTATAAGAATTGGAAAAATTATTGCTTATGCTGATGACTCATCCATTGTTAACACTAGCGATAATTGCCAAAAACTTGTGCCTTCTACTAATCAAAATATTATTCAAATTGCACAGTTTTTTAATTTAAATAAATTACATATTAATACAAAGAAAACTGGTTTTATGAATATACAGCTGGTTCAAAACAGAAATGATATTCAGCTAAAATTTAATGTTAATAATGAAGCTATTAACGAGGTTCATTATACAAACTTACTTGGAAATATACAAATTGACAAAATCTGTAACAAGATAAACTCTACTATTTTTCTTTTAAAAAGAATGACAAAAGTTGTGGATTTAAGTATTATTATGGTTTAATTTATCCATGTTTGTCCTATAGAATAACTTTCTGTGTTCACTGTGCTGATAAGTATACTAAAAGACTTTTTCTTCTACAAAGATGGGTTTAAAACAATAACAATCTTGTAGGGATATTTTTGTAAAATTAAATATTCTTACCTTATACTCTTTATATATATTTGAAGTTATTATGTATTTAAGACATAATGTAAATCGTGAAACAGTTAATCAAATTCATAATCATTTCACAAAAGGTAATACAAACTTTCATGTCAGATCTCATAGAATCCAGTTATTTAAAACTAAACCTACTGTTGCTGCATGCACTTTTTGTAATAAATTACCTACATACATTAAAAAAATAAATCAATTCAAAAAGAAACTGAAAAAATATTCTATTCAAGGTTGTTTTTATTCCATAAATGAGTTTATTAATATGTGATTATTATGTATTTATATTGTATCTTTTATTGTTTCTTCTTTTTTTTTCTTCATCTGTACTGAGGATGTCATGAAGTATTTTGTAATTTTAATTGACATAATAAATGAGAGGAAAAAGTTGATGAAACTGAGTGGGGAACCCTAAAAAAACATTTATAGTAGCAATCCCTCACACCATAGACAAACTTAAGGAGAATATAAAAACAGAAATTATGAAGATTACATACAAAGAACTTAGTATGTGTATAGAAATCTCATTAGAAGATGCCAGGAATGTCTTCATGCAGATGGACACCACTTTCAACACCACTTATAACAAGGTTAGTACTCATTATAGGGCATGGTATTATCGCTCATGAGTAAGTAACACAAGAGTTACAGAAAAAGAAGCCCCCAGTGTAAGACAGTGTGCAGAGCATGCATATGCACAATCCATGCCTCACCATAAAACAATCGCACTGTATTTTACTATGTGATCAATTGTTGGGGTTTCTTATATGTCTGATAGATTGCATTAATCTCACTGGTGTTGATTCTGTGGAGATTCAGAAAGTATGTGGCATACAGAAATGGCAGTTGGCAGGTGTTGTATTCAGGATGAGCTGTGTGGTGGGAGTGTGTTAACCTAGTGTGTCCAATACATAGTCTGATGATAACAACCTGATCTTTATCTCAATTTCTGCAGCGGATATGATGTTCTGAATTCTGTTTAATTTCATGTAGTGTGCTAGCAGGTGATTGTGCCCATGTTGTTTGCCATAGGTTGTACAATCTTCTGATATATGTTTTACGGCATCTTTGTGAGCTAAGGGTATCTATTGGTGTATTAGGAGCCCTGTGGTTTCCTTTGCTGTGGAGTCTGCATGTTCATTATATAAAATATTCTGATGCCAGGGTATCCAAATTAGAACTATTTTCCTCGCTTGTTTCATCAGAAATATACACGGTTTGTGAATTTCTTGGATTAATTCATTTGTAGAGAAGGTGCTTGTATACTGGATTTACAATCAGTATGTATTAAGCAAGATTAATTTTTATTTGTCTTGAATATATGCAGAAATGCTTCCTTGATGGCATACAACTCTCAAGTATATATGGAGTAAAGAGATCGTAATATGTACAGCTTCGTGGATCAGGATACACCACAGCACCTCGTTCATTTATTATCACCACAATCTGATGTTTTTATACCTTGTATATTACATCTGTTTAATGCTTTAAAACTCACCTTTGCAGAAGGAAATGTATCATGGAAATATGTAGGCAACCATGATAAAAGGAGGAAGTAGCAATTGTTCTGGCAGGCATGACCAAGTACACAAGACCTATTAAGAAAAACAAAGTGAATTGTTATTATTCAATGTTTAACGGTATCATCCTTTATCGATGAGGTAATCAAGCTTCTGGGTGCTACAATGACATCCAGTTATCACACAATTCCCTGGGAAGTATTGCAATAGCTTCTTGGAGCAGCAATGTTTTGACATCAGAAATGTTCAAGTACAACAAAACCAGCCAAAATGTGCATGTTTGTATATACAGTCTAGCTCAAGGTAACAAGCTACACAAAATTTCTACTCTTGGAACAATATTAAACCTGAAACTATGCTATTTTATTAAGATAGTGCATTTACAAATAGAAGAAAAACTGTTTTAACTAGATCATAAACCATTTTCCATGTGAAATGCTGAACAGGTCTTAGGATTATTTGTTGATTTATCCAAAGCATTCGATACAGTGGACCATAATATTTTACTGCATAAACTTGACAATTATGACATTAAAGGTGTTGCTAATGACTGGTTAGATCATATCTTACAAATACAGCTCACTTCGTGGAAATCGATAATGCACAATCTAACTTACAAATTGCGCAATGTGGGGTGCCCAAGGCTCCATATTAGGACCAGTTCTTTTTCTTATCTATATTAATGACCTTCCATTATATTTGTCTTCTGTTAACACTGTTCTATATGCTGACGATGCAAATTTCATTTACAAAAATCAATGCCAATCTTCATTGCAACTCACAATAGATGACTCGATGTGAAACTATGTAATGGGCTAAATCATAATAAACTGACTCTAAACACTAATAAATCTAGTTACTTGAACTTTAATGGACATCCAAATTTCACTAACCAGCTCCAAGTATTCTTTGATAATGTTGCAATAAACCATCAATATTCTGCCAAATTTTTATGAATTACAATTGACATAGCATTAACATGGAAAGAACACATTGCAGCCTTTAGTAATAAATCAAATCATTTAATATATACAATAAGAGTGTTAAGTAAAGCCTGCAGTAAGGAGGTAATGAGAGGGGTACATTTTGGATATATACACTCAATACTTTCATATGGAAAACCCTTCTGGGAGAATTCCAGCCAATCAATTATAATATTCAAAATTCAAAAGAAAATTTTAAGACTAATGAAGCATGTACCACCCCATACCCCAAGCAAATAGATTTTTGATTAATTTAATATACTTCCGCTACCATGTATATATATCTTGGAAACAGTTTCTTTTATCCACAATAATATGCAATATTTTAAAAGAAATAAGGAATATCATAGTTATTATACATGTACAACTGAGCCTATGCACCTACAGTGTCACCGACTTAATAGAACACTCAATAGTGTATCTCATAAAGGTTTAATTATATATAATAAGATACCCAGATCCTTCAAAGCTACCTCAGGGAATATTTTTAAATCAAAAGTGCATAAATTATTATTAAAGCAGAAATTTTATAGTGTTAATGATTTTCTTAAATTCAGTATTTAGCGCATTCATATTGTATAGTGTTAATTTTATTCACTTATCTCTGTAACTTTGATGAAGCCATATGTACAAATTGTATATTTACGGTGAACAAAGTTGAATTGAATACATTGAGCATATTAGATATTGCTTCTGAGCATCCATGATTATTAATGCAGTCTTTTGATAATTTCACTTATGCTTCAATGCAATGTTGAAAAGAAACATACCATTTGAATTCAGTCACATCACTTTTGAAGTTACTACTATTCTTTTTTAATAATTTATATAGGGAAATACTGTGTAATGAAACTAATTAGTCCCACACAGTGGTGTAGCCAGAAAGATATTAGGGGGGTTTATGTGTATGGATCCATTTTTTAAATAATCTGTATCAATTCAAATTATAAATATGGATTAATCCTGAGTTGAAATATTTAAATAAATAAATGTTATATTCACAGATTAAGGTGCAGCAATTGGAATTAAAATTAGGATAGGATGTATCATATATTCTAAGCGGCAGATGTATTGTAGCTGAGAATTAATGACCACTGTGATGTATTTTATATTACTAGTGCAGGCCATTTTACTTCACTACAAAATACAGTTTCTAGTTATGTTCTAAACTGGGAGATATTGTACTCATTTGGAAACCACTCAAATTTAGCACCAGAATGAAAATTTTACCCTGATATCTTAACATGGTTGTACCCACGCCATCTAAAGTACATTTTCTGTTCCTATTACCTTTGGCCATATTGTCTAAGACATGCAGCATAAATATAGCACCACCAGTGATACAATAGGGAGTATCTTGTTCCCTACAAAGATGCTACTATTTTATCAAAGTATTAACTTTTAGTTCTTTTAGCAAGAGGGGGGTTCCAACCCCCAAAACCCTCTTTAGGTATGTCTCTGCACACACATTGGATATAGAAACAGAACACTGACAATTCTCATCATCCTCTGCAAGGTGAGCATCCAGGCCTATTCCATCTCAAAGGTCATCTTGCCACTGAATATATCAAATTCGTTTTGGAGTGTATTTTAATGCCTGATGTGTTATTCTTGTCGGGTTCATCCTCAAAGTGTGATTATGCCATTTTATCTTGCTTTGAGTTATCGTTTAACTTAAAAATGATTAGTTCTTGTCTGATAGTTTCTAATGTGATCTCTATTGGTACATACAGCAACTGTTCTCATAAAATTTCATTTTTGCCGTTTCTAGTTTTTTTCGGTCTGACCCATTCATTGCCAAGTTTTCTGATCCATACGTCAGTATGGGTACTTCCATAACTTTGTAAAACTTAATTAAAGGAGTCTTTTTCTAGCTTTATTTTTTTTTTTATGTTCTTACCACATTTTTTGAAATGTATTAATTTTGTGATTTAAATCTCCATCAGATTAAAATGAGACATCACATCCCAAATAATCAAAATTTGTACTTGTTCAGTATTTTATCATCACTGTTATTTTACCTCTCATTTGATACCCCAGAAAACCATACCTTTTGTTTCTGTTGGAGATATATACAACTTGCTCTCCTATACAGGAAAAAACATACCCCAGCAAAAAATCCTCTTTCTCCAGGTTATGAGATTACTCATAGGTAGGGCTGATAACCCAATAGAGTAAAAATAGGATATTCTTAAATCTTAGAGAGTTAGCTGGACTGGAAACTGTAAGACATAATTCTTTTAAACTTAATTTGAGTATTATCAACGCTTTTTTTAAAGTGAAACATTAGTGGAAAGTTGTTAAATTTCTATAAAAAACTAACATTTCTCTCTATAAATTTGTAGCTTGCTCATTTAAGGATATACATTGATGGTTTCACTGAATTTATTAAGTGTTTAATGTACCTGGAACTTGACTACATAAAATACATTTTTAGGAAATTACATACTGATAGTTATTCATCCAAGATCCTTATCCAGACTGTAGTATAACTATATCTAAACATAGCTTCCATGCACAAAGAAAGAAATAAGGAAAATAATTAAAGAATATAGTTTTATACGTAAAACTGAATTTTGAAAACAATTTTTTGCTAAAAACATGGTAACAATTCCTGTAACAGGTTTCCCATTTATTTTTCTTTTTTTTCCCTGCAAAAGGGCAAGAAATTCACTGCAAAACCCAGCCTCCTCCATTCTTCCCTATTTTTTGCTTTTCTTTTCATCTTTGTGATTTAATATTCTTATCTTAATATTTTCTACCATATGATATTCTTCTGCCCTGAAACTTTTAACCATTTGTCATTCCTTCAACTGCATCTTTTAGCAAGCACTTTTCCAGCACACTTTCCTAAGCTAATGGATGCAAACAGCCTGTAAGGGAGTCAGCACTCATGAGACATTTGGCTGTCCATGATGTAGAATATCATACTAATATATTTCCCAGAGTGAAAGTTAGTAAAATAGTGTTCACTGCTGAATTTAGTAAATTTATTAGTCTGTTACAGAACTCTGTAGCTTTTAAAAGTCATGGTTCTTCAAATCTCTGAAGAGAATCATATCAACCAAATTATACAGAATAACTAAGCACCAAAGAAATCAATGTTGAACTTACCAGAATTCTGCTCTTTTAAATAACTTAATCCATGGAACTGGAGATTTCTCTTTTAATAAAGAATAATGTTTAGTGGACAATGATGAAATAACCAGTTTCCTCCTTTCTAATGCCAGTGCATTTTTGCGAAGAAAGAATGTCCACACAACTCCAAGAAAACCTGCAAAGGGAGAAATATGTCAGCTCATCTCCTACAGCCTCCCTTAACTTGTGTATATATTGAGAGGATTGTAGTAAAATACAATTTGTTATATTTCAAATCTACAGTTTTAGCATTTTGAGTTTAGTACTTCATTCTGCTTATTTTTACAAGCAGTAGGTTTATGTATCTTTTAGTAATGTACACCATAAATAGTAATATATTCTCATTTGCTATACTCTGCAGTGAAATTAAATAATACTAGTTTTATCTCAAACTCTGGTTTGTCATTATCATGATATTTAATGCTGTTTATGGCTCTGAAACCCTTGTATTGATTACACTTGAATAAAAATAATAGAAGTATTAATTTTGCTACCATCAACATCTCAGTTTTTAAAAATGTCGGATGACATGGAAAGTAACAAATATGACATTTAAAATGGACAAAATATATTTATTATTGTCGAAAATTACATATGTACTAGTATGTACTGTACTCAGTGTACTGTAAACCGAACAATGTTATGCTGTTGTATTTTTGTAACAATCAGTTGGTGGCCAGTTACCTCTATTAATGGCCTGGTGGCCGGCATGTACAATCATTTGTGTATATCAGAAGTGTGAATGCTGCTTACGTGTGTATGCTCAACAGTTTGTGTGTGTTTTTTTTTTTTTGCTGACCACATTGGATTAAACGGAAGGTCAGATAACCAGGACTATGCTGTTTAAATAGAAACATTTATTTATTGCAGTTTGGAATGCATTGACATTAAACCTAGTTTGTCTGCTTGTGTCATATTTGTGCCCTGCAATATGATTTGCTTAGGAATTGTATTCAGATGTGTGCGGTTCATGAGAAGTTATTTAAAACTTAAAGTAACTGTATTAAATGCAAATAGTTAATGCATTTAGGATTCTTTACCATACAAACATCTTATCAAATTTTAAGAAGAATCTTTGAATCCCCATTTAAAGCATAGGATGAAATATTTTAAATATCAGATTACTTTGTAGTCTGCAATTCCAAAAGTGCAGCATCAGGAATTTGCAAACTTTCAAAGCTGGCACCACACTTTGCAAATTCTGCAGCTCTCATGACTTGTACAGTTAATACAAATAATAATTGTTCTAAAAATATGAGAATAATCCTGAACAAATAAGGAAATTTTAAAATTCACTATAATAGAGTAACTTGTTTTAACAAAAGCTACAGGATGTATGGTTGAAACGGGAGTACATATATAACACTATTCATATCAAACATTGTCAATATCAATTTGCTGTTTCAAATCCAAAGTGTTTACCTGAAGAATAGTGTAAATAAACATATAGCTAAATTATTAAATTAACCTTTTCAACTGATGAGAACATTTTTAACAACATTCTGAACTGAACACTTCTTCTCATATTAGATAGCATTCTTTTTAAATAATCACTTCTTACTCTTATTAGCACTTTTTTAAAATAATATTCTTTCATTGCAATGCAATAATGTAATCTTCTTCTTTCTTTGTTTAGCCTCCCTTTGTTAGGGCTTACACCCCCAGCACTTACAAACAGATGCCTGCCAGGGAGCACAGACTATGGATCAGAGAAAACAGCCAGGATGGGTGATCAGTCGAAGCCTGTGAGAGTGAAGGAAATGATAGGAAGTGGCGGTAAGATGAATGAAAGGAAAGATGAGGATGGAGCAATTGGTGGCATGAATGGTGGGGGAAACCGGAGAACCCAGGGAAAACCCGCCCAGATGCTGCTTTGTCCACCAAAAATCCCACATGTGGTTCCCTGGGATTAAATCCAGGCCGCCTTTGTGAAAGGTGAACAGTCTAAGCACTTGGCCACAGCGCCACCACATAATGTAAACAAAACAGTAACATTTGTACTTATCACATAAGAAGTAAACATAATTTCATCTAGAAGCCTTTGACACTGGTAATTAACAGGGTCTGACAATGATGTCATTGCACTGCATCTGTTCAATTAATTACTAGCAGATATAAAAATCAAAGATTATGATTAGCTTTATGCTTTTAGCAGCTAGTAGAATGTATAGTAAAGTGCTATCCATGAACAAATTTATATATAACTAAAATTAATATGTATTTCTAATACAATTTAAAGTGATTTTTACACTGACATGGTAAAAAAAAATGTATATTGAAATTATGATTATCATCATCATCTGTTTATACTATTACTAACAAAGCTTACATTTTGAGTAAGCTGCCTGTGCTTTCCTTTATAGGGTGTATCATAATTGATAGCGGAAACTGACAGAATTGACAGTGCCTGCACATGGAAGTAAAATAGTTTCAGGAAACAAGGTCATAAGTGGGCCATTTACAAAATAATTGGTATTGTATGTTACTACTGACTTTGTTTAAAACGTCTTCCTAGCAGGAAAACAATTAAATTTGAAATGTAGATTTTTTGTTTATGTTTCCATCTAATTTGGCTCAAATTTCACTAATGTTTTACCTTAATGAATTACATTACTACTTTATATTAAATTATAATTACTGTACACTTTTATTCATTAAAGGAGGTATTCAAAGTGGCATGTTTGCATATGAAGGAAAGACTGTACTCAATTCTGCAGTGACATTGAATTCTTTCAGCTACACTTTCCTTGTCAAAGGCACCTTGCAGCAACCACTCCAATTTATGAGGGTGGATCAAAAAGCAATGCACAATAATTTTTGTCTGCCTTGATATTGCAGCTGGAATGTTGCAATTTCACACAGATATAGTTTGAAGTTTTCACTACGGAGGGTATTTTTTGTTTCTAGTGCAGCCTAGCGAGAGAAGTGTGAACTATGCAACAAAGATGCCATGCATGTTACTGTCGTCCACATGTGAAGAGTAGAGAGGCGTGGTTTGATATTTGTGGACCAAAGGGCATAAACCGAGTGATATTCACAGGGACATATGTGGTGTGTATGGGGGAGATTGTATGCACTATAGTAATGTCTCCAGGCGGTGTGCATTCTGCATAGAGGGCCGTGTAAACCTTAGTGATTCGCCACACTCCGGGCGACTGGTAACAGCTGCAATCCTGCAGAATGTCAGAGGCATTGAGGTGGCAATTAATGACTGGCATGTGCAGCTGCGAACCTTATTGCTACAGTTCAACATTTCCTATGGTGCAGTGTACGATATTGTTCATGACACGTTGAAATTTTGTAAAGTTAGTGCTCGCTGGATGCCTAAGAACCTGACAGACGGCCACAAGGGCCAGCGAATGATGATGAGCTTGGATCACCTAACGCAGTACACCACAGAAGGGCATGAATTTCTGAAAGGAAAATGGTGATGAGTTGTGGCATACCACTGCACACCCGAAACCAGCAGGCAAGTATGGAGTGGAAACATGCTGGTTCCCCAGTGAAGAAAAAATTCAAAGTGACTCAATCTACTAGGAAAGTGCTTGTGACGGTGTCCTGGGATATGTATGGTATTGTATTGGTGGACTTTGCTGAACATGGGACCACTGTGAATGCTGCAGCCTACATGAAAACTTTGGTGAAGTTGCATCATGCCCTTCATGACAATGCTCGCCCCCATGTTGCTGCTGCTGTTTGTCAGAAAATCACCAAATTTGGTTGGGAGGTGCTCCAGCATCCACCATATAGTCCGGACCTTGCACCATCGGACTTTCATCTATTTGGTCCCATGAAGAAATTCCTGGCCGGCCAACGCTTTACGACAGATGCGGAAGTGAAATCAGCAGTCTGCAGATGGCTATACTCCAAGAAAATGGACTTCTACGAACAGGGTATATTGAAACTGGTATCACAATGGGAGAAATGTGTTGAGAAACTTGGTGACTATGTCGAAAAGTAGGTAAAAGGTGTAAGTTCATTTGTGGGTTTTTTTTTTGGTTTTAATTATTAAACCTTTTTGTAAAAAATTTATTGTGCATTACTTTTCGATCCAGCCTCATATATCCATGAAAACTGCTGAAAACATAAAGGTCTACTGTGAAAAAACAGGACAATGGGCAAAATTATAGCAGCTTCTGGGTTGTTTTAATTTGTTCAAAGATGCTTAAGTTTAATACTGAATGATCTCTGAATTCCTCTTTGGCTTCTCATATTTATTTTGTGTTATCAGTAATAATACTTTAAAACTTCTGTGCAGCTAACCTATTACATAAAATACAGTAGACCAGCCATAATGATCCAGTAAATAAGACCCCAATGTCCCTGTGAATAAAGTGCCCACTGCTGATCCAGATGTTAAAATGCTGAAGAATGATGCCCTCTCATTGTGAGCCAAGTGCTGGCTGGTCAGGCTGCTCATGCTTGGAAAATGAACACCTGTAAATTTAAAAATGCATGAGGTACTGTTCAGAAGCAGCAGAATAACAAATGTAGTAATTTAAGTAATTCTATATTATGCTAAAATTAGAAGCCTAGAAGCTTTTTTCTCTGATGCATGATTTTATAAACTAAAGAGTATAGCATATGTTTGGTTGCCAATATTTCAGTATTCTTTTAAGATTTTGAGAAAAAATAATGCAACTAAAAATGAGAAGTCAGAAAAAATTTCAAACGTCACATTTAAGTAAGTCATTGTTAATGGATGTTAGACAAATATTTTACAGAAAACCCGCCCCCTAAACTATCCTTTACTTTCAAAAAGAGCTCCAATGATTCTGATACAACTGTGCATGTTTCACAAAGTAAATCAAACTTATATCTTGAGTTTTTGTTACTAGCCTATAAAGTTCTCATTCACATAGAATGTTATTTAACTGGGAAACTATAAGAAGCATTTTAGGAAAAATGCAGAGCTATATACAGTGGAACCTCAGAAACCTGAACCCGACACATCCAAAGTTTCAGATAATCCAAACAGAATTTGCGATAGAAGGAAAAAAATTTAATCTCACTTGCAATGTAAAGAAAGGATTTGAAATCATAGTACAGCACTTAACAATAATTTTTAAGCTAATATTTAGCGTAATGGGACCCAAATATAGTAAAGTAGGCCTACATTGTTAATTAAATTCTAGTACAGTACACAGTAGCTGAATTAGAAGTGAAGCTATAAGAAGGAAATGAAAATACAATTTTGTACAGTAATGTAGACCTATTGTAGGCCTATTCTGTACAAAAAGCTCTACAACAAAATGTAGCGTAATATTGAAATTGTAATGTACTGCATATACAGCACTTTATTACTTTAGTTTTGGATAATCTGAACATTTCTGAACCCAAACAGACCATAGCTCCAATTAAGTTTGGTTTTCTGGGGGTCCTACTGTAGAGTATACAGCTTGTCAAATGCTGTTTTCCTTAGAGCGTTCATTTTACTTAAGATAGTAATATTGCTGCATTCAATCTAAAATTCAGTATCAAGATTTCATTAGAAATAAATAATAAATGTGTGTATGTGTGTGAGAGAGAACAGCATAACTTGGATAAACACCAAACTTTATAATTAAAGGAGCAGTCCAGTCTAAAATTGCTTGTCAGTGTCATTATTAACAACATAGTTATTCCAAGCATTATATGAATACAATAATTATGCAAAACAAAAATAGAGAGCTCAAGAAATATGCATGACGATATGTGTTCTGCTTGCAGTCAGTTATATGCATAACAGAGATATACAGGGTGAGCCAAAAAACTATGAACCGGCTGCACAGTGTTTTTCCTGTCCGCATCCTGGGCGCTCGCTGCTGTCTGCCATTATCATAGAAAGGCACGGATGAAACCATACAACATTTTTAAAACTACTTTTAAAAGCTTTACTTACCAACTTTATGAAAGGAAATGCTGAAACTGGCCACCGTCGTTGTCCATACATGTTTGGCACCTCTTTAAGAAACTATCCATCACTCGCCGTAGTTCATGTTGAGAAATGCTGGCAATTTCCTGGCAGATATTTTCTTTTAATTCTTCCAGGGTGTGTGGGTTTGTCTTGTATATTTTGTTTTAAGTTACCCCAGAGATAATTGCAGGGGTTAGGTCGGGGAATCGAGGGGGCCACAAATCTGTACTAATAATTCTGTCCTCAAACAGACTTTCAATTTTTCTCATCAAAATATTGGCTCTATAGGCTGTTGCAGAGTTTTGTTGAAAAAAGGCAAAATCACGATTCCTGGCTTTAATTCTCTAAAAAAAGGGGGGGACAAAATTGTATATACATATGTACGGGCTTCAACTGTTGACTCGAAAAAAATTGGCAAGTGATGGATAGTATCCTAAAGAGGTGCCAAAAATGTATGGACGACAGTGGCCAGTTTCAGCATCTCCTTTCATAAAGCTGGTAAGTAAAGCCTTTAAAAGTAGTTTTAAAAATGTTGTATGGTTTCATCCGCACCTTTCTATGATAGCAGCAGACGGCAAGCACCGAGAACGCGGACAGGAAAAACTCTGCACAGGCGGTTCGTAGGTTTTTGGCTCTCCCTGTATTTAAATGCATATTTAAGTATTAAAAACATACTGCTATAGCACGATTAGGTTATTTATTGTGCTAACACATACATGATTATTATTTACTCACTTTTCTAAATAAACAGAAATCTAGATCAGTGGAACATCCTTATCTTATTTGCTACACAGGTTGGCATAACAATTTTTTTTAACTGGTTGCCATCCATGAATTAATCCAAGTCATAAACTGTACTTGTATCACAAATATCAGAGTTTTAGTAATTTTATTGTTATAACTTCAGTTAGGCCACATTTCTTTATATGCTAGTTTTTACCACTAAGCTATGTAAAATTATATTAAGCATTTTGTATCAGCAATCACTTAACTGATGGAAAAAAACAACTGTTTCACAATTTACGCATCCACTTATCTCTGTCATATTTTCAATCACAACAGTATATCGACAGCATGATTTTAGTTCACCTATACCCATACTGGCTTTCAGTATATAGTAAGTGTGGTTCTACAAATTCTAGTTGCCATATCAGAAACAGAAATTATTGATATGTGCTGGCATGCAGCAGAAATATTGAGATTTAGAAAATACAGCAGGGAAACCAAAACTGAAATAAATCCTGTTTGTATATTGGTGCTTATTACTGATCAGTGTTGTTTAGCTTCATCAAGGAACTAATGAATTCTTTGGATGGAAAAGCACTGATTTTGAAATTTCTGATTTGGTATGGATTTTCATAATCCCTTGGTAGCTTAAACTTACACATACATATGCTACATATGTTTTAGTCATGCATTGGATTTTGCTATATACACGATGGCCCAAAAGAAATATTTATCATTTCATTTTAACAGATACTGGCACTGTTTAATCTCATAAGTGTTCAAAATGCTCTCCATCAGCTCTGAAACATTGCTCAAACCTATTCAGAACACGCGAACAAATCCCTATCAGCTTCACTATCATTAAATGTCTTTGAGGTTAACATTCTTAAGTCATCCACTTGGCGAAGTGTCCTTTTAAAGACTTATCCTGCAAAAGTCCCCCCCCCCCCAAAAAGTTCACATTCAAGTTTGGCAAACATGGTGACCAGTCAACACTGGGAAAATGTCAAGGCTGTTTCTTACCAGCACACAATAATTGGGCTAAGCTCATCTTGTTAGAAGCACAGTTCTGTCAACTTTGATCTTGAATTGTGACCCTCAATATGTTAAGATACATATTGTTAGCATCCCCAGATACAATTCAACTGTGACTTCTGAAATTATATATTTTATACAAGGGAAATATTTGTGTTCATTGCAATTTACATTTCTGTTGTTATCATAAAACAGTTATGGTTTTATAACTATAACCCTTAGTATTCCTGCTCAATTAAAAACAAAATTTCCAATTTGCACTGTATATCCACATTTGGGCCACTCTGTATAAGACATTTTTGTAACCAATTTTTTTGTTAGTACTTGAAGTGCTAAAGGAGTAAAATATTTTGGCTAATCTATGCTCAGTTTATTAGGTTTTCTTTATATTTAAGATTTCTGGATTTCAATCACTTGGGTAACTTCACAATTAGGATTAAAAGAGAGATGTTAATTTTTTCCAGAACACGTTTTGCACACCACTGCAGCATTCTGCAGTAATCATTGTTTAAAGCACTATAATAACTTTATTGCTTACAAGCAGTCCATGGTGCCCAGCTAGCAGGTCATGCAAAATATTCGGCACTAGGCTACGAAAAATAATGCTTTGATTTTTATGCAGAAAACACTGTTGTATTGCTTTATTCAACTATCTTTTCAGTTTTCAATGATTTTATATCAGACAGTTTTAAATTTGGTGTCTTTTAAGGAAGGAAGGCAAAGATTTTCATGGAATTTCCGTAACTCCAAACAATCCTTTACATTGGAAAATGTTCATTAATTTTTGTTTTCTCAAAAATGGCTCTTAACAATTTTGTTTAACACATCCTATTTTTGAGATATTTGCATGGTCAATAAAATGTATACTTTGAATTGTTTATAAATAGCATATAAAATCCTTTATTGAATTGTGTAATACTAGAAGGCCATAACAAATTAAAAAAAAAAAATTGCTGTAAGAAATACATTGAGTTCATTAAAATATACAGTATATTTCAAATAACTGTTTTATAGTATTAACCATTTTTCACAATATTCATTGCTGTATGTTTAAGATTTCCAGGAAAAAGTTTACTTTGGTATGCCATCCAGGTAACACATTTAAAAATATGCAATTCTTCTCTCACTCTTCACTTTTTAGTGAGCTCAATGGTAATAAAAGTTGTTTTATTATGCACACAGCTGAATGTTGGTTCTGCATCTAGTGCACACCCAAGTCATACTGCCTTATCAGAAACTGTAATTAAATATTCATCATATTAACACAAGCATAATTGTATTTTAGATGCACAGTATATATATAAGGGACCCTGCAAATTATAGTAGGCCCAGAAAGTCATGTGACTTATATAAGAAACTATTCACTCAGCATATGTTTAACCTAAGGAGATATTACTTAAATATAGTTTACCCTACCTTGGAAAGCGCCATGGAGTACTCGCATTAAAACTATAAAATTAAAGGATGTTTCTTGAGCAGAAAACAGTCTTATGATTTGGGGCATCCAAAATGTGAAGAGAGACCATCCCACAGCAGCAGTTAAAATTATTTTGTGCCCACCAATCTGATCACTCAAATAACCACCTAACACCTGGGTCAGTGTGTAACCCCAGAAAAAACTTGACAGAACTGTCCCAGCATGGGTTTTGTTCCATCGCCGCTCTTGTGCTATGGCTGGAACCAAAAGTGGCACTGAAGTTCTGCTGGCATAAAGGGCTGAAGTCCCAATAAAAAGTGTACACAGCCATTTTCTTTTCTCTGCCCTAAGAAAAAGAAAAGGAAACAACAAACATTTATGGTGCTACCTGTTATAAGTAAAGTGTTAATGAAGAATCAATACTGCTCTAAAACTAGAAACTTTCATGTTCCATTGGTGACTTAATTTATTATAATTTTATTCAAATATACGAGAGCTCTGCTGGGCAAAAAGAGCTATCTGCACCAATAATTGCATGGATTTGAGTGTAAATAATGACATTAAAGGGCATGTAACCTGCAAAATTAAAAGGATATACTGCAGTATTGCATAATGTTCAAAATCACTATACACATGTTATGCACGCATATACTGCACTAATTTTATTTATTTAATACCATTATTACACATAATAATTATAAAATAATTTGGCTTATTTTAGAATTATTTCTGTATACTTCTTTCGGCATTTTCTACAAGAAAAATAATCTATTAAGTCATTGCTTAATGTAGGCATTCCCATTTATAGCATATGGTATATTTATGTGCAATTGGACAAAGTGTAGAAAAAAAAGCACACGTGAAGTAAAAGCTAGAAAGCAAGCACAAATGTAATTAAAAATTTTGTGTTACCTTGTCCAAAAATGACCGTCTTCAGCTGATTCCTCAGTTTTTGAGGTTATAGGGGTATATTTACAATCATCGTCCTTCATAGCACTAATGCCATTTATCAGAAAATGTGGTATTTAACAAAATATACCTCTGATGAGAATATCATACAAAATTTTCAAATCAGCTGATTTGTGTATCTTCAAACAGCTGTTTGTGTTGGACGCAACATTCATGTTTACGTAGTACCCTTCAGTTATAGAAGTACCAATGTTCAAACTCGGAAAATCTTCAATATTCATTAGTCCATGATTTGTGTATTTTCTTTCTTGCAACTTTTAAAATTTAAATTGCATAATAAATTTGACAAACAGTTGTTTTAATAGTGCTCATAGCTTTAGAAGAGTTATTATCACAGTGGAAATATCTGTCGCGCTGTTGGTTACCACTGTAGAACTGTCAAAGTGTACGACTACGAACTTCAATTGTTTCAACAGTCCGGCTGTCAGCGGTATCTTAGCAACGAAGGAGCCGGGGTATTCCGATGTAGTTACAGTGGTTATTAAAAAGAAAGCCCATAATTATAAACGTAGTGACACACTCTGTTATGTTCGCATATTAAGGTTCATAATTAGTGGCCGGATTTAATTCAAAAGACATGTTACTTTCGCTGGTATTGTGTATCTGGATACAGAGCACTTTGGGAGGAGAAGTAGATCCATCTGAAAGCAGAGTATGGGGCCCCGGTCTGTATCCGGATGATATTGTAATGCCAGCCCGTTACTTCTATATACAGGCTGTAGGAAAGGATAAACAAGAGTAAGTTATAGAACAAATTCCAGTTAAAAGATTTTTCAGATGTGAGCAATTATTTGTAAGGTCAGATGTCCTTTCTAAAGTCCTGTATTATCCATCATCAAAGGGAATAGCTCATTAAACGAGAAGAAATAAATTATATATAAAGTGTTAAAATAATTTATGCCAACAGGTCGTGGTAGACTTTTTGTGTGTGAAAAATAAATGCCCTATTTGTACATGCAAAAATCTGTATGTATCTTTCTGGTGAAAGAAAAAAGAAACACCTATTAAACATTGTAGCGAACAAATTAACTAAAAGCATAAGTTGACCAGGAATGTAAAAAATACATAGCTTGTAATAAAAAAACGTAAGTGAATTTCACAAAATATATATGATTTATAGCTTTTACAACTTGAATACATAGCTTGTTTTTATCAGATTTTTTTTTGTTTTTATTTCCTTACATACCAGTATGGAAATTATCAAACTCTTGGATGCATGCACATAACTTCTCTTAACATTGTTTGTTTGTGTTAGTTCATTTGACCCCACAGAGACATTGAACACGTCATACAATTATGAAATATGCAGCACAACTAATAACATACCCAACACCAAGAACTTTTTTTAATTAGTAACATACCCAACACCAAGTACATTTTTTTTCCTCTCTCCACACCATACATTATCTAAGAGATGAAAATTTGTAAACCATCACCATTCCAAGAGTAAACATCTCAACATGCATTACAGTAGGACAACAATAACAAATAAGTGTAAATCGCCATCACATGCAATGTGTTCTATGTATTGAATATTTACATGTTGCACGGCATATTAAAAAGCTCCTCCATAGTGTATGGGAAGTGAGTATATATGAAAGGCTTTAACTCTTTCTTAAATATTTTATATTGATTAGGATTGCCTAATGCTTTAGATAACATGAAAGGTTATTATGAATTATTATTATATAATAGTAATATCCTTTTTGGAACAGTTTTAAGTTGTTTGCTGGTATATGCAAATTTCCTACATGCCTTGTATTGTGGTCATGCACAGCAAGGTTTGTTGTGAAGTTATCATAATTATCTGTAAGGTAGCTCAACAGAGAATATATGTAATCGCCAGTAAGAGTAAGAAGTTTTGGGGTTTTAAATAAGGACCTACAGGAATGATGGAGCCCAACACCACAAATAATACGTGTGGTCTTGTTTTTGCAATATAAATACTTACTGTGTGCTAAATTACCCCAGAAGATTATTCCATATCGTAACGGGAATGAAAGTAGGTAAAATATGTTGTTTTTAAGGAATTTTGGCTGAGCAGATTTTTTAAGTTCCCTAAGGCAAAACAAGCTGAGCTGAGTTTTGGTAGCATGATTTTTATCTGTTTTCTCCAGCTGAGCTCTCCATCTACTTGAAGAAATTTTATATTTGATTTTTTATTTATGGTGTAACTGTTGTACCTGATTGTTAATTCATTCACTTGTTTATGTTTAATTTGAAATTGCATAAAGTTGGTTTTATCTTAGTTTAATGATTAGCTTCAAACCACATTTTGAGTTGTTCAAACACTTTATTGACAGAATCTCTTAATTGCTGATGTGACTTTTCAGATATAAGTACACTGGTATCTAACATCTGCAAAAAGCACAGCTGTTAATCCTCTGAGATAATATGGCAAGTCATTTATAAATATTAAAAATAACAAAGGGCCAAGTATAGAACATTGTGGGACACCTTTAATAATAACACTGGTTCTGAATCACAACCATATTCTGGTTTTCTGGATTCTGTTTGTTAAGTAAGATCTGAACCAATTTATAGAGATATCACTGAAGCCATAAACTTTTAACTTTTGCAGCAAGAGGTTGTGATCTATTCTGTCAAATGCCTTAGCTAAGTCACAAAATATTCCTAATGATAGTTCCTTTTTATCCAAGGCTGTTAATACTTCAGAAGTGAGCATGTATATTGCATTTTCTGCCGACATTTTTTTCTTAAATCTGAACTGGGATCGTGAGAGAATGTTGTTGAACTCCAAGTATTTTATAACCCGATTATGTACAGCTTTTTCCATTACTCTAGAAAAGGCTGTCAAAAGAGAGATGAGCCTATAATTGGAAGCCAGGCTTTTGTTTCTTTTCTTGTATGGAGTCCTAACAATTGTGTGTTTCATTTTTTTTTCCAGAAATATCCCTGACAAAATGGAATGATTGCATATATGACTAAGAGGTTTGCTCAACTCTGCTAGGCAATATTTTAACAATTTGGTACATATCTCATCCCACCCATGAGAGGCTTTGCTTTTCAATGAGCTAATAATCTTTTCTATCTCTCTTGGTGTTATGGAGTCCATCTTAAATTTACAATTAATTTTAGGATGTGCTTTTTTTAGCATTTTAAGTTCAGTTGAGTATGGGCTGGATCTGTTTGTATTATTTTTTGCTGCATTAAGGAAATATGTCTTAAAGGTATTAGCAATGGCACAGCATTAATGATTTGTTTATTTACAATAGTTATGCGACTAATATTACTATTTGAATTAATTCTCGCCATTTCAGTTTTTATTATATTCCATATTGTTTTAATTTTATTATTGGAATCATCAATAGCTAGTGAGTAATACTTTCTTTTTGCTTCATAAATTACTCTTTTAAATATTTTACAATATGTTTTATAGTGTGCTTTAATGTTTGAATCATTACTTATGCAATATAGTAAGAACAATTTTCTTTTATTTGCACAGGGCATCCTTATACCTGAAGTAATTCAGGGTTTTACCTTTATTATCTGTGATGGTGTTATTGTTTTCTTGGAGAAAATAGCTTTAAATGTTAATAGCACAATTTTAAGGAATTCATCAAATTTTTCATTTATTGAGTGTTGGAATAGACAGAAGTCTGTTTTTCGTTTTTTAACACAAGTTTAAATTTATTGATATGCTCATCACTAATATTTCTTGTTGCAATTTTACTTTTTCTATTATTATCAATCAGTTTGCTAGCTACGGCAGGTACCAACAATACCTGAGCATCATGATCTGACATGCCATTTTCAATAGGAATTATGGCATAATTTGGAATTTTTTCTGAGTCTAGAAATATGTTATCTATAGCTGTTGCAGTGTTGATATGAATTCTGGTGAGAAAGCGAACCAAATTTTCCAACATTGTGATAAATTAAATAGCTTTATATTTGTGTTTCCTTAGTTAATAAAATGCATTTAATGTTTTTAGTTTTATATAACATTAATCAGTAACTTATGATATTTTAGAACTTTCTGTAGTAAAATACATCTTAATTTCTATATTATAAGTTTTTGCTAGTAAGAGAAAGTATTCCATTCAACGTAACATTAAAAATGCACATGTTGGGGATACCCAAAACCAAATAAGAGCATTTAGAAAAAGTGTGCATGTGTGTGTGTGTGTGTGTGTGTGTGCGTGAGTGCGTGCGTGAGTGCGTGCGTGAGTGTGCGTGCGTGCGTGGGTGGATGGGTGAGAGAGAGAGAGAGGGAGAGAGAGAGAGAGAGAGAGAGAGAGAGAGAGAGAGAGAGAGAGGACAGCATAAAACTCCAAAATAATAAATTTATTATGCACCAAAATTTGCATTTTAGCAAGACACCTTTTAAGAACACTAGGTGACAATTTGCATGGAACTTCACCTCACCTCAAGTAGCCCTGTATGTGGAAACATTTAAATTATTTGTTATTTTCTAAGAAATGTTAGCAAGTTTGGTTAAAGTATTAGCATACGCATTAAAAGTTTTATCTTCAGTTTCCCATAAATATCCTTTGAAGTCTCTCATCAGTTTCACTGAATTTATATATATTCTATTTCTATATATAAGAGACAGATAAATCATATGACTGGAGAAATTTATATCTTGTAAAAATAAACAAGTCATGTCAAATATAAATTCTCATAGTATAACCATTTCCAAAATGTTCCCTCTTCTTGTTTGATTTTTCTGCATTTTAAGCAGTACACTTTGAAATAATAGGTGGTCATCCTTTTGTTTTCATGAGTTCATGCAAAGGGTATTAACATCATGATTAGCAGATGACTGTTAATCTGCTTTTTAGAAGTTGCTGTTGTTTTATGCTGTATATAATATCAAATTCATCTTATTGTAGTATTACCCAATCCATACCATTCTCTGACAAAATAAATTTTTATGAAAATACCTCAAAGAATGGTATGAAAACAAAAGCAGCTGTTAGAGTTGTTACACATATGTTAGTTGGAATGCTTAAGTATCACTAATCATTAATCTTTCTAGTTTGCAGGAATCTCCGGGAGATATTTTTGACATAGAGATGACAGGTGATTCTGACTACAAAATCTGCAGAGTGTGGATAAACACTCTTGACAGGAAAGATGGAAGTTTTATTATTAGATATAAAATGTATCACATATGCCGTAATTTTCAAATACATATTAAATATAGAGGTGTTAATGTTGGTGATTCACCATACAAAATTTCAGGTAAGAATGAAGTTATTTCATCTGTTGTAAATATAGACCTAGACTGCTGTTCCATTTTCATCAAGAGAGTTTGAAAATGAGCAGTACTCAAGAACATAAAAATGAGTCATTCATGAATCCAAACTTCAAAACAAGAAAAGGCTGGCCTCGCTGTTCAGTCGGTAGAGCACCTGCCTGTTGTGCTAGGGGTCCCGGGTTCGATTCCAGGCTGGGGGGTGGTAACTTTTCTCTAGCCAAGATTATTCCTTATCCTCCCCAGAGTCTGGAAGTATGAATGAGAGTGTGAACATGTGTATGATCTAATGATTAAAAAACCAAAAGTACAAGAAACCCAACGACAAGAGTTACACAAGTTAACACCATTGCCAATAGGCAATAAAGTTCCAAAGGAAAGGCTGCCAATAAGACCAATGCAGTTAAAGGTAGGGTATAAATGGAACTAAAAAAAACAAGAAAGTTAGGTCATAAAATGAATTATCATTTGAATATCTGTTCATCACCACTAGGTCTCAGTGTGATTGCTAGGAAAATAGGAGACATAGTTATCAGAAGAAGAAAAACATAAATAATAGGAAATTAATTTTTAGGCGTAAATAAATAAAAGAACTTTGAAATCAGTAGTGTGGATTAGATTAGATGCATTCTGTGAGTTCCTATAAACCATTGGACCCACGAACATAGAACATTTTCATGAGGTTTATATAGTCGGTGCATCTCATTATTTTTTATATTTGCAAGCAAAGCATTTTTAAGTAAAATAATAATTTCAGACAGAAACAGATTGTAAACCTGCTAAACATTTATAGCCTTCAAGCTGTAATAAATTAACCTACAGGAGTACAAAATAGTGCTAAAACAGCTATCGATAAAATAATTTTAAACATGTCTGCATTTCAGTACCCCAAATTAGTGCTTGAAACAGGCTTTTCTGACAATTTTGGGCAATTAATTCTTGAATGCAAATCTGAAAAGTGTAATGAAGCTAAAATTAATAAAAATGTATATAAAGTAGTCAGGATAATCAATGATGAAAATGTCAATTATTTAAACTTTTTGTTGTCAGGTGAACTGTGGGATGAAGTGTACAAACGAAATGAGGTTAATGACTATCACCCACTATTTTAAGGTTGAAATTCCCCTAAAAAGAGTTAATATAAATGTCAAAAGGTCAATGAAAGACTGGATTATTCCAGGAATACTAAAATGGAGTAACAGACTAAGATTTTTAAATATGCAAAAGAGTATAATGTATCACAGAAATTCATGGTGTATCTGCAGAACTATAAGAAAATATATAACAAAATATCAAGCAAGCCAAAATGTTATCTAACAATAAGCGAATTTGTGAGGCAGCTGATAAATCTAAATCTATTTGGCATATTATTAAAGGTGAAACTGGCAAACACAATGAATTTCATAATATCAAATCAATAAGATATAAGGGTAAATTAGCTACTAAAGCAAATGCAGTGGTAAATTCCTTTAATACTTATTTCAGTGAAATAAACAATTACTCAAAGTTTAGCCAGCATGGCAAATGGAATGAGTTTAAAAATGTATCACATTTTCCTTTCTCTTTGTTTCTTCTGCCTACTGACTTTAACAAAATCAAGTCTAACAAAAAATCATGTGGGGCTAATCAGCTTTTCAATTTAATAATAAAAAAATGTGGTTTACATATAAGCGAACCTTTAACATATTTAATAAATCTTTCATTCAGAACTGGGAAATTTCCTGACTGTCTAAAGATTTCTGAAATAAAACCACTATTTAAAAAAGGGTCAAGAGATGAGGTTGAAAATTACAAATCAATTTCTCTACTACCAACTTTTTCTAAAATCATGTATAAAATTATGTACAGAAGATTAATGTCCTTCTTTGGTAGACACAATATTTTGTTTGATCAACAACACGGTTTTTGGAAAGGCAGATCAACTGATACAGCTCTTATTCAGTTTCTAGAAGAAGTATATTCTAACATGGATAGCAAAAGTAAGCTTTTCATTGGCACCTATGTTTAGATTTGTCTAAAGCATTTGATTTAGTCAACCATGACATATTATCCAAATTACATTCATATGGTATCGGAGGAGTTGTAAATGACTGGTTTGCCTTGTATTTGAAAGATAAAAAACAGATAGTTGGATTAGAATTCCTAGATGTCAAGACCAGTATACTTCATAATCAATGCTCTAAAATGAAAACAGTTGAATGTGGGGTTCCTCAAGGTTCTATTTTAGGCCCCCTTTTATTTTTAGTATATATAAATGATATAGCCCATAGCCTAGTTAATGAAAATGTTAAACTAGCAATCTTCGCAGATGACACAAATATACTTATCAATGGAAACGATAAAAGTCACATAGTTCAGAATCTAAATAAAACTAATGAAATAATCGTGCCGTGTCTTGATCTAAATAGACTAGTTTTAAATAAAGATAAAACAGTAGAATAGGTTTTCGGCATAAAGCAAATAAAAGTATTGCTTTTCCAGATCTTTATTTGAATGGCACAAAAATCACATATATAACAACATAAACATTTCAGGTGTGTAGTTAAATCAAAACCTGGATTGGACTGCTTACTTAGAAAATCTGATCAAAAAATTAAGTAAGCAATGCTATGCTATAAAAACATTAACAATTATGTGAATACAGTCAGAATTGCGTATTTTGCATATTTCATACCCTTTTAAATTATGGCATCATTTTTTGGGGCAAATCAAAGATGTCCAGAAAGGTTTTTAAAATGTATAAAAGAGTTATAAGAATAATAGTTAATCAACCATCATATGTAAGTTGCAGCGCATATTTTAAACAGCTTAAAATTATGATCCTGCCATGTTTGTGTGTGCGTGCATGCATGCGTGCGCGCGTGCGGGTGCGTGTGTGTGTGTTTGTTCTATTACATGTTAAAGCCAGTATAAATAATTTTAAGACTTAGGCAATGACTCATCAGTATGATAAAGGGGAAGCTCAAATCTATAAAAAATTAGACTAAATACCACTCTGTATGAACATTCCTTTCCCTATAATGATATACTTGTATAATAAGTTGCCTCATTATATAAGACAGATTGACAAAATGATGACTTTTAAACAAAAGCTACACAATTTCTTAAGTGAGGCATGCTTTTACTCTATACAAAGTATTTAGTAAGTTGATTCATCATGTTTTCTCTTTATATATATATATATATATATATATATATATATATATATATATTCATTTTTCTCTTTACATTTATTCGTTTTATATCTTTTCTTTTATTCTCTAAATATTGCATCTGATGTGTCCATCTTAAAATCTGTATAGTTTTTTATGTACCTTGTTATTTCATTTCCTATGTATTCTAAATTTTGTTTAATCTGATATCTCTGCATTTATTATTAGTTATGTATCTTGGTTTATTTTCTTTGTATTTTAAACTGACGTGTACTCTAACATATGTATCATGTTTCTATGGATGAAATAAATACAATACAATACAACAGCTTTCATTAATTTTAGAGCAAGCATCATAACAATCATTTGTCATTTAAAAAACAACAAAATAATTGATAATTAATTTGTGCTTTCCAGTGTTAAAGTCCAATAAACAGAAAACTACTTTTTACAGAAAATAAACAGCATAATTTGTCATTCAAATAATCTTCTACTGAATAAAATGACATATTACAAAGATTAACGGTAATTTTGAAAGCAGTAAAACTTGTCATTTTTTTCCCTTGAGAACATAATAAAGTACCTTGCTGAGAGATAGGACTTGATTGAATCCGGAATGTGAGGTCTGTGCTGATTTTCTATGCCTCATTGTAATGTAGAAAGTAAATCAACCAGCAGTCTGTCAGGATGATGCAGTTGATTGAGCATTGGCTTTCTATTTAATACCAGCTTAGGGTTATGATATTTAAGTGTATTTAAAATGACAGCTTTATGACTAGTCAGGCCATAAAAGAACTCCGGCAGTGTTGTTTGTTTTTCTTGTTTGGCTCTATTTTCCTTATCATTACACTTTCTGCAGCTTCATCTTCTACTCAGGCTTCAGTATCCAGAGTATTTCATATCCTTGCTTAGTCACTCATTTCTACAAACACAGAGGCTCATATGATATCTTAATTTTCATTTTGTTCTAATTATCTTCCTTTTTTTGCAAAATGTGTTTTTCAAGTCATTTGAAGATTAGGAATTTTAGCTATTTTAGTGTCTACTTAATATCCAATTTCAAAGATTAAAATAACAGTTACTTATAATGTTATTTTCCAGTAGATGCAAGTTATTCTCCTAATACTCTGCCTCAGAAGGGCTTTATATTGTACAGTTCCCTTAAAATTTGCTATTTTGACATATTTTGAAAATGTTGTACAAGGTATGTATCATCAGTATAAACCATTATTATATGAAATGTGTATGAATTTGATTTTACAATTTGATTCATTGTACAAGAGAAGAAGTTTGCTCAAAGTTTGTAAAAAGATAAAGGATTAATATAGTAGGGGTCAAAATACATATTTTAGTCTGTTGTTACTTCATTACTATAGTTCTCATTAAGAATGTTACAAGACTCATTATGAGTGCCTGTTAGCTATGCAACACTGTGTAGTCAGTATAAAAATAATTATGTTAGTGTTTTGGCTATCTTGATTACTTAAGCCCGGGGGCCTCCCAACCATCAAGTCGCATAGAAGACGCAGCTTCCTGCCGAAGATCAAGTGACTGGTATCTTTACCCGGTGGTGTCGTGAATCGACGAGCGGTAGGCCAGCAATAAAAGCGGCACCCTGACATCTCAGGCCCTCTGATAATTGTCCACGACTTACCTCAGGTGCTCTTCTAGAGTTTTGATGTACCGCTCTACCATTCTGTCTGACTGCGAGTGGAGAGGCGTTGCACTCTAAGCTTTTCCAGTGCTTCTCTCATTAGGTTCGACTCGAAGTTTGTGCCCTGATCGCTGTGTAGCTCTAAGTGTGCCTACATCGGCAGAACAGTTCTTTCATGAGACAATCCGCGATCGTCTTGGTCTGCTGGTTAGGAATGGGGTACACCTCCGGCCACTTGGTGAAGTAATCCATGAGCACCAAACGATACTTGTTATCCCTGTCAGACACAGGGAACGGCCCAGTTATATCGATGGTGACGTGTTCGAAAGGTGCTCCCACGTTGTACTGCTGCATGCAAACCCTGCTCCTTCCGCGACTTGCAGCACACACTTGGCTTGGCAGCATCACCTCTCAGCGTCCACCGTCTCAACCAGTGGTACCTTTGTGGAAGTTTGTCAATCGTTCGGTTGGATCTCAGATGACCTCCTGAAGTTCCCACATTTACTTCCTCTAGGACTTCTGGAACCTTACTCCAAGGAAGGATCAAATGGTCTCTCGGGTCTCTTCCCGTTAGGCGACTCCCAAACTCTGAACAGCACACCATTCTTTGCCTTCAGTGAGTTCCTTTGATCCCAGTTGGACTTATGCCCACTACTCCTGGGCGCGATGTCCTCCCAGCTCGGCCTAATTCCTGCCTCCACTTCTCTCAGGAGCGGTCTCAAGTCGGCGTCGGCCAGCTGCTCCCTCTTCAGTCCTGTGCTATCCCATCCATCTGCAGGTACCGCCGAAATCACACAGATAGCTGCGGCATGCTCCTTTTCTTCCACCCTAGTGCACTGGCCGCACCCCTCCGGGCAGGGTCTTCTTAACATGGCATCCGCATTGGAGTGGCTCCTTTCTCCCAGATGTTCTGACGTGAAGTTGTATTCCTGAAGCCTCTGTACCCAACGGACCATCTGCCCCCCCCCCCCCCCCAGGTTCTTAAATCTCAATAGCAGGTGACGGCGGAGTGATCAGTCTTCAGGTGGAATGGCTGACCATACAGGTACTTATGGAAGTGTTTCAGCGCCTTCACAACTGCCGGAATACCCGTCGGGTAACGCAAAAGTTCTTTACCGCCTTGGAGAGCCTCTTGCTGTAGTGCGTTATTACCCGTTCCTGCCCATCCTGGACCTGAGATAGTGCACCTCCAATACCACTCGTTGGTGTGGGTGTCCGCAGTAAAATCGCTGCCCTGTTGTGGAAAACCCAAAACAGGTGCATTGCAGAATGCTGACTTAAGCGCCTGGAACGCATCCTTGCTCATTTCTGTTCACATTCAAGGCCCGTGTTCTTTCGTCAGAAGAGTGAGGGTCTTTGCGATGTTGGAGAAGCCTCTGACGAACCGACGGTAGTAGCTGCATAGGTCCAGAAATCTGCACAACTCTCGTTTATCCTTCGTGCGAGGCCAATCTCTCACAGCTCAAGCCTTCTCCGAGTTGGGGCCACCCCTTTTGGTGAGATTATATGGCCAAGTAGTTAAACTCCTTGCAGAAGAATTGGCACTTCTTCGCGGTCAGTTTCAAATTGGCTGTTTGCAGTCTCTAATACCTTGATTAGGTTCCCTAGATCATCTTCGAAAGTGCTACCAATGACGATGTCATCGGTATATGAGCCAAGTGTGTATGTCAGTCCCCTCATCACTAATTCCATCAAGCGCTGGAAAGTGGCTGGCATGTTGCAGAGCCAAAGGGCATAACCGTTAACACACGAAGCCCTTGGCCTGTCGAGAATGCGGCCTTTTCCTTGTCTCGGGTCCAGAGCCACTTGCCAATATCCCTACTTCAGGTCCAAGGTCAAGAATCACTGGGCACCAGCAAGAGTGTCTAGAGTGTCGTCAGTCCAGGGTAAGGGAAAACAGTGCTTTCGGTGACAGCATTCAACATCCTATAATCCATGCAAAAGTGTAGCTCGCCGTTCGATTCTTCTTCACCAAGCCACAGGGTAACACCAAGAACTATTGGACTCTTCGATGATGCCCCTAGATCTCATTTCCTCCAGCATGTTTCGTACCTCCATTTGCTTTCCAGAGGAACAAATGTTGGTGGTTGACGGATAGGCTGGGCACAGTCAGTAGTGGAGTACTCAGCCAGTGCGATCATAATCGCCATCTCCTTCCTTCCAGAATTTAGATTCTCCATTCCACTCTCCATCTTTTCCATTCCTGATTTCATTTCTTTCTCCATCCCAGATTCCATTTTCGTCTACATCTTCTCCATTCTGGATTTCATTTCCGTCTCCATCTTCTCCATTTTGGCCAATAATGTTTGTAGGACTTCATCCATCCTGGCTTTTATATCCTACTCCTGACACCAATGTAACAAGTGAGAACTCCAGTTACTGCGAGAACACACTTTATTCATCACTAAACATTCAACGTAACACAAATGTTATACTTGAGTCACTTGGGCATGCACTTGGAATACAACACAACTGATCCATCGAATCAAATCACCACTGAACTGCTAAACTGCGGAGTTACAACTCACAATTAAACTGCACTGTCCGGTTGCACTATTCACTTTGTCACTTCTAACAGCATTCGACTAACTGAACTCAACACTGCTGGTCCTGTGCCAAGAGCAAGAACAGGTCAAGCTGACTCGGGCGGAAGATAGATCGCCACGGTACCTATCCGTTTAGTTATGGATTAACCCATTCAATATAATAGATGAAAGATAAATTGTTCCTTATATAGGCCTCAATACAAAGCAGAACTTTCGTGGAAAGATCTTACTAGAACATAGGTCTTTGATAGAATAGAGATGAAATTACTGTGGTATAAATTATTGAAGAAAGGAGTAAGTAACCAAATGGTGACTGCTTTAAAAGGTCTATATAGAGATAATACTTTCTGTGTAAAATATGAGGTAGGGGCAATAACTAATGAAATACACCTAGAGAAAAGGTTAAGGCAAGGATGTAAATTAAGCCCAATTTTATTTAACTTATTTATAGATGATATATTACAAAACATTAATAGTACTAATAATCTTTCACCTGTAATAAATAATATACAGATACCTGGTCCCCTCTTTGCAGATGACTTAGTAGTGGCATCCATTACAGTAAATGGACTAAAATTCTACTTACAAGAAATAGATAAATACTGTATAGAATAGGGACTAAATGTAAATGAAAAGAAAACACAAATTGTAGTGTTTAAAAAAGGAGGAAAATTGGGTAAACAAGAGAGGTGGAGTAAAGGGAGAAATGAATATAAAAAGGGCGAGACTGTACCTACTTAAGGGTAAATATAGATGCAGGAGGTAAATGGGAGAAACAAGAGAGATCAGCTCTGGCAAAGGGGAGAGCAGCAATGATGGCTGTTACACAACGTTTATTTAAAATGCCAGAGTTGGAGGTGAAATGGTTGGAAAGAGTATACAATTCAATGGTTGAGGCACGAATATTATATGGGAGCTCGAAAATGGGTGGGAAGAGGTGGACAAGGTCCACAGAATATTTTAAGGAAGTTCTAGGGCTGCCAACAGCTACAGCAAATGAAATGGCTCAAATCAAAATGGGACGAGTAACAAGAAAAGGAATGGTTATGAAGAGAGCCTTGAAGTATTGGCACAGGATCTTGAATTCTGATGATGATAATTTATAACAACAATGTCTAAAATACCAAGAAACTAGCTTAAAAAATACGGACTGGGTAAATGAACTAAGAAATAACCTTGAGAATAATGGCATGGGAGATGTTTGGAGAAAAAGAGATGCAAACCACAAAGTTTTTTGGAAGAGTATTACAAGAAGATTTGATGACATTGAGATACAACAATTATTTAGTCAAATACCTGGGAAGAGATCTTTGATTTTTTTATGTTAATATAAAAAACATTGGGAAAGAGAGAAATATGTAGACACAAATAAAGAAGAAAGAGGGGATATAGCATGGTTAAGGGCAGGAGTATGGAGGCTAAAAGGGAAGCAAAATGGCTATGCACAAGGTGAATGTCCATTATGTGGGGGAAGGGAAGATATACAACATATTATATTTGAATGCAAAGAAATAGAGATTTGGAGAAAAGAAAGTTTATGGTATGGAATAGGAATAAAGATATACATACAATTTTAGATAAAAACTATAACAATTTGGGTAAATACTTAGCAAAAGTAAAAAATAAATGGATATGGACTGTTAAAAGAGGAAAAAAAACGTAAATAAATATAAGAACTACTAAATGTATTAACATGTAACTGTAATTCACAGTGACTGCTCATCTTAGTGGCCAGGGCCAAAATGAGAAGGCAGTTTAAATATGTAATAACTTAGTGCTCAATAAAACTACTACTACTACTACTACTAGAACATACCGAAAAAAGTAGGTGGCACATAAAGGGGCTTTTTATTCCACACTTACTATTGTTTCCGCACCTGCTCTTGTCTGACAGCCAGCCGAAGTCCCCCACCCAAGTGCCGGTGGCATGCAGTTAGCTATGCGTGTGTGGTTACAATATCAAACCTTTGCTTTTTCACTGTCCAAAGTTCCTCACTTATAAGAGAACATTTTTACTGTTGTTGTTCACCAATGGCACTGGGAATTAATTGATCTGCATCATTTTCCCTCTGGCTTCCATATAAAGTGTGTAAGTTATCACTTTTAAGGCCTTTGCATTTGGCGAGATGTTGTTTGTTCAGGATGACATCTTCACAGAGAGTGCACTAGGGTGTAGGTAGGCATCCTATCTTGTAGAAGTGTTCTGCGAGGCAATCGTGGCCAGTTGCCATCCTAAATAAGGCCACTGCGGTCTTCCTTGGCATTTTTTGTATATCAACTCTATCTTTAATATTCTTATAATCTTTATCCTTTAATTTATCTTCTTCATCAAGTCTCTGCTGTCTTTTGAAATGTTTAATGTTATTTAATTGTTTATTAATTCTATTTGTCCTACAGGTTTTATTTGTTGTATTGCACCTTTCTTTGCTAATTGATCCGCATGTTCATTGCCCAAAAGTCCAACATGAGCTGGGATCCATTATAGAGTGACATGATTTCTAGTTTCAACTGCTTTAATTAGGCTTCTTATTTCTTTAATATTTCTTGTTGTTTTATTATTGTAATTTACTATTTCATCTATGGCTGATTTTGAGTCTGATAAGATGACTATTTTTTGTTTTATGTATGGTCTATATAAAATGTCCTGTAATGCTGCTTGTGCGTACATTTCTACTTTCTCTACCACGTACATAATAGGTAGAGAAGGTATTGCATTCCACCCAAAAATTTGATACCTGGATTTAACTAGAAATACATGTTTAAAAGTTGGTTAAAAAGCAAACTGTACTTAAGTTCACATCTTTCAAGGATGTGACATAAAGATTTCAAACAATTAAACAAATCGCCCCACCACAAGTTACCCAAACATGGAACTTTTTTGGGAAATTTAAATTTTCTCAAAAATGGCTTTACAATTTTGACTTAAACCCATATAGTAAAGATATTTACATGACGGATAAAATGTATATCTTGAATTTTTTGGAAGGAATTTTGTATAACTGGTACATGTTAAGTGATGGATGAAAATGTACTACAGAAAAAATGTACATCTCTTTAAAAAGGACAGCTTATTTCAAATAACTTTTTATATCATAAGCCATTTCCAAGATATCCATTATTAATGGTTCAATTTGTTCAATACTTTGTCATTCTTTTAAGTCCCATTGTTTCTCATGATTGCTTGGAAACAGTATGTAATTTTAAGGCGAGCATATAGCATCCAGTTTTCAAACATTTGACTTTCACTGTTCCCTTTGTATCCTACTGAAATGTCTAATGTGGCTATCTCTGCAAAGGTTTATCTCAATTGAAAATTAAGTAAATGGAGAAATAACTTTCTTAAGGATTATTTGTCTACCCACTAATAAATGATAGAGGGTAGAGAAAGTCTAATGAATGTAGTAAATCAATTTTTAAGAAGTGTGTCCTGTTACATCAATGAGGAGAATTTGTGGTATAGGGGTAGCATGTCTGCCTAACATTCAAGCGGTCCCGAACCAATTCTTGGTTGAGGTGAGTTACTCAGATAAAGTTCTCTACAGACACCAAGTTCATTTAGGCATCATTCCACCCATTTCATTTATTCATTGTTGAACATGACCTACCCAGCTAAAGGTTGTTAGAAAATTTGCATAAAAAAATCTGATATATTAACCAAAGTAAACTCTGTCAAAATACTGTCATTAAACATGTTTTAAGTATTAGGGGAATACAGCAAACTGAATTGATATTCAGATATTTAAAAGCAGATCACTATATGCTAACCTTAAAATTCTATACTCTTTTCATAACATCATTAGAAACAACTGAATAGCGCCAGCATTTTAAAAAAGTGACAAAAGTATTGAAAAATTCAAACCAATAACAATGGATATCTTGGAAATGGCTGACGTCACAAAAAGTAATTTGAAATAAATTGTGATATAAATTTTTTGTGTTGTAATTTTTTGTCTATTTCTTATGGTTTACCAATTATGCAAAATTTCTTATGAATGAAGAGGACATGATAACCTATTCTAAGAAATTTCAAGAAGATACGCATTTTATTTGTCATGTAAATGTCTTAAATATGTGGTATTTTAAGCAAAATTGTTTCAGCTAGTTCTTAAAAAATTAAGAATATAGATCATTTTTTCATGTAAATGGTTAGTTTATGGTAATTTATCTTGAAAATCTTCATGTCACATCTTTGGAAGATGCTAAACTTAAATATGTATCAAGTTTGGAGTTTATCATACATGTTGCTTTTGAGTTATGCTGTTCACATACATACACAGACCACTTTAAAAAAAAATGCTTTCTTTTGATTCAGGGGGCCTCAAAACATGTACTTCTGGTGAAATATTGGTATCAAAGTTTTGGGTGGAATGCAATAAGTTCTTCTACCTACTAAGTATATGATAGGGAAAATAAAAAAGAACTTTTATGTGCAATAATAGCTGCAAATTGCCACTAAAGGCATTTATGACAGTAGCAGCTGGTGGCGCTAAGCTGTAAAACATTTAGTGGTATAAGGAGGAAATAGGCAATCAGTCCCGTTTGTCTTGCAATTGTGGATGCACAGTGAAGAGTACATAGAAAGGTATGCAGGTAGTTTCGTAAAGCTGTAGTATTAGTGAACCTATAACGCTTTACTCATGTTCAGTTAGATGTCTTGAGTTTACTTCAGGTATAAACCCAGTTTTGTTTTGGCTTAAAACTATGTTGCCAAGTTTAAAAGCATAATTAGACATTCTTTCTACAAATCAGGATACCCTCTTAACCATTTAAATTGATATGAAAGCTCCAAACATTTGGATTTCAGTTGACATTGCATGTGACACCTATGAGCAATTGTTTTTCATTCATTTCTCATGGTGTAAAATAAATCTTGTTTTGAACATTTAATTAAACATCTAGATGATCATTTCATCAAATGTAAAATTTACATTACATATCAATGAGAGTGAGGTTTGCACTTCTGAGATGTGACTCTGTGCATTTAGCAGTTAGGTATTCCTCATATCACCTAAAACAGCTTTTCTGCTGGCATCATTGGCTTCTTGGAACTTGCAGCCTGAAGTGAGGATCTTCCCTTGTTAGGCCCTGGATAGTTAAACATCAGCCTCCACTCTTCAGAGATATAGATATGCATGAGAATGACTCACATCAATGCATTTGTGTAAAATTATTTATTCAGAGCATTCAAGCTCAGATGCATTCTTTGTAAATATACTGTACTTGAGAAATATGTTTACTACATTATCAATTTAAGTACACGGTGAACCAGATCACTCGTAGCAATCATTTACTTCAGAAAATACAGCACTAAAATTTCCTGGATAGAAATATTTAAAACTAAAGCATCTGTGAACTTTCACTTGAGCTTGATTTCATCAAACGGCCATAACTGGAAATGGGATTAGTGGCATATTGCTTTAAAATTACAAATGGGACTAGGAGTAAAATGGAATACAGCTAGATAGAACTCTTCAAAACAAACAACTTTCGGGAACATTTGATTAATTTGTACTCTTTCAAGAAGAAAAGCATATATCTATTTTTGTTGCAGCTAGGTTGAAATTGTCCAGTTGCTTGTACATGAGCAGCAAGATGCCTGAAAACATTGCAACATTGGGTATCTTTCAGGGTAGATATGCTCAGCAACCCAGAAATTTATACATTTGCCCAATACTGTCAACATATCAAAACCTTGCTGATTTGAGAAAACCACTACTATTTTTAGTGAAAATGAGGTATTTATAATCACTGTTAACTTTTATACTTATTTCATTAGCCACAAAAATAAAAAAAAACAAAACACAGTTGTCATTGTGCTGTACAAGGCCATTTTAGGTTCCTTTGCCAACATTAGTTTTAATTTTCTTTTTGTGATATTTCTCAATATGAATGGCACTGCTAACTGTGTATCTGGGGTTTGCGTGCAATCTTTCCATATACTTTTCTCTTTGAAAGGGTATAAATTAATAAAAACATTTCCTATGAACATTGTGGTACCCTATCTAATGGCACCTTATTTAACTCCACTTGCATTTGAAATTTTAAAGTGATAAACCACTGACCCCACTTCCAGTAATGGATGAAATCCAGCTCAAGTGAAAATTCAAATGTGCTTTAGTTATAAATGTTTTTGTTTTGAAAATTCTAATGCCTTATTTTCTTAAATAAATGACTATTATGGGTGAACTGGAACACCTTGTATTTAGGTTTGATGTAGTTTTAATATATAAAATGCAAGTATGAAATTGTTTTACTGAATTTTAATTTAAAGGTGAGTCAGAATTGTTACACTAACATCACTTAAGTTTACTTTGTTAGTGTAACAATTCCGACTCGCCTTTAAATTAAAATTCAATACACATCACTGTTTCTAGCTTCTTTTCATTACAATATCAACGTTGTTTTACTGAGTTTGAAATCTTGTACCGTGTTTTGATATTCTCTGTTTTTACTTTCTCTGCCACATACATAGTAGGTAGAGAAGGTATTGCATTCCATCCAAAAAATTTTATACCGATATTTCACCGAAAATACATGTTTTGAGGCCCCTGAATCCAAAAAAAAGCATTTTTAGAAAAAGGTCTGTGTGAACAGCCTAACTCAAAAATGAACATTCGGATAAATACCAAACTTGTTATTTGCATTCAGCACTTTTCAAGGATGTGACACTAAAGGTTTTCAAGAAAGTCTCTCCACCCTAAACTACCCTTTATCTGGAAGATTTTTAAAAAATTTTATTTTCTAAAAAAGGTTATAACAATTTTTATTAAATTACTATATATTAAATATAGTTACATAACAGATAAAATATATATTTTGAATTTTCTGGGAATAGCCCGTGAAGTCCTCTTTATTTGGGAAGAATTTTGTATAATATTGTAGAAATGGTAAACGTTAAGTGATAGTTGAAAACATACTACACAAAAAATATAGATCTCTTTAAAACACACAATTTATTTCAAATAACTTTTTTGTGGCATTGGCCATTTCTGAGATATCCATTATTAATGATTCAATTTGTTCAATATTTTGTCATTCTTTTTAAGTCCCATTGATTTTCAGCTATTTCTAGCAATTGCATGGAAAGAATATGGAATTTCAAGGCCAGTATATAGCGTCCATTTTTAAACATTTAGGTATCACTGTTCTCTTTGTATTTATAAACAAATGTGTAATATAGCTATTTCTGCAAAGATTTATTTGGATTAAAATGTAGTAGATGGAAAAATAAGCTTTAGTAAGAATAGTTTGTATACCCACTAATAAACAATAGAGGGTAGAGAAAGTCATGTGAATGTATCACATAAGAATTTTTATATTTTCAGGTCCTGTGTACCCTGATATATGCTACTGCCCAGTGTCATATAAAGAGTGGATAAAAAGTTATGGGTGTCCAAGTACTTACAGACAAATTGACAAAGACTTAAAGCACTTCCCAAAAGCTAATGTTACTGAGGCTCGAAAGTTTGCTCTGGAAAAATTCAACCATCCAGGAAGCATGAGTGTTTGCAACTATGTGGTAAAACATAATCAGGTAAGACATATTTTCAGAAAACATTCTATTTTTATGTTGGCAGGCATTATAAGTATGATTGCGAATATGTTCAAGAAGTCTTATTTCAAACTGTATTATGTCCAAAATAAATAAAAAAAAAGGTGCATTTGAAATTTCACTCTTGTTTCTTAGGCAGTTTTAGAATTTGCAAACTTAAACCACATGAAACTGTTTTATTTCCTGGTAAATGAAACTTTAGAACCAGTTTTGGTTTAGAATCATGAGAATAGTTTGATTTTTTGTACTTCCTGTAAAAGTTTATTTTTGAGAATAAAATGGATTGGAAAGAGCTCCTTACTTAGTGTTATGATGACACTAAATTGATTTCAGCAAACTCTTTGTACATTTTAAAGAAGGAACACCTTAAATATTCTTGAAATTAGTATATTATAAAAATAATATGTAATGAAAAGTACATTGTATGAGAATAGTAGCAAACACTTGTTCACTGTATATCACAAGTTAAATTGACTATGCATAATTTTGCTACTCAAAAAGTGAATGACAAGCAGCCTTGCCAATATATTTTTTTTCAGTACCAGTTTTATCTTGTGGAGAAATTGTGAAGTAAGTATATTATCAATAAGGCAGCCCTGCATTGTGTTCATGCTGCATATGGGACATTCCATGTGAAATCAAACAGCAAAAAACCTTGCATTTTTTGTTTCTGCTCTAATTTTTCCTTGTAATAAGGGGTGCTAAGGAAAGCTTATTTATCAAATAGTAGCATCTAAAACCCAATGGCTGTTACGTTATTGAACAATAAATTTATTGTATTAATTCATTTTGTTGCATTTTAAGTGTGCATAGCTCCGGAACCCTTTATTTCATAATATTGTACCAAATCTCATTTTGTAGGTAAAAGTCCACATTTCATTACAGCTGTACTGATTATTTTTATAATATCCACAAAAATCGTTACACATTTTTATTTTTTTTAAGCATCTTCGGAATTTTATAAAAGTAAAATATTAGATTGGGAATAATCTGCAATTATTAAGAGAAGCCGACAATGTGGATAAAGTGGTAATGTTATATTCTTGTAGTTATAATACAAAAACTGAAAAAAATGCAGCAATTTACATGGTTGATGCACAATTCTCACCAAGTGCTCTTTGAATCTCTGAGGAAATACTCAGAACAGCATACTGCTTAGTAGGAACTCTCATTGTTTAACCTTACACACAGCAGCTTGCTTGACCTTCAGTTCAAAACAAACATGAGAAAGCGATCATGTTTTACTACTCCCGCACGTAAAGTAAATTACTTCTTAATTATTTTAGATGAATCCTTATCAGTCAGCATTACAGTAAAATATATATTTGATTGTGTTTAAATTACAGAATCTTACCATATATAATACAATTCTTTTTCTTAATTCGTTACCACCTACATTTAAACAAATAGAAATTTCTTCACTTAAATAAAAATAAGAGGAACATGTTTACTTATCAGTATGAAATTAAAGTTTAAGGAATCAAAATAAAACTCAATTTAAAGATTTCAGAGTTATGACAGCTTGAAATTGGGAATTTTAGGAAAGTGCGATAAATTTGAACAATTTTAGTTGAAAAACTATGATGTTCTGAATTTTAAGAGTATGCATAAAGCATTGTATCAAGCTTGTCTTCAAACACAAAAAGTTTTGTTTCATTCAAAAAAGCCAATGTTGATTTTCCTTCTAATTCAGATGATTTGAAATAGAATTTCCCATATATAGAATGGAAATAAAATAAAATCACTGGGTATAAGGGTTTAACATGTGAAATGAGTTTTTCTCCAATTCTCTCTCCCCTGTTGATGTTGAAAATAAATTTTATAGGAATATTATTACAAACATTAAAAAAAGGAAGAGAATCCAAAAGCAGCAACAAGTATATTTGTCGTTTATTTAAAAAAATAATATGGAATTTTTTATTAATGCTTTACAACATTAATTTTATTTCATTATCGTGGGTCATGCTTCATTACAAGTTTGTAGCAATTAATGAGAATCATGATACAACTACTCACATATTTTCATAGAAAGTAACTAAAGCTATTAACATTGTAATGAATCATTGCTGATAGATAGGATTAGTAAATAAAAATAATTTTTTTTTAATATTGTGCCTGTCCAATTTCACTGTTACTTCACTAATATGATTTGTCTACTTTCCCCATCACTTCACTAGTTCTCGTGACGCAACATAACAGCATAATGAAATAAGCATGATGCAGCCACTTCTTCGGATGGTTCAACCACTGGGGAGTTGAACACAAGACCTCTAATCTGTCGTAGTAGTAGTACTCACTGTATGTCACAGCAGTCATCACCAACTCACTTATAGAAATGTCCTTGATGTTGCATCAGAAATTGGCTTATATAGCCAATGAAATTTTCCAGAGTGCATTCTAGAATGTTCTGGAGAGAGAAGAAAGGAAACTTCCAGAAGATTCTGGTTATCTGGTGATAGCACTTCTGGTGTTTATGCTGGGCAAGAGCATTGCTATGTCTATTTATCTTTCTGACTGCCTGGAGCCAACCTACCATAGTGGTACCATGCTAGCCTCTAATTCCTGAGGACGCAGGTTCAAACTCAGTGGAGGGCAATAGATTTTTTCGTGCATAAAAATCCTTAGCTGGCTTCCTTTGGAGGGGAAGTAAAGCTGGTGGTCCCATGTCATAGATTTACAGCACGCAAAAATACCTCAAGCCTGATAAAGAGGTCTCTGAGCAAACTTTCCATCTTTCACAAACAATATATAATGGGACACTAAGAACCATAGTAGTTAAACAGCATCCATACATAAAAAAAATCTGATGTGTTGCACTCACATGACTTTCTCTACTCTTGTACAAACTATTTTTACAAATGCTTATTCTCCATCTACTTCATGTTAATCAACATAAACATTTGCAGAAATAATCTTATTGCTAATTTTCTTATAGGTAGGTGGAAGGGGAATATGGTAGGCTTTAAGCAATAGTCAAATCTTTTAAGAGCTGATCACTATGTGGAGCATTCCATTCTCTTTGCATGTCCAGCACAAAAAACACAAATAATGAATTCCCATTTAAGAAAAAGTATAAGTATTGGAAAATTTAAACAAATAACGAAGAATATCTTAGAAATGGTTCACTCGACAAAAAGAAAAGTATGAGACATAAATTGGGCATTTTAATGAGATTGTTCTAATTTAAATTCATTTACATTTTATTTAAAACTAATTTTTATTGCTTTTTTGTATATTTGAGTTCGAGGAACTTTACCATCTATCTCTTATAGTTTGCCAGTTATGCAAAAGTTATTCAGAATGAAGAGGACTTTTGGGGCATTCCCAGAAAATTGAAGATATACATTTCGTTTGCCATGAAAATATCTTAAACATGTGGTATTTTAATCAAAATCATTACGAGCCATTTCTGGGAAAATCAAAATTTTTGAAAAATGTTCCGTGTAAAGGGTAGTTTGGAGTAAGGCAATTTTCTTGATATTCTTTGTGTTGCATCTTTGGAAAATGCTGACCTAAATACCAAGTTTGGTGTTTATCTGACTTTTTGTATTTGAGTTATGGTGTTAACTGACACACACATGAATCTTTTTCTGAAAATGCTTTCTTGGATTCAAAGGGTCTCAAAACATGTATTTCTGATGAAATCTCTGTGTAGAATTTTTGGGTGGAATGCAATACCTTCTTTACCTACTATGTACATAGTAGAGAAAGTAAACAAAAACTCGCCCAACCTACTGATAAGCTTGGCCATAGCTGCTGTGTCACAATATTGTATTCTGATTGTTTTTAATTTTTATTACAATAGACTTGTAAGATTTTTTTTTTGAAACCAATAGGGAGGGAGTATTAAAGGAATACTGATTTCCCATGTTAAATACCTATATCCAGTTTTTTATTTCCATCCTGTATATCAAAGGCACTGCATTTTAAGGTGTTACAGCTTATATTGGTATTATTCAGTATTCTGAACAGCAGGGTCAGTTAGACCACAGCAAACAGCAGGGAAGGCATTGGGAACTGAGGGAGAGAGAGAAACTGGTATATTGCTGTAGTTCTGTACAGTACAAGTTGGGTCATTTTTGTCTTGCGCATTGGTTTTAACTTGGGTATAGCATAAAGTCTCTATGGAGGAGAATCTTCCTAAAATTTAATCTCTGAAAAAAATAAGGCTTTTTTACCAAATAAAACTAGTAAAAATGTAATGAGAATGAAAAAATCTATTGGTAAGGCTGTATCTTACTTCTTGATATAAATAACTCATTGTATGCATACATCCCGAAATTGTTTTCAATTAAATTCTTCCATAGTACTCAAGCCTTTCAGAAGTAAGAAAATTATTTATACTTCAAACTTAAAAAATTTGGCAAGTTTGAAGTGGTACTTAAAAATATTTTTAAGAGAAAAACTAAATTTCAAATATGGAAATTGTAAGTACATCTTAAGCTAATGATTACATATTTTCAGATATACAGGAAATGTTATGGGCAGTATGTGGGCTTCAAGATGTTTTTGGATGCTATTCTTTTATCTCTGGCTCGGAAGCTTTATTTGCCAGATATGGAGATTTTGTTTAACTTGGGAGACTGGCCTCTTATGAATAACAAAGAAGAACCAAAATTACCAATATTTTCATGGTGTGGATCAGATGAAACCTTAGATATTGTCATGCCTACGTATGATATTACTGAGGCAACACTGGAATGCATGGGAAGGTGAGAGCAATCATTGTTTGAAATCATTAAACTTTCTACATTTTACACATTCTTAATAATTTGTCATGTACAGCTGTTAAGAAAATAAAACTCTAATGGAAAAGGTAAAAATGCTTTCTTTATATAATTGTGGCATGTAAGTAAATAATGGGCAAAGTGCCAAAAAAACTGATTTAGAGATAACAAGATGTTCACAGCACAGCAATATAAAAGTTGAGGAAAGCTACACGAACACAAAAACTATACAGGTTTCTAGTCATGTATATGTTTTTACTTAAAGTAAGTAGGTTTAAGAACAAAATGATACAAAAGTTGAAAAAATGTAACGTTCTGTATCCAATGACTTCAACATAAATGATGATACAGGCCCCATTTTCACTTCATTTCAAAAGCTCTCATAAAATCACTTATTCTCCTCCTCTTTCAAATATGGAATCATTTTAGGTAAATCCATTCTTTTTCTTCAGACAACCTAGTTTCACAATATAGTGGTTGCATCTCACCTGTTGAAGATCAGAGGGCTTCATATTGCTCTTCAACATGTAAATTTCATTGAACTTTTTAATTTCATTCAGAGTTGATCGAACTTGCAGTACCCCTGGCCGTTCAGTTGTTGGTCTGATCCACCGTGCTTATGAAATGTGCACATTGGTGGTATTTAGATATTTTGCAGCAGCTGACTTAAAGTCATAAAAATATATTCCTTGCATAACAGTCACTATGAATTGTGTGCATAGCTTCAGTGTTGAGATGAACTGAATCTTTTGGAACTTCACACACCTCTTTCATCTCTCAATGTGAGCAAAATCATAATCGCAAGACATGAAAGAGTGCCCTTTCATCAAAACCTTGTGTTCTATTTCTGTAAAGTAACCTTTTACTGTTAGGTACAGCCACAGAAACATCATCTTATTTTTGTTCTACCCACAGCAGTTGTCGTTCCACATTGCAAGCTTCTTTTTACATGTAGTAAGCTTGGACATAAGGGCTTTGTGCACACAGGAAGCAATTTCATTCCCGCACCTACCACATAAGGCATAATGTCAGAGAAAAATGTGACCAGTTTGATTATCACCAACTGAATGCAAAAATTGTCATTTGAGAGCTGCCATAAATAGTACATTTCACTGTGCCTTAATGAAGAAAGAGAAATCGCTTTTTGTAAATCCATTGCAGCTGTACAAACTTCCGAGTTTGGCCCTTGACTCTTGTGTCAGCTTTAATGAAATCCACAGCTTTCTTGGCTTTTCATTGATGCAGTTCTGGTTGCAGTTTATTCTCTCTATTATTAGGATCACACCTCAATTTGGCTTTAAGAAGAGATCACATGTAGAACATGTCACTTGACAAATGATGAAATTTTAGGTTGGGGAATTTTTCATTAAAGATGTGATTATGTGCCTTCATGTTGCTTTTGAAAGTTGTTGAGTAAATGAAAAACAGTCAGGTCTTTACTTAAGTATTCTTTGTCAGATGATTTTACCCTCGAATAGTGGCTTACTTGCCTTGATATTTCATCTCTCTTCCTTTGTTTTGGCACACTTTTCCTTTCCATTTTGCAGTATTATGTTTTATTTATCTATTACAATTACTTAAGCAATGCAATATTATTGCAAGTAAACTATAGAGCTACTTCAATTGTCAGCTATACACAGCAATCTGTGCCAACTCTTTGCCAGTGTCTTGGCACATGACTCATTATTTGAACATTGGCATTGGTGTTTGAGATGAGTCCATCTTCTGACAGCTATTAACACTGTTTCCTACTGTTCTAGCACTTGGATCAGAATATATGTTATTGGCCATGGTGTTTACAGCAGTATTTCACCAAGAACTCAAATTTCAAATTTTTGGTGCTTAACTTGTTATTTACTTACATGCCACAATTATGTCCTTCATTGTTAATTAATTAATTAATTTAAATTCAGGAATATGAAAAAATGGATAAGCAACAAAACTGAGTATGTAATGTAATGTAATTTATTTGCATCCAGTTATCAACTTTACATCGATTTTGAAGAAGTCAGTCTTATTTCTAAATTATTTACAATTACAGATTTCTACAATTTATACATTCATAGCTCATTTAAATCATACAGACCCTTATTTATTAGATACTCTTTTAATTTATGTTTAAATTGTATTTTTTAAGTATTTGCAACAGTTTTAATTGTGATGGTAATCTATTAAAAAGCTTTATTCCTCTTAAGCTAACATCTTTCTCAGTAATACCTCTGTTGAAATTATGCCTGTGGAAATCAGAGTTGCTCCTTGTGTTATATTCATGTAGTTGATAATTTTTTGTTAAGTTCTGTTTATCAATTATATACAGTATAGTCCTATAAACATACAGAGGATAAATGGTAAATATTTTATTATTGATAAATATCTCCCTGCATGGGTCTCTTGGTTTTAATTTAAATATAAGTCAGATGCACTTTTTTTGAAGATTAAATTTTTATCCATGTGTGTTTTTGCAGAACAGCCCCAAATTTCTATTCCATACACCAAGTGTGAATAAATACAACCAAAATAAATGAGTTTCAAAATATGCATATCCCCATACATCTGAAAATACCGTAATAGAAAAATTGATTTGCTGATGGCACTGCAGGTACGGTTAATGTGTTCTACCCATTTCAGTTGATTATCCACAACTATGCCTAAAAATTTATGTGATTTTACTTCCTCTATAGTATTACCCTGGATTTGCAAACTCATATTAGAAATATTTTTGTTTATGGTATTGAATTGCATCATTTTTGTTTTTCCCATATTGCATTTAAGATTGAGGGCATCAAAATATTTTAATATCAAGGAGGCAGAATTGTTCATGGTTATATTCAGTATTTCTATGTTTTCACTCCAGCAGAGGCAATTGTATCATCAGCATAGGTAACAATGGATGTATTTAATGTTGGGTGATATCATTAACGTATATGATGAACAATAAGGGGCCTAATACTGTCCCTTGAGGCACTCCATATTTAACTGTTTCTATTTCTGACCGTATTTTGTTAATAAATTTACCTTTTTTATGGTTGATTTCCGTTAACTGTTTTCTCCCTTTAAGATATCTACCAATTAATTTATTTGGCAAAATTATCCCATAATTTTCCAATTTGTTCAATAGGGTCTTGTGATTAATGCAATCGAAGGCTTTAGATAGGTCAAAGAATAGGGAGCTAACCTTGTGATTACATTCCAGTTTTTTTGTAACTTCATTAATAAATTGGCTTATAGCCGTAATTGTTGAGTTTCCTTTTTTAAAACCGCGTTGAAAATTTCAAAATAATTGATGTTTATCAAAATAAGAAAGTAGTCTCCACAACATGACTCTTTCAAAAAGTTTGGCTATATCAGAGGTTAGTGTAATTGGCCTATAGTTACTAACATTATTTTCATTTCCTGCTTTAAGTAATGGTTTGATTACTCCTAATTTTAACATTTCAGGAAATTCCCCTTCTTCTATAGAGCAATTGATTAGATATGTTAATGGTTTAACCAAAACAATATTACAATATTTCAAATTTTTTGGACTAATCTCGTCCCATCCACTGTTTGATTTATTTGGTAGTTTATTAATTATTTTATTAATTTCATTTTCTGTTACTGCCTAATAAAGAAGGAAGACTGAATAGAGAGTGCAGTAACAGCAGTCGTGTCTGAATATATAGTCGAGTTTGATGTTTGAGCAGCCACGTTTGTAAAGAAGTCATTAAATTCATTACTTATAATTATGGGATCACACAGCAAATTCTCTTTAATGTTAAGTTAGGATGTTTTTGTGCATTATTTTGTTCTCTCTGGCAATGTTTATTAGATTCCAAGCAGATTTGTTAATATTTTTTGACTTTTTCATTTTTTTTTCTGTATGTTATTGCTTTTACATTTTTTAGTTCCTTTAAATAATACCGTTTTAGGGACATATACTTATTTTTATAGTGTATAGTTGAAGTATTCTTATACTTAGTTTCTCTTTTAACTTAACTAGCTCTAATGGCTATACAATTCTTTCATTTTTTACCTGATTTACTGTACCTTGTTTCAATGGACAAGAATCATCAAAGTGTATTTTAAAAATCTTATAAAAGTTATTTCATTTATTATTTATATTATTACAGTTAAAAATAGAATCCCAATTTATGTGTATTTTTATTATTTATGTCACGAAATATCCTAACTTCTTGTGGCTCAGTCATATATTTATCTATTTTAAATTGAACAAATTGAGCATAATGATCCGAAATGTGAGTATTTATTATGGAGTATGTGCATTCTTGCATATTGGATGCTACATGATCAATAATAGAGGATGTACATAAGGTTACTCGCGTTGGTTCTTGGTTTATATCCTTAATATTAATGTTGCATGATATTGTCCTTAATTGCCATTGGCACTTGAATGAGAACAAGATAAATGTCCTCAGTATATCTATTTTTAGCAGCAGTGGCAATAGAGATAGAATGACTTTACTTAAATTATTGTACATGATATTTTGAATGCAAATCTAAAGAATTGAGCTTGTACCTGAGGTCAAAAGTATTGAATTATCATCCTTATTGTGGAGAAACATGAACTTAACCAAAGAGATGCATAACAACATGATGTGGCTAACATTGAGAAAACAGTACAGATTATGGGCCATTGTTTTACTATACACACCCCTATGCATGCAGTTTTGAATTTCATTTGAAGCTCTATTTGATAGGCAGAAACATTATTATATACCTATAGGTAATAAGGGAATTATGTTACAACCACTGGTAGTTTATTCTTAAAATAACATTTCTTTTTAATATGGCACTCTCATCTACAGAAGAAACGCAAAGTTGAAGTTGCTATCGATGATGATGATACTTATTCTGTTATCATATAATTCAGCTTGCTCATGTATGTTTTCAATAAGCCTTTTTTTTTTCTGAGCTAATTGATAAACATACCATTTGTAATTTACTTATAAGTAAATGTAATTGTAATGTACATATAAGTAAATATGTAATGCATCACTGCACAATCACATAACCTTCTCTGCCCATTATGATTTACTTTCTTGTCTGTTCTACAAGTAATTTATACAAAAGCTTACTCATCAATATAAATATTCACCAGAAATGGTTTCAATGCACATTTTGTTGTGGGTATACAGGAGCATATGGGATGCTGAAACTACAGTCAATTGATTACAGAGAGATTGATATAGCTAGCCTTGATGTTGTATATTGTTTACACAAACTCATGAACAACAAAAGAACGATTGCTCATGTTTAAAAACATATGTACTTGGCATTTAGAAAAGTTCAAACAAAAACAGCGAATATTTTGGAGTTAGTGAAAGCCAAAAAAATATGTTATTTGAGATAAATTGTATATTTTAATGAGAATTACATTTTTCAGCAGCAACAAGTTGTCTGCCTCTTAGGGTATTACAATTATATAAAAAAGCTCAATAACACTAAAAAGGACTTTAAAGGCTGTATACGGAAAATTCAAGATACACATTTAATTTAGTCAGTATCTCAAATACATGACAATTTAATTTCAATTATTAGTAGGTATCATTTACACAAAACAAGAAATACTTAACATTTTTTCGTGTAAACACAAAGTGTTGTTTGGGGTGTGAGAATTTCATAATAATCCTTAAAAGGTACTTGAGTTACATATGAAATTCGGTATCTGTCCAAGTTTTTATTTTTTATTTGTGTATGCTCTCTTTTTCTGACATACCCATATCCCTTTTTCAAACGTTTATTAGAGAATATCAAAATGTGTTTATGTATTCTGAAAAAAGTTAGAAACAGTGATGTGTTTTAAATTATTAACTTTAAGGATGAGTCCGCAGTGGGAACACAAACATTGCTTACTTTTATTAATTTTACGTGTTTCAAGGGGCATCTGCTCCCACCATCAGAGATTGTCCAATTGGTTCGTGATGTGATCCTTATCACAAATCACCAGTCTTGACTAATGAATTTTGATTTGGTGTCATCAAGCACACTCTGGAAATAAAGTTCTACCAATACAAGATGCCACCACTATCAACAATACAACAATAAGCTGAACAACACCACCAACATGAACCAGCTGGACAACTTGTGATGACTGGAGGACCAGGTGGCTCTTAAACAGGGTTGCCAGATGCCAAGGATTTTATGGGACAGTCCTGGATTTGTGTTAAATAATCCGCATCTCAGACACATCCTATCTGGGATGGTAATTGTTTTGAGTATTTTGAAAAAATAAAAATGGTTAATGCTTTCACCTTGGAGTTATTAAAACTGACTGCTATAATTGTTTATACTGCAAAAAGTAATTCCCGTTAAGTTTTACCCTGTTATAACAGTTGGTTGTGTTGGTACTGACCCACTTACAATTGGTTCATTTTCTACAAATTTGGCAATTTTTGGGGGTTGGCTAGTCTGGCAGATATGATGCTCAATAATAATAATAATAATAATAATAATAATAATAATAATAAACAACTGCTGTGCTGTTTACTTTTCCATTTTGATTGATATCCATCAACAATTAAGGGTGTTTGTTAGAAGCTTGTGGATTGAACACACACACGTGGTTATTTTGTTGGAAAACAGGAAGTTAATCAGTAATGGAAATAAATGGAAATTTGTAACACAAAGGTAATCATGTAAAAAGAGAGAGAGAGAGAGAGAGAGAGAGAGAGAGAGAGAGAGAGAGAGAGAGAGAGAGAGAGAGAGAGAGAGAAAAGGCTGTGTGTTTTTCATAAGGATTGGGAAGATGAATCTGAATTTAGCGATTGGTTAGTATGCAATGGCGACAATAAGTACAAAGCATTTTGTAAATATTGGCTTAAGTTGGCTTTTAAAAACAGAAGCACTACAAAGAGTGAGGTTTTGTTCATGTTGAATTAGGATTGCATCACGCTATCTTTACACAAACCTTCACTTACAATGTTATTTAAACTGGAACATTTTTGAGGGCATTTGTCCTCATCATCAGCAGTTAGGTGATTGAAGCAAGTTCCTTTGTGAAGGTTTGTGTAAAGATAGTGTGATTCATTCATAATTCAACATTGCCATGTTTCTCAGTTGCAGGGGGGGGCGAAATGCGCATCTGTCCCTTAATTTTGGTTTCACATATCTAGCATACCTTGCTCGAAAGATGTAAAGTTAAGAAAGTAAGTGATATTTGTGTTTTCTCTGCCAACTCATCTTTAAATTAATAATTAAAAATGTGTATTTCCAGTGAAATGACAATAATGCATTTTTGGAACAAATGTGTTACCTTCTGCAAGTAAAAACTACTATATCTTGAATTAGCAGCAACATAAAGGATACAGCATTCTTGCTAGGTTCAACTTTGCTCATTAATATTCTGGTTTGTTTCAGAGTCATGCTGGATATGCTCTCAGTCCAAGGAAACATTGACCTAATGTGGAATGACAAGATAGAGAAAGCTTTTTGGAGAGGAAGGGATTCAAGAAGGGAAAGGTTGCAGTTAATTGAGTTGGGAAGAAAATATCCAGACCTTTTCAATGTATCCCTCACAAATTTTTTCTTCTTCAGGAGTGAAGAAAAAATTTACGGTCCCACGGAGAAGCATATTTCATTCTTTAAATTCTTTGAAGTACGTTTCATACATAATAAAAAACAAGACAGAATAATAAATATGAAACTAATGTGTTTGCAAAATTTAAACAAAGTGAAATATAATTATGAACTAAGAAGCATTTGGGCATATTGCATATATAACAGGAACTCAGTGCCACAAGTTTTTGGAATTATTACATATTGTAGTAGTCTGGAGGTAGCTTGTTTACCAGTAATGGATAGTCATGATAGTCATGCTAAATATGTTTCACTCCTTTGAACTGTGTACTAGCTACCATATTTTGTAACATAAGTAGCACAAACTTTTATTCATTTACCACTTATAAACACATTTTGACATGACAGAACATTATAGAAATATCAACTAGCCATATCACATATATTATTATTATTATTATTATTATTATTATTATTATTATTATTATTATTATTATTATTATTATTGAGTTTGTTATGTATTATTGTTAAATAAGCTAATGGGTTTGCATTGAAATAAGTCTAGTCTTTTTAAGCCAGTACTATATATTTGCTCACATAGGAAGTACAGTGTCTTTGTTTTATGCCAAGGCCACAGATCTTGGGAATGCGTGCTCTGCACACAATCTCCTACACTGTGGGGTTTTCCGTTCTGTAACTCCGGCGTTACTTACTCACGAGTGTTAGTAACATATATGTAATGAGCACCAACCTTATTATAAGTGTTGTTGAATGTGGTCTCCATCTGCACGAAGGCATTCTTGACATTGTCAGATGAAATTACCACTCACATGCATAAGCTCTTCTTGTGTAATGTTCATAGTTTCTGTGTTTATGTTGTCCTTAAGATCATCTATGGCAAGGGTGGCGAAAACGACTTCCTTCCGCGAGTCACCAAATATGCAACACGCACTACATCACTCATGAGCATGTGAAAATCAAACGGACGGTTGCAGAGAGGGAACGTGCGCCTGCGAGTCACGTTTTTGCCACCTCTGATCTATGGTGTAGGGATTGTTCCTATAAACTTTATTTTTTAACGTTTAGCGATCCCGTTGTTCTGAATTTATTGACCAAACATCTCACAGTGTCTCTACCTGGAACTAGATAACCATGAAATTGTCTACATGATTCAGTTTTCACATATGTATTGTTCAAGCGTAAATTTGTTGGCAGGTATTTCCATGGACTAATAAGAGAATAACATACCTAATGAAATCACACACAACACACACATTGTCGAAACACCTCACAACATAAAGACAAAGCAACGGCCATGTCCTGCGCCCCTTCTGCACTGTGGCATAATACTGAGGTCACTGCTGTCATGGCCGATACACCTATAAGGTGGTTGTGGCCTTGGCATAAAACGAAGGCACTGTAGAAAACAATAAAGCTATCATATTAATGAACAAAGCGATGAGGTAATACTAAAATGGTTGATTTCCCAGTCATAAACCAATAGTTTTTTGTAGTTGACTATTTACTATAAACTTTTTTGTGCTAATTAGCCAGTATTTTAGTATTACACAAAACAATGCAACTGCTGATGTAAGGAAAGAAATGCTAGTATTACAAATTTTGTCAGGCATGTTATTAACAATGGCTCACTGACTCAGGGTGTGAAATATTAACTGTAATACTAAGGTTAATATCACAATAATAAATAATATGAATTAAGAACTGCCAATATGAAAAAATAATTAAATTATGATAAGCAAAATCTTGATAAACGTTCTCATTACAAAAAAAGCCATAATAGGTCTTAGTTACAAAAAGATACACACTACAAAAATAGGTAATTTTAAGCACTATAAAAATAATATATTTTACTTCTGTAAATATGAAACATATTTATATATACAAAGCCTGTGCAATTCTGAACAAAGGAACAAAGTAGGCAAATGCAGAGCTCTACTCATTTGATTAAAATATTGTTCGCTCTCTTACCTTTCCCCTTTGCCTCTTTGTTGACTGTGTCAATCATTCTCCCTTCTTGACATACACAGTTGTTAAATGAAGAAAGTGCAAAGTACTACCAAAATCTTTATCTTGTAAGCGTGGAAGTGAAGCAATCTCTATCTAGAAAAGTTCATCTCAGACAATGCTTAAATCATTGCACAAAATTATACTCTGTGGAGGGTAAAATTAAAAGAATTGAATTTTTTTGTCAATTCTGGTGCAAATTAGTGAAGAAGGCCAAATTTCACCTTTGGTAGATTGCAAGTTGCTAGACATTATATAACAGCAAACACTATTTTCATTTAGAAACTTTAAGAATTTTGTCTTTTAAAGATATTAGTGATCCAAAATGACATTTTACTTTTGGAATCTGAAGAATTATATAATTAACTGAAAGAGAAATTCCTGACCAGCTCTTAAAGTAGGTACCAATGGACGCAATGTATTCCATACTCATTCCATCTTGGACTGAATTTTATGAGTGTGTAACATAACATTATGTTGCATAATTCATAACAATGTTATAGCTCCAAACCTTGAAGGAAAGGTCCCTTGGCAAAATTCATGCTTACCCATATGTCTTTCTCTTAAGACATATGTAGATAACAGATTAATCCCCATTCACTAACAAGCTTTAGCACACAGTGTAGGTACTTTTAAAAATTCTATATGGGCTCATGGTTATACATTGTTACACAATAACAAACTCACAATATAAAAGCCACTTTGATAGGTTATAGAAATAAGAAGATAATAACCAAAGTATAGAGCACTTATTTCTTTTTATGGTCAAACATCCACTAATAAGATAATTCTAGAGAAGGCCATTGATAGAATAGAGCTGAAATTACTGTGGTACAAATGGGGTAAGTAACCAAATGGTGACTACTTTAAAAGGTTTATATAGAGATAATACTTTCTGTGTAAAATATGAGGAAGGGGCAATAACTAGTGAAATACACCAAGAGAAAGGGTTAAGCAAGGATGTAAATTAAGCCCAATTTTATTTAACTTATTTATAGATGATATACTGCAAAACATTAATAGTACTAATAATATTTTACCGGTAATAAATAATATACAGATACCTGATCTCCTCTTTGCAGATGACTTAGTAGTAGCATCCATTACAGTAAATGGACTAAAATTGTCCTTACAAGAAATAGATAAATACTGTATAGAATGGGGACTAAATGTAAATGAAAAGAAAACACAAATTTTAGAGTTTAAAAATGGAGGAAAATTGGGTAAACAAGAGAGATGGAGTAAAGGGAGAAATGAATATAAAGTGGGCGAGACTGTACCTACTTAGGGATAAATATAGATGCAGGAGGTAAATGGGAGAAACAAAAGAGATCAGCTCTGGCAAAGGGGAGAGCAGCAATGATGCCTGTTAGACAACGTTTATTTAAAATGCCAGAGTTGGAGGTGAAATGGTTGAAAAGAGTATACAATTCAATGGTTGAGGCACGAATATTATATGGGAGCTCGAAAATGGGTGGGAAGTGGTGGACAAGGTCCACAGAATATTTTAAGGAAGTTCTAGGGCTACCAACAGCTACAGCAAATGAAGTGGCTCAAATCAAAATGGGACAAGTAACAAGAAAAGGAATGGTTATGAAAAGAGCCTTGAAGTATTGGCACAGGATCTTGAATTCTGATGATGATAATTTATTTAACAACAAAATACCAAAAAACTAGCTTAAAAAATACGGGCTGGGTAAATGAACTAAGAAATAACCTTGAGAATAATGGCATGGGTGATGTTTGGAAAAAAAGAGATGTAAACACAAAGGTTTCTGGAAGAGTATTAGAAGAAGATTTGAAGACATTGAGATACAATAATTATTTAGTCAGATAACTAGTCAGAGATCTTTGGTTTTTGGTGTTAATATAAAAAAAAACCTTGAGAAAGAGAGAAATATGTAGACAGCACAAATAAAGAAGAAAGAGGGGGTATAGCATGGTTAAGAGCAGGAGTGGGAAGCAAAATGGCTACACGCAAGGTGAATATCCATTATGCGGGGGAAGGGAAGATATACAACATATTATATTTGAATGCAAAGAAACAGAGATTTGGAGAAAATAAAGTTTATGGTATGGAATGAATAGGAATAAAGATATACATACAATTTTAGACAAAAACTGCAAAAATATGGGTAAACACTTAGAGAAAGTGAAAAATAAATGGATATGGACGGTTAAAAGAGGAAAAATAATGTAAATATAAATAAATAAATATAAGAACTACTAATTGTGCTAACATGTAATTGTAATTCACATGATTGCCCATCTTAATGGCCAGGGCCCAATAGAGAAGGCAGTCTTAAAAAAAAAATAAATAAATAAATAAATAAAAAAATAAATAAACTAAAAAAAGGAAATTTATATCAGTGAATGTAAAATGAACTAGGAACCCCAAAGCCATCAGATATTCCTCCAAAGGACTGAAAAATACAGAATAGAAAATATATTCAGCTCTGTTTTGTTCCACCAATTAACTAGTATTATCTTCATTTAACTTCAGTCCTGACTGATTTCTGTGCTTCTTGAGAATAAAAATGTAACTTCTTTTAAGCTGAAGAATCAAAGCATTCAGTATCTGCCTCATTAAATAACAGCAAGTACTAAAGCATGAGCTCTTATTTGATATTAAAATTTGTTTCTTGAGGAACTAACATTACTTTTTATGTTGGTTTAAGCACAATTATGATTTGTCTCAAAAGCATTGTTTCAGACAGTTATATGGTGTCTGAAACAACTGCTGAAAGTGATTATATATATAAAAAGTGATTATACATAACTAGAAGCAGTTTGTTAATTTTTGCTTTGGTTTTCATTTCAGTACAAATACCAAATAAACATTGATGGAACAGTGGCAGCATACAGGTTCCCCTATCTATTAGCAGGGGACTCTGTTGTTTTTAAACAAGATTCAAAGTATTATGAGTTTTTCTACAAACAAATTAAACCTTGGGTTCATTACATTCCATTCAAAAGTGATCTAAGTGATTTGTTGTCACGAATTAAGTGGGCTAAAGAACATGATGCAGAGGCTCATAATATATCAAGGAATGCAAGGAAGTTTGCTCAGGAAAACTTAATGCCAAAGGATATTTTTTGTTACCATGCAATGTTGTTCAAGGTAAGTTCTGTGTTGCTAACTTTCAATTATTCAGAGCTATATAGCTGCAGCACTTGGCTTTTTTGCAGGTTCATTCATAAGCGCCGAATAAGTTATTGCTATTAATATTATTTATTTTTTTAACTTTACTCTTAAAAGGGAAACAAATGATAAATTAATTGGCATAGATGTGATCCAAACCTAAGTCACCAAGGGGAGAGTCAAGAATCTTAGCCACTGCATCACCCTAGTCACATGAATGCTAGTATCTCTGACATTTACCTTTCATTTCAACTACATCCCAAGTCACTTGATGTACATGTGTACCTAAGGTTTCTTCTTATGTAGTATTTGTAAATTAAACTTTCATAATTCATTAGTGTGATGAGCAATTCCTAATTCATTACAATGAACAAGCAATTCTAAACCAAAACAATCAACACGAGAAACCAACATTCCAGCTGAGGAAAGTATGGTGATGACCATGTCATCCACTTCTGTTTTGCACAGGTTATGCAAGTTATGTAAGCATAAGTTATGCTTACAAGCTATTGTATGGAATCACTTTCTATGGCAAGGCATTCATCTTTAATCTTACTTCCTGTCAAAGTTTAATCAGTGATATACTAATCCTTAGCCGATATTGTGCTATTGAATAGGATTTGGGGTGTGAATTACGATCTCCAGTTAAGATTCTGGTTTAATATTATGAGAGTCAGTTCATATGTTTGTATACAACCTTTGGTTAACAGCTAACCGGAAGTTATTCTTAGCAATGAACTAACCGCCACCTTGAGTAACGGTTAGGGTACTAACTTAAAGGTAACCATACAAAAAATGGCATACCTTTTGCCTCAATTGATAGTCAATGGCAACTCCAAAACAAGTATATTGGAGCAATATTTATATAACCAGAGGAAAGCCAAAATAATCACATTTCGAAAGAATAATTTCCAGGTTGGAGCATGGAGGATTTTCGTAAACATTATAAGACTGTCTAAAGTTGCACTAGTTGCTTTAATTTCTATTACATTTCTGCTACAGAATACCTCGAACAGTATACTTAGGCATAGTTTGCTTATTATTTTATTTTCTCTCTCTTTTAAGGTGCATGGAAGTAATATTTTCTTAAATATAATACAACTAACATTAATCTAATATTCATAAAAGTGTTCAACCTATTTTGCAGGTAACCCTTACAAAGTATATAAATAGTAAAACTTAACTTGTATTTCAAAATGTCCTATTTTACTACTAATCTGTAGGAAGCCGAAAGCAAACATCCATATAAGGTAATACTTCAAAATCACCCAACATATTTCCACACTAATCCACACGAATATATTAACAGCAAAATCCTACATAACATAGGCTTTCCATTTTTTGTTTGTTTGGGGGTCTTCTTCTAAATGTAAGCATTTATTAATCACTTCATTAAGGTTAGTATTTCCACACTTACCTATACAGAGCGTGTTAATTATATAATTGGATAGTTTGAAATGTTTTAATCTAGTGAAACTCTACATTATTCCTTTTGTAGTGATACCAAGGTGAATGGCTCAGACATTATTTATATAATAGAAATAAGAACTTGGAAAAATTAATTTGAGGAGAAGGATCAGGAAAATCCCGCTTATGCTTTGTAATAATTTATAGCAGCAACACACTTGATGAAACAGTTTCTCAAATGTAATCAACACAAATTTTAGCATAGTGGAGTAAGCCTTGCAGCTAATACCTCCATGTCATCAAACACCTGGCAGGAATAAGTAAGTTTGATACTTGTACATCAGGTAATTCCATTCATTGCATTCCTGCCCTACTCGGTTTTGAATGTTTTAACAGCAACATTAATACAACAGGTGTTAGCATATGTTAGAATCAAGAAGACTCCAGCCTTCTTCGCTGCCGTGTTCCTATATATGATGCAAAATGTATTTTTCCATTTACCTGAATAAACTATATTGAGAGTGAAACCAAAACCCTATATAACCTAATACTCCGAAATGCCCCAACCACTTTTCAAACTGTGCTACACGTATTGCTATCCTATTTAACACTGCCTCCAAGAACTATATTAATGGCAAATTATTTGTTTTTAAACATACCAAAACACACTTAACTTGTTCCAAACTCACTGCGAACTAAACTAGAACCTTAAACTAAACCCCTTAGGAATGTGTTCCTACCTAACGTATACAAATCATAATATTAGCAGCAAGTATGCTTTATTATGTTCCCAGCCTATTATCAAGCTATCAGAAATGATCTATATTAATCATGAAAGACCACCACACTAATTTAATAACAACTTTAGATTTTATTATGCACATAAATCAGACAGCAGGCTCAAGAAAATTACAGCAGAAAGTTTATTTTGAAGACCTAATACTACAAGTTTACACTTAGGTGACTTGAAATCGTGTACGAAAATGTTGCCAACCATACCAAATTATTGACAAACTCAAGGTTAACTAACCTACAGTTACCTAGCATTCATAATATGGGACACTCCATTTAACCAACAGTTAGCAATAACCACAGGTTGGCAAACCTCACTTTCTGTGAAAGTTTAATTAGTGATGTGCTAACCCTTAACAGATAGATGCTACTGAATAGGATTTAGAATTCATAGACCACAAGTTTGCTATCTTAAAGTGTTTATCTAGGACCGCTCTGCAATTCCTGAACTTTGTTTTGTTGAATTTTGGGACACCATGTATATCTAAGGTTTACAATGTTCAACTTCTACAGCTGTCTATACTTATTGTTACTAAAATTACCTATTTGAGCTAATTCAGTTGTTTCTTTAAAGGAATGGAGCGATCGCATTGTGGATGATATAGAAATACAGGAAGGAATGGAACATGTTGCACAGCCAGAACCAGAAAAACCTTACAAATGCAGCTGTCACAGACCAATAAAGAAAGTTGTGACTCAACACAAATCAAAGACACAAAAAGGCAAACATGAGGAACTGTAATAGGCATTTTATAGGGGACTTTTTCTAAAGGGACTTCTATAATGCCAAAATTGTTTTGATCTCTGAATTATTAAGTTATATAATTATTGTGTACAGACTTTAATTTTCAAGCAACTGAAACGGTTTAAACAAGTGAAGGCATTGTGGTAAACTATACTCAGTGTTCTTTGCAAAGAAGTAAAACACCATTATCATTTGTATACCTATAAAATTTGCAACAAATAAAACTCTAGATTGGTATGCAGCTAAAAATTGTCTTTTTTTTTTTAAGTATCGTTTTCTCCTGTCCCAGCATTATTTTAAAAGGCCTGCGAATAGCATGAAAGAAAGATTCGTTCCAGAAAGATGACTCAAAGCTTCCTGATACCTTAGATTGCACAGCATTTAAAGTTAAGACCTCATTGTCAGTAAAAATCTGAATTTTAATGCTCAGATCTGTAGTCCAGTGTAGCATATTTTCTACTATTGAAAATTTAAGACTGTAATACATATAATGAATAACAAGTTTTCTGTTACAGTACCAAAAATTAATGGCTATGTTTTGAAAGAGGAAGCAATAATGAGGCAACTATCTTTGAGTTTGCTATGATGATTTGTCCTCTTATTACAAAGGGAGGGAATGTAGGTTTTAAAACTGTTCATTTAATACTATGTTTCATTTTGGAAGTTTACCATCTTATAAATAGTAATGTAATATTCACAAAAGGGATGCCATTTTCACCAACATATGAAAAATCCATGGAAAACTTGATTAATAATTTTAAAGTAACAAGATAAGTTACCATATAAATTATTTTTAAAAATCCTTATTTACTTGTAAATTAAATTACATTTAAAAAGTTGGTACATTTTGTCTATGAACTGTTTCTGCATAAATGGACCTACAATAATCATTGTGCATTTACCAACTTTAACATTACATACATTGAGATGTATTAAAATAATGACATTTTACATAATATGAAATATATGTTATAAGAATTGGAAATGTTTTATGGATTTGTTTAGCACTGCTACATTTTAGCTGAAAACAGCTTGTCCATCATCCTTGAAAAGTAAAGTACTATTTTGGTTAGCTATTAAATATTGTGTCAATCTCTTTTTTTACTTTCTCTACTACATACTTATAGTAAGTAGAGGAAATATTGTATTCCACAAAAAAATTTGATAATGAGATTTCACCAGAAATACTTGTTTTGTGGCGCCCTGATCCCCCCCCCCCAAAAAGCATTTTCAGAAACACTTCTATATTTGTTTGTCTGTGAACAGCATAATTAAAAAATGAAGAGTCTGATAAATACCAAACTTGGTATTTAAGTTCTGTATCTTCCAAAAATGTGAAACGAATACTTTCAAGAAAATCCCCTCCAACCCAAACTACCATTTACATACAAAAATTTTCTTTATTCTTGATTTTCTCAAAAATGCTCTTAACAATTTTGATTAAAATACCATAATTTTTTAAATATTTTCATGCAAATAAAATGTATACCTTGAATTTTTTGGAAATAGCCTGTGAATTTGTCTTCATTCTGAAATATGTTTGTATAATCGGTAAACTGTAAGAGATACACAATTCTTAACACAAAAATTATAGACCCCATTAAAGGATACAATTTACACCAAATAAATTTTTTGTGGCATTAACCATTTCTGAGAGATTCTTTGTTATTGGTTTGAATTTTCAAATACTTTAAAAAAAAAAAGTATAAGTGGAAAATCACTATTCATTTTTTCTTGTGGTTATGCAAAGAAAACAGAATTTCAAAGCCATCATATAGCGACACTCTTAAAAGATTTGAGTGACTTTTGTAATAATACTTTTTTGAAGAATGGGTAGGGAAAGTCATGTGAGTGCAACAGAATTTTTTTGTTGTCATCAGTTTCAGTTGTATAGCCATGTTTAACATCTATGATCATTTTGGGAGCCTTAACATGAGAAAGAACTGATGGTATTTTGTTGAACATTGACTTTTTATTAGTGATGGGACGATACCACTATTTCTAGATACTCAATACTGATTTTTGAGCACCAATACTCGATACTCACTTTATAAAAAACTGTAAAGACGATAGGTTGTTCACTGAATCATGTTCTTATTAGTAGTTTTCTGTGTATAAATGCATGTAACCAATTTTGCATTACATGCTAATTCCGAAATTGCTCCTGTTTGACATTCTCCAATTGGCAGCATCTTTTTTTATCTTGATAATGCCAGAGGTTATATATCCTCTATTGTTGGTCAAGGCTAATGCTGATAATAATTTCTTGCTTCTGTTTTTATGTAACTATATACTATGCTGAAAACCTTCTTTTAAAGGATTTTCTATCCATACTATGGAAATTAGTCATACAGTATACCTCTAAGTTACACTTGTGACCCGAGTTTGACTTGCGTAAACACAAAGTAACAGATGGAAGGAAAGATCAAATATTTCCATGTGCTGTATTATCTGACGTCTTTAAGTTCTGACTTGTTTCTGCTGGGTTCACAGACTTTGGTCACCAGAGTAATGTAATCACTGAGGTGTCATCACCCAGGCTATTGCATAAACGTAATTTAGTGTGTCAGCTAAACCAGTTTAATTCACAACTCAGTTAATGCTGCATCTTACACGATTACCTCTACTCCTTCCCCAATTGTTTTGTTTGTTTTCATTAGAGTCTATGGAATGTTGCATGCAACGCAGTCCAGGTCTCTCAAGAACTATAGTCCAGCAACTCTTTGGGGACACGTGCAAGGCAATGGGTGGTATAAATAAAAGCATCGGCTCATTTCTCACTAATTCCAAGCAATTGCTCGGTTTTGTATAAATAAAAATGTTCTCCTCAAACCCTTCGCAGGCAAAAGCTTACTGACCTTGATTGCTAAGTCATTGCTCGTGATATGGTATGAATAAAGCCAAACCCTGCTTGCCTTTAGTAAGCTTTTGCTTGCTATTTCTTGATGTACCTCCGTAGGTACCTCAGCTTACTCAACTACATTTTAGAACCATGGCAGAGTTGATGATCGTGATTCCAGAGAGGGGAGGAGGAAAAGCACTGGTGTGTTGCATTCACATGTCTTTACCACCCTTTTACAAACAATTCTTACAAAAACTTATTCTTGGTATCTACTTCTTGTTAATTGAGATAAACTTTCATTATATATTTCATTGTAGGGATAAGAGGAATGCAGTAAAATAAAGTGAGTCAAATTTTTAAAATGTGCGTCGCTATTTGATGGATTTGAAATTCCTTTCTATTCAGATGATCGTGGAAGAAAGAGAAATAAAATTTCTGATGCTCTAATTCACATGGCTTTCTCTAATCATTCTTCTACAAACTATACTTACAAAAACTTATTATTTTACCTTCTTCTGGTTAGTCCAGATGAAATTTCAATTTACATTTATGATTTTGTTATATGATGCATTAGGTGAGTGAGTCAGATTTTTAAACAGCATGTAACTATATGAGTTCTATGAAATTCGATGCTCTTCGCGTGCCATGAGAAAATATGAAATACCGACTTCCCATTTGAGGAAATTATAAGTAGGTATTTGAAAACTCAAGCCAATAACAAGGAATACCTTGGAAATGGTTAACTTCAAAAAAAGAAAAAGGAAAGGAAAAAGGAAATGCTTTGACGTAAATTGTATGCTTTAATGAGTTTTTTTTTTTGTAATAAGGTTTTGCTTATCTTACGGTTTACCAATTACATATACAAAAGTTACTCAGAGTGAAGAGGACTTCAGAGGATATTTCCAGAAAATTCAATATATACATTTGACATGAAAATATTTTAAACATGTGGTATTTAATCAAAATCGTTAAGAACCATTTTTGAGAAAATAAAGCTTTTGGAAAAAGTTTCCATGTAAAGAGTAGTTTGGGTGGGAGAGCTTTCTTGAAAATCTTTGACGCATGTTTGGAAGGTGCTGAACTTAAATGTCAAACTTCGTATTTAACAACTTTTCCTTTCTGAGTTTGCTATTTACAGCAAGATTTTCTCATCCCTTACAGTTTAGCAGTTACATAAAAGTCATTCAGAATGAAGAGCGCTTCACAGACTATTCCCAGAAAATTCGGGATATACCTACATTATATTTGCCATGCAAATATCTTAATTGACATTTTAATCGAAATTGTTGGAGCCATTTTTGAGAAAAAGGGTAGTTTTAGTGCTGTTTGCACGCATCTTTTGCTAAAGATTTTTTTTAAATTCAGCATTCTCAAAATGTGTATTTCTGAAGAAATCTGGATATCGAATTTTTGGGTGGAATGCAATACTTCCTCTAGAGAAATTAAAAATTGCTTCAAGATACAAGGACTCATATGTAAAAAAATTTAAATTAAGCTTTATTTATGGATACTCTCTAACTGTTGTGGTGCTTAGCATTCCATTCTATATTGGACGTGAAAAACTGATAATTTTGCTCAGGGGGCTGTTTATCAGGCTTGAGATTCTTTTACACGCCATAAATCTATGACACAAGACCACCGGCTCTACTTCCGAAGGAAGCCATGCTAAGGACTCATATGTGTGCAGATATAAACATTTATTTAAAAGAGAAAATGTAGAAGGTTGTGTAACATTTCCTTCCAGAGGCAAATGAAACATGGGCCTTTTAACAATGCTGAAAAGATCCTGAGGTGTGTTCATCTTGCCTGGATACTATAACGCTAAACAGAATGTGAGTGAGGTCATAGTGACCCACTCACATTACCAGAGGACTGGTAATATAATGAAAGTGATGTATAAATGTTGATACGGTAATTTGCATCACAAATTACTCAGATGTAATTAATGATAGTAATATGAATATGTATTTTTATGTGACATTGATTTCAGAGGTTTATTAATTGTAAGTATTATTGGTAAATAATAATATTCGGCTTTACTGAAACTGTCAACAATAACGCAATAATGCAGCGATGGGGTGAGTTGTTTATCATTACCGGGAACCAGGAAGTTACGTAATGTTTCGCGCGTTTTTTCCGTTTAGAAGCTTCTAGAACATTTCCTAAAGTAATATGTATTCGTGGTTTTCATTGGATATTAAAATAGACGCTAATGTTGGCGCGTTTTATTAGCCAATAGCAGTTCATTTATAATCTTTAGGCGTATCTTGATGCAGGCCTATAAATAGTGTAGGTTCGAGGTAGCTTGTCCCCCAGTTCAACAGAATTCTCAGTACTCTACACGTCGGTCCCCCAGTTCAACAAAATTCTCAATACTCTACACGTCGGTCCCCCAGTTCAACAGAATTCTCAGTACTCTACACGTCGGTCTCTCAGTTCATTCATTTCGCCAAGTTACACGCAGCAGAATTACGAGAATTATTATAAAGTATTATACATTTAAAAAATTACATAAGTTGAAGTATGCGAGTTAAAAGTGATAAATAAGAAGTTATTACAAACAGTTTCAGTTTGGCGAGTATCTAAATCAATTTGTAAAAGTGTTTGTGAACGTGTTCGGCAATAAAAGTTATAAAACCAATTTCTTCGTCAGTATAATTTCTGGATAAAAGATTCCTTTCCGATTCACACCCTGCAAGAGTTAAATGTCTACCTAAATAGCTAGCCGGAGAACATTTAAAGTGAATTATTTCAAAACTGATGCAAATTGCTACGCCAGAGGGAGCTACGAACCAAACAAGGAGTGACGTCACAAGATGGCAACGCGTGAAGTAAAAACACATATTTGCTCTCGCAAATTGGCTTCCAAACGTGGTGCTATAATAATGGCAAAACATTATAACATTTCCGTCGCAAATTGGCACCCAGAACGTGGGGCGCGATAACCAGGAAAGGAAGGCGAAGTAACCAGGAAAGGAAGGCGAAGTAACCAGGAAAGGATCAGCATAATCAGAACGTGGAACGAAAGCAGCAGTAAAATGATCTACAAGACGCAGATTCCAGAAACAAAAGGAACGACAGACTACATGGATAATTGGACATCGTAATTCCGAGATTACGAGGCAACAAGGAATTCAACTACAAAAACATCGAGACGACGTAGATTCATCATAATACAACGCAGAAGCGACATACAAATCTAGGAGAATGGGGCAGAACGCTGGACATCAAAGCTACATCAACATACAGCATCACAAAGGTCAGGTGATTGTAATTTTTTTTTAGAAAACAAAAACAATGGCTACTAGTAATACAGAAGAAACAATGATGGAAGGGGATAGTGTAACAGTTAGCTGTAATTCAATACAGATTACAGAAAATAGCTTAAACAATGTAATATTTGAGGGAGGAAATATTAGTGCAGAAACTAAGAATAGAATAGCAGGAAATATTACTATTGATGCTAGAATAATGATGGAAATGCTGAGAAATTTTAGAGATCAATTTATGAAAGATATGCAAAAGAGTCATAAGGAATTAAGGGAAGATCTTAGTAAGAAAATAGATCAAAACAGGGAATATATTATTAAGAGTGTAGAACAATAAGTAGATCAGAGTTATGAGAAATTAGAACAAAAACTAACTCAGAGTATGGAAAAAAGTCATAGGAAATTAATTGAAAACATTGGTAGGAGTAATGAGGTATTAGAGCAAAAAGTAGATCAAAGCAGTGGAGAAATTGAGAAGAAAGTTATGAAGCTAGATAGTAGCATGCCAAAAATGAGAGATGAAAATGAGGAAGTAATAGCAAGTGAGACAGGAGAAATTTCAAAGAAAATGCTAGACATGAGTAGGGAAAGAGATAATAAAGAAAGTGAGGTTAATGTAGAATGTACAGAGTTAGGAAGTCAAATGAGTAGTATTTCAAGTGAGCTAAGAGAGATAAAAGAGGTTAGGAATGTAGATGTAAATCAGGCGCAAGTCAATTTCAGAGGGGAGATATCAGAAATACAGAAGGAGTCAGTAATGCAAAGAAATAAATTGTACCAAGATGTTCAAAATGAAAACTCCAGTCCAGTACAGTTTAGTACAGATTTGTCAGAGTACTCTCAAGTTAAAAAGATAGCAGATGAATTGAAAATGAAAGTTGTTAAAAGATGTATTGTTCAAGAAACTGTAGATTGTTTTCAAATGTTATCATGTGATGAAATTTCAAATGAATACAAGAGGTTATTCATGAACAAAAATTTGAAGGTTAGGTTACGGCTACGAGTAATGTTTAGCCACACACAATTTGATCCAGGAGGGTAAATAGCAATGAGATGAAATGTAAATGCTGGATAGGTAAAGATGACTTGCAGAGAAATGTATTGGAACGTAAGAGGGTTAACTATGTATATATGTCATTTGAAAAGAGAAATAAATTATAAAAAAAAAAAAAAAAAAAAAAAGAAAGGAGATATGTTTAAATTTTTAGTAACTGTAACAGTATTTGAAAAGAAGAAGGTAATAATTGAAACTTAATATGATATTAAAGTAAAAGTACGTAAATACAATTCCAAGAATTAAAAATTAAGAATGCAAAGATTGAAACTTAATATGATATTAAATTAAAAGTACGTAAATACAATTCAAAGAGTTTTGTTAAAATAAAGTACAAAATAACAAAAATGGGTAAAAATAATTCAAAACAAATACTTATGTAGCAAACAGAAAAGGTGAAACAGTGCCTAGATTTAAGAGATTTAAATATGTGTAGAGGGTGAATATTTTGGTAAATATGTATAATAATTACAAAAATCTTAAATGTATAAATTTTTGTCAACAACTTAAAGTAAACAATTTGGTATCAGTGATTAAATAATTTAGGGTAAAGTATTTGCTATAAAAAAAAAAAAAAAAAAATTGTGATGTCAGATAAATATCTAAATTAATTAAACCAGAGCCAGTAAGTAGTGGTGAGATAGGGGAAAAACATGTCGTGTGTTAAATGCGTGTGAAGTGTAAAGTGAAAGTGATAGCGTGTGTTCCAAGATTTAGGAGACTAAAAACACAATTATAAAATTTCTAAAACAAGTTATAAATATTTATAATTATGTTTCTAGTGGGGCATATGATACGGTAATTTGCATCACAAATTACTCAGATGTAATTAATGATAGTAATATGAATATGTATTTTTATGTGACATTGATTTCAGAGGTTTATTAATTGTAAGTATTATTGGTAAATAATAATATTCGGCTTTACTGAAACTGTCAACAATAACGCAATAATGCAGCGATGGGGTGAGTTGTTTATCATTACCGGGAACCAGGAAGTTACGTAATGTTTCGCGCGTTTTTTCCGTTTAGAAGCTTCTAGAACATTTCCTAAAGTAATATGTATTCGTGGTTTTCATTGGATATTAAAATAGACGCTAATGTTGGCGCGTTTTATTAGCCAATAGCAGTTCATTTATAATCTTTAGGCGTATCTTGATGCAGGCCTATAAATAGTGTAGGTTCGAGGTAGCTTGTCCCCCAGTTCAACAGAATTCTCAGTACTCTACACGTCGGTCCCCCAGTTCAACAAAATTCTCAATACTCTACACGTCGGTCCCCCAGTTCAACAGAATTCTCAGTACTCTACACGTCGGTCTCTCAGTTCATTCATTTCGCCAAGTTACACGCAGCAGAATTACGAGAATTATTATAAAGTATTATACATTTAAAAAATTACATAAAGTTGAAGTATGCGAGTTAAAAGTGATAAATAAGAAGTTATTACAAACAGTTTCAGTTTGGTGAGTATCTAAATCAATTTGTAAAAGTGTTTGTGAACGTGTTCGGCAATAAAAGTTATAAAACCAATTTCTTCATCAGTATAATTTCTGGATAAAAGATTCCTTTCCGATTCACACCCTGCAAGAGTTAAATGTCTACCTAAATAGCTAGCCGGAGAACATTTAAAGTGAATTATTTCAAAACTGATGCAAATTGCTACGCCAGAGGGAGCTACGAACCAAACAAGGAGTGACGTCACAAGATGGCAACGCGTGAAGTAAAAACACATATTTGCTCTCGCAAATTGGCTTCCAAACGTGGTGCTATAATAATGGCAAAACATTATAACATTTCCGTCGCAATGTGAACATGTACATAAAGCAGAATGTAACTAAAAATTTCCTATAAAACCAACCTTAAATTTAACTTTCGACAAAATGAAACTTTTTCATCCAGTATAACTTTAATTAGTAACAGCTTATAAATTCTTGGGATTATTTATTGTGATATTTTATATAGAAGCAGAGGATATCAATATAAAGGTGCAAAAACAGAAGTACAAACAATCTTCTTCGAATATATCAATTGGTGACATGTTTGTAATACCATCAAATAAGGAAATGAGGGGTTGAATTTAAAAAGGGGATGAATGCTAACTGTTGAAAGTCGGGTGAACCTCAATTTCTATTTCATTTGTCAAATCTTCAATTACAATTGTGTTATTTAAAATCTGTATCGCTATTAGGTTTCTTAAATGAGAGTATGTTTAACATGAATGAGTATATGAATATTTAAGTGCAGCGAAGATTTTATTGCCTCCTGACAGAAGAATAGGCATATTTATTTACTCAGCTGATGTGTCGTGGTGAAGGTTACTGAGCAATAGCTTGGTAGATGATAGCAATAGCTCAACGAAGGGAACTTTTTTATTTATACCAAACCATGACCTTATGCTCGATTCTCAATTTGCTTGTTTTTATTATATCACCCAATAATATGAAGTCTCGTCTCCTTTCATTCCTTATCTAGCATAAAGTTAAATGCAAAAACTTTCAATAATGCAAAACTTAACAATTTAAAAGTATCGAATGTTTATCTCAAAGTATTAAACATACTTCGATACCATTGAGTATCAGAGTATCGAATCCCATCCCTAAGGATTATTCATTTTAGCCTTAAAACGTACATTTACTGCCACATCCATACTTCTAGACTTTACAGAGGATAGGGAATGACTCTGGTTAAATGTTGGATATATATGTGACCTGGTACATGTTATAGTGTCTGTATTAGAAAGCTTTCTGAACTACACAGAAAAAAAATAAACTTTAAGAATTATTCATGCAAATGTAAAGCTCAAGAAATGATAGTGATAAATTCAGTAACAACTATTAATTACGGTTTTCCCAGAAATCTTAATAGTCAACACCAAGAAAGTCTTTTAATAATAACTGTCCAATACAGTTCCATGATCCACCCCTTCCAAACAAAAAGAGGAAGAAAATTGTTTTGTAATCTAATCTTAAATGAGTTTTATTCAGATATTTGCAGTATATACAAGCTGTGTCAAACAAACAGTGATAACACTCAAGCCAGCACCTTGGACATATATGGGCCATCTAGCTCATAACCAATCTTCCTATAATAATTTCTTGTGCCAACACCTGAAACAAGAGATGGAACAGTCGTTAAATATTGGGTTTGGTGAATGCTTAAAAATCACATTAGTTATCAGGCATGAAGTTTACTGTTACCTGAAATAACAGCAATTTTAACAGAACCATGTTCTTCCTTTGCAATTCTTTCAGCTTCTTCCATGAGTAACATCCCAAATCCTTGATGCTGGAATTTTGTAGGATCCCTAGCACTTACTGGGACTACACTCCCATATACATGAAGTTCACGCACAATGGACACTCCTCCCTTCAATTCACTCCTGTAAATTAAATTAATTAGCTTATAATAACCAGTCTGAGATCAACCCTGCAAAGCTGAAAAGAGGATATTAGAAGTAGCTTTGGGATCATAATTTAGTACCTAAAACAAATTTCACTTTTGAACATCACACCAAATATAACATTCCTAAAACTGGAAAAATATGCAACAGAGTTGGATACTTGGGAAAAGTTATTAATCACAAAACATAAACACCATGTAATGAATTTTGAATTGCTGCCACCATACCCGAAATAGATATTCATCACTCCATCACCACACACAAACACACTGGACAGCATTACGAGGAACCAGTTGGCCACTTCTGATGATGGGAGCAATTAGCTCTTGAAACTGGTCAAAACGAAAAACATGTAAGTGATGTTAAGTGTTTCAACTCTGACTCAAATTTTCAAAATAATTTCAAATTCATATCACTGTTTCTAGCTTGTCCATATATTATAGAAATTTCACACCATTTGATAAAACTGATGTTACTGCTTTAGCGAAAATTGCAAATATGAGTTCATTCAATTGTTTCAGGAGAATTTGTAATTCATCTGTAAAAAGACACTTTTGCTTAGCCACTTTGTGCTAGCACAAGTAAACAAATGAAAAAAAAAAGGTTTACGTTTGCAGAAAATGGACATGCCTTTTCTAATAGGGTTTACTTGATTGTGTCATTAAGGAGAAGGCGGGTTTCAAAAACTCTTGGGAATGTGGATACTGAAATTTGTCTCCTATTAATCAGTAAGAGCAACAATTTCTTTGTTATACATTTAAAACATATAATATTTTGCATTTTATATAGGATTTTTATTAATTTATGATGCAAAAAATTGCTACAGGCAGGTTATGGATCCATTATAATAGGATGAATTTATGCAGAAATTATATGAAGCATCTAAATATTACACATGGGTTAGCATATTAACAAAGTTCTTACTGCATACTGTGTGATGACAGAAAAATGTCTTGCTGAAATACATACTTTAAAATAACCTTGAGGAAAGAAAGCATAAACAAGATATGAACTAAGAGCTTTAAGCAAACAATGAAGTTCAACTGGATGTAACGCATAGCTCATTAACAGACAGCACTCAACTGTATCCATTCAGGTACACCTATTTGTTCTTTTGCATAAATAATGCACTGGCCTGAATATAAAACAATGCTTTTTACTTTAAAAACCTTAATCATTTCTATTCACAGCAATTTTTGTATGCTTGTACAGCATGAATGAAAGAGCCATAGAACTCATTATTTTGCATCATAGTTGAGATCCGCATCATAGGGAGATCCGTGATTCAAATCCTGGCTATAGCATTGAATTTTTCAGTTGTTTGATTCTACCTTTCCAAAATGTGATTCTAATTTTCACTGTTGCCTTACACTCATCACAGATCAAGCGGAAGGCTGTCTTTACTGCTGCAGTTAAATTAAGGACAGAGGAGAGGTTAGAATATGAGATTAAATTGTTTGCTGTAAATGTGACAAAACAAATAATTATATACAGTCAATAAAGAAGTATGGTATTTCTGCAAGTAATATAAGATGTTGAGAGAAAAATGAAGAAAAGGTGAAGACTGCCAATGCATTATGCAAACATTTAATTACTCTTGAAAATAAGTTACTTTATTTTTTTCCCTTCAACACAAAATTTGACTTATATTCAAGCCAATACAGCAGTGACTGCCTCTGTGGTCTGGTAGTTAGAATGCTAGCTTCCAAATCCAGAGGTCCTAGGTTCGATTTTTGGCTGAAAGATGGGAATTTTTCTTTAGACAGGATTATTCCCCATTCTCCCTAGAGTTTGGAAGTATGAGAGAGAGTGTGTGTGCAGTTTTTTTATATAGAAAATACAATATAAACAAACCCAAAGACACAAAATAGTAAAATGAGTGAACATTATTGCTGATGAGCAATTGTTCCAAAGGCAAAAGCCACCGATATTAGCTTAATTAGATATTAAAGACGGCACATAAATGGGGTTAAAAAAAAACGTTCTGTTTCATTTTTCTACTCTTTGTTTATAACCTAATGAGTATTGTAGATAAGTGTTTACCGAAATGTTTCATCTGAGCATTTCCGTAATCTAAGCAATCCAACCAAAATATCTTGCTCTGGATCTTCATAAGATAAAAATGTTTCCCATCCTCCATTGGCAGTATAATCTCGCCGAATGAGCTCTACCTGAAACATCAACAAAGCAAACAATATTTTAAGTATTGTGGATATCTGTACTGTGGCTCCACTTTATAGTAATTCAATGTTATAGGGAAAAGTGATGGCAACAAATCTAAAATTTGACCTTTACTGAGCTAAATGAGTGGTTCAGTGTCAGAGTTGACAAATCACTTTTTGTAAAATGAGATGAAGTACAGATCTGTACATCATTTAAAAATGTCAAATCAGACAAAAATAGTTCTCATTCTCCTTTCTTGTGTCAAGTGGGATTATCTAGTTTCTTAAGTGGGATAAATCATCTGACAGAGATGGTCATTCATAGATTTATCGTAAAGCAATTCAATTTTGAAATTTTATGAATTAGGCATCTCTAGGACTAAACCATTCAAATGTGCTATGACTCTGTTCAATCAGAGAGAAGACCAAACATATAATTTGTAAATGAATTTTCATGATTACATACACAGGAATTTTTATTGACTAGGCCATACCTCATATGGTCGAACTTTATGATGAATCTCCTGTATCCCAACTTCCCTAGTCCTTACATCTCTGCACTCTGTTCCCAGATCTTTCATGCGTGCTAAGGCTAGTTCTCTAAGATTTCCATGCTCAACTCCAGAACTGTTAGCAAAACAACAAAAAACATTTAAGGAGTGTAATACAAACAGTCTACCTATCCAAACAGACAGTTTAATTTCAGATGCTGAATGTTGTTACTATGTAATTTCCATATCAAGTGAGTATAACCGTTCACAAATGTGAAGCAACAACATTTATTTTATCTTACTCTTTCATTATGGAAGTGTTACACTAATATTTTAGTATAGGAAAAAAGCAAAACACATAGTACCATTACATTGTTTGAAATTGCACCTGTTATGAGTTGCCATGTTTATTCATTGTGCATATGACCTGCAACCCAAATGTTCCTGAAATTCATATATGATGCACGGCCAAGCGTAGTAAAAGAAAATGCTGCTAGGTGACACTTCATACATCTCTTGTGAATCAGTATATCAAGCAAACCTAAGTTTGGTTCTGATAGTTCAGAACCAAAGTGGTTAAGCAGTTTAAAAATGGCTGAACAATGGCTGACGAGTCATTTTGGATGGCCATCAACTACAATGTACCATAAAATGTTGGGGCTGTAAAGGGATTATCCACAAGCAGTTTGTCCCTGCTGATATGGCAGTGAATTCGGTGTTCATCATGGCATCTTCAGGCGACTGAGGAAGAACATGGGGGGGGGGGGGGGGGAACATCCAGAAATCTGGCACATGGCAATGTTTCTTTATGGAGACAATACAAAAACTGCATACTGCTTTCATCGTGCAAGAATTCCTGGTGAAAAACAAACTGACAGTTGTTCCTTATCACCATATTCGCCACATTTAGCCCTGTGTGACTTATTTTTGTTTTCCAAGATGAAAATTAAGTTGAAAGGTCAAAGATTTTAGACATTTGAGGAAATTCATGCAAAATCACAGAAGGCACAGAAGCTCTGAAAAAAAGGACTTCCAGGTGGCATTTAGTACATAGAAGTGCTGGGAGCAGTGTATACACTCACAAGGGAACTATTTTGAAGGCAATTGTGGTGCACAAGGTCCAGGTATGGTGTAAATCCATTTATTGAGGCATTTCTGGAACTTTATACCAAGAATAAACTCTTGTATAGTAATGCACCGATATTCCATTTGAAACTTTGATTTATGTAAATTAAGAAATGCGTATTTATTTTGCATTGGAAACAAGGAATTTCGCTGGGATGACAGACTCTTAACACGTTTGTCTTGCAAAAAGAAAACAAGTTTTATTGAAAGTTGCTGAATATTTTGATATCAATTGTGCAAAATATTTTAACAATTAAAATTTTTGAAATAAGAAAACTCTGCAAAAAACAAATCAGAACCACTCTATGGAACAGATGCAGTATCATCACTTACTCCAGGTGATAGAATTGCAAATGAATGTTCCGCTATGACCACTTTGATGGATTTCATGATGTTGGCATGCATAAGGCATTTTTGCACAACATGAGCTGATAAACTATGATAGGATTTTGGTTTTAATAAATGCATTGAATTTCTTTAAAATGAGAAAGATACACAATTTGTTTAAACATTTTGGAGTGATCATTCTAAACTGACATTATTAGTCAACTTAGGTTACAAAACTTTCTCTGCCACTGAAAAATTCACTACATCCATTATATATTATACTATTCTTATAAAACATGATTATTATATATTACAATTACTTAGGAAACATGTGCATAAATTAGTGATGTTAATGTCTCAACCAATAGACTCGCATTAACAGGAAGGAAGAGAGAATAAATAATTGGTTATATTATTATGTTGTCACATCCGAGGTGTGCCAATGTTAAAGTGGATTTAAATAAAATACTAAGCTACAAGATGTTTATGCATATAATGGTTTATCACATATTTTAGCCTTTGGGCACTGCTACAGGTGGATCCAGAACATGGAGATCTGTGTATGTTGCTCCCAATGATAAAATAAAATTCCAAGGAAGGGGACTGGTCATTTACTTTCATGCAGGAATTTGTAAAGCTGGAAAATACCACCAGGATTACTTCTAAAGAGAAATGCTAGTGCAGCTGCTCACAACATCAAATAAAGATATAAACCAATGTAATTTCAAGATGTATATGCACTTACCTTACTAATGGCATGGGTATATCTCGCTGAACTCTGTATACCCTTGTCCATGGTGGAACTAGTGCCAGAATCTGAGCTATAAGATCCACTAAAGTGCTAGGAGGATAACTTTTATATCTGCCTGTCTTCCACAATTCGTAGAGACCTGTGCCTCTTATCACCAATGTTGGATATATCTTCAAACCATCTGCACGAAATGCAGGGTTCTCAAAAAATTCCTGTTAAAGAAATAAGAGAAGTACAGGTAACATGTAACAAAAGAAAAAGTGAAAAGAAACAAAAAAGAAGTTGCCAGTAAGAACCTAGCTATAATTCTAACAGTAATAACTTTTATGCAATCCTATAACTATAACATAATGAAATTCAAAATTGTGCATAATGCTATTGAAACCATAACTTTCTTGAAGCATGTCACTCAAATTTGTATTTTTGACATAAATTCTACCATCACAACTAATAAATAAGAAAATGCTTTCTATGAAATCATAACATTACACAAAACCATAATTAAAAAATATTTTAAATTAATTTCCAAAATACAAGAAACATTATGAGTATCAATGATATATCATAAATATGAAACCACAACTATATGCCATTTTAAAGTAACTTTTAAAAGCCTTAACCACATGGATAACCACAAAATTTAAAAATACTTAACTACATGCTGTAAACATATTCATACCTGATGCTATTTAATTTCCTTATAACTGCAAAACAGCAAATCCCTACCTCATTCAGATTATGAATATAATGCTATATCTGTAGACATCTTATTTAATTATCATGGTATGTGAGTTTAGGGGTACCTAAAGTTAACAAAAAGCACAAGGCTCCCATAAACTTTCAAAAATAGCATACTCCATACTGTAAGCAAATTCATATCCAGTGGCACTGCTATTTTCCTTTAATCATCAAAATTTCAAAGGCTTAGCCATTTTATGATGTAGTGACCTAAGACTCAAAATTCAGTATATACATATCTTCTACAGTTCCTGAATTTCCTGAACTTATTCCTGTTTGAAAGTTATTAATCCTTACATGTATATAGTATTTCAGCTTATGGAAAGCAGAATTTGCTAGAGGGGTTAGTTAAAGGTTTCTGGAAAGAAGTGAGGAACATAGTGGAAGATATAGAGAAACAAGAATAATTTCAAAGTCTGGAAGGAAAGAAAAGTTTGGAACTATATAGACAATTACAGGTGGACTGGGGAAGGGAGAAGTATGTGGATGTAGGTAATAGGTTAGTGAGAGAAGGGTAGGCCTGGTCTATATTAAGTGCACATAGGCTAAGGGGAGACAGGAAGGGAGCGAATTTGGATAGGTGTCCTCCTTGTGGAGAGGCAGATAATGATTTGCATTATATAATTGAATGTGAAGAAACTAAGTTGTGGGGAGATCAGTTTTTACTTAAAGAAAGGGAGAATGTTAATAAAGAAGTATTAAAAGTTAGGATAATGAAAATTCAAAAGGAGAGGGATATAAAAAGAATAGGAGAAATGGGGAGAGTAAGAGAAAGATGGTTTAGAAAAATAAAGCAATATGAATTTGTTATGATCCACCATACATAAATAACCATGGTGTTAAAATGCATGATGGACTAAAGAAAGAAAAGAAAGAAAAAAAAATCTGATGTGTTACACTCACATGACTTTCTCTACTCTTGTACAAACTATTTTTACAAACGCTTATTCTCCATATGCTTCATGTTAATGGAGATATCGAGATGTCAATCTTATTGCTAATTTTCTTGTAGATGCAAGGGGAATATGGTAGCTTTTAAGCGATAGTCAAATATTTTAATGCTGGTTGCTATGCGGCGCATTCCATTCTCTTTGCAAGTCCAGGACATAAAAAAATGAATAACGAATTTGAGAAAAAGTATAAGTATTGGAAAATTTAAGGGAATAACAAGCAATATCTCGCAAACGGTTCACTCAACAAAAGAAATGTATATGACATAAATTGTGTATTTTAACGCGATCTACATTTTTTGTGTAGTAAAATTTTGTCTATCTCTTATGGTTTACCAGTTATGAAAAAGTCGTTCATAACGAAGAATACTTTTGGAGACATTCCCAGAAAATTCGAGATATACATTTTATTTGTCATGACAATATCTTAAACATATGATATTTTAATCAAAATCGTTAGAGCCGTTTTTGAGAAAATTAAAATTTTCGAAAAATGTTCCATGTAAAGGGTAGTCTGGGGTGGGGGGGATTTTTTTGAAAACCTTCATGTCGCATCTCTGAAAGATACTGAACCTAAATACCAAGTTTGGTGTTTATCCGACTCTTCGTTTTTGAGTTATGCTGTTCACAGACACACAGACAGACACACAGACACACAGACAGACACACACACGGACATGTTTCCAAAAATGCTTTTTTTGGATTCAGGAGGTCTCAAAACATGTATTTCCGGTGAAATCTCGGTATCGAATTTTTGGGTGGAATGCAATACTTCCCCTACTTACTATACGTAGTAGAGAAAGTAAAAAATCTGATGTGCTACACTCACATGACTTTCTCTACTCTTGTACGTACTATTTTTACAAACGTTTATTCTCCATATGCTTCATGTTAATCGAGATGTCAATCTTATTGCTAATTTTCTTGTAGACGCAAGGGGAACATGGTAGGTTATAAGCGATAGTCAAATCTTTTAAGCGCTGGTTGCTATGTGGCGCATTCTATTCTGTTTGCATATCCAGGACAAAAAATTGAATAACGAATTTGAGAAAAAGTTTTAAGTATTGGAAAATTTAAGGAAATAACAAGCAATATCTCGAAAACGGTTCACTCAACTAAAAAAATGTATATGACATAAATTGTGTATTTTAACGCGATCTACATTTTTTGTGTAGTAAAATTTTGTCTATCTCTTATGGTTTACCAGTTATGCAAAAGTCGTTCACAATGAAGAATACTTTTGGAGACATTCCCAGGAAATTCAAGATATACATTTTATTTGTCATAAAAATATCTTAAACATATGATATTTTAATCAAAATCGTTAGAGCCATTTTAGAGAAAATTAAAATTTTCGAAAAATCTTCCATGTAAAGGGTACTCTGGGGTGGGGGGATTTTCTTAAAAACCTTCGTGTCGCATCTCTGGAAGATACTGAACCCAAATACCAAGTTTGGTGTTTATCCGACTGTTCGTTTCTGAGTTATGCTGTTCACAGACACACACACAGACACACACACACACACAGACACACACACAGACATGTTTCCAAAAATGATTTTTTTGGATTCAGGGAGTCTCAAAACATGTATTTCCGGTGAAATCTCGGTATCGAATTTTTGGGTGGAATGCAATACTTCCCCTACTTACTATACGTAGTAGAGAAAGTAAAAATAGCAACTCAAAGTAATGTATTAAAAATTGTAAGATTTTGTATAGCATTATGGAAATAAATAAATAAAATACATACATAAAAATATTCAATTAAGAGTGTCTAATTTTAATAACTATTGAACTTTTAAAAACCTTGAAAAATTGTAATCGTGCATATATCAGTTTATTCCAAATATGTTAGAACTGAAGCTATAAAAATTACAGCACTCACTTTCACCCATGCCCTAAATATTTTCTCCTGCCATAATCTGATAAGTTTTACAGTTGTTACATACATAAATATTATCTGCATTTTAGCCATTATTTGTTACAAATGTGATGTATAAAATTACTTTCTCAGAACTTACTATGAACTGTTCCACATCTCGCTCAAGATCTACATTTGGTAAATCTGGCATCATGTGAGCCACAACTTTAAATCCTGCATCTTTTGCCAGTTGGAAACTCTCACATACAGCTTTAACTGTGTGTCCACGGTTGGTATCCCTTGCAATATCTTCATAAACTGACTGAACACCTATCTCTAACCGAGTACAACCATAATGTAGCATGTCTGACAGGTGGCGCTTCAAGCAGTAATCTGGTCTTGTTTCTATGGTGATGCCAATACATTTTACTTTGCTTTTTTCAGAATACCTGTGCAGAAAAGTTAACATAAATTTACATTAAAGAAAGACTGCAGTGCGTTAATATACTACAGTTTGTCTCCCTTCTTGCTCCTTTCAAAACATTCATAACTGATAAATATTAGACTGAATGCTGAGTTACTTCTGTATTGTGTATGTGGAATTTCTTTACAAGTCAAAGAATGATAATCATCATGCTGATTTTGCTCAAAGTTTCTTTTTAAAACATTTAGGAGAATGAAATCAAAGTATTTTCCAACACTTCCATCTAATGAAATATAATCAAACAGAACTGAAGTGCTAGAACATGAACTGTATAATAGCGTTAACATATTTATAAGTGAAGAAAGAATCTCATGCGTTGCATTCACATGACTTTCTTTATTCACTCTTCTACAAACTATTCTTACAAAAGCTTATTACTCTAGCTACTTCTTGTTAATCTAGATAAACTTTCAATTCACATTTACAGATTTTGTTGTAGGATACATTAGGTAAAGAGTGTGTCACTATGTGATGCCTCTGAAATTCCATTCCCTTTGCATTACTCAAGAGAGGAAAATGAAAAAAGGAAGAGAAAGAAAAACAAACAATTAAAAACAATGCATAACAACTTCCCATTTGAGAAAAATACAAGTACTTGAAAATTTAAATCAATAATAAAGAATATCTCAGTAACTGCACAAAAATGATTTGACATGAATTGTATGCCTTAATGAGATATCTATATTTTTGTGTAGTAAAACTTTGACGTTTGCCAATTATGCAAAAGTCATTCAGAATGAAGAGGATTTCAAAGGCTATTCCCAGAAAATTGAAAATTTAATTTGTCATGCAAATATCTTAAACATATACAGTATTTTAATACAAATCGTTAAGAGCCATTTTTGAGAAAATAAAAATCTTGAAAAAAATTTTCCATATAAAGAGTAGTTTGGGGTGAGGAGGTTTGCTTTAAGATTTTGTCTCGCATCCTTGGTGGATGCTGAACTTAAATACCAAGTTTATACTTTTTTATTAATATTATATAAATTAATTACACTTTTAATAGACCTTAGCCTGGTCTTGGCAAGTTTTTTTTTCAGTTGACTCTATATTTAAAAAAAAAAAAAACTGGCGCGCGCGCGCACGCACACACACACACACGGACCTATATCTATAAATGCCTTTCTTTTTTATTTAAGTAGTCTCAAAATGTGTATTTCCAGTGAAATCTCAGGATAAAATTTTTGGGTGGAATAAATACTTCCTCTACTTACTATGAATGAATAAATTAATGAATGATTTTTTATTATCTGCTTTGAACTTTACATACAATTTATACAATGTATTAAATGCAGTTGTTTATTACTTCTCTTCCCCTTATATTTAACATTCTATTGTATATATAATGGGGAAGTATATTGTATTCACTATTTACTCTTTTGCCTTGTTACCCTTTTTTCGTATTTTCTTCAATTTGCTTCACATTTCTTTTAACCATTTTGACCTTATTTTTCATAAATATTTTCCTGCTTTCTCCACATATTCATTTGATCTTGTATTAAAAATCTTCCTAACTTTTAGCTCTATTGGTAAATTTTTCCAGTATTAAATTCTCTCTTCCTTTATCCATATGCTCGCAATCGAGAATATAATGCCAATTGTCATGTAATCCACTACATTTAGTATATCTCTCCTCCCTTCTTCTCCTTGTTAGACCACTTAAATTCATTACATCTGTCCTCGCCCATTCATACCCCATTCTGGCTAGTTTGCTGCATACTTCAATGTATCTTTCTTTTCCCCATTCCATTTTAAAATATTTATAATCTATTAATGACCTTTCTTCCTTGAAACTGCTTAAAATTTCTTGCTTTTCAATATCCTCCACTCTTGTTCTAATTTCTTTCCAGAAACCCTTACTTTTGTTGTTTCTTTCTGCCCATGTTTCCCCCATTCCTATTTCTTCTAAAGTTGTCTGTATTCTTGTGCATCCAAGTTTCTTTTTACCTCATTTTCTCCTGTATGACCAAGCATTGCTTTAATATATAATTTTCCTCTAGTAGCTTTATTCTGAACCAGTATTTGATTGTCCTTTCTACCATTTTGCCTTTTGCTCCCCCCTCCCTAGTTCTGCTTGAGCTACTCCATTTGGTGAACTTCTTGGTAATCCCAGGCTTATTTTGCAATAATTCCTATGTGTAGCGTCTACATTTTCCCATCCTTTTTCCAGCCGCATGTCGTCCTCTGTTGACTAGTGATACCATGCTAGCCTCTAGTTCCCAAGATCGCAGGTTCAAACCCAGCGGAGGGCGATGGAGTTTTTCGGGCGTAAAAATCCTTAGCATAGCTTCCTTTGGAAGGGAAGTAAAGCCGGTGGTCCCGTATCGTAGATTTACGGCATGTAAAAGAACCTCAAGCCTGATAAAGAGGCCTCTGAGCAAAATTACCGATCTTTCACGCCCAATATAGAATGGGACGCTAAGGACCATAGTAGTTAAAGAGCGTCCATAAATAAAACTCAGTTTTTTTTTCCAGCCGCCATATCTTTGCTGCATATAACATCCTTCCTTTCTTGCCAAGTAATTTGCATTTTTGGTATTTTGTTCACACATGCTCTGATTACCTATATTGCTTGTTTCCCCTTAGCTAGCATTTTCTTCTTCTGTTCTCCCCAATCCCCTGCACTATTGAGCCTTACTCCTAGATAGTCAATTTTCCTCACTACTTCCAACTCTGTTCCTTCCCAATACCAATTTTTGGTCTTTCTTACTTTATATCCTTTCTTAAAGATCATTATTTTCGATTTCTTTTTGTTTACTCTCAGCCCCCAATCTTTACAGTATTTGCCAATTGCTTCAATAGCTTTACTCACCCAACAACTGAAATGGAACCTGCTACTAGATCATCTGCAAACAATAATCCTGGTTGATATTGTAATGAAAAGAAGCTAGAAACAGTGATGTGTATTGAATTTATTTAAAGGTGAGTCGGAATTGTTACACTAACATCACTTAAGTTTACTCACTTAACATGTTTCGGGAAACCGTTGTTCCCATCCTCAGAAGGTTAATTCGAATTAACCTTCTGAGGATGGGAACAACGGTTTCCCGAAACATGTTAAGTGAGTAAACTTAAGTGATGTTAGTGTAACAATTCTGACTCACCTTTAAATAAAATAATCCTGGTATTTCCTTGTTATTAATTACTGGTGAATGCTTATTACATTTTTTATCTCTTTTATAATATCATCTACAAATAGGTTAAATAGCACTGGGCTAAGCTTGCACCCTTGTCTAACCCTGAATTATTTGCATTCTCTGTAATTCTCCCCTTGACTATTTTCATACAGCACTCATTATTTGCAAATAAATGCTTTATATTGTTTATAAGCGAATATTTTCTTTTCACTCACTCCTTTCTTAATTAGTTTTAACCATAGTGCATCCCTGTTGATAGTGCCGAATGCTTTTTCTAAATCAATAAAAATCATGTATACCCTGCCCTTTTTTGTGCTTAAGTATTTATCCACCATTGTCTTTATAATTAATATTATCTGTTGTTCTCCTTCCTTTTCTAAATCCTGCTTGTAATTCTGATAGTGTCCCCTGTTCCGCCCATCTCTGCATTCTGTCAGCTAGTATCCCTGTATATACTTTACCTATCACTGCTAGAAGGGTAATAACTCTGTAATTTGTAGGATCCTCCAAATTTGCTTTGCCTTTATATATTGGTACTACAATTCCCTTTTTCCACTTCTCTGGGACTCTACTGCTTTCAAGTATTGAGTAAACAATTTCACTATTAACCTCAGTCTTCACCACTTTCGCACCATGCTTTCCAGAGTTCGCCTAGTAACCAATCGATTCCACAGGCCTTGTTATTTTTTTAAGTTAATATCTGTGCTTTTTCTTCATTTATCTTAATTTCTTTATCTAAATCCTCAATATACTGTCTTACTATAGATAAGTAGTGGAAATAGTAAAAATTATGTGTTGCATTCGCATAACTTTTTCTATTCACATATTCCTTTACATTCATATAAAACTTTGATGTGTTACATTCACATGAGTTCCTCTTATCTTCAACATATATGGGCAGAAAAGTAATAAATATTAATAAGAAAATAAAATACTGGATTCAGGAACCATTTTTGACAAGAGATGGATACAATGGCAAATGCTGTAAGCTTTTTAACTTTCTTCTGGGGGAGGATCAAAATTTGTGCAGTATAGTTTACTAAGTGTTTCAAAATTTAATTAAATATTCTATTTTGTAAAAACAGTACTTCTAACACGCTTGAAATATGAAATAATTTTAAAGTTTATTTCAATTCTTGACTCATTTATTTATTGCCCTGGCAAGAAGACATCATTAACTGGCAACAGATAGTAGGCCTGTATTTTATACAGGGTCATCAGATTAAGCAACCATGCTCTTATCGACACCTGGTCTCAGACGCACACCACTAGCTGCTGAGATTCAGTTCTTGCCGTTGCATCACATATGGCATGACTATCTGATTCATGCCACGTATGACAAACGAAGGCAGTGGATAACATTCTTTGTGGTTTTCAGTTGTGTTAGTCCAGTTATGGTCGAATTTATTACAGAACAAAGAGTTTTCATTTGTTGCAACTTTATAAAATATTAATCTCTGTCTCTGTGTCTTACAGCATTTCAAGAATGCCTTCCTGATATTGATTCATTTAACAGAAGTACAGTTCCTAGTCAAGAAATTCAAAAGTACGGAATCATTCTTAGACCGGGGGGGGGAATAATAAATAATAAAAAAATAACGTTTTAACAGAGGAAATGATTGATGATATAGGTGTGCAGTTATAATGTTGACCACAAAAGTCTCTCTTGAAAATAGCGCAGCAAGCAGGAGTCATCTATGGGCCAACATAAAAAGTAACAAAACTACTCTAATTATGGCCTTACAAAACAACAGAAGTGCAAGCCTTAAAGGAGAGGGACCCGTAGAGAAGAACACAATTTTGTATCACAATTTGGGTTATTCAGTGATGAGGCTTGTTTCACTTGAATAGACGATTTAACACTCAAAATAATCACTACTGGTCAACTCAAAATCCAAAACTCATACATCGCAGTTCACTACATGATCCTAAGGTCAGTGTTTTGTGTACTGTGAGTGCAAATAGAATAACTGGCCCTATTTTTTTCATGAAACAATTAATGTGCATCCTATCAAACCTTAATTTTGGAACAGTTTTTCCCTCAATTGATAGACGAAGAGCGAAGGTATGGGATATTTCAACAAGATGGGGGTACAGCCCATACAGCTTGCACTTCTTTGGATGCAATTGCTGACATCTTTGGTGACAGAGTAATCAATGGAGGGATTTGGCCCACTCGATCCCCAGACCTCATGCCTTGCAATTTTTACTTGTGCGGAAATTTGAAAGACAAAGTATTGAAATCTAATCCCCAAACATTAAAGAACTGCAAAATATTATATGGAAAGAAATATCTAACATATCCCAAGAAGAATTGCAACATATTTATGATAATCTGTTAAGACGCTGCAATGCCTGTCTTCAGCACAAGGAGAACATTTCCTACATCATCTTTGAAGAAAGGGGTAGGCAATGTAAGAGACATTCAATATTGTAATTTGTGAAATAATAATGGTTTTATCTGACTTTGTCCATTCATCATTCATCCTATTTGTTTTGATGCATAAGACGGTCTACACGGGGAAAAAGTGTTGGAAGGAAAGTGATGCGCAAACATGATCCAGGTGCTATTAAAAATGTAGCCACTTAATCTGATGGCACCATACAATTCAAGTTTGATTTTAAGTAGATAAATAAATTTAACATAGGTACTGTTGTTACACATTGTAGCGCCCCAGGGCTGGGAACCAACCACAGGTATTGGAGTGAGGCAACACTCAGGAAAATGTTGAAATTAGAATACGTGATGAATCTAGATTAACAGAACACTGGCACCATATTTAAGCTGGCTGAATTGATGTCACAGGGGCAGACCACTTCAAGTCTATACCATTCATGGTCTCAATGAGTGTTATTATTTAAAAATAAAAACAATTTCACCACCACCCAGGTAATAAGCTGAGGTACTTACAGACTGGGCCATAACACCTTAGGATAGAATAAGGGTTCAAGGCATGGGCAGGAATGTTAGCAGAAGTTTTCATTATCCCTGGAACCCACAGCCCCCTTTCTGAGCACTGCATGGCTCATAAGTGAGTGCTCTCCTGCTGAGTTAGAGCACCCATGTAGCACCCAGTATTCCTGAATCGTTACAATATACCGATGTCTTGACACCTGAACTATTTAAGCAGCAGTATGAAACAAAACTCTTATGAGCATCATAACAGCTGAAAAATCTATTCAGGTTAATTTGCAATTTTTTCATTACTTTTATGCGAGAAGAGTGGCTTTAATATCAATGTTTTTATCACATAAATGAGATGACTTCTATATATAACTGTAAATAAAGTAGAGTTTTATCTAATGAATATGCACGGTTTTAGTTCACTCATGATGGGCGCAATTATCGGTATATTTTACTATAGAGAAATCTGCAGGAGATTTATTAACTTTCCCTCACTCTTCCTTAAATCTTTAGATTTCAATGCACAGTATTACAGATACTGCAAATGATGAATTAGTTTAGCTTTCAGCAAGCACTAGTTATCAAATGTTTAATTGCAACACTTATGATTATTTATGACTACAACTGAAACAATCACTACACTGTGACAGAGGAACAAATATTCTAGCCAAGGAAACCTCTTTGTTTAAATGGAAATGCTTTGATCCTGTGGATCTATCTGGTAGTTATGGAGCTGTTCAGTTTAGTTCTACTAAGGGAGGCCACCGCTAAACATTCCAGAAGGCATTTCAGATACGTTTAGTTGCAGTACAAAACATAAAATAGTCTAAGGTATACATTACTAGGAGTACAGAAATAGGTGCTAAAATTAAGATGACGTACCTTACTGCTTCATCCACATTACTGCTTGTGTGTCCAGATAGAGCATCATGTAAGTTTCGAATGAAATAGTCCCTATAGTCCTCTGGAAGGCACATAAACGTTCCTCCCATCACAATGAATTCAACCTTGTCAACATTATGGCCCAGTTGCTGCAGCTGCATTGAAAAGAAGGTTTAATAAACATACTATAAAACTAGTGTGATGAAGGTTTCTGTAAAACTCAAAACTATTATAGGTTTGAAGATTGTGCACAGGAGAGAAATATTAATAAAACTAACAAATAGCTTCCATAACAGCTTTGTAATTAATGGTATGCCATTAGGAGCCCATAAAAGTTGCTGAAGATAAACCACAATGCTTTTCAAGGGATGCAAATTTTTCTCAGTTGAGTGTCTTGAGTATGGCAACCAAAATCTTGAGGATCACATAATCCCTCTCACGTGAAAGTGAATATGTCCTGCATTCTCCATGTACATGTATGGTCTAGTCCACATTGAAGGCAATTACCCACACACAAAAATACAAGTTTGTATAATATTTGAATAAGCTAGTAATAGTGATGTGAATTTAAATTCATGAAAAAGTTGAGTCATAAGTTGAAACACTTACATCACATTACATTTTTGTGCCTTGATTGGTTTCGAGAACTACTTGCTCATCGTTATAAGTGAACAACTGGCTCCTAGTGGTGTCCTGCAGTGTGTGGTTGTTTGTGGTGACATCTAGCGGTGGTGTGATGAACTTTCATAGTGGATTTGGTGGCAGCAATTCAAAATTCATTAACCACCCTTACTGTTTTATGTTCAAATGGATATTTGGAAAAAGATTTCAGTTATAAGACACAAAGGCGGTTATTGAATTTTGAATTGCCTCTCCACTGCCAGATGTCACCACAAACAACCACACACTGGAAAACACCAGCAGGACCCAGTCGGTCACTTCTGATGATGAGAGCAAGTAGCTCTCGAAACCGGTCAAGGTACAAAAAATTTAAGTGTTTCAACTTCCGACTCAATTTTTCCATAAATTTAAAAATACAAGTGTTTTCAAACAAATGTCCGGAATGTTTGTGAATGAGCAAACAAATGCATTGAACGTTTGTAAATAGTTTGTGGAACCTCACTACATTTGCAAAACTATTAAACGTGTATCCACACCTAATCACAAACAGGTCTTTGTATGATATAGCTGCACTTACATATTATATATCTTGTTCAAGAATAAAAAAAGGTAAAGATCCTGAAGGATGTATCAATTTCTCCATGGTTCAGTATATATGGAACATATTTTAAAGGACTTAAAATTTTAAATTATATGGCTGGGTTTAAAAATTTGGTCAGTGACACCGAGTGATTTTAAAGTAATGATTCAAATCTGCACTGTTCTTACTGATGAGCGATGTATCAACCATACATTGTTGAAAATAAATACAAAGTTTACCTCATTATAGTCATCAGCATATTTATCAGTCAATCTGCTCCTTCTAAACTCATAACCTTGGAGTAAAAACAACAGATTTTTATAACTAATCCAATATGATTCCCTCTCTCATCTTCTTCTTCTTATTTTTTGTACTAGTTTCTTATATTCATAATGAAATTGAATTTTAATGCTTGAAGTTTCTTCTCTGTGTCCATTACACTGATTTACTATTTTTGACACATTTTCAGTTCCATTGATTTTCTGTCCTACTCTTGTAATCTTCATTCTGCATGTCCCACGAGCATGCAGTAGAATATATGTCCTTGATCAGACAATGTTGCTGTTAGAGTCCTCATTTTCCAAAACATTGAGTTGTTTTCTGAAACTCAACTGAAATAAATTGCAGTAATGTTGCCAACGTGTGCATCTGCAGGCAAACACATCCAGATCTGTATGTTTGTGACTGATATTGCATTTGTTTTCCATCTCAGGTGGAATACAAAAAAAAAAAAAAAAAAAACCACAAGCATTTGTTTGCAAACATCAGTATACTATTTATAAACAAATGTTCACAAACAGATTTATACAGATTTTAAACTGTTTGCATACATTTGTTTTCTTGTTTGTAGGCAAATGTGTTCAGGTATGGACTAGGCCTATGATCACAACATGCTGTATGCATAAAGCATAGGACTTGAACTGTTTTAAAGGACTGCATTGTCATGATAACTGTTGAATATCCTTGATTTAGCCTATGTACTGATATTCTGTGACATCTTTGCTTGACAATATAAAATAAAACTCAGTTTAGGAAGTGCCTCCTAACTTGTTCAAAATGAAATTGAAATTAAGGTTTATTTATGGACGCTCTTTAACTACTATGGTTCTTAGCGTCCCATTCTATATTGGGCATGAAAGACCGTAAATTTTGCTCAGAGGCCTCTTATCAGGCTTGAGGTTCTTTTACGTGCCGTAAATCTACAACACGGGACCACCAGCTTTACTTCCCTTCCGAAGGAAGCCATGCTAAGGATTTTTACGCCCGAAAAAAATCCATCGCCCTCTGCCGGGTTTGAACCCGCAATCTCGGGAACCAGAGGCTAGCACGGTACCACTAGTCCACGGAGGACAACTAACTTGTTCAATTGTGTGCAATAGTATCACTTCCAATATAATATGTAAGTCTAGCTTTCTTGAGAGGCTTATTAGACTTTCATGAATCTATAATTTACCTACCTGTTCCACACGGTGTCTGGTCTGCAGATATGGATTGTAACGCGCTCTAATAGCCCTCATAGATGTTGGCTCATATCCTGTATATGATTGAGTAGAATATTCAAAGTCTGAGTCTGGTCCACCTGGGCAATATACACATATGTTTCCTGTCATATTGATATGAGGACATCTATGTGGTTTGCACATTACTGCTACTACAGCTATCTGAAAATGTAATAAAATGACGCTTCTTTTAAAAAACACTGAAATACAGCTAGGTAACCAATGGGGGAAGAAAACAAAAATCAATACTGCTATCTTTGATAACAATTTTGGGTAACAGTTCCATAAATACTTTCTGAATGAAATGCTGAAGGAAGAGGATTTAAGGAATAAAAATGTGTATATCACAGAGTTTAAGAGGAGATGTGAATGCTTGGAAAGCCTGTAACCCAACTACTGACCCTTTTTAAGACATTTACTCATATTCAAAATTTATCGCTAAATGTCAACAAGTACTCCATTTTGTTAATACTGTGCATATGCAGAAGAGAATACTAACCCAAGTGTACTAGTACAATTCATGAAAATAACAATATTTTTAATCATCGCCCTCCTCCTCCTCCCCTTTTTAAGCACACTCATTACCAATTCATCTCTATGCATAATCAAGAAGCCTAAGATTTATGCAACTGTACAAAGCTTTCCTTTACTGCACAATTTCTAATATCATACCTGTTATTTGAAACTCTCTCTCTCTCTCTCCCTCTCTTGCGCACGCACACGCACCCGCACACGCACCCACGCACGCGCACACACACACACACACACACACACACACACACACACACACACACACACACACACACACACTAACCTTAACCTAACTTTGGGTAAACTCGAAAATACAGGGTCTTAGGACCCTGTATTTACTTCAGCTTGCTATGGCCTCATGGGCTCTGCTTGGCTCATACTTGTTTCTTTTCCTTTCTAATTTTTTTTCTTTCTTTCTGTTTTTACTTTCTCTACCATGTACATAGTAGGTAAAGAAGGTATTGCATTCCACCCAAAAATTTGATACTGAGATTTCTCCAGAAATACATGTTTTGAGATCCCTGAATAAAAGAAAAGCATTTTTAGAAAAAGGTCTGTGTGTATGTCTGTGAACAGCATAACTCAAAAATGAAAAGTCAGATAAACATCAAACTTGTTAAGTTCAGTACCTTCCAAAGATGTGACACAAATGATTTTCAAGAAAATCCTCCCAACCCAAACTACCCTTTACATGCAATATTTTTTGAAATTTTTGATTTTCTAAAAAATAGCTCTAATGATTTTGATTATAATAGTGTACATTAAGATATTTAAATGGCAAACAAAATGAATATCTTGAATTTTCTGGGAACAGCCCGTGAAGTCCTCTTCATTCGGAAGGAATTTTGTATAATCTTCTATAACTGGTAAATGTTAATAGATGGAGAAAAATGTACCACTCAAAAACATAGATTTCTTTAAACCATGCAATTTATTTCAAATAATTTTTGTTGTGCCATGAGCCATTTCCGAGGCATCCATTATTAATAGTTCAAATTGTTCAATACTTAGCCATTCTTTTAAAGTCCTGATGATTTTCAATTGTTTCTTGCAATATCATGCAAAGAGTTTGGAATTTTAAGGCCAGCATATAGCATCAGTTCTTAAACCTTTAACTATCACAATTCCCTTTTTATCTACAACGAAATGTGTAATGCAGGTATTTAAGGAAAGGTTTATCTCAATTAAAATAAAATAGGTAGGAAAATAAACTTTCATAAAAATAAATTGTGTATCCACTTATAAACAATAGAGGGTAGAGAAAGTTATGTGAATGTAACACATCAGAATTTTTTTTGTTTTTGTAATGATAGGATATCTAATTTAATGTGTATTTGGCTGTCAGAAGATGTAAACATTGTAAAAAAATTGACTAAATAATAATCTTTCTTTTTGTTTTGTTTAATGACTCTTTTGATATTATATTAATTCCGTGACTTACATATCTCGCAGTGCCTGCTATCAGCCAATTAATTAGGGAAGGTAGAATTGGAACAAAACCCCAATATACTGTCCAAACACTGTGGTATATATTTATTATGATACTTTTCCATTTTATTATGTGGCTTTGCCTTAGTTATGTCAAGGTTTATTGGCAATTTAAATTAATTCTGTAATATGCAATATAGAACCTATGGCAAATAATTAATGAAATTAAACTTAAAATTTAGCAGAATATACATATATTTTATTTTCATACTTACACCACTTGCTGTTCGAATGGGCTTTGCTTTAAGTTTTGGAAGAAGAACCTTCTTATGATCAGCTGGGACTGCTGCAATGATATCTACCAGCCGAGGTGAAGATTCCAAACCATATTTTGAGGAAATTCTTGTTTTAAGTTTATTTAGATTAACATCTTTTCCTTGTTCATGTGCTTGAAGCAATTCTTGGATAATTTCTGCTATGGTGATTACCATTTTTTCCTCCCTATTCAGGAGTGTACCTATGAAAGAGCATATGGCCAGCTAAGAAAAGTATACTACCACCTAAACAGTGCTTGACTCACCTATAAAATTCTTATTATTCAAATCATGCACATTAAATATAGTAATCTAAGTCCTGTTTTCTTTATAGCGTATTGCTTTCAGGTGATGCATTTTGGTTCAGGGTTAATAGTTTTTGCTTGTTGGTTGGGTTTTGTTTGTTAAATCCATAAATAATGTTTGTTAGAAACATCTGGGAACATTGATCACATCGTACATTATACATTATGTTCAAATACATAAATTAAACATACACCCTTCGCCTCTTTATTTCTCCATGCATAAGGTAAAACAGAAGAATTGGGAGTAAGTTACAACCTACAGCATGTACTCTAATTTAAAGCCTTTGCCTGTTACCTGACATTAAAATATTCATTCAGATTATATGGGGAGTGAATATACATATAAGAATGGCTTGAATTCTTTTTTGAAGATTTTATGCTTCTTAGGATTGTCTAACAGCTTTCAAAAGCCTGGAAGTTGATTATATACTTTTATTGCAAAATAGTAACATCCTTTTTTGGAAAAAGAACCATTTGTCTAGTTATGAAAATAAATTGCAGAAAACCCTGTGTATCTATCTTTGAATTGCTGAATAAAGTTAAAGCCAATCTGCATCAGTTCAATACAATATCCCAGGCACACTCGCACACAACACACATAAAAAGAATAATTTACATAGATATAAACCCAGATCCAAACTTTTTGAAGAAACTTTATACACACTGAATTAATAATTCACAATAAATTAAGCCCCCTAGTCTTCAGAAAGTCAAAAGCTTTAAGATTCAACTGAAAGAATCCCGCTACAACATTGTTTTTATGCACTGGAAGAATTATGGAAAACTGCAATATGTTGTACATACTAATTCCTACTATGTCCTTTAGGTTTTAATTCAACAACTGATGACTGGATGTTGTCAATATTGCTGGATGTTGTAAACGTTTTATGTAAAGAATATTTTTTATTTAGTCTGTTTATAATGTAATTGATTTGACAGCTGCAAGTCTGCATCTGATATTGTATATATTTTATTTGACACGTCCAATACCGATGTATATTGTTTGTAAAGGATGAAAGTAAATGAATAAATAAATTAATTAAGAGCTTTAAACTATTTACTGGTCTATCAGATCATCTGTATGCCTAGTATTATGGTCAAGCACAGTAAGGTTTGTTGTAAAGCCAACATAATTATTTACAAGATAGCTAAGGAGTGAATATACCTATTCTCCAGTAAGGGTGAGAATTTTAAGGTTTTTAAACAATGACCTACAGGAATGAGGATTCATTCAAGCGATTTGTACAGCTTTTTTTTCAGCACAAAAAATTAAATTATAAAGTAGTTTAATATCTTAATTGCTAATCCTGAACTCTTACCATTTTTATTTCGTCCCATGCTGCCAAGTCTTCTGTTAAGAAGTTAACAACAAAATTACGCAGACCATTCACGTGCTCCTAACCTATAATCTTTACTTGATCAAAAGACGTTATTAAGTTACAATTATATAAGGAATATCGTTACGAAGAAATAACAGATAAGCTTATTCTTTAACAAAAACAGTTGTCGTATTAGTGCTATCTTTTATTTTTCATTTATATTTACTTTGCTTCACTCATTCGGATATAAGATAAGCAGGTTCTTGCGCTTCGAAATATTCTTTTATTCAAATTGCTCATTAAAGACTAGCGCTTGCAGAAAGCCAACCGAAGTTGCCCGACGAAGTTCGAGCGAATGCCGAAAATAAACGAAAGGGAACGGTCTTCCAGTTCAAGGGGGAAGGTGTCGCGACCTCTCTATACTCTCGTTACCTTGGTCGCGACCTCTCCCATGCTGATTGCTGAGGCTTGAAACTAAACTAAGATGGAAGTCAGCTGATAAAATAGCAATGCCGAAAATATAAAAATAAACCAGAATTTTCGTATCAACGAGCAATTATGTAAATGTAGGAGTTTATAGTGATACCTTATTTAATATTGAGTACCAAATAACGCGCATTCGATGTTTAAAACTGGAACATGACCTGAAAACCTAGTAAGGTAGAAGACAGCTTATGAATCGAAAGTTTAGTTGGTTTTAATGAAGAATTGAAATATATATATAGCGAAAACAAGCTAACCTTAAATATAAACTATACTTAGTATGTTAAGGTGTTAAAATGTGTGTTTGTGCTATTTAGTGTTGAAATGTGTTCAAATTATATTTTTATGGATTGCACACTAATATCGTAAAACGAACAAGAGAACTCATGCTCAAAGGGTATGTCTGATACCTATTTCAATTTTGAATGTGATGTAATGATAATATTTTGGGATCCATAGTTTGATTTTGGATGTGTATTAGTGTTGTGCTCAAACACTATTTCCTGCTGTTATACCAAATAAATAAATAAATTAGGACATAATGCTCTTTTCTTTGCAAAATAACTTAAAGCATTTCATAAACAGAAAATTCTCCATATGTACTGTATATCCTTGGGATTTTTTTTGTCAATCTGGGTAACTCGGTTAAGCACTGGCCTTGGAAGCACAAATAGTTACATAAAAGTTGTGTATTACCACATTATTGCTGAATGATTTCTACATATCGAAATGTCAGCTACCATATTTATGACAAAACACCCAACTTAAATTATATAAATGTGTAATATGTATTGCATGGCAAAATATCTGCTGAAATAGTTATTCTTTTTTAAGTATATACTTTATTTACATACACCTCATTTGTGAAGTCATAGTGGGAGCTGGCTTGTAAAACAACTTCTTGGTTTCATTACTTGATAGTATTGAGTAATGCTATCTCTGTTTTAAATGTTGTCTCATATTCACACTTCTAATTGGGCAGCACTATGGCCTCTCACAAAAAAGCCTGGATTCAATCCTAGGGATCAGAGGTGGGATTTTGTGGTAGATAAAATGGCACTTAGAATGAATGTTCTCTGGTTTTCCCCACCATGATTCCATCAATTGCACCATCTTCATCCCCCCTCCCACCAGTCTCCAATCTCTGTAAACCTGTGAAGTTAAAAGGGACATTAAAATTAAAAATACTATGGAGGACAGAGAGCAATACTAATGAACGAGTGTCTCATCCAGCCCCCAAATTTATAAACCAGCATGTGCTGTTACATTCTTTCTGCAGTCAACATATGAAAAAACAATTAATACTGGCACACTAAACGACATGTTAAAGTGATTGACAATTATGAAGAGTGGGTGTGATATGGTTAAACACAAAGAGACATTGTTATTATTTAGAGACATTGCATTCACATTCATATTTAATAATACTGTATAACACATTTGTATGGTATTTTAAGGAACATGTGCCTACATTAATATACATTTGAATGGTTAAACACAAAGAGACATTGCATTCACATTCATATTTAATAATACTGTATAATACATTTGTATGGTATTTTAAGGAACATGTGCCTACATTAATATACATTTGAATGGTTAAACACACAGAGACATTGTTATTATTTAGAGACATTGCATTCACATTCATATTTAATAATACTGTATAACACATTTGTATGGTATTTTAAGGAACATGTGCCTACATTAATATACATTTGAATGGTTAAACACTCAGAGACATTGTTATTATTTAGAGACATTGCATTCACATTCATATTTAATAATACTGTATAATACATTTGTATGGTATTTTAAGGAACATGTGCCTACATTAATATACATTTGAATGGCCTACCCAATTAAAATGTTCATTAAATTCTAACCTCTTGAATGTCTGTTATTACAATCTATTGGAATGATCTTATAGGTAATTGCACTTAAGTCACTTATGCATACACAAGGCCAGTTCTAGTTAATAAAACTTAGTTATTGAATAGAAAATACACTTTGATTCCTTTTCCTGGGAAAGGTTCTATATATAACATTTGATATAACACAGTGGAGGTCCTACAGCACATGGGAACCTTAAATTTATTGACAGGTCATATGGGAAAAAAGCAAACTGAACCCATACAGTGATGTTTGTTTGTTTGTTTGTGTTTGTTCATTTGGTTCCACTGTGAGCAATGCTCAAGGGAAATTGAACACATCATACAATTATGAAGTATGCAGAGTAAGTAGGAATATACCCAATGCCAAGAACAGCCTTTGGGGGGGATGTTCCCCTCCCCATCATGTCTTATCTAAGAGAGAAAAATTTGTAAACCATCACCATTTCAACAGTAAACTTCTCGACACGCATTACAGTAGGACAACAATAGCAAATAAGTGTTAATCACCATCACATGCAATCTGCCCTACATAAAGTGCTTACATGAGGTTGATACTATTATGATGATTAATTCACTTTGAATAAGCTCGAAATTATAACTTTATACTTTATTATGCTTAAATTTCAATTTCCCATGTAGTTTCTATTACCTTGAAGAGATGTTTGAGAAAGATATCACTTGAAACGAGAAATTCTCATTATTACTGCATGGGTTTTATTTGGGAGGACAGTATACAGGGTGGAAGGTACTGCTTGAACTGTACGTTAATCATGGATTCTATATAATGAGTAGTGCAAATATCTCCAATACAATTTTTGTCATTAAACCTACAAAAATGAAACATAGTGTTTTATGTTCCTTGTGCCTGTGTCTATTAGCCATTTTATTACAGTTCAAGCAATATCTTTCACCCTGTATACGAAAACATTTAGAAGATGGTGGAGTTTGCATATACATAAAACATTATAACATATAAAACTGGGATGCAACAGATCCATCTATCCCATTGACATTTTTTGTGTAGCCCATTTTCCTCTGTTGCTTAAATTTACCAGTTACACAAGAGTATACAAAATTCCTTCCGAATGAAGAGGACTTCACAAGCTGTTCCCAGAAAATTAAAAATAAACATTTTATTTTTCATGTAAATATCTTGAATACAATGGCATTTTAATCAAAATCGTTGGAGTCATTTTTCAGAAGAAAAAAAATCGAGAATTCTTCCGTGTAAAGGGTTATTTTGGGTGGGAAATTTTCTTGAAAATCTTTGTGTCACATCTTTGGAAGGTACTGAACTTAAACCGATTTGTACTATGTATGTACAAATTCCTGCTTTGAAACGCATGGCTTTATGTATTCACTTTCAATTGCCAGTCGAAATGCGCGCGCCAACGTTCCACGTTATGTATTCGACCACAGCCAATGGGAGCAAAATGTGCCGGAATGGACTACCTTCCCCCTTGAACTGGAAGATCGTTCCCTTTCGTTCATTTTCGGCATTCGCTCGAACTTCGTCGGGCAAGTTCGGTTGGCTCTCTGCAAGCGCTAGTTCATTAAAGGTAGCACGTAGCACCAACTACATCGCGTAAATGGTTTATTAAAAAGGTTAACTGAATAACGTAAGACGGTTCGAAAGGCTTGCAATTGCGTGGTTTATACAAAAAATATTGTTTCGATTTTAATGAGGTACAGTTAAACTTTAATTAACGGCTAATTTGTTTTGTTTTTTAAATTTTCTATAATTTACCTTTTGTTTTGTTGGCAATCATTTTCTAAGTTGGGCTGCCCGCCAGGTATGAAGTTATATTTCTTGCATTTAATATTGTATCTTTTCTCTAAATAAATCGTTTAACAAAAATCGGGACCACAAAAACCACTGAATAATCAGCGAGTGTAATGATTTTTTTTGGTTTAAGATTTCTTACTTTTGCATTTGTAAGGTAAGATTGGAAATGGTGTAAACTTCTGTTTGTGAACTGTCGATTTTCAAGTTTCAAATGTGTCTTTACCATAAAATGCAAATATCATAAGGGTATATCTAAGAGCTGGAGATTAGTTTGTTTGTGTTTGCACATTTTGCTCCACTGTGAGCAACATTTAGAGAAATTGAACATGTCATACAATTATAAAATATGCAGCATAACTAATAGCATACCCATTACCAAGAATAGCATTTTTTCCTTCCATTGTGCATTATAGTTATACATCTATATACAAGAGTAAGGATAACATAAATGACTCATAACCATAGAGGAATAGCTTTGTTTTGTTCATTGGATCCACAGAACAGCAAACTATTATTGGATCTCACCATGAACCATGCTCAGTCACATTGCGCATGTGATACAGCACATAACCATCATAAATTTCCAACACTTATTTAAAACACCTTTCATGTTGTGTATAATGTATTTCTTTTCTGCATTACTTTGGTCTTCACTGAAAACGTTAACAAAAGTAACGGTTAAACGGCCCTTCTTATATAGTCGTTTTTGGCGACTTTCGGAAGGAATTCTGCCAATGTGAATCATTCGAGTTTTAGACGCGCAGATCCCTCCGCTACGCTCTGTCGTCGCTTCGCAGTTGCCGACTGCTACACTCCTCTCCTAAAAAAACACCCCTCGGCTAGCTTAGAGGCTGAGGGCCCTAAAATCCCTCGGCTATGCCTTAAGGCTGAGGGCCCTCAAGCATGTTTTCAGCTATGTTGGGATTTCAAATGTTGGCTTCGAAGACCAACGTAATTCAAATTACCGAAGTTTTCAATGAACACCAAAGTAATTCAAAATAGCCAAAAAGTGGAAATGGGTTGTAAACCTCCAGCATTTGTAAGGTATGCCTGTAATTAAACAGGTATATTCCAAGAAATGTTAAATTATTCATTCATGCAGTGTATTTAAGAATGCCTTTGTCTTTTGAAAGCCTTGTGCATTTTTGGATTCTCCAACATTTTCAAGTCACTTGGAAGTCTATCATAAATTTATATTACAGAATGGTAACGTTCTGTTTGGAATAGTTTTAGAGGATTTGCTGGCCAAGCTCTACATGCATTGTGTTTAAATCAGATTTGTTGTAAAACTACTGTAACCGAAAGTAAGCTCAGGAATAAATATACATGTATTCTGAGTTTTATGGTTTTTAAATAAGGATCTACAGGAATAACAAAATCCAACAACACAGTTCATATAGCTCTTTTTATAATAGTAAAACTTTCGTACTTTATACAGAATTACCCCAGAAGATTATTCTACATCTCAAAATGGAATGAAAGACAAAGTATGATTACTCTCAAAGCATTATGGTCAAAAAGGTAGTTTAGGTTTCTTAAAGCAAAACATGATTAGGTAAGTTTTGATATTATGATTTCTGTGCACTTCCCCAGTTGAACTCTTTAAATCAAGAACCAGGAATTCCATCAAGGGACTTCGTTAACGAATAATTATAGTGTAATATTTAATCAATTACTTTCTTATATTTAGTTCTGAACTGAAGGAAATTTGTTTTATTATAATCTAGTAGTCTGTTAGCATCAAAGCAAGTTCAAATGTCATTAGCAAATTCTGTCAATTGTTATGCGATTCTCCAGATATAAATATGCTGGTGCCTACCATCTGCAAAAAGTACAGTTTTTGATTCTTAGCTAAGGTTAAATGGCAAATCATTAATGAATACCAGAAACAATAAAGGGCCCAGTCTGGAACACTTTAGTCATAGTTTAAGGCTCAGAATCACAGCCATTGATTCCAGTTTACTGATCCTGTTTTTTTAAAGTATGATTGAAATCAATTATGGAGTTTTATCTATGCCATAATAGTTAAACTTTTGTAGCAATAATCTGTGATCTTGCAATTGAAGACTTTTCTAATGCTGTTGGTACTACTAGTAAGCATGTATGTAGCATTTTCCATTGTCAGTCCTTTCCTTAAGCTAAACTGGGATGCTGAGGGAATGCTGTTTAACTCCAGGTAATTTACAATGCAATTATATACTAAAGTTTTTTGCAACACCTTCTAAAATGCACTCGGGGGAGAGATAAGCACTGTAATTGGAAGGAAACATTTTCTCCCCTTTTTGTATAGAGGCTTTTCAGGCAGTCTAATTATATAATATATAAATTCAATAACAGCCCGCCTTAAAACTCTGTGTGTGTGTGCGTGCGTGCGTGCGCGTGCGTGTGTATTACAGTCATTGCATATGCTTATATTATTGTATCCATGTGTAATAATGTGATGTGAATATATTACGTAATATAATAATGTAGGAGCTGTGAGAAATAGGTCAAAAGTTGCTAACAATGAGGTAACTTTGAGGCAATAATGAATTTGAAAGTTACTGTTCTAGACCTCCAAATTGTATCGAATGTCACTGAAATGATAAGTTTAAACTCGACATCTTTACTCCATCAAATCCGCTACACTTTACACCACCACCAAAGTAGAAACCTCAATATACTTCAAAGAGCTTGTTTTGTTAACCTGTTTGCACTGTCCAAGTTATGGTATCTGGCACAAGTACTACCACTTCCACCAGAGATATCCCAACGCATCGAGTTAGCAGTGTCCTATTATTTGTAGAGTGGTCATATGTACAAAATGGCGAATTCTCAAATCTGGCGTCCCATCACTAGTGGGGGTCTCAGACTAATGGCAGTATCTGAAAAGTGTTCAGCGTTGTTAATTAAAACTTTGTTCGATCTGGGACTACTAAAGGACAATAGACAACTTCAGTCCAGTAATGGAAAACTAATGCGTCATGCCATTTTTCACCAAACGGTAATATGCATTACCACTTTACCTCAGAGTTATTTCTCTGGGGGCCCATTTCCTACTACCAAGCAGCTGTATCGTCATCTTCTGTTGAGACGCTCCCCTACTCTGACTATAGAGGACAAATATCCTAACATACAGTGGAAGAATATCTGGAGGGTTTTTCGATACACCGAGATTTTGACAGACTAGAAGGCCTCCGCCTACAAGATCCTAAATGCCATAATACCCACAGCAGAAAAACAATACCGACATAACATTTGTAATTCACCATATTGTACCCGTTGCCACAATATTGATACCCTTATCACCGGTTAACAACCTGTATTCGTGAAACTTGGCAATGGATCAAACAAAATTCGCTGCATTACTATGTCGGAGAACCCCAATACTATTTATAGGGCTATCTTACAGCTCGATATCCAGATTCCACGTCATGTTTTTTCCCAAATATGGCTTGTAATGGGGTATCTCCATTACATGCTGCAAGATCCCGCTCCAAGCGTGTGAGGTCTCGAGACCTTTCTGAGAGACCACCGGACACGACTAAAAAGGAAAAAAAACACGAGACACTGTTGTTAATCGGCCCCAACTTAGATGTTCTCTCTGTTTAAGAAGGGGCTTTTGTAAAGAAGAATTTTAATTTTGAAATGTATTTTCTTTACAATTAAGTGTTCCTAATAACCCCCCCCCCCAAAAAAAAAGCAGGAAACGGTGAAAGCGTAGTGCAGTGAAATTCAGAAACTTTGAATCAGGCCTTTGACCCAGATACTCAAACACAAACTATCAGCCAATAAAGCAGACTTTTAGAAATTTATATACATTCAGAAAAGAAAATTAATAATGCAAAGAAATATGGCATTGTCAAAATAATATAAGAATTATTGTAATTACTTTGTGAGAGAAGTGTTATCTAATACTTTTAAAAATATTTGTACATGCAAATGAGTTGTAGAGGAGATGGAATTTGTACACTATTGTATGAAAATTGAAAGAGTAAAATAAACAGGAAAAAAATACCTATTTACTATGTTTGTAGGCTTAGAGATATCTTATGATAATATAATAAGAGAGGTTGTATGATATAAACCATTAGAAATGGGGTTAAATTGGCAGATATGCAATATCGTATTTACGCGAATCTAATGCGCACCTTTTTTTTTTTAACCAAATGTATTCAAAACCGTGATGCGCATTAGATTCGAGTGCAAATCCGTTCCGTAGAATGCCAGTAACTTCATTCAGTTTTTTCATTTATTACGGCACAATGATTGCTGGAGTTGGCATGCATCCGGAAACTCGCGACAAGCTAGCCGCTTATTTATCATTGGCCTATTATTGAGTTACGATATGGAGAGCAAGGGCAAACAGAGAAGAACGTCTTATGATGCTTCTTTAAAGCGTAAAGTAATCCTTTATGCTGAAAGAAAAGAGAAAAAAAAAAACGGTAATAGAAAGGCAGGAAGGATGTTCAATGTATCAGAGAGCAATGCTCGCTTGTGGCGAAAACAGAAATTGTCATTATTTGCTACTAAAGCTAGTAGGAAGAAATTTACTGTTCCTCGCAAAGGAAACGTCCTGAAGTTGAAGAAAAGTGTTGGAATTTGTGCGTGAAAAGGGGAAGAATGGGCAACCTGTGACTAGTGACGCTATACGAAAGAAAGCTAAAGAGGAGGCTGAAGAAGTTCTTGGTGCGTGCGTCGTGATGGCAGGTTGAGGGCAACCCGATGGTGTGTTAGGCGTGTACCTGCCCTAATTAGGACTTAACCACGTAGTGACGGGATATGGGGGTTACAGGATGGCGGATGTTGTTTAGGTAGGGTATTAGTTTTTGGTATTACGAAACAAGAGTTTAAGGCTAGTCGTGGATAGGTGAGTCGTTTCATGCAGCGGACGGGTTTATCTCTAAGACGCCGTACAACAATGTGCCAGAAGCTTCCTGCAGATTTTGAGGACAAATTACAAACGTTTCAGCGGTATGTCATTTCATTTCGGGACGAAAAAAAATTTCAATGGGGCATATAGGCAACGCTGTTGAGACGCCAATTTGGTTTGATATGCCGTGGAACTACACTATACTGAGAAGAGGACAAAGGAAGTTATAAAATAAACAGGGTGCGAAAAACAGCGCGTAACACTAATTTTGTTCTTTAACAATGTTACCTAAAACAGGGCACTTTCAATTTTATAATGTGATGGGTTACATATATGATAAATCCATAGTTGTATTAAATAAAATGCCTATCACCTATTTTCTATCATTGATGCACTTTACATTCGATACAACCCCCCCCCCTTTTCATAATTTTATGTTTCAAATGTAGGGTGTGCATTATAGATTCATGTAAACACGATATTTAAATGATTTAAACAAAGCACATGAGGAAGAGGTAATAGAAGAAGTACCGCAAGATAGAGGACTGAGGCAGGGATGCAAATTAAGCTCTAGATTGTTTGACTTATTTATAGAAATTGTGTTAGAGGCAGTAGAAGTAGTTGATAAGTAATGTCAAGATTAATAACAAAGAAATATCAGAATTATTACATATAGATGACATCTTGGTGCTCATTCTCTGGTAAGTTTAAGAAGCTAGATAAATTAAATTGGGAGGTACTGTAAGGAAGGGTCTTTAAGTTAATGTTGATAATAAAATTATGATATTAAAAATGGTAATAGATCAAGAAAAGATGAGAAATGTTATTCCAGGACAAAGAAATTAAAATTGTTAAGAACCTTATACACTTAGAATTTAAATTTAATAGCACAGGAAGATGTGTGAAACATAAAGAAATGGCCATTGCAAAAACAAAAACATCTTTTAAAGTTGGTTAGTAAATATTTAAACATAGTTCCTACAATGGAGATTAGATGGCTAGAACAAGTTTACAAGACTTAGTTGAATCAAGGTGGCTGTATGAAATTGAGATTTGGGGAGTAGAAAAAGGATTACATAATATGAATACATTGTTGAGCATGTTTGGTAAATTTTAAAGTATTGTATAATGCTGAGGGAAAGGGGTCATTAGATGGAATTAGATAAAGTTTGCGTTAGCGGGAAGATTATGGGAATTATTAAAATATTGATTTAAAATGAGTAATTACAAAGACATTTTGAAAGACTATTTAGGTACCTATGCAAGAAAGTTATGTATACTCAGAGAATTGACTAGGTGAAATTAGCCACTAACGTGTAATAAAAGGTATGGATGATTATAAAGGTATGCATTGTTAGGAAAAGAAGAAAGATAATAAATATGTTAAAAGAATTTTGGGAAATAGTCAAATGCCAGCTAGAAGATATGGATAATCAATGCTTATGAACAGTGGTGGAAAGAAGAATTTCTCTCAAATTCTATAAGGATTTTGGAATGAAAGATGGAATGCAGATAGATGTACCAACATAATTATAGAGAATTGAAATAATGATCAAAGAGGAGGTATAATATAGTTCAGGTTAGGTATACAGAAATTAAAAGGTTATGGGAGGACTGAAGAAGGTATTCACCCTTAGTTGGGGAGGAGGAGGAGGAGGAGGATGCTACGCATATCGTGTTAGAATGCAAAGGTAGAGATATTTGGAGGAAAAAATGAATCCCAAAAAATGACTGATGATAGCAAAAGTAGTAGCAATTCAAAAATTTTCATTCTCAGATTAATAATTTAGGAAAGAACTATTTAGGATACAGAAAAAATGGATTTGGACCATAAAGCTGGGAATATGCATGTATCATAATTTACATATAAGTTAAATCAAGAATTGTAATATAGAATAACATGAAAAAAAAAAAATAATTTATTGTTTTGTATGGCTTGGAATAGAATCTGAGAAACTCCAGGACATCCTGTTTAATTTAAGAGATCCAAATGTATTAGTTTTAGTGGTATTACACAACCAAAAAAGCAATTAAAAGTGTGTTAATAAAAGAAGATTTACGTGCAAAATAGAATAGCTTCATATGAAGGCGTAAATTAAATATTTATTAGCTCCGACATACTCCCTCAGAATTATCTTTTTATTAATACAGCTGGCCATAGCAATGGTAGCATCGCACTTGGGAGCCTACTATTCATGTATTGCTGTAAGGCTCAACAATTTGTAGAGCAAGCAAAGGAACATGAGTGACATTCTCTCCGTTCTTAAACAAAAGCTATTGCATGCCTGTGGATGCTATTTTGTGAGCAGAAAAGGTTGAAGCAGTGACATTTTTTAAAGTGAACATTCATGCCATGTGAGTTAAATAGTTAAAATATTTATAGATCAACTAAAAAAGAAGAGGAAAGGAAATGAATAACAATGTTAATTTTTTATAATAATAATAATAATAATAATAATAATAATAATAATAATAATAATAATAATAATAATATCACTAATATTTCTCTATAAAATTATTTGAGATGATGAATAAGAGTATAATGAGATTGCAGTCCTTCAGATTCCATATATCAGCTAGTATTTCCCTTTCCAAGCTAAATGGGACCTTACCTAGAGATGTCAAACTTGAGCTCATGCAACCATTCTATTCATAGAAATTATATACAAGTTTGAAAATTATATGCGGGAGAGATGCATGTAGATGTGTATGATACAGCAGGAGAGGACAGATATTTGTAAAATGATACAGTTTACAAAATTAATGGGACGGGGGAATTTTGATACAATGTTTACCCGCTGTTGAAATTTAGATGCAACACCATACTTTGTCCAAGAAAAAAGTGTTATATAATGGGGGAAAAGGATTTGGAGAGAAAAAAACAGGTGTACATTACAGAGCTATGAAAATATTTCTGTAAGGTTTGGGTTGAAAGAAAATAAAATGGAAATTTGGGCAATCATTGTTATAAATTGGATTCTTAACATAACTTGTAAGTAAAGGTGCAAAAGGAAAGACCTTGAAGACACATTTATTGGGCTGGTCCACTCCTTCCTTTTATAGAGTAGCTGGCAAACAGTAAACTTGTGTCTATGCACTTTCAGCAACATCTGCAACTACATCTACGAGGGCTGATCAATAAAGACAGACTAATTTTTTTTTCACAGATATTTATTACTCCATTTCAATGTTGACATGGTCTTTTTCAAAGTAGTCCTCTCCTACTTGAATGCACTTTTTATAGCGTCTCTGCCAGTCCTCGAACACATGGTACAGGCCATTCTTTGTCAGGTCTTTGAGAATCGCCTCACTTTTCTTCAGCACTGCTTCAGTGCTCTCAAATCGAATGCCCCAGAGCTTTACCTTTAGTGATGGGAATAAAAAGAAATCACAGGGGACAAGATTGGGGCTATAAGGCAGATGCGGCACACAGGTAATGTTGAATTTAGCCAAAAATTCCTGGAGTTGATTTGCAACGTGAGGCTGCACGTTGTTGTGATAAGTTCTGGATGTTTCCTTGCAATGTGCTTCCTCGGTGTAGCCAATACTGATGTGTAGTACGCTGCTGTAACAGTGGTGTGAGTGGGAACAACAATCACAGCAGCTGTGTTGATGTTGACTTCAGTCATAGCAGAAGCCGAAGCACCAGGCCCACCTTACTTAGCACAGAGGACTCGCTCTACTTTGAAGTCTTTGAAACACTTAAACACTGTTGCACGAGGTAGTGCATCTTCACCGTATGCTTGCTTCAGCTTTTCCAAAGTTTCAGAGGCTGTATGATTTAAACAAAAACAAAATTTTATTGCTCCTCATGTGTCACCTTCATTTTGTGGTATGCGAAATTCAACTATGGTCAACAATATACAGCATTACTACCAACCTACTGATACGAGAGTGCTGCCGCCTATGGACATTATACATGAAACCCCGCTCTTTTCAAATATTCATGATAGAGACAGGAAACTCTCAAGAAAGCTATAGGAAAAAATCAATCTCCGTCTTTATTGATCAGCCCTCGTATTAAACTTATATTCTAGTATAACAGTATTCTACAGCCTGACCAACCTGCTACATCCCTTCTTAATGCCACAGGCCTCCAGTTTTTGTATTATCTCAATGCTTGCATACTCCAAAAGAAATTGATGCTGGGTAATGCTAGTTCAACTCTTTCATACATCACTAACTGGGATGTTAATGAATATAGATCTGAGCAGTGTTAGAATCAAGAGCACACAAAGAGGCAGGTTGAGAAAGCCATTGTGCAGAGAATAAGATATATTACACTGCTTTTTTCCATTCTTGCTCTATGCTCTAGCAGTCATGTGGCTCAGAGGAAAGCTGCTGCACAACCCGTTTCATGTGTACTTGCAACGAGTTAAATTTGTGCATTTTAAAATGCCAGTGCTGTCAATAATAGTTTGGTTAAAAAGATTCTGTCATTTAAATACTATTAAAAAAGTGGAGAATAAATTTGTGTATTCACGTTAGCACTTTAACACTAAGGTGAACTTTCAGCATTTTCACTGTTCAGGTATAATGTGTCATTGGCAGGCGCAGCATATATAATTGGGTAAAACATAAATCATTGGTCATTTATCCTAGCTCATCCACCATTAATGATTATAGCAGTTATGTATCATTTACAAGATATTGTAATTATTTCCTATTCTGGGTTCAAATGTTAATATTTTTACATTCTGGATTGCTGCTGACTTTTCCAATCAAGATGTACCATTTAAACTGGCCACTCCCATTTAATAATTTCTTGAAAATGGTGTTATACATCCAGAGACACTTTCTTTATAGTAGCCTATTCAGAAATGAGAAGCATGTGGTAACAGACCTTAGCTTAGTTGTCTCTTCTACTGTGCAGCAAGGAAAATGCAACTAGGCTTGCACATATGCAAGGCAAGGAACTACATATTGAGGATACAATCATGTCAGACCATCTGGGTTCTCATAGGTCCTATCTGACTGGAGTATATTGGTGTGCTATACATGAGGCATGATTGTACAATTGCTTACATTTATGCCATCACAGCAGCTTCAGAAGGCATTCTAATGGCCTTCGCAGATGGAGTGTGTATAACAGGAAGGAGGTGTGTGTATTTACCTTTTTGTGCATACAGTGGTGTCCTGTTTTACGTGCACAGTTCTAGATGTACACTGGTGTGCAAAACCTCAGGACAAGATGGGTAAAGTAACATAACAAATGAACTACTTGGTGGAATAGAAGGTGCGGAAGCATGTTGCCAGAGGTCTCTCACACATACAGAAAGCTGGACGTCACATGGCATGGGTGTAGCGAGCCTATAGTGCCAAATGGGTTTGGTCCCGCAACACGGGGCAGTTGACAAAACAGGACAAGACGATGTGTGGTAATTATGAGCTGTTACGGTGCACTGTAGTGGTGTTCTTCATTGCAACATGGCCCATTTGGATGACTTCACACAGGGAAGAATCATCGGGAAACTGGAAGATGGGTGAAGTGTGATGAGTGTTGCTCAGGAGTTTGGAATTGCTCACAGCATTGTTTCACATGCATGGGGAACCTCCCAAACCACAGGCACTGCTGTCCCAAGGAGAGGTGGTGGTTGACCATACTCAACTACAGCAGCAGATGACCGCTACATTGTGCAACAGGCAAGAAGGGATCCACACCAAACAGCGGGTGCAATTGCAATCAAATTTAACAGGACGGCTAGGCACGCAATCTCACGATACACAGTGGCATGGCGACTACACAGGGGTGGTCTCTCTGCCTGACAGCCAGTACAATGTGTTCCATTGACATCCGCACAACGGCGGCACCGTTTGCGATGGTCCCAAGAGCATCAAAATTGGACCAATGAGGAATGGGGCCACGTGCTCTTCTCAGATGAGTGCAGATTCAGTCTAAGTAGTGCTTCTCGACATACCCTCATCTGGCGAGAGGTTAAAATTAAATTGAGTTTTATTTATGGACGCTCTTTTACTACTGTGGTCCTTAGCGTCCCATTCTAAATTGGGCGTGAAAGACCAGAAATTTTGCTCAGAGGCCTCTTATCAGACTTGAGGTTCTTTTACATGCCGTAAATCTACGACACGGGACCACCGGCTTTACTTTCCTTCCAAAGGAAGCCATGCTAAGGATTTTTACGCCCAAAAAAATCCATTGCCCTTTGCTGGGTTTGAACCTGCAACCTCGGGAACTAGAGGCTAGCACGGTACCACTAGTCCACGGAGGACTGGCGAGAGGTTGGAACATGTAATGAACCCAGGAACATCCTTGAACATGATCGTTTTGGTGGTCTGGGTGTTATGGTTTGGGGAAGCATAATGTTGCAAGGGCGCACCGATCTCCAAATCTTTGAACACAGTACGCTCACTGGTCAACGTTATTGTGACACTGTACTCCTTCCCCATGTGCATCTTTTCAGGGGTGCAGTCGGCCGTGACTTCATTTTTCGCATCGAACAGCGCAGGTGGAGGATCTCTTGGAACGAGAGGATATTCGGCAAATGGACTGGCCTGCCCATTCCCTCGATTTAAATCCCATTGAACACATGTGGGATGCTTTGGGGAGACGCATTGCAGCACATCCAGATGCACCAACGATCATTCAACAGTTGTCAACAGCACTGATGGAGGAATGGAACGCTCTACCACAAGAACTGCTTACCAACCTTGTGGCCAGCATGGGAGCACGATGCAGAGCATGCGTTGCTGTCCGTGGTGATCATACACCCTTTTAAGCACCATGTATCTGTTTCTGTAAATCAAGAGAGTCATCATATGTCATATTGACTTTAGTGTAGCTTATGGTCTATGAATAAAAGTGGCATTTCTGTTCGTCCCATTGCATATTTCGTTTAGTTAGCATACCGTAGCAGTTCCCTCTATGTATGATTCAAGTTTCATCGAGCTATGTTACTTGGCAGTGTCACAGCATGCAAAGATTACTTTCGTCCTTAGGTTTTGCACACCAGCATATATTTATATGCTTATATGAATATATAACTTGGAGTAATAGCTTTACTTGTCATTGCTTATGTTTAAATATATAGCTAAATAAAACCCTGTGTTGCACAATATCTCCATGAAAAAATATTTTTAATGGCAACATAATGTGCAACTGAAATAAATTATATTTTTACTTTATCTACTACATATATAGTATGTAGGGGAAGTATTGTATTCCACCCAAAAATTTGATGTTGAGATTACGCCTGAAATACATTTTTGAGACCCCTTGAAGCCAAAAAAAAAACCATTTTTTAGAAAAAGGTCCACATGTTTATGTGTGTTTGCATGTGTCTGTGAACAGCATAACTCAAAAACGAAAAGTCGGATACATATCAAACTTAGTATTTAGGTTCAGTACCTTCCAAGGATGCAACACTAAGATTTTCAAGGAACATCCTCCACGCCAGACTATCCTTTACAAGAAACATTTTTTTAAATTTTTGATTTTCTAAAAAATGGCTAATGATTTTGATTGAAGTACCATATATTAAAAATATTTACATATATTATTTACAAATAAAAATGTATGTCTTGAATTTTCTGGGAATAGCCTGTGAAATCCACAGTCCAAAATTCTGAAGAAATTTTGTATAATGTAAATGTTAAGCGATAGACGAAAATATACTACACAAAAAATGTAGACCTCTTTAAAACACACAGTTTACTTTGAATAGATTTTTGTGGCATAAGCCGTTTACGAGATATCTGTTATTAAAGGTCTGAATAGTTCATTTGTTGGTCATTCTCTTAAAGTCCCTTCAACATTCAGTTGTTTCTCGCAATTGCATGGAAACAGTATGGAATTTTAAGGTCCACTTCTTAAACATTTGACTACTGCTGTTCCCTTTGTATCTGTAATGAAATGTGTAATGTAGCTATTTCTGCAAAGGCTTATTTGGATTAAAATGTAGTAGACAGAAAAATAAGCTTTAGTAAGAATAGTTGTATACCCACTAATAAATGATAAAGGTTAAAGAAAGTCATGTGAATGTATCACATCAGATTTTTTTTTTACTCTCAAAAAGGACACATTTACTAGACATTATTGGAATGATCTGTCCGATCTAAAAATACAACTAAATAAAACACTGTTTTGTGCAATTTCTCAATGAAAAAGTGTTTTTAATGACAATATAATGTAAAACTGCAGTAAATTACACTTTTTACTCTCAAAGAGGACAAATTTATTAGACATTATTTTAATAATCTGTCCAGTCTCCATTCTTGTCCAACATCTGATTTAGCCGCCTAGGCACTTAGGTGCTGGAAGAACTCGGGCTCTAAATGCAAATGTTCCCATCTTCATGACTGTGTTCCCAGAGGGCATCTTTGGTTCTTCTTTGTAGAGGTTGCCAAACTTGAACCATCCTGGCAAAAATTCTCAATGATGTTGAGATCTGTTGACTTAGATGGCCAGTCAAGTGCGAGAATACTGGGGTGCTTGGCAAAGAAGTTCCATATTGTTTTGTGTATGAACTATTATACTGCACTATACGAATAATGGGCATTTCATCTGCAGGATAAATTGCCTGCACACTAGGGATAACAACATTCTGGAAGCATTCGAGAGCCATCAGGCCTCCAACATTTCATTTGGTTATTAGGTTCAGAACAAAAAAACCGTTTCATCCATCCATATGATGGTTTTCCATGCTTCTTAAGTTATTGTAAGCTCCTGCAGAGGGAATTCTATGCGCAGCTCTCGATAGCATGTGGTGAAGAACTCTGTCTGTGCAGCAATCCATGAATGTATGCCAAGTGGAGCCTCTGGGATGCTGTTTGGATACTAACTTGCAGTCCCAACTGTGCCACAGTATCTTTCATGGTCTGAAAAGGCTGGTCTCTTACTGCTGTTACAAGGGCACCATCTTTTATTTGGCCATTGGTTTCTTTTTCTATGATCCTTAAGACCCTTAACCCCTTCTGCGTGCCAGGCATTTATCCACCTTCAAACTATGGGAATGCTGCATGGAACTGCCCTAGCAATGTCTTCAAATAGCAAACTGGCTTACCACATACCCACAATTTTTCCCCAATGCACTTCCAAAATATTTGCATACATTGCGTGAGTTACAATTTACACACAATTGCTTGGTCGAACAACAAAGGCAGAATGCTCCAGACACCTCCCTGCTATGTACATACCCACTAAAGAAGGTTGGTAAAATGCCGCTTGAAGCTGTAGGAATGGCATATATGGAACCATGTGTACCATTCTATGCTTATCCAGTTGTCATCAGTCATCCTATAATCAGTGTAACAGAAACCAGCTACAGGGTACCTTCAGTCAATAAATGAGTCTAGTCATTGCAAGGTGGGATGAGATTCCCTTTAAGATCCAAGATCATATGCGGAGCATTGGAAACAACATAATTCCAGAAACATCTTACATGCACCCAGGTGATTAATTGCATGCACAACCAATGAATACAATTTTTAATGCGACTGTATGTAATGTACCCAATACATTACATACATAACTGTACCAGCATAGGGATGAAAATGGAAGGCATCAGCTTCAGTTCAGAATTAGAATAGATATGTCTCTTTGCATACAATTTTCCTCATGGAAGCTAGCCATGCAAAAGTACAAGAATACAATAGCCAAAAGGCAAGCAGCTTCTTGCTAGTTTGAAGCCTTCTCCTCAAGCTCATTGTGGCAGCCAGCTAAAATGTTTTTCTCTCCTGCATTTACAGAGTACATTCCAAATCTTTCAAATGGCATACATACCTATATGAATTAGGTATAAGCTTTGTATTACTATGAAACAATATCACCTATTGTATAATTAAACTATTACAACACTGCAACAAAATAAGAAGAAATATGGAGCAAATTAGAATTAACAGTAAACAATTTATTTACTGCAGTGCTGCAGATAGTGCATCATGTCAAATTGTTTAATTGCTCATCCCTCCACTGTCCAAAGAATGATAAATTCAAGCAGTTCTTTCGTACATAATCAGGGAACATATATGAATATATATTAAACGTCGCGGTTCATAGAAACAGAATCTTATTTTTCTGCTTACATGTAGAAAATAGTGTAGAAGATTTAGAAAAATTATGCACAGTATGTAGAAAATCATAGGATTATAAATGGATAAACATAATGTAAATATTAATCACTTATTTATTTTAATACCATACTGGGCTATACTAACTTTAAAACTCTGATGTGATACATTCACATGACTTTCTCTAACCTCTATTGTTTACAAGTGAGTATACAAATTATTCTTACAAAAGTTTATTTTTCTATCTACTTCATATTAATCCAGATAAACCTTTGAAATAGCTACATTACACATTTCATTACGATACAAAGAGAACAGTGATAGTCAAAGGTTTAAGAACTGGGTGCTATATGCTGGTCTTAAAATTCCATACTACTTCCATGCAATCGTCAGAAACAACTGAAAATCGATGGGACTTCAAAAGAATTACAAATATTGAACAAATCTAACCATTAGTAATGGATATCTCGGAAATGACAAAAAAAGTTATTTTGTAATAAATTGTTTGTTTCAAAAAGATCTACCTGTTTTGTGTAGTATGTTTTTGCCTATCACTTAACGTTTACCAGTACAAGATTCCTTCTGACTTCACAGGCTATCCCAGAAAATTCAAAATATACCTTTATTTATGTAAATATCTTTAATATAAGGTATTTAAATCAAAATTGATAAGCAAATTTTTAGAAAATCAAAAATTTCAGAAAATACTTCACGTAAAGGGTAGTTTGGGATGTGGGGGAATTTTCATGAAAATCTTTGTGTCGCATCTTTGGAAGGTACTGAACCTAAATATCAAGTTTGGTATTTATCCAATGTTTTGTTTTGAGTTATGCTGTTCACAGACAGATAGACACAGACGGTCCTTATACTAAAAATTCTTTTTTTGGTTTCAGGGAGCCTCAAAACATGAATTTCCAGTGAAATCTTGGCATCAAACTTTTGGGTGGAATGCAATACCTTCTCTACTTACTGGGTATGTGGTAAATTAAATTGAGTTTTATTTATGGACGCTCTTTAACTGCTGCGGATCTTAGCGTCCCATTCTATATTGGGCATGAGAAACCTGTAATTTTGCTCAGAGGCCTTTTCATCAAGCTTGAGGTTCTTTTACATGCTGTAAATCTACGACACGGGACCACCAGCTTTACTTCCCTTCTGAAGGAAGCCATGCTAAGGACTTTTACGCCTGAAAAAATCCATCGTCCTCTGCTGGGTTTGAACCCACGACCTCGGGAACTAGAGGCTAGCATGGTAACCACTACACCACGGAGGATGACAGGTATGTGGTAGAGAGAGTAAAAATAGAAAATAGTTTTTCATGAATTACAAATCATGAACATTTTCTCCAACTTAACAACAACCACCACCACCATCACCACCAACCAACCCTGAAAGTTAAAACTCTATGAGATTCAAACATGATCTAGATGAATTCAACTGGAGGAAATATTAAAGATCTGAAACTTATTAGCATTGATTCTGTAGTGTACTTCTCAGGATTTCAGCAGAGTCATATGGTAGCTGGTACCCACGTTATCAGCCATCATATCTCCATGGCCTTCCAGCTAATGTTTAATTTGGGCAATTATTGTTCCCTATATAGTTGCAGTCAGATCATGATTGGCTCAGGTGGTTCCCCAATCCGATCATGATTGGGGAACCACCTAGCCAATCATGATCTGCCCATAGAAGGGTATTTGCCCAAATTAAATCATTACCCTGAAGATAGAGATACGATGACCAAAAGCAGCCAGCTTGTATTTGACTGGGCTGAAATCCTGAAAAGTAATCTAAGGAGGAAATATGTTTCTTACAGTTGTTAAAATTAAAACATTATGAGGTTCATTTGAAAAATTCTCAGAATAGTCCACAGATTGCAGCAGTATTTCTGAAGCAGTTTTGTTTAAAACCAAACCATCTTTCAAGAAAACATTTGTGCAATAGCACAGAAATTGTTCAAGAATCATAGTAGACATAGCTGTTTGACACAGTGCACATGTATGTATATGGGAACATGACAATATAATTAATAATTATTAAAGTACATGACATGGTACTGCAGGATTGCCAAATGAAGGTGTCCCACACAGCTGAAGCTTTGGGCAATTCAGGAGAATGTGTTTCACATTCTAAGTGAAGAGTTCGACATGAAAAAATTATCTGCAAGATGAGAGCCTTGAGTGCTGACTGGGTTCAAGAACAAATCTCTGAGCCAAGTTTGGCTTACTTTCAGAAAGATCCCACAAACCTTATGTATCAACTTGTAACAAATTATGAAATATGGTTGCACTGCTACACACCTGAAACAAAACAACTGTCCAAGCAACGGAAGCACCAAGAATCTCCACCACCAAAAGGTAAGTGTGTGAAATTGGCCAGGAAGATCTTGACGTCAGTTTTCCAAGATGACAAGGTGCTGCTAATTATCTTCCTCCTGGAAAAATTTATCATCAAAGCATATTATACAAACCTTCTGGACCAATTACATACCAAAATACATGAGAAAAGACTGGGTTTGGCAAAGAAGAAAGTCATCTCAAGACAATGCTTCCCTCCACATGTTGTTGCATTGGCAAAAATCAACTAAGTGGAGCATGATTTGCTGTCACATCCATCTTATTCCCTCGACTTAGCTCCATCAGACTTCCATCTGTTCCCTTAACTGAGAGAATTCCTTTGGCGGAAATACATTTTTGTCTGATTAAGAGCTTCAATGATGAGTTGAGGCACAGTTTGCAGGCCTGGAGGAATCTGACTTCTTAGTGATATAAAGGCCATGCAGCACTGATGTAAGGGAGGCTATCTTGAATAATAAGAACAATTTTAAAAATCTGTGACATTATTATGCACTTCATTACAAGAATTTTATAAATGGACCTCATACTCCATCTGATGAATGAGAACTGTGATAAATATTCTACAATAAAATTTCTTTGGTGGACTTTGTGACAGTGATGTGTCTATAATTAGTAATTATTGAGTCGATTGTAACACTACATCACTTATTTTTATAACGAATACATGCTTCAGGAGCTAATTGTTCCCATCCTCAGTTCCCTGTCGACTGTCCGCATCCTTCGTCTTAGTTGTAAGCTTCATCTCTGGTGGCGGTTGGAAGAACTTCAAAAGTATAAAAACAAGAACAAAAGAACACTTCAGTTACATAAAGCAAAAACAGGAAGATAAATCAGCAGTAGCTTGGCACTTTTGGAGAGATAAATACACCATAGACAGAAATCCAAAAATACTAAAAAACATTTCAGGAAAAGCAGAACTTACAACTTGGGAAAACATTTATATTTGGAAGAACAGAAACCGCACTTATAATTTTGAAACCCCACCAGAGGTAGAGGAAGACTTACTTTTGAAGAAGTTCTTCCAACTGCCACCAGAGATGAAGCTTACAACCAAGACGAAGGATGCGGGCAGTCGACAGGGAACTGAGGATGGTAGCAATTAGCTCCTGAAACATGTATTCATTATAAAAACAAGTGATGTGGTGTTACAATCGACTCAATGATTACTAAATATTCTACACTTCCATTCCTTCTGTGTTGTGCTGAGAAAGTGCCATATATTAAGCAGTCTAGAAGCAATTCACATGCACAGCTTCCTTAACTAGTTACAATACTCTCCTGTCTTTCTTATAGAAGGTATTGAAAATATCTTACGCTGTCTCACATTTCTTATATACTTTAATTCAGTTTGCATTTATGCACAGTAATTTGTCTGGTGGAACTGAAGCAAGTTCTATTCTTGCATTTCTTTCAGTTCTGCAGTATGCAGGTATTCTTGCACACTTTACTTTTCAAGTTCATAAATTATTAGCTTAATACGTTTCAGTGAACTCTTACAATGTCACTGTTACTATAGGTCAGTAACTGCTTATTGGCTCATGCTCTCATAACTCCAGAGCTGGAATACTTCAGCAGCACAGCTAAAAATAATAGAACTTTATTATTGCATCAGATGAATATTAATTGAATGAGTGCTCTGATGAGTAATCGATTTTTATTGTTATGTGGTAAACTGTAATACAATTCCTCTATGTTCTTACTACAAATTAACACTAACAGCATGTAATATCTCATTACTCTGATGCAAATTTAATTTTCTAAATGTAGAGTATGTAAGAATTAATACTTTTATGTTATATATCGTACAGTAGAATATATGCATATTTTCTACTGATCCAACCATGGTATTAATTGTTGGAATACCTCTCTGTTGCAGTGAAGTGAGAACAAAGTACTATATGAAGGGCATTCTAAAAGATCTTGGCCTAATTCCGAGACGTACGCACACACATTGCAAAGAACTAGTTCATTTTATATGAAGTTTTTGGGTATGAGAAACCTTTCTACTTGATGTGTGCTGCATTGAACCTAAATGAACCTAAAACGCATTTAAATGAACATTTCTTGAGACTTATTTAAATGCAATTGCAACAAGTTTCTCTTATGTTTCATAAGAGAGATGGAATATGGATTCATCGCTACACACCAGAGACAAAGCACAGACCAAACAGTGGGTGGGAACATGTGAAAGTACACCAAATAAAGCATAAATTGCATAAGTCTGCATTAAAGTTATGGCTATGGTTTTCTGGGATTCTCATGGTATGGTAACATAAACTACATCCAGAAAAGCAGAACCACTGAACCAAGTGAAGGATGCTATTCAGATTAAACATTCACACTTTGTGAAAAAGAAAATTCTCTTTCATCACAATAATGCACCTTCACTAAATGTATTGATTTACAAGGTGATTGTGTAGAAAAATAAAAAAAACAGTTGTCTTAAATCTGGTATTTTTTTGATCAGGCTGAAAACTTTTAGATTACTCCCTCCTATATAGAACTCTGCCTAAATGCCATTCCAAAGTTATAAATTTAGACTAGAAGAGTGTTTAAATCACCTACAAACAAGTAAATATTACACCACAGCAATGATTCACTGAAAAAAGTTAATATGCAACAGAGAAATATTTTGGAGCTCATTTATTTGGGGTTTAAGTTATGGAGTTGTTACATTAAATATACTCATAAACTATTACTTCCAAACAAAGAATTATAGAGTTCAGTTTTTGCCTCATCTTTCCATGTACACTCTGGAACTGGCGCCATAAAATTTACCAGTTTGGGGTGAACAACATACCGAATCTTGCGACCTTTTGTTGCTCTTGTATCCACTTTTCTCTTCAACTTACTTCGGAGTCTCTGCAGTTCAATCCACTGACGTCCAAGCTGCACTGGATCTGTGATATCTGATGCTTTGCGTTCAATAATTTCACGCAGAAGTTGATGATAAAAGTCAGTATCATCAAATATTTCTGCATCAAAATCATTTGTTTCTTCTAATGAAGACTTGTTTTCGGTTTCAACAACTGCATCTGGAGCATTATTGGAAGATGCCTGATGCTCAGAAGACTGGTCATGTCCTAAAATATTGTATGCAGATCTTTTTAACTGGGTTCGCTGAATAAGCCTTTGACGATTACTTAAGATTTGCTCTATTTGTTTTACAGTTGATTGCTCAAAGCTAGAGAAATTGCGGTTGCTAAGCTTCCCAACATAAAGCCGTGTTTTATCATTCCATTTTTGAATAGTTTCATTTCTATAATGCACATATGCTTTATGCTGACTTTCCAGAAGTTGTGCATAATGCTCTAGCTTCCTTCGCTTTGCTTTTGTAGGTTCATTTTCTTCATCAATATTTTCTGCATTACTTTTGGTATGTTCCTCTTCTGAATCACTGGGAATTTCCTCATCAGACTGATGTGCTTTCTTTTCTTCGTTATTATCCCCTAAAGTTCTTGTCTCTGGATATGATTTCAACATAACTTTTTGAAATGTTATGAGTTTTTCCAGTAAATCTGTTAAAGAATGCCTTGTCTGTGCCACTTCCTTCTTAAACTTAGAATCACCACTAATTTCAAATTGTGGAAAAATAGTGTGTTGAGGTAATTTGTTTGCTGCCAAAAGGCATTTCTGAAATTGAATCCTACATTCCAGCATGTTGTCCCATAGTTTCAGTTGGTTTCTTACAGCGTTTCCCTTTTCCACATCAGACCCTGTCCGAGCTGATATATGTTGAATACTATTAGACTCTTCTTGTTCCTCAGAGTTTTGTTCACTTACTTCTTTCTCATTTTCACTGTTTTCTTGTTCATCACTTTCCCCATCTTCTTCCTCCTCGCCACTTTCTTCTTCTTGCTCAACATCATCATCACTTTGCCCATCATCGGTAGTAGTGCTTAGAGAATCTGGCTCATTATTAACACTCTGTTCCAATTTCTTTTCTTCGTGAAAGCTTTGGTTCATCAACTTCTTTCGTGAGATCTTTTGCCCTACGTACCTCCTATCTTCATCCTCATCTGCCAAAATAAGAGGCCTCAGTCTCCCGAATCCAGGTGCTTGTTCATCTTCACTAAAGCTGTTGCCTTTATCTACTACTTTTGCTACAGTATCTTCATACACGTCATCTTCAGGATCAACAGAAGGAGCAGGATTAATGAGGTCGAAGAATTTTTCTGAAGCAGTGCCCATTTTCATTTGCCAATCTAGAAAATGCAAAACGCTACAAAGCCTTGTGATCACGTTGCGTTTTATAAATACCTAAAAGTTAGCACACCAAAGCTACAGGAGCATCTGTCTCATTTCACTTCTGCTACAGTCTTACAGTAGGTATCACTTATGAAAGGCCACATAACCTCTAAATACGTCCTCTGTATCGCTATGGGCTCGACACGATTTATTACAATATGCCACACTGTTGCATCATATTTTCCACTTTTAGTTACAATAACAAATAATTAATGTCAATTAAATTTTTCGTATTTTAGCACCCTTAATCTCCACGTGCTTTTAATCATCTACACAAACAGTACATGTGACCAACATCACAACGTTCTTGCTGTAGTTTGCTGTTCTGTGATCACAACGTTAAAAATACGTCATAAAGCATTTGAATAAAATGTCATGACTTGCCGATATCTAAAAATCGGAGTGTGTTTGAATTTTATGAACTGACTTCCAAAGGTCTTTAAATTGACAATAAATAATTAAGCTTATAATTTATGAACAAAAAGGAGTATTTAATGGGGTAATCTTTGTCCCATTTTCTCTGCTTGCATTAAACTGTAGCAGTCCTTTCAGCTAAAATTTATGCCCATCTTTTGATTCCTTTTCCTTTTAATCAGCAAGAAAATTGTGTGAAAATATTTTTTCTGGATATTAAATTTTAAGTTTTCGGAGTAAGACAACATAAGAGAGAACTTTCTTGTTTTTACATTTGTCAGCCGTGTAACAAGGATCGCATTGTACGGTAGGGAACAGCTAAATTTACTGACTGCCAATTTGTGAATTCAGCTGTATGCTGTATTTAGCGAATTTATTCAGCGGAGAAAAAAATACATTAACAGAATGCTAATAACACTATGTAAAAATTAAACAGCACAGCATGTATTTTGACTACTATGAAGGGCTTTAAAAAACGTAGCCTCAAATAGATGTAAAATGGCTCCTAGTAGGAAGAAAATTATTACAATTGAAACGTAATTTTTTTTGCGGTTTTTAAATATCATTTTTCTGCTGAATTCTCACTAGCCAATGACTAGCAAAACGCCATTGTTCATTCACAGACATTGAATTTAAAAGAATTATCCTAATGATTAGTATAAGAAAAATTAAATGTTTTCCCCTTTCTAAACATCAGGAGTTTATTTAAAACTAGGTAACTGCAGACTGAGATGAACTTTCAAATTAGATGCAAATTATAAAATTTCATGAAGTGTATATTATAGCAAGCTTTTGCTCAACTATTTCATTTAAATCTGTATTAATGCATTTAGTGCAGTCAAAAATATTTTCAGGTAGGGTTATCAGCAATATTGGCAGAATTTTTCATTGTGTACCTTTTTTTTCTTCTTCATTTTTTGGACATTGCTGTAGACTTATATGGTTTATTGAGTTTTTGTCACTTTTATGATCTTTGGATGGTTTCAGACGTTTATAAACGAAAAATAAAAATAATAAAATAAGTAAATAAACAAAACACCATGTATAAAAATCTACCTGAAATAGAATTGCATAGGCACATGTAAATTTTATATTCATAATTTTCCTGCCCACATAATTTCCATATAAAATAAGAAACAACTGTACGAGAGTGGATTAATAGCCATGCTAAAGCGTATTTCACCACAATACCTAACTCAATTCAAAATTGTGTAAAGTAACCATGAAATGCACATGAAAATATGATATTTTGTTACTACTGTGGCATGTTATATGCTATGGAGATGCTAGCCATAAAGCTTGACTGTGCTACAGTGAAATATGTATTAAAAGTCAATGCAGAAATGAACTTTAAATTTGGGGATACATTGACAAAGGAATCAATATAATTAATGTTTTGAGTGTGAATTTGCAATCTATTCTGCTAGTAATAGTTATATTCTTGAACAATGAATGTATAAGAAGAAAACTGAACATTGTGTTTTGCTAGACTGAGAAAGTAGCAATTAGGTTTGGCTTGAGTAACATACTTTTTAAAAGCAAACAATACTTTTATGGAAACTTCTTGTGCTTCCGGTGTAGGCTGGATCATAAGACGTTATGACGTGGCCTACGCTGGAAGCACAAGAACTTTCTGCAATAAACAATGACCATGGAAGCCTTAAAAAAGACTTTGTTTATACATGTTGTTCTGGCAGTTATTTGAAGACAAATTTAATTTTTCTAGCTACTTATCAATCCCTAAACACATCTTAAAAGTGAGAGCAATATGTATTGTACCTATAGTTATCTATAATTAATTTGTAAACTTTATGATTTTTAGAATCATTGAGGTCAGTAGGATCACGTAATGCCATTACTCGCCAGATCCTCATGCCCAATGACATTCTCCAGTAGAGATTAGTAAGGAGGTTAAGGTAGCTACACTTTAAGAATTTGTATTTGTATTTATTTTCTGCATTGTAACTAAATTTTACAAAGATCGTCCAAATATACAAAAATATAACAGTGAATATACATATATACAAGAAAATGAGAAGTGCAAAAATACTATATTTTAGAGTGCATTTACATTTGCTCTTTTGTACTCTTGTAAGGAGTAGGAGGCATTTTCTAACAGATAGAACTTGGTAGTTTTTAGTTTTGTGTTTTCATTAGTTATCTGTTTTATTTGAGAAGGTGATTGTACATGTCTTTGGTGTTATTTTCTATGCATTTGTTATTTAGAGTTCCTCTTAATCTATTTCTGAAATAGTTATGTTTTGTCCTGGTGTGATGGTTATGAATGTTCATATTTTTGTTCTGATTATTATAACTTTTTACAGCAAATAACACACACACACACACACACGCACACGCGCACACACACACACACACTCTGAAGGTACTGTTAAAATATTAAGTGTCTTATATGCAATTCTACATGTATCAGTTATTTTCATCCTAACATTATGCGAATTGCTCTTTTCTGGAACTTAAATAACTTTAGTAGAAGACACTTAAATTTCAGAACAAGAGCCCCTTGCTCAAATAGACAACTTGGACTGTAAAGCCTTTTTTTATGCATCTTTTACAGTTTTTATAAGTAAATATAAGTTATTTTATAGGAAGCTTTCATAATTGTTGATTTTTCTTATTAACCAAGTTTTTTTTATGTTTATATTTTCTAGTGCTTAACTATAGTTGTAATGGTAATCATATCTAAGTTTTGACTAAATTTGTTCTTCAGGACATAAAAGTATTTTAAAATGTTTGTTTTTGTGGTTGTTGCCATTCACACTATTAGTAGTGTAAATTGCCTACAAGCATAAATTAAATTAGTGATCCTATTGACCGAATGATGGGGATGAATATGATCATTAAGTAAAATAGACTTACAACAAAAATTAGTGTATCAATAGAAGAAATATGAACAATTGATAAAACTACAGCTCAAGACCTTCAGAAAGTACTAACATTAATCATTTTAGAAAATATCTTTCTGGACAGTAACTGCATTTACATTCAAAACTGATCCTATTCACCCCATCACAAGCCTAAACATTTGCACTTGAAGCCCCCCAAATTTCCTTTCTTGTGTTATTTATTGCAACATCCTAGGAATACAACTTCTAGCCTCTTTGAAAATATTATTATTGCCTACAAGCATCAAAGCTGGATGACATATCAGTATTATTGAAAACTACTCAAAAGAAGGTGCTCTACCTTTTCCTCCAAAGAAATAATTTCAGAAACCTAGTAGCTCTAATACATTTTAGACAGCAACAAATGCCATAACAATAAATATATAGAAGCACTTATTACTGCTTGGATTTTTCATTAAAACTTTTGTTTATAAACAATTTTTTATCGTTACCTTTAGGTATGGAACTTCAGAGTGATCATGGGCTTCTTGTAGTGAACTTGGATAGCTGCCTTTCTAATACAGGTAACTGGCTGCCTCTGTTTAGAGTTCATAAGTTCCAGATGTTCATAATGTTATCAAGAAAGCAACAAAGTTTGAATCAAGCATTCTGACAAGAGAGAATTTTTAGTGAAAGGGAGTATTTAACATATTAGGGAAAAATCTGCCTAAAATGGCAATTTTTGCTTTGAAATGTTTTAACTAAAAGAGATAAGAATTTACAATTCCTATTACCAGCAGGGGATAATACCTTAGAAGAGAATTCCAGCCTTTCCCCAATTAATTCAAGCCTTTAGAGCAACCCTGATGTTTTATTGTTTTGTTATTATGTTTTTCTTTTTGCAAATTACGCTTTATTTTTCTTTGTTTTTAAGATATATAATTAAACATAAATATTCTAAATATATAGCTCATTTACCTGTTTGTTAATAGTATCACTAAAGGTTTCTGTCAATTCAGATCAAATGCTATGTAACATGATGATTTGATGTAAATTGTATTAACATTTGTACACATATGTACGTATTTCAATAATAACAAAAGAATGCTAAGGAATGAAAGTTGTAGCAATCTCTGTTGCTCTCAATCTCTTCATTTACACCACACTGAACAGTTTGATTCATTGCAAGGCTTAGGCGAGCCTTAAGATTTTCTTCTATGAGATATAATCTTTTAGATTTCAAAATCCAACAAAGTATAGAAAATCTTTTCTCAAATGAAGTGAATATATGATGGGGAAAAATGAATTGCCTTAATTATAAGTTTGTTAAGTGTAGGCATTTTAATGGAATGTTTTTGTCAAAAGGATAAAGCAAACAGAAGAAGACACATTTTCTATATGTATGTACTTACTGTTGCTGCACATTTTGAAATTTCTTCCAGTAAAACATTAACTTTCAGTACTCATGAACCAAAGACGAAAGAAGTCACTGTAGAAATGACTAAATCATGGTGTAAATTCTGAGCTTCTTTCTAAAGGTTTATAGAAGGATAGCATTCATTCATACAGCTTCAGAGTGCACTGACCTTTACTAACATTATTGTGTTGTTTCTCATAGAATGAAGTTTTGAAAAGCATTAATCAGACTGTCATTGTTGTTGAAAATTGCTACTCTTGATTACAAAATAATTAAAACTTCCTCTGTGATTGAATGGCCAGTGTATTGACTTCTCCAGGTTCTATTCCTGGTTTTAGCTACAATAATTCCAATCCCTCCACAGAGTTTGGAGGTACAAATAGAGGTGTGGATATGAGAATGTTTCAAATATATTAAAACCTAATGTTAAAATATCAAGTCCAATACACCAAGGAACTGTTTCTGAAGGCAAAATTGCCACTATGGCCAGAGTAGTTAAAGGCGGCTATGCAGATGAAACAAAGTAAAGATTATCTTAGGCTAACAATTAAATTGACCATTGATGAGAGAAACTTAAGTCTATTTTGCTGTGTCCACTAATTGTGTACACTGAATGCTAAACTGCAATAAAACTATTCACAATCATCCTGGGAGTGCTGACAGTAATCTAGTGCCAGTTTCTGCTCTTCCCATGGCTTTGTATGAATCTGTTTGTGCAGTAATGGTGGACCAGTTGCCATTTCTCCCCTAGATAATGCTAACATTCATTCATTCATTATCTGTTTACCCTCCTCTTATGTAGGACTTACACCCCCCAGGACTTACAAGCGGGTGCCTGGGGTCAGAGGCCCGTCAAGGAGCAGACACTCATGGATCAGATAGAGTATCCAGGATGGGTGATCAGCCCGATGCCTGGTATGGGATGAAGGAAGTAGATGAAACGAAATGTTGGTGAAATGGATGAAAGGAAAGGTGATGATGGAGTAGTTGGTGGAATGAATCGCGGGGGAAACCGGAGAACCCGGAGAAAACCCGCCCAGACGCCGCTTCGATAATGCTAACAATGCATAATAATATGTGTTAGCCTTACCTTTCATTATGAAAGGTGTTTGAAATGATGTCTCTCTGCCTGTACAAGACTAGCACATGTTGATCACTAATGTGTTAAAACACATTAAACACTTAAGTAATTTCTGCAGCTGAAATATTTGAAAATAATGCAAAAATACTATCTTCTAATTCATGGAGGTTTTTAAAGCATTTAACTCCTGCTCTTACTTCATACAGCACTACAGGTGGTGGCGTTTATGATAAATTAAATGATATTTAGGAAGGAAATGGTTCAGGCCTAAATTTAGGATACCTCTCAGGCATTTGCCAGTTATGTGGACTGAAGAAAATCTGGAAAAACCCCCAGTCAAGGAAAATAGTCCTGGCAGGATTTAACCACATATGACCCATGTCCCAGCTGTGCCTTAATGACCTCAGCTACCCCTGTCAGTCTCTAATTTGTTGAGCATATGGGGATCTGTTGCATAAACTTTATTTTTAAGCATTCCCACAGAATAATCATATGGATTTAGATCTAGAGAGTAGCATTCCAGTAAGTTATTATGTCATCAAAAGCATGTAATGCAAGGTAGTGATTTTCCTGGGCATTTTCCCATGACAGCCATTATCTTGTATAATTTTTTCCTAGTTAGAATGATTGGCTGTTTATATATTTTTATGTGTAATATGGACCAAGTTTTAATTTTTCTAACAACCTATAAATTGTGGATTTGTTAGCAACAGTGACACCAGAGAATTTCTGTATAAATTCAAGCTGCCAGGCCACATGTGACTCTGCTCGAACAAATCTAAACACAATAAACATAAATACTGTTCTGTAGAGCACAGTGTAATATTTATGCGTAGTAAACATGAATGAATGAATGAAATTTACTTGTCATTAATCACATACAATATCTGGTTACATTTATGCAATATAAAATTTCCTTCTTTGTTTTTTGTTAGACACCTTTAACTAATTTCTATACTTAAGAGATGTTTGTTTATTCCTTTGGACCTTATACACACTAACACCCTGGTTATTGGTATATAGGAATCCTGTCTAACTAATGTAAAATTAACTAATCCTATTGCCTCCTTAATTTAATTTCTTCCTCCTTTCATTAACTGATAGTTCTATATCATTTCTCATGTCATTTCTTACTCTCTCTCTAATCCTGAACCCTTTATTTCCTTTGTTCTAAGTTCCTGTCCCTTCTAATAAACACTTGTATTCCCACTGGTACCCTGCCTTTCAATTTCTTTTTCACTCCGTGTTTTCCAAAATATTCATAATCTTCCGCGTATATCACTGTGTTTTTGGTTAACCAAGTTTCCACCATTGCTATAGATCACCTCACATCCACACTTGAGCCAATTCCCCTTTATTAATTTTGACTAATAAACCTTCTGCATTCCACATTCCAGCAATCACCGCCAGGGGAGACTCATCCTATGCTGAATCAGTTCTATTTTGTCTAAATTATTGTAGTTTTGCTTTCATTCTTGTTAACCTCCTCTCTTGTTGTGTCTGAATCCTCTTGTGGTCTTTTATTATTAAGATACTGCCTTCGGGTGTTGACACTACACTCATACCTTCTCTGTCTTTCTATACGTCAAGTCCCGCTGACGCCACTAATACGTCACTCCTTGCTTCATCTATCAGCTGTTTTTGTGGGCTGACCTTCTTCAATGGTGACATCACCTCCCTGGTTGGTTCGTTGCTCTCCCGGTCCTTCCCTTGTGGCATGTTTACTTCTTCTCCCCTCCTTTCCTCTCTTCTGACTGAAGTTTCTTGGCCATGGTGCTGAGTGAAGGGAATTCCATTGATGTATAATTGCAAGCCTTACATGAAAGTTCTCCTTCCTTCATTTCTGGCTTTTTTTAAACTCTTTTGGTAATTTATATCTTATTTCTCATTTCTTTTTCCCCGTAGTCGTTTTCAATAAATATTCTGGTGCCTTTCAATTTTTTTTGTATTACTTAAAATTTTCCACTTGATATTCATCGTTGCTAGTTTGACCAAAATTGGTATTGGTTTCCAGCCCCTTTGTCCAATTCTAAAGGAGTATATAATCTCCCAACCTGCAAGTTTGATGCAAGCTTTCCTTCTATAAATTCCTTCTACTTCTTCCCATGTCCTTTTGCCTCTTTGTTCTACTATTCCAAAGATCATCACGTTCAGCTTTCTATTTGCATCCGCCAATTTCTCCAGTTGGTCTATTCTGTTTCTAATTCCCTTAGCTCTTGGCTTGTTTCTTGCTCCATTTGGTTTATGCTTCATTTTATTTCTTCCGTGTTCTTTTCCATTTTTTCTTCCATGCTCTTCTCTCTGCGTTTGATATCTTGTATATCTTCTGCTATACTTTTCAGCAATGCCATTATCTCGTCCATGCTCGGCCCTGTCTTTTCCGTATTTACGAGCGTTCACGTTATACATCTGTTCTCTTTGAGCTCATGTGAGCTACTCCCACATAGTAAACATAATCAACATACAGCTTTACATAATGTTAGACTGTAGTGCAAATGTTATTCCCCATAGGTGGATGAACTAGGTTACCAGAGAGTGAGGTCATTCAACCTGATACCTGTTGTGAGTAAGATCTGGTGGCCACTGGTGTCATTCAAAACAAACCTGGTTTAAAACAATGCAGTGCAATATTTTCTAAAAGAAATGATATTGGATATACATTAACCTTGCCACTACCCAAAGCTATCAGAATACCAATATGCACATTTGGGGTTTGCAAAGGATTTTACTGAGGTTTTAAGTCAGTGCTCTAACCTTTATGTTGCTGCCACCATGAGATTTTCCTCTATTTGATAATTACATGCATTCTCCCTCTCCTAATGAGTGCCAGAACTAAGCAAGCACTATTTGCACCTGAGATAAGTAATTTTACCTATTAGCTATATGTTGAAAATGGGAGATGCTATGCAAAGCCTCATAAAATATTCTTTCAATTTGTTTGAAATTTAGCTTTGTTAGAGTAAGTAGTTTTATTGTGCTTGCAGCTGCTGAGCAGGTCGTGAAAGGAGATTGTGTCTACACCGTAGCAGTGGCATCAGACATCTGCACAAATGAAGATGAAGCAGTGATGCACATTCCTTTATCTGTTCACTGCTCAGGAGAGGTTCAGCAGACATTTGCTGCAGTAGCACAACTGTCTGCAGCACAGCAACATTACTCTGAAAAAATAAATGCAAATGGACACTATGAACAGGTAAATTCTGATGTATGTATTATAATGATTATTGATTCTGCAAAACTGAACATGTACAACAAGAAAACTTTAAAAAAGGAACATTTTATTGAATATTTTTTTAAGCATTTGTTATTATAGTTTTACAAAAATATCTTTAAAAAGATGTAGCATACATATACATAACTCTATTTAACCACGTTTCTCTAATGTTTAGGTTATAAAAAGAATAATTTATTTAAAAATTCAGGATTGCAGGTGGTCACAACTGTTTACATTAGCCTCTATTCCTAGAAGAATTGTTTGAGTGTTCAGACTGCTTGAACACACAACTGCAAATTTATACAATGCTGTCCATTAGGGAACATATGTGCTTTATTATCTATTTCTCTTATAAAGGTCCCAAAGAGCCATGCAAATTACCACTAGGAGAAATACAGAGTGTAAGTTAACAAGCAGCAATTGGCAGTGACAAATTTGGTGATAATAGAGATCTGTGATTATCCAAGTTAATTGTGACCAAGTCTATCTCAGATATGGAAAAACTGAGATAATACAGTGATAATATACTAATAGGTCATAAATGATGGGAAAAAACACTTAAAACTGCACAGCAATTGTTTATTACAACATAATTCCTTAAAATAAACATTGAATACTTTATATACTTTAATTAAAAGATAAAGAGATTATAACACTGAAAGAAATTTATTAGTTTTTGAAAAAAAATTTCATAGTTTTCTGGGCTAACCTCTTGCCTCTCTTGGATGAGAGAACACTGCAGTGATAAAAAAATATATGAGGTCTATCTAAAAAGTATCAGACCTTTGGTCTGGGAAAAAAATTTCTTGTCTGATGGGATTGGGACTGTAATCCTCTTCAAAGTAAGCCCCTTTCGCTTCCACACACTTAGCCCAATGATCCTTCCACTGCCAAAAACACTTCTGGAAGGCTTCATTTGGAATGGTGTTCATCTCCGCCATTGAGTTCCGCATTCTTCTCTGCTCTCAAAAGAGGATCCTTTCAACTTTGGAAACAACCAGAAGTTGCATGGAGCCATGTCTGGAGGTGGTTGAATGTCTGGAATTGTATGCTTTGCTAAGAAACTCTGGATCAGATACAATGAATGAGCTGGAGCATTGTCAAAATTTTGCAGCCACTCTGCGTATATTCAAATCATTACGCAAAATTGCATGTACAGAATCTTTACTGATCCCAACCTCTTCAGCAATCCCTCATATGGTCAAACGACGATCTCCCATTACCAATTTTTGCATCCCCTCAATAACAGCTGCACTCCGAGCGGTTTATGGTCTCCCGGAATGTTGGTCACTTTTGTGCTGATGTTTGAATCAGTTGAACCACTCCTTGATTTGTGTTACCCCCATAGGATCATCTCCAAGCACCTGCTGAATCTTATGAATTGTTTCACTTTGAGAATCTCCAAGCTGTTGACAAAATTTGATGCAGTATCTTTTCTCAACTCGTTCAGTCATCTTGGGAGAAATCGAAAATCTGATAAATGTGCATTACGGCGCCTCATTAGGCAGCAGGCAGGCAGCGACTGGCAAACTCGAAGGCAGTGAAAAAATTAAGCATGTGCATTAAGCTTTCTCCTTCCATTGTGCACAGTGGCGTCACTACTGCATCAATACTGCATGTGGGGAGAAAAGGTTGGATATTTTTATACAGTCTCCATATATGTTTACTTTCCAACAACTCTGTTGTTCAACCCAGAGCCTCAATTAATTGGGACTTGGTTAATCATGAGTCCACTGCATTTCAAGAGTAATAATAAACTAAGGGCGTATATAGTATATACAGGGTATATATATATATATATAGTATGTACTCTTACAAACTAATGTACCTTTAACATGGTATCTAATTAATAAAGGGAATACACCTAGCAATGAACATGGTGATAGAAAACTGTGTGCAATAAACATATGTATGTGGTCCAAGAACCAAACACTAGAAGTGGCACACAGCGTTAATTATATTAACTCACAATGTAAATTGAATGAATTCTTGAATTGTTTCACTAAAAACTTACTATATATGTTTCATAGGTGGTGTAACCTATATCATTGAGTACACCATTGTGAATTTTTGTCACAGTCTCATCAATTGTAGTGATTTTGGGACACCGTCAGTGTTCATCATCTTGGATGGATGTACTATCATATTAAATTGAGCAGCTCGCTTTTTAACCATTGAAAACAAAGGAGAAGAATCCTTTAATGTTGAATCTAACTCCTTTTGTATTACTGCCGGTGTTAAACCTTTCAAATGAAGTTATTAATAATCACAGCTCATATTTCCATTTTGTCCATTTTGTAGAAAATGTTAACACTAATGTTTACACAATCATCACAAATGAGTGGCGACACTTAAACACCTGAAAATTTACAGCATATCATTTAAGGCAGGGTATTTAACAACTGCCATGGTAATTTGGCTATCTTCCGGACATCTCTGAGTCAGGTCGAGAACTTTTAGAATACACCCCTTCTTGTAGTTTGTGATAAAGGCATAGATAACAGTTCTTATTAGAAGCATCAGTTGCTTCTTTGAAATAAACGTCAGCCCATATTTTTTGTAAGTAAAATTGCATTATATTTAGAACTATGTTTTCACTTTTCAGATTGAATTTAAGGAGGAATCTCATTTAACAGAACAACAAACAGACCACTTGAACCAACAGAATGAAGTTGTATATGATAACCAAAATGTGCAGAACTCCACCATAGTTTCAGATAACTTGAATGATGTTCAAGATATTGATGACTCGTATTACTCTGAAATATGTAACTACCTTACCTCTCAAACACTTCCACAGGGAGTTACTGAGAGCTATAAGAAAGTTCTCAGAAAGAGGGCCCAGAATTATAAGGTAAATATGTACTGTTTCTTGTAATATATTGTATATACTAAAGGAAAGATACAACAACATTAGGAGTGTCCTTTGCTTAGTTCTCTGGCTTTTCCAAACTCTAAATTACTTAGATTATTTTGACCTGTGGGCTCTTGTCAAGGAAAAATAGTTCTGATTTTCAATATTCAGATCCTTTGGTGCTTGTATAGATTGTATGAATGAATATGTACAAGAGAGAGAAATACTAAATAAAACAAACCTTTGCTAAAACATATGTTACATTCTGCAGTTTTAATATGATCACTTCTCAGAAATTCATAAATTAACAATAACTGAAAGAAGTAAACCGCATACCAAATTTGCTTTGATTTTTATGAGTGAAAGATGAATAGTGCACATTAAACATAAATATTGTCAATCTTTACTACAGATAGCTGTTAGTATCTCGTGCCTGAGTGTACAACTCATGGCATGGTATCTCTTACAGCTTTTGCCACAATACTCACAAACACAGTCAGAGTCTGGATGATGGAAAATTTTAATTTTGCACAGCTTATAATGGAAACCATGTTTGGCAAATTCTGTATAACCAAAATTCTCATCTCATAGTCTCCTTCCTTTCAGTTGTCGTAGATCATAGCTTCAATGGAGTAGAATTTGCTCCATATGTCCATCTTCTTTGCATGTAAATTTTCCACCAACTTCATGTAACTTGGTGTAGATGGCAGCCCTGAATGAATCCGTAATTCCTCTATGTAGAACATCTCATGGGTTAGCTCATACACAGGTCTTGATGGTGTGTATTTTGAAACACATAGGGTCTTTTTCAAAAAAGTTGCTTTCAGTTTTTCCAGTTTCCCTAGGTGTTTTAGTTTTAGATGATGCCAGACATTTACCAAACTGTATGTGGCCTCAGGTGGGACCTTCAGCTAGAAAAGTTTTAAGGCTGTTTTGATGGATATTTTATTCAGATTCTTGATGTCATTTATAGCTCTAAATGTTAGATTGATTCTATCATTGATATGAATACTGTAGTCTCAGTGTGATTCCTAGATACTTGAAGCTCGAAACATTCTTTAGAGGTTCACCCTGTATGTGGAACATTGATGGTTTTCTACCTTTCCTGAATGTCTTGTGTTCGTTTAGTTGAAGTGTGTTTTCTTGTGCCCATTTCACCAGCAAGTCAAATGCATCTTGTAGCTACTCCCTGGATCTCGAGGCCAGTACAATGTCATCAGTATACATAATATTATCGCTCCTTCCAGGATGATCTCTGTGATATCAGCCATGGCAACTGTAATTAGTAATGAATTTAATGGGTCCCGTTGTAAAACTCCCATAATTTGTTGGATTGGTCTAGATTTTGTAATTCCATCATTAATTTCTAAACAGTTTGAGGTAAGTATGTTCTGGATGAGTTGTTTCATGTGTGTATTTCCTCTGATTTGTTTTTCTAGCTTCTCTAAGAGGATCATTCTGCTGATAGAGTCAAAGGCCTTTGAGAAGTTGATAAATATGGCATATAGCTTACCCCCTGGGTTGCTATGGTTGCCTCGATATACGCTTGCAAACATTTGATTGATGTGTGTGATGCTTCTGCCTCTCCTGAATCCAAATTGTGCTTCTAGTAGATTGGTATCTACTTTACTGATAAAGCATTGGCTCAGTACTTCGTGTCGTCCTCCGTGGTGTAGTGGTTACCATGCTAACCTCTAGTTCCCGAGGTCGCGGGTTCAAACCTGGCAGGGCGATGGATTTTTTAGGCGTAAAAATCCTTAGCATGGCTTCCTTCAGAAGGGAAGTAAAGCTGATGGTCCCATGTTGTAGATTTATGGCACATAAAAGAACCTCAAGCCTGATAAAGAGGTCTCTGGGCAAAATTACCGGTCTTTCATGCCCAATATGGAATGGGACGCTAAGGACAACAGCAGTTAAAGAGCGTCCATAAATAAAACTCAATTTAATTTTAACAGTACTTTGTTAGTGTTTTGAGCAGATGCATTCAAGAGCCTCTGGGGGCCTTTACATCCTCGGTGCTTCCTTTCCTTTTATATATAATTTTATTGCAGATTCCCTCCAATTATTCAGTATCTTTTCTTGTTTAAGGCATTGGTTCAATGTATGAGTAATTGATTCCTTCAGGAGTGGCAATGCATTTTTGAGGTGTTCATATAAATGTTTTCTGGACCACAGGCTTTATTATTCTTGCAGCTGTTGATAGCATCCTCTAATTCCTTATCTGTGAACATTTCTGGTTCTAACTCCACCTCTGTTCCTGGCATACTCGCTGAAATGCCAAAAGGACGGGTGTCTCTGTTACTCAGCATACTTCTTAAATGAGTCTCCCATACTTCCATTGGTATATTTCGAGGGTATCTTGACTGTCTTGAGTATAGGGCTTTGTATGGACATTGCTCAGCTTCTTTTATCAATTTCTGCTCTTGCTGTTCTTGGAAACATTTTTTCGCTTCTCTAATAAGTGTTTTATAGCTTTAACTTTTACTGGCATATTCCAGTAGAAGATTGGCATTTGTAGCTTTTAGGGCTGCATACAAGGCTTCCAATGTAGCCTTTCTTGCTATGCAGCAGGTTTTCCCAAACCAAGATTTTGCTTTGCATTTTAATATGCTCTGGGAATTAATTCTCTTTATAGTAAAACCCTCAAGCTTGTTTGATGCTTCTTCCAGGTTACCTTCCCAAACCAACAACTGCCAGACTGTCTGCTTCACATATGTCCTGTTGTAGGAATTTCCTGGATATCCTTGGGATTTCATTATCTTCCTGTTTACTTTGAACTGGAGCACAGTTTCTATCAGTTGGTGTTTTCTAAACACATTTAGAATATTTCCCTGATACTTTGGTTTTACTTTATCTAGATTCGTGAAAATCAGATCAGTAGTGCTGGGACTATTATTACTGATATACATCTTATTATTTACAAGTGATAATCCTTCCTTCTCTAGGTAGTCCAGAATTTCTGTTGTCTTCTGCAATGGGGCATCGATCCTACAATCTAGATCTCCCACAAGCAATTCCTTCACTTTGGTCTCTTTTGTTAAAAGCATCTCCTATTGCATCTATAATCTGATCAGGCAAGAAGTCTGGTTGGAAATACACACTTACAAACACTCATAATTTAGTTTTCACTGCTAGTACACTATTGCTTATATATAACTAAAGGGCATGAATAGAGGCTTTAAAAGGTATATGATGCCTCCTTTTGGCCTTTTCAACAGTCCTTGTTCTGCCAGCTTATGTACTTTATAATGGCTACTTGTGGTCCACTCTGAGGTCAGGAAAGTTTCTACCATTATCACTGCATCATAGGAATCAAAAATAGTCTCTGGTGCTGAGTTGGCTATGCTTAACAGTCCTTCAATGTTCCAGAGCAATACTTTCACTTCAAAGTTTACCATGTTACCAAGGATTTCTTTTTAGTAAGAGCGAAAGCAAAATGACTAGAAAACTACATAATTAAATTACATTTAATTTTTAAACCTAGTAAATTTATTTTTTAAGCTAGAAGATAAATAATATGATGGTTTATTGTCTCTTCATATATATATATATATATATATATATATATATAAAATATACTCTTATTCCTTAATGATAAGAATAAGAAAATAAAAAATAACCATACAAATTTGAAGTAGTGATTAACTATATAATCTGAATTTCAGAACATAGTTTACATTAAAAATCATTAAAGCATTTTTATATATTCTGTATCATACAGTTTGTCAGAAGTAATAGCTACTTGCTTTTAGATTATTGATGGTGAACTTTACTATGGACATAAACAACCAAAGAGAGTTCTGACAGATAAAGCTCAACAGCTAGATATACTGAGAAATGTTCACATAGAAGAGGAAACAGGTAAAACAAGAATTATATATACAAATTATAATTATGAATTACAATATACAAATTTGGTTAATTGGAGAAAAACCATACATAAATAGCTTGAGATGAAAAATACTAATCTGTGTACTTATTTTCTAACTATAAAAGTATTTCATTTAGCATGCAGTTATTGGACATGAATATTCTATTTTCCACATCCCCTGTTCATTTTTTTTTTCTTGTTTTGGTTTCAGGTGTGCATTTGGGATTAAAGAAAATGCACTCTGCAATAAATCGTAACTATTTTTGGAGAGGTTTATATGTTGATGTTGCAAACTTTGTGAGACAATGCAATGGCTGTTCAGAACAGATAGATGTAAGAAATGTTGATAATGAAAGTTCATCGAAAGAGAGCAACCCAGTTTTTACAAATTCTGAAAACGAGAGTAATCCAGCAATAAATGCTCTGGTTGTAGACCCCAAAAAAGTTTGGCAAGAGGTTAGTATTTACTTCTATCAGACTCTTACAGTGTTATGTTAAAATGGCAAAGGGTGTGAACTGGTGGTCTCCATTGGGGTAATTTTAAAGAATGTATGCATAGGCGTGGTGTCTAATGCCAATTGTAACAACAGAAAAAATAAGTTATGTAACTATTTGGGCTGGACGTTAGCCCAAATGTAACTAACTCTAAACTGAGACATAGTTCAAAAGGATACTAAGGGGACAGATAGTAGAGTGAATAATACACAGTACAATTCACAATCTATTTACAATTTATTACAGAGGTAATCCACAAGATTTCAGTCTTACAATGTGTCAAGAGTTCCCCAATGTTTTGTTGAATTGCTGCCAAGAGCCATGTTGGACATGAATTTTATTTACCACCAAAAGAGGTGGGGAGTAGCAAATACTTAACTGTTGCCAAAAGCAATTTTTTAAACTTATGGTAATTGTCCTCATTTTATATACTGGCTCCTGGACCTGTGGTGGGGATGTCATAAAGGATGTCAAATTCATAAAAGGAGGAGAAACAATACTGCCACCACATATTTGTCACTACAGGTTCATTGTCAGTTTATAAGTGGAGATTTTATCTTGGCACATTATGAATTAAATACAGACAATGGGCTCCCAAATGACATTTTAAAAAAAAGTGTGAATTGAGTTTTTCTAACTGCTGGATGAACACTACTCTTTTTGAGTGTGACAACTAAGTGTTAAGCATCCACAAACTTTGGTTACAATTTCTAAAAGAAATTTCTTGCTGGTTGTTCTCTTACTATTGCAGGTGTTTTGCTTACAGGTGGAAGTGAGGATCTTTGGCCCATATCCCAGGACTGAATGTGAGAATGAATTTATACTAGGAATAATAGACCCTTGTTCTCACTGGATATCAGCACATCCCATTCCTGGAAGTGATCTAGGCATCCAAGTGGCTGACATCATCTGTAGAACGTTCTGCACATTTGGTTTTGCAAATTGTAAAATAGTCAATATGGAGCATAGTGATGTGGAAAAAGCACAGTCCAGATATGATGAACATGTGATGTCTTTACAGGACAGTTTGTTAACCTCAGGCTTATCATTACCAAGAAATTTAACATGTTTGAAGGAAGAGCAAAGTCATTGTGAATGGGTTACAAGAATGTTTGATGAATTTGTCGCAGCAAATGCTATCACGTGGGATGCACAATTAGACAAGTTCCTTTTTGAATTCTGTACAAAAATGGACAGTAATTCCTCCTCACCCTTCATCAGAATGTTTGGACGCAGTCCAATAAACTTCCTGGAAGAGAATAAAGAAAATAATTGCAGTGAAATGTCGCAGCAAAAGGACCCAGTTGAGCTTCCTAAAAGAAGACGATTGCAGAGTAGTATGCTGCAGGTAACCAACATTAAGTGATAGTATTTATGCTATAAAGTAGTGCTTACTGAAATTAGAGATCAGCTGCAGTGTGTAACGGTATTAATGTTACTGTGTTTAACATTATTATAGCACCACGTTTGGGAGCCAATTTGCGATGGAATTCTTGCTTTACGTAATGTTGTTTACATCAGTATTGAAGCCATTTTGTGACGTCATTCTTTGTTTGGTTCGTAGCTCCCTCTGGCGTTAGCAATTTGTATCAATTAGTTTCCGAAAGAATTTAAAGTTTTGTATATTGTCCTCCGGCTAGCTATCATCTTATCTTGGTAGGACATGTATCTCTATGTAAGGGTGTGAATCGGAAAGGAATCTTTTATCCAGAAATGATACTGATGAAGAAATTGGTTTTATAACTTTTATTGTCGAACACGTTCACTAACACTTTTTACATATTGAGATAGATACTCGCCAAACTGAAACTGTTTGTAATAACTTCTTACTTATCACTTTTAACTATGTATTTCAACTTTGTGTAGAATTAACTTTATAATAATTCTCGTAATTCTGCTGCGCGTAACTTGACGAAATGAAGGACTTACTGACGACATGTAGTGTACACGAAATTTTGATGACCTGAAGCGACCGACGTGTAATGTATTGAGAATTCTGTTGAACTGGGGGGCAATTTACCTCGGACCTGGCTTATATACTCCCACTCCTCGACATGCCTAAAGATTATAAATGAACTGCTATTGGCTAATAAAACGCGCCAACATTAGCGTCTATTTTAATATCCAATGAAAACCACGAATACATATTGCTTTAGGAAATGTTCTAGAAGCTTCTACCGAAAAGGCGCGAAACATTACGTAACTTCCTGGTTCCCGGTAATGATAAACAACTCACCCCATCGCTGCATTATTGCGTTATTATTGACAGTTTCAGTAAAGCTGTATATTATTATTTACCAATAATAATTACAATTAATAAACCTCTGAAATCAATGTCACATAAAAATACATATTCATATTACAATCATTAATTGCATTTAAGTAATTTGTGATACAAATTACCGTATCATATGCCCCACTAGAAACATAATTATAAATATTTACAGCTTGTTTAAAAAATTTTAAAATTGTGTTTTTAGTCTCCTTAATCTTGGAACACACGCTATCACTTTCACTAAACACTTCACACGCATTTAACACACGACATATGTTTTATCTCGCCACTACTTACTGGCTCTGGTTTAATTAATTTAGATATTAATCTGACATCACAAATTTTTTTTTTTTTTATAGCAAATACTTTACCCTAAATTATTTAATCACTGCTACCAAATTGTTTACTTTAAGTTGTTGACAAAAATTTATACATTTAAGATTTTTTTATAATTATTATACATATTTACCAAAATATTTACCCTCTACACAAATATTTACATCTCTTAAATCTAAGTACTGTTTCACATTTTCTGTTTGCTACATAAGTATTTGTTTCAATTATTTTTAATTATATTTACCAATTTTTTTGTTATTTTATACTTTATTTTAACAAAACTCTTGGAATTGTATTTACGCACTGTTACTTTGATATCATATTAAGTTTCAATCTTTGCATTCTTAATTTTCAAATGTTGTTACAGTTACTAAAAATTTAATTTTTTTTTTTTTTTTTTTTTTTATATAATTTATTTCTTTTTTCAAATGACATATATAAATAGTTAACCCTCTTACGTTCCAATACATTTCTCTGCAACTCATCTTTTACTATCCAGCATTTACTTTACATCTCATTGCTATTTACCCTCCTGGATCAAATTGTGTGTGGCTAAACATTACTCGTAGCCGTATCCTAACCTTCAAATTTTTGTTCATGAATAACCTCTTGTATTCATATGAAATTTCATCCCATGATACCATTTGAAAACAATCTACAGTTTCCTGAACAACACATCTTTTAACAACTTTCATTTTCAATTCTTCTGCTATCTCCTTAATTTGAAAGTACTCTAACAAATCTGTACTAAACTGTACTGGACTGGAGTTTTCATTTTGAACATCTTGGTACAATTTATTTCTTTGCATTACTGTCTCATTCTGTATTTCTGATATTTCCCCTCTGAAATTAACCTGCGCCTCATTTACATCTACATTCCTAACCTCATTTATCTCTCTTATCTCACTTGAAATACTACTCACTTGATTTCCTAACTCTGTGCATTCTACATTAACCTCACTTTTAGTATTAACCTCACTTTCTTTGTTACCTATTTCCATGCTCATGTCTAGCATTTTCTTTGAAATTTCTCCTGTCTCACTTGTTATTACTTCCTCATTTTCATCTCTCATTTTTGGCATACTACTATCTAGCTTCATAACTTTCTTTTCAATTTCTTCACTGCTTTGATCTACTGTTTGCTCTACTTTCTCATTCCTCCTACCAAGCCTTTCCATAAATTCCCTATGATCTTTGTTTATATCTTCCCTTAATTGATCTGTAATACTCTTACTAATATCTTCCCTATTTTGATCTATTTTCTTTTCTAATTTCTCATTATTCTTTTGCATATCTTCCCTTAATTCTTCCCTCAATTCTCTATTCATATTTCTCAGCATTTCCATCATCAGCTAGCATCAAATTTTACATTTCCTGCTATTCTATTCTCACTTTCTGCACTAACATTTTCATCCTCAAATCCTAAAAAGTCTGGACTTCTCTCTGTAACCTGTATTGAATCACAACTAACTGTTACACTATCTCCCTCCATAATTATTTCTTCTGTATTACTAGCAGCCATTGTTTTTATTATCCTACCACTCCTCATTAACATTTAAAGTTGTTTACCTTTCTGATGCTGTATGTTGCTGTTACTTTGATGTCTCAGCTTTCTGCCCCTTTCTCCTAGATTTGTATGTCGCTTCGATGAAACTGCGTAGTCTTCTTGTCCTGTAGTTTGAATTTCCCAGTTGCCTCGTAATCTCGGAATTACGATGTCCAATCATCCATGTAGTCTGTCGTTCCTTTTGTTGTTTCTGGAATCTGCGTCTTGTAGATCATTTCACTGCTGCATTCGTTCCACGTCATGGTTAATTCTGCTACTTTCCTGGTCATCGTGTTCCTTTCCTGGTTATCGTGCCCCACGTTCTGGGTGCCAATTTGTAACGGTATTAATGTTACTGTGTTTAACATTATTATAGCACCACGTTTGGGAGCCAATTTGCGATGGAATTCTTGCTTTACGTAATGTTGTTTACATCAGTATTGAAGCCATTTTGTGACATCATTCTTTGTTTGGTTCGTAGCTCCCTCTGGCGTTAGCAATTTGTATCAATTAGTTTCCGAAAGAATTTAAAGTTTTGTATATTGTCCTCCGGCTAGCTATCATCTTATCTTGGTAGGACATGTATCTCTATGTAAGGGTGTGAATCGGAAAGGAATCTTTTATCCAGAAATGATACTGATGAAGAAATTGGTTTTATAACTTTTATTGTCGAACACGTTCACTAACACTTTTTACATATTGAGATAGATACTCGCCAAACTGAAACTGTTTGTAATAACTTCGTACTTATCACTTTTAACTATGTATTTCAACTTTGTGTAGAATTAACTTTATAATAATTCTCGTAATTCTGCTGCGCGTAACTTGACGAAATGAAGGACTTACTGACGACATGTAGTGTACACGAAATTTTGATGAACTGAAGCGACCGACGTGTAATGTATTGAGAATTCTGTTGAACTGGGGGGCAATTTACCTCGGACCTGGCTTATATACTCCCACTCCTCGACATGCCTAAAGATTATAAATGAACTGCTATTGGCTAATAAAACGCGCCAACATTAGCGTCTATTTTAATATCCAATGAAAACCACGAATACATATTGCTTTAGGAAATGTTCTAGAAGCTTCTACCGAAAAGGCGCGAAACATTACGTAACTTCCTGGTTCCCGGTAATGATAAACAACTCACCCCATCGCTGCATTATTGCGTTATTATTGACAGTTTCAGTAAAGCTGTATATTATTATTTACCAATAATAATTACAATTAATAAACCTCTGAAATCAATGTCACATAAAAATACATATTCATATTACAATCATTAATTGCATTTAAGTAATTTGTGATACAAATTACCGTATCAAGTGGTCAGCTGATTATCCTCAACTGAGGCATTGATCTTTGCATAGCATTTAAGCAGAGGTCTGATGAAGTTTATAATTTCAGCATTGTTGAGTGTTAACACAAAATAAAAACACACGAACTCTACATACTTCAAGTAGCTAAAATGCGTTTAGAGAAGCATGCTCCTCATCATCAGCTTGTCGACTGTAGCTTGCAGCCGGAAAATTCTCAGCCAAGTTATTGTGCCTGTGCTGCTCTCTGTGTCCTATGGCTACTCGGGTGATATCGTCAACTGATGGGGTATCAAAATTCATAAGAAGTGGCTCATTCTTGGTAATTAAAATTCTTTCCCATGTACCAAGTGCTAAGGGTATCTTGATGTGTTTGAGCAATGTGATTTCCCATTTTATTTCATGGTCGAAGTTCCAAAAATGGGATGAAACTGCAGACTCGTCCACTTGTTTAAATTTTATGTTCCTTAAATGTTCCTTCATTCTAATTTCCAGGCTCCATTTTGTTTTTCCAATATAAATTTTATCACATTCTAAACATCCCATTTTATATATTCCAGCCACCTTATTTTTAGGTAAACTGTTTTTTAAAGGATTATTTTAATTGCCAAGAACAAGCCATGTCTTATGAGTTTTGATACCATGTCAATTGACGATATCGTCCAAGTAGTCATAGGACACAGAAGGCAGCACAGGTGCAATGACTTGGCCAAGAATTTTCCAGCTGCAAGCTCTAGTCGACAAACTGATGTTGAGGAGCATGCTTCTTGAAATGCGTTTTAACTACTTGAAGTATGTGGATTTCATGTGTTTTTAATTTGTGATAACTCCACTGTTAATAATTACTTCAATTTAATTTCATAATTTCAGCATTGCCTGCATTAATTTCATTTTTACTTTCTCTATTATGTACTTACAATAAGTAGAGGAAGTATTGTACCACCCAAAAATTTGATGTCAAGATTACACTGGAAATACAAATTTTGAGACTCCTGAACTCAAAAAAAAAAAAAAAAAAAAAAAAAAAAAAAAAAAAAAAAAAAAAAAAGGTCTGTGTGTGAATGTCTGAATGTGAGTGTGTGTGTCTGTTAGCAACATAAGTCAAAAACCAAAAGTCCAATAAATACCAAACTTCATATCATCTTCAGTATCTTCCAAAGTTGCGACATGAAGATATTCAAGAAAATCGCCCCCCATCCCAAACTATCCTTTACATGGAAATGTTTTCAATATTTTTAATTTTTTCAAAAATGACCCTAACAATTTTGATTAAAATATGTTATATTTTAGATATTTGTATGACAAATAAAGTGTATATTTTTCAGTTTTCTGGGAACTGCTTGTGAAGTCCTCTTCATTCAGAAGGAATTTTGTGTAACTGCTAAACTTGAGATAGACCAAAATGTACTACACAGAAAATGCAGACCTCTATAAAACACAATTTATTTGAAACAACTTTTTTTGTAGCATCAGTCATTTCCAAGATATCTGTTGTTATGAAATATGATTGTAGGCTTTCATGGCCGGTGTTATTAGTAAAATATGACATCTTTTCCGGGCTTGTAGCCATGGTTGAACAATGAAGTTATTGAAACTTGATGTATTGTCCTCAACTGTGGAGGGACATCCTCAGAAGAGAAGAGTGGCAAGAACTGCTTGATGACTGCGAGTGCATATGACAGTGGACGGTAATTTGTGCTTTTGAAGTGGGGGAGGGTTGTTTATGGATTACTGGCTGTTGTATTGACCAATGTGAAGGCACTGTAAGGCAGGAAGCCAAGCCTGATTTATCTTAAATCCTTCTTCTCTATTGAAATAATTGGGATGTTTATACATTTCTTGGTTTCTCTGAACATTCTAGGGTAGTAGTGTTTGGTCTGTTTTATCGAACATAATGTTGTGTTTGTCTAACATGAGGACATGTTCTGTAATGGTAGATTTGTCTGTGTAGTCGAACATAAAAGATGTTGCCTTGGCTACACAGACAGATCTGCCGTTGCAGAACATGCCCACATACCCTCATGTCAGACAAGCATGATATTATGTTCGTTAAAAAAGAAGTACTTGCAAACACCAAACATTACTACCCTAGAATTTTCAGAGAAGCCTTAGAAATATACAAACATCCTAACAATTTAATAGAGAAGAAGAATTTAAGATAAATCTGGCTTGGCTTCCTGCCTTACAGTGTCTTTGCATTGGTCAGTACAACAGCCAATCACAACAGAATAGTCCATAAACAAACCCCCCCACTCCAACAGTATAAATTACTGTCTCCTGCCATATGTACCTGCAGTCGTCAACAGTTCTTGCCACTCTTCTCCTCTGAGGTTGTCCTCCACAGTTGAGGACGAAACATCAAGTTTCAATAACGTTATTGTTTGACCACGGCCTACAAGGCCGGAAAAGATGTCATATCTGTTATTATTGGTTTGAATTTTTCAACATTTCATTTTCTTAAAATGTTGATATTCGCTTGTTTCTCGCAATGTCATGGAAAGAGTATGGAATTTCAAGCCCAGCAGTGGCATGCTTTTAAACATCTCACTATCAGTTCAGTTTCCTCTATCCCCACTGTATCTACAATGAAAAAAGAAATGAAACTAAATCTGCAAAAGATTGATTTCAATTAAGATGAAGTAGACAAAAAAAAATCTGATGTGTTACATTTACTGGACTTTCTCTACCCTCTATCACTTATTAGTGGTATAGGAACTATTCTTACTAAAGTTTATTTTTCTATCTACTACATTTTAATAAACTTGCAGAAATAGCTATATTATACATTCTCCATATATATATATAAAGAGAACAGCGATAGTCAAATATTTAAGAACTGGATGCTCTACGCTGTCTTAAAATTCCAAACTGTTTCCATGCAATCGCGAGAAACAATTGAATGTTAAAAGGACTTGAAAGAATGACCAAGTAATGAACAATAATTCTTCTTCTTCTTCACTCTCCCCTAATGAACAATTCAAACCATTAATAGCGGATAGCTCAGAAATGGCTGAAGCCACAAAAAACTTATTTGAAATAAATTGTGTGTTTTAAAGAGATCTACATTTCTTGTACAGTATGTTTCTGTCTATCACTTAATGTTTACCAGTTATACAAGATTATACAAAATTCCTTCTGAATGTAGAGAACCTCACAGGCTATTACTAGAAAATTCAGGATATACATTTTATTTGTCATGTAAATATTATTAATATATGTTATTTTAATCAAAATCATTAGAGCCATTTTTTAGAAATTCAAAAATTTCTAAAAATCTTCCATTTAAAGGGTAGTTTGGGATGGCGGGATTTTATTGAAAATCTTCATGTCACATCTTTAGAAGGTGCGAACCTAAATACAAAGTTTGTGTTTATCTGACTTTTTGTTTTTGAGTTATGCTGTTCTCTCTCTCTTTCTTTCTCTTTCTCCCTCTCTCACACACATGCATACATGCAGACCTTTTTCTAAAAATGCTTTTTTTGGATTCAGGGAGCCTCAAAGCATGTATTTCTGGTGAAATCTCGGTATCAAATTTTTGGGTGGGTGAAGTGAAATACCTTCTCTACCTACTATGTACATGGTAGAGAAAGTAATAAGCTTTCATAAGAATAGGCCTGTAGAAACTATATAAAAATAAACAATAATGGGTAGAGTAAGTCATGTGAATGCAACACATCAGATTGTTTTCTGTACTGTATTATTATGAGATGTTATTAGTCCAAGCTTTAGATGAGTACATGAATACTTAATAATATAAAAGTAATACAATATGATGTGCTTATTCTAAATTTTTATTCTTAAAATTTTGTTTACAAGAAACAAAACTTCTAAATAAGTTCAGAATACAAACACAATTTTTTTGAGGGAAAATCAATTCTCATAATTCAGAAAATTGTATAAGTTCATCTGATGAATTTATCATAAAATAAATACTCAGCTTTACGGACAGACTATTGTAGAAATGTGTGCCACTGTTACTATTCACTGTCAAAGCGATATACAAAAGCATATTTGTTAGTAGTCAAGGTGTGCAAAAACATGTTGGGAGAAAACGGAGTTAAGGATACTTTTTTTACTTTCTCTACTACGTATAGTAAGTAGGGGAAGTATTGCATTCCACCCAAAAATTCAATACCGAGATTTCACCGGAAATACATGTTTTGAGACGTCCTGAATCCAAAAAAAGCATTTTTGGAAACATGTCTGTGTGTGTGTGTGTGTCTGTGAACAGCATAACTCAAAAACGAACAGTCGGATAAGCACCAAACTTGGTATTTAGGTTCAGTATCTTCCAGAGATGCGACACGAAGGTTTTCAAGAAAATCCCCCCACCCCAGATTACCCTTTACATGGAACATTTTTCGAAAATTTTAATTTTCTCAAAAATGGCTCTAACGATTTTGATTAAAATATCATATGTTTAAGATGATGTCATGAGAAATGAAATGTATATCTCAAATTTTCTGGGAATGTCTCCAAAAGTATTCTTCATTGTGAACGACTTTTGCATAACTGGTAAATCATAAGAGATAGACAAAATTTTACTACACAAAAAATGTAGATCGCGTTAAAATACACAACTTATGTCATATACATTTCTTTTGTTGAGTGAACCGTTTTCGAGATATTGCTTGTTATTTCCTTAAATTTTCCAATACTTATACTTTTTCTCAAATTCGTTATTCATTTTTTTTGTCCTGGACATGCAAAGAGAATGATATGCGCCACATAGCAACCAGCGTTAAAATAATTGACTATTGCTTAAAAGCTACCATATTTCCCTTGCATCTACAAGAAAATTACCAATAAGATTGACATCTCGATATCTCGATTAACATGAAGCATATGGAGAATAGGCATTTGTAAAATTAGATTGTACAAGAGTAGAGAAAGTCATGTGAGTGTAACACATCAGATTTTTTTTAATTGATTCCCTAAGGGGGCAATGGCTTGACCACACACCAGCCCATCCCAGTGGCAATTGTCTGGTATGCATAGCCATGCAACTATATTGTCTCCCTTATAAAGTTAGAATGTAACATATGGGGAGTGTTGTTAAGTGTTAGAATGTAAGTTAGTTGAGTCCTGCAATGTAGTTTGCTGGCATTTGATACATGTAAGCACATCAAGCAATGAGATCCCAGGCTGCAGCCATGAGTGAGTCCTGAATGCAGGTCATGGATTTTAAAGGTGAAAGGTGAAATGTGTTTTCATGGCTTTCAAGTGGCGCACTAATGATGAACTTGTCATTACTGTGTTACGTGAGGCTGATTAAGCTTTACTGAAGTTAGCATGCAATTGCATGCTGAAGTGGTGGGGGAATTGGCATATGAGTGTGATCTCCTCAGTGGGGCTGTGTCAGTACTACCGTAGATTGTTTTTCCTCTCTGGTCTGTGGTGCTGGATTGTCATGGCTGGGAAGCGCAAGCATGATGTTTGCATAATCAGTGAAGGAATAGCTTTTTAGCTTGCTAATATAATTTTTCTGCACCAGTTTCACTCTAAAAGCTCATGGAGGTTACTTACTCTGTGCATTGAAATACATTGTTCCTTAGTATGTAAAAAATTGTTCATATGGGATTGATGAACCCACATTTTCATTTGCTAATTGTTACATTTTAGTGATGTACAAGGTAGTACTATAAAAAGGGGTTGTTGAGGGATAGTAGTACTCATCAGAATTAGAAAAAGCAGTCAAGTACATTTGGATCTTAAAATTGACAGATGTTACAAAAACATACTTTAAAGTTTGTGTTATAACAACAGAATTTCTTTTAAATGTTAACAAAAGGATCTCATTTGATGGATTCTATTTACTCATGTAAATGAGAAGAAAAGGCCAATAAACATAAGTCCTAAAATTACCACTCTACTTCTTATAATTTGTCTTCTGTAAGAACAGAGAAAATGCTGTATCTTCCAAATGCCTTTGTTTGTTTCTTATTCAATAGTTGGTGTGCAATAGGTAAATGGGTAATAAGGTCAGTCCTTTCTGTTTACTAAATTGTGTTACAATGAATGGAATTCACATCAAACATCTGCTGTGAACAAGCAACTTCTAGTATCTTGGAAGATATTTCAGGATCCTTACTTATTAGACTATGTACATCTCTTAAAATATTAGATCCCCTTTTTACTTTTTGCTACCTACCTATCATAGGTAAGAGGAAGTATTGTATTCTGCCCAAAAGTTCTATGTCAAGATTTCACTAAAATACATATTTTGAGAACCCTTGAATTTAAAAAAGAACAATATTTAGAAAAAGGTCTATATGTGTGTTCTGCATCTGTAAACAGCATAACTCCAAAACAAAATGTTCTATAAATACTTGATATTTAAGTTCACAATGTCCAAAGATGTGACACAAAGATTTTCAAGTAAAGCACCCCACTGCAAACTACCCTTTACAGGAAACATGTTTTATATTTTTCATTTTCTCAAAAATGGCTCTAAGAATTTGTATTAAAATACCATATACTAAAGATATTTTCATGATAAATGAAGTGTATATCTTGAATTTTCTGGGAATAGCCTGTGAAGCCCTCTTCATTGTGAATGAAGTTTGTATAATCTTGCATAGTGGGTAAACCATGAGATAGAAAAAACTGTACTTGACAGAATATGTAGATCTCTTTAAAAATTCCAATTTATTTCAAATTACTTTTTTTGTGGCATCAGCCATTTCTGAGACATCTATTAATGTTGGTTTGAATTTTTCAATTTTTCGTCATTTTTTAAAAATGCTATTGCTGTTCAGTTGTTTCTTGGCAAAATATTGAAGAATTCTAGTCTTAATAACAGATATCTGGAAAATCTCATGCCACAAAAAAGTTATTTGAAATAAATTGTATATAAACAGAGGGCAAAAAATATTTTTCTGCTTAAGGCTGCACTTGTCTTCATCTTGGCTGGTATTGCATGTCAGATCCTGAATGTAAGTAACACTTGCAATGTTATTTACATAGCTGATTGAGGTGACTTGTAACAACTGTTAATATGACCATGTGACCATTCTCAAAGATAACCCTGAAAAGGTAGGAGGGGGGGATGAGAGAGAGGTTATGTGTTGCTTTAGGGGTTGAAGAAACAGTACAGTGTAATAGATAAAGTGCAGATTTAAGGAGAAAGAAGAACAAAACACTAACAAAGGATACCCTTGACCTCAAATGCTCAGAACCACATGAAAAACTGCTTAGAATATAAACTTTGCATTGCGGAAAGAGTCAATCTTTTCCTTGCAAACCTTTGTGTCTTACCATAACAAAAGATTTGAATAATCATCTTCTGAAGTCCTAAGAGCGAAACTCTGGTAATACAAAATAGTAAACATCAGAATAACTGGATCAAAATCTGACATTTCAGCATCATGATTATATTGTAAAATTTTACATCAATATCGTCATAAAATCTCTGTTTAAAAGTTTTTATGATCCTAAAGAATAAGCTTTTCCCTGTTGACCTGTTAGTGATTCTATTCATTTTTCAAAATACAGGAAATGACAAGTTCAAAACATGATGCAACAGAACAGTAAGCAAAATCTTTAAAGCCACCTGTTCACATTCAATATGTTTGAATTCAAACAGTCTGATGTTAAAAGCCTTCACACAAATCCATTTTTGAAAAATGTTAGAAGTCATTGGCATAACCTGCCTTCTGCTAAAACATTGCAACATAGGTCTGTACTCTGGTTCTATAGAGCCTTCATTTTAATGTGTGGCCATATTACGGAGAATCGCTTTACATGCACTGCATATTTCTAACCACTTCTATTCTTCATCCACTTTTCTTCCTCTGTGTGTGCTGGCTAAGAGTCGATGCAAAGTCTGTGCTGTATAGAGGTTGATGTATTGTGAGATGACATGTTTCATGTTAGTGCTGTTATAATGCTAAAAAGTCCATATGCTTTACCATACAGAATCTTCATGTATTATTCTTATGTGACAAAAAAATCTTTGTAGAGAAGTGAGATGGCAATCCATAGACAAATTGCCTGCTGTTAATGCATTTCACAGAGAAATGGTTTGTTATCTTTTAAATAGATTTAGGGAAACATGATCTATTCTTAATAAGAAACTGAAATGAAATAGCCTTTTCTTACAGAGGAAAAACTCATTGACATCAGAGAAAAGTTAGAACAAAGCCCAAAGAAATCTCTGAGAAAGCTTGCATAGGAATCAGGAATTTTGCAAACCTTGGCTTGGAATGCCGCTAAACATTTAAAAGATAACAAGTTCAGGAATTGCAACCACACAATAATGTGAATAGAGTTAATTTCTGCAATGTTGGATAATTTTAATGATAATCCTATTAACCCACATTCAATTTTTGTTTATGGATGAAGCATGATTTTATTTACATGGCCATGAAGAATTAATGAGTGTTATTACAAATTTTCTTAAAAGGCTGAGAAATGTGTGGTGGCACAAGGACATAATTTCCATAATCTTCTATAATGAAGGTATGTGGTTACTGTAGTTTAATTGGCATGAGAAATCTATGTGCTTGAATTTAAGGGGCTATGAATGTCCAACTCTGCCAGCAAACAGTGTGCTTCCCGGTGCCAAGAAAATTCCCATTAGGCTGACCACGCATCCAAACGAAGGCTCTAAATTAGTATATGTTTTGTTTGGCTGATATACCCAGCTTATTTCAACATTGTAGTAACTTACTTTGTCAAGCTTTCAATTCTCATCTCTCAACTCTTGATGCCATTGTCTTCAGGAACAGTTTCAGAAGGAACCTTCTTCCCATCTTCAGCTTGGGCTGTTGGCTAACCCTACCAGCTTCTCTCCTGTGTTCCCCCATGTGTGCAGTAGAAGGTGAAATATCTGCAAAGGCATAGCTAGGGGGGTTTTGGGGGTTGGAAACCCCCCCCTCTTTGCTAAAAAGAATACAGAAATTAATAGCAAAGGTAGCTTCATTAAAATAATTTAGGTTGATGGGAACGAGATACTTCCTAATTGTATCACTGGTAGTGCTGTATTTATGCCGCATGTCTTGATAAAAATTGTTTAAAAAATGGATCCCTAACATAAATCTCCCCTTAATAATTTTGTGGCTACACTGCTGAATAAGTGCCCTCTGTTGTAAGTAGTTCTTACTCGACTTTACTGCTTCTGTTTTCATCTGGTCTGGAACAAGTGCTCTCTGTAGTGTAGATGGCAAACTCCACTGTCTGCCCTTCTGTCTCCTATGAGGTGATTGGATGAATTGCACCAAGGAGTCAAATGGCAGAATTTCAAAATTAAAAATGTTATGAATATTCTGATGAATAAATATTTTCACCCATATATCCAATTGTGAAGGAATCTGAATGGTTTTAAGCAGCTTGATTTCTCAGCCTATCTCATGATTTAAAGTCCAAAAGTGGTTAGCAACAGCAGATTTATCCATTTGTTTTGTTTTAATATTCCTTTGATATTCTTCCAACCTTGTTTTCAAACTTCTTTTGGTCCTACCAATGTATACACATTCACAGTCTTGACATTGAATCTGGTAAACTCCTGATTTTTTTGTTTTTTACAGTGTTAGTTAATGGTGTATTCAAAGTATTTCTGCTAGCCTCTAGTTCCTGAGGTCACGGGTTCAAACCCAGCAGAGGGCAATGGCTTTTTTCAGGCGTAAAAATCCTTAGCATGGCTTCCTTTGGAAGAGAAGTAAAGCCGGTGGTCCCGTGTCGTAGATTTATGGCACATAAAAGAACCTCAAGCCTGATAAAGAGGCCTCTAAGCAAAATTTCCGGTCTTTCATGCCCAATACGGAATGGGACGCTAAGGACCACAGCAGTTAAAGAGTGTCTGTAAATAAAACTCAGTTTAATTTAAAGTATTTCTGAAGTTAAAATTATTTTGAGGTGCAAGTTGAATATTATATTTCCTGAAAATCTTTTCAAACTGTTTAAATATAGCAGGATGGTATGTAAATTTGTTATAAACCAGGTTTGTAGGTTTTGGGTTCTGTAAAGTACTAGAAGCTGTAACATATGTTTGCTCTTGTATTTTTTAACTAAGGTATTAATCAAGAGCCGAGTGATGAGAATTAAGAAAGGTCAACCAAATAATTTACTACAATGAATGTGTCATTACTATTAAGACTGCTTCTTATAATCATTTATTATTTCAACATTTCTGTCACATTGATGGAGTACTGTTGTTCTAGAATATTAGGATAATACTCTATATTGCTTCAATTTTAAATCTTATCTGCTGATGACATATCATTTTGCAGTGCCGACACTGTGAGGAAGTTTTCACCTCAAAAATATCATTTCGAATACACCAACGGAAACATACTGAGGAAGCTCGACGTCAAGGAACACTTGAGGGTGAGGAGCCTTTGCAACGTATTACAGAGAGAGAAAAAGGAATGCTGCGCAGAGCTGCTATGAAACGTAAACAGCGACTTATGCGACAGGGTAAGCAAAGTAATGTACTTTTCAGTTGTGTACTTAGTACTTGAAATAAAATCTCTTAGTAAAGATTGTTCTGAATTAGAAGCTTTTTTCTAGTAATTCAGTAATATTTGAGACGGTAATTTGTATCACAAATTACTCAGAGGTAATTAACGATAATAATATGAATATGTATTTTTATGTAACATTGATTTCAGAGGTTTAATAATTGTAATTATTAATGGTAAATAATAATTTTCGGCTCTACTGAAACTGTTAACAATAACAATACTGCAATGAAGGGATTGAGTTGTTTATGGTTACCGGGAACCAGGAAGTTACGTAATGTTTCGCGCCTTTTCAGTAAAAAAAAAGCTTCCAGAATGTTCTATAAAAGTAATATGTATTAGTGGTTTTCATTGGATAGTAAAATAGACGCTAATGTTGGCGCGTTTTATTAGCCAATGGTAATTCATTTATAATCTTTAGGTGTATATTGGGGCAAGCCTATAAATAGCCATGCTCGAAGTCAAGCGTCCCCCAGTTCGTCAAGATTCACGAAGCATTACACATCGTCTCCCGCTCAGCTCATCAAAGATTCGTGTACAATACGTGACTACATGTCGCCTATCGGTCCTTCAGTTCGTTAAATTACACGCAGTGAAAATCATTAAAGATCTAAAATATTACAAAGTCACTTATATACAAAAATTGAAGTACGTGAGTTAAAAGTGAGAAGTTATGATAAACAGTTTCAGTATGGCGATTATCTAGACAAATCTGTGAAAGTGTTAGTGCACGTGTTCGACAATAAAACATTATAAAACACATTTCTTCACTAGTAATTTTTTTTGGATAAAAGATTCCTTTTCCGCTTCACACCCTGCAAGAATTAAATGCCTACCTAAATAGCTGGCCGGAAGACAATATACATAACCTTAAAACTAATTCATATAGATTGCTACGTCAGAGGGAACTACGAGCCAGACCAACGAATGACGTCACACGAGATGGCTGCACTAGTGAGGTAAACAACATTACGTGAGAAACATTATCCACCACGTGGGGACACAAACACACAAATACTACTTCAAATTGGCTCCCATACGTGGGGCAGTTAAAGTGAAGTAAATATACAATTTGTGATATACCTCCTTCAAATTGGCGCATCAACGTGGAGCGACAACTAGGAAAGGAAGGCTAGACGACTAGGAAAGGAACAAGAATAACCAGAAACAGGCGAAAGCAGCAGTGAAACGACCTACAAGACGCAGATTCCGAGACAGAAGGGTAATTCAGCTACAAGAAAACATCGAAACGACGTAGATTCATCACGATACAACGCAGAAGCGACATACAAACCTAGGAGAATGGGGCAGAACGCTGGACATCAAAACTGCAGCATCAGACAGCATCAAAAAGGTAATTAAATGAGACTGAGAAGTGGTAGGATAATAAAAACAATGGCTACCAATAATACAGAAGAAATAATTATGGAGGGAGATAGTGTAACAGTTAGCTGTAAGTCAATACAGGTTACAAAAAAAAGCTCAAACAATGTAATATTGGAGGGAGGAAATGTTAGTGCAGAAAGTAAGAATAGAATAGCAGGAAATGTTAATTTTGATGCTAGTATGATGAAGGAAATGATGGAAATGCTGAGAAATATAAGGGAAGATAATGAGAAATTAAGGGAAGATCTTAGTAAGAAAATAGATCAAAACAGGGAAGATATTATTAAGAGTGTAGAACAAAAAGTAGATCAGAGTTTTAAGGAATTGAGAGAAGATATAAAAAAAGATCATAGGAAATCAATTGAAGATATTGGTAGGAGTAATGAGATATTAGAGCAAAAAGTAGATCAAAGCAGTAAAGATAGTAGTATGTCAGAAATGAGGGATGAAAATGAGGAAGTAATAGTAAGTGAGATAGGAGAAGTTTCAAAGAAAATGCTAGACATGAGCAGGGAAATATGTAACAAAAAAAGTGAGGTTAATACTAAAAGTGAGGTTAATGTAGAATGTACAGAGTTAGGAAGTCAAATGAGTAGTATTACAAGTGAGCTAAGAGAGATAAAAGAGGTTAGGAATGTAAATGTAAATGAGGCGCAAGTTAATTTCAGAGGGGAGATATCAGAAATACAGAATGAATCAGAAATGCAAAGAAAGAAATTGTACCAAGATGTTCAAATTGAAAACTCCAGTCCAGTACAGTGTAGTACAAATTTGTCAGAGTATTCTCAAAGTAAAAAGATCGCAGATGAATTGAAAATGAATGTTGTTAAAAGACGTGTTGTTCAAGAAACTGTAGATTGTTTTCAAATGTTATCAGGGAACGAAATGTCATATGAATACAAGAGGTTATTCATGAACAAAAATTTGAAGGTTAGGTTACGGCTACGAGTAATGTTTAGCCACACACAATTTGATCCAGGAGGGTAAATAGCAATGAGATGTAAAGTAAATGCTGGATAGTTAAAGACGACTTGCAGAGAAATGTATTGGAACGTAAGAGGGTTAACTAAAAATATATGTCATTTGAAAAGAGAAATAAATTATAAAAAAAAAAAAGAGAAATGTTTAAAAAAAAAAAAAAAATAAAAAAAAAAATAAATAAATAAATTTTTAGTAACTGTAACAACATTTGAAAATTAAGAATGCAAAGATTGAAACTTAAGATGATATTAAAGTAAAAGTACGTAAACACAATTCCAAGATTTAAAAAAATTGAGAATGCAAAGATTAAACTTCAGATGATATTAAATCAAAAGTACGTAAATACAATTCAAAGAGTATTGTTAAAATAAAATTCAAAATAACAAAAATGGGTAAAAATAATTAAAAACAGACATTTATGTAGCAAACAGAAAAGGTGAAACATTGTCAAGATTTAAGAGATGTAAATATATTTGCAAAGTACAAAATAACAAAAAAATTGGTAAATATAATTAAAAATAATTGAAACAAATACTTATTTAGCAAACAGAAAATGTGAAACATTGTCTAGATTTAAGAGATGTAAATATTTGTGTTGAGGGTGAATATTTTGGTACATATGTATAATAATTACAAAAAAATCTTAAATGTATAAATTTTTGTCAACAGCTTAAAGTAAACAATTTGGTACTAGTAAATAAATAGTTTAGGGTATAGTATTAGCTATAAAAAAAAAAAAAAAAAAAAAAAAGAAATTGTGATTTCAGATTAATAACCAGAGCCAGTAAGTAGTGGCGAGATAAAACATATGTCGTGTGTTAAATACGTGTGAAGTGTAAAGTGAAAGTGAATAGCGTGTGTTACAAGATTTAGGAGACTAAAAACAAAATTATAAAATTTCCAAACAGGTTATAAATGTTTATAATTATGTTTCTAGTGGGGCATATGAGACGGTAATTTGTATCACAAATTACTCAGAGGTAATTAACGATAATAATATGAATATGTATTTTTATGTAACATTGATTTCAGAGGTTTAATAATTGTAATTATTAATGGTAAATAATAATTTTCGGCTCTACTGAAACTGTTAACAATAACAATACTGCAATGAAGGGATTGAGTTGTTTATAGTTACCGGGAACCAGGAAGTTACGTAATGTTTCGCGCCTTTTCAGTAAAAAAAAGCTTCCAGAATGTTCTATAAAAGTAATATGTATTAGTGGTTTTCATTGGATAGTAAAATAGACGCTAATGTTGGCGCGTTTTATTAGCCAATGGTAATTCATTTATAATCTTTAGGTGTATATTGGGGCAAGCCTATAAATAGCCATGCTCGAAGTCAAGCGTCCCCCAGTTCGTCAAGATTCACGAAGCATTACACATCGTCTCCCGCTCAGCTCATCAAAGATTCGTGTACAATACGTGACTACATGTCGCCTATCGGTCCTTCAGTTCGTTAAATTACACGCAGTGAAAATCATTAAAGATCTAAAATATTACAAAGTCACTTATATACAAAAATTGAAGTACGTGAGTTAAAAGTGAGAAGTTATGATAAACAGTTTCAGTATGGCGATTATCTAGACAAATCTGTGAAAGTGTTAGTGCACGTGTTCGACAATAAAACATTATAAAACACATTTCTTCACTAGTAATTTTTTTGGATAAAAGATTCCTTTTCCGCTTCACACCCTGCAAGAATTAAATGCCTACCTAAATAGCTGGCCGGAAGACAATATACATAACCTTAAAACTAATTCATATAGATTGCTACGTCAGAGGGAACTACGAGCCAGACCAACGAATGACGTCACACGAGATGGCTGCACTAGTGAGGTAAACAACATTACGTGAGAAACATTATCCACCACGTGGGGACACAAACACACAAATACTACTTCATATTAGATCTGATGAAGAGAAAATTAACCACATTATATGTGCTTTCTGTTACACCTTTTGTGTATGCTTAGAGTTATTATTCATCAAAATGCATAGTCATAATTTGTAATTTATTTAGTATTGCACTTAGGATTCATTTCCATTTTAATTAACTAATCATGCCTATATTTAACTACTCTAAGGAATTTGTATTCATATTAAATTGTGATTTACTGCATTCATACAATCTAATACAATTTTGTTTCTTGACCAATGCTGTGATTAGTGAACTAGCAGCTATGCTTACATTATTATATTATCTTTGGAGGCTTCTCATTCTTTCTTTATCTCTTTTTAAAATTCTATACCACATCTCTAGTGGATAGAGAAAGTTTACATTCCACCCAAAAATTGTTGTTGTTCAAAAATGGCACTAGGGATTAATTGATCTGCATCATTTTCCCTCTGGCTTCCCAATATAAAGTCTATAATTTATCAGTTTTAAGGCCTATTCATTTGGCGAGATGTTGTTTGTTCAGGATGACATCTTCTTCACAGAGAGTGCACTTGGGTGTAAGTAGGCATTGTATCTTGTAGAGATGTTCTGTGAGGCAATCGTGGCCAGTTGCCATCCTAAATAAGGCCACTGCAGTCTTCCTTGGCATTTTTTGTATATCAACTCTTATCTTTAATATTCTTAAGAATCTTTATCTTTTAATTTATCTTCTTCATCAAGTCTCTGCTGTCTTTGGAAATGTTGTTTAAAAATTTGATGTAGAGATTTTGCTGGAAATACATGTTTTAAGACCTCTGAATCCAAGAAAAAGCATATTTAAAAAAGATACATGTATGTATGCATGCATGTGTGTGCGCGCGTGTGTGCATGCACATGCATACACACACATAACTCAAAAACCAAAACTTGGATAAATACCAAACTTGGTATTTATGTTCATATCTTTCAAAGATGTGATATAAAGATTTTCAAGAAAATTCCTCCACCTCCAAATTGCGCTTTTTGTGAGACTTTTTCAAACTGTTTGATTTTCTCAAAAATGACTGTAATGATTGATTAAAACACCACAAATTTAAGATATTTATATGACAAGTAAAATGTATATGTTGAATTTTTTGGACATAGCCTGTGAAGTCCTTTTCATTAGGAGATAATTTTGTATAACTGGTAAATCTGTAGGGATAGACAGAAATGTACTACACAAAAAATGTAGATGTCTTTAAAACACACATTTTATTTAACATCTTTTCTTTTGTGGCATCTAAGTTGTCATTTATTGAACATTTCATTTTATAGTTTTACTATTCATATTATTACACTGTCATATTACACTTAGACAGACAGACAGACGCACACAAATATGGATCTTTTTCTAAAAATTTTTACCTTGGATTCGGGGATCGTCAAAGCCTGTATTTCTGGTGAAATCTTGACATCAATCTTTTAGGTGGAATACAACACTTCCTCTTACTTCCTATAGCAGGTGGTAGAGAAAGTAAAAAGGAGCTTAGATTTTAACAACCTGAACAACCTCTTAATTTTATTCATTTAGATAGATAAACTATAATTCTAAGCCTGCAGTTTCTGCAGTTTTCTTTATAGGCCTGTTTCCTATCTGAGGCATCATTAGCTGTCATTAATATGCTTCATAAAGCAATCAGAATTGTAGTAAAATAAGATGAATATCTATGTACAATATAGTCAAAATGCCTTTTCTTTAGAAAAGTGAAAGAAAGATTTACAATTTTGATCTCCCATTTAAAACTGCTGCATTCGTGAATCACAAATGTTATACTTGTTTCATAACTTTCCATTGTGACCATTTTAATGGAATTTAAAACATATAAACATTCAAACTGAAGCATAACTTTTTCGGGCAGGCTACAAACCAGTTGTTACAGAAATGGTTGCTCATCCCAGACTGTCAGAGTTGCTCTTTATCAGTTTTTCAGCTACAGTACCTAATTATTTTGAAAAATATTTGATGGTTCCACTTTAGGTTTGGATCTATCAGCAACCTCATGTATCTCCCTTGACATCATAACTGAAGGCAATAAATTACATTATGTGTGTTAAAACAGTGTAACATGTACAGTGGAGTCACATTATTCAACTTTAAAATTTGTGTCAAGATAAAAACACTGTTCTGACTGCATTCAGACTAGCTTCTCACAATACTTGGGTACAAAAAGCCACATGCCAGTTCATTGGATTACTGTATTAAATTCCTAGAATAAAGCTGACTATAACATATTTATTACTTATTACACTTAAAACTACATTACGTCTAATGTTATTGTCTTTATTGGCATTTGATTCATAGTGCTTGTGGCCATGTGCTACAGTTGCTGTTCTGCTATGCTTCTGAAGTTGTTTTTACTAGAGAGAAAGCGATTGACATGTACATCCATGTGTCCTTTGCACTAATCACCAAAGGCAATACAAGTTCTGCTAGAACTGATCATTTACCAACAAAAACTTATGCAGCACTTATTCTTTGGAGAATCCAAGAGGAATTTAAAAACTAGGGTGGAAGAGTAGCTTAGGAATATAAAATTTAAACAAATACATGTCTGCATTAACATATTATTTCTGGCCTTACAATCATAATAGAAAACATGACATCTTTGGTTAAAACATGTTAAGAAACCTTTAGAACTTAGCACTTGGAAGAAAATTTCATTGTTAAAAATGAGATCAAACTTATGAATTTTGAAACTAGCAGTGGATGATGTCATTAACCTCATCAAGAAAAGATAAGAGGGCAGCAGTGACGTAGCATCAATCACTATAAAGACAGATGAATGGTGAAGATGTTTTTGCAAAACATCTTAATAAAAAAATTATCTAAATGGAGCTTAAGCGTTTTCATCCTGACTCAGATTTTAAAGTTAAACAAGTTACAACTCCATGAGACATGAGCTGAATGTTACTGATTAAGCTTTCAGTCATCTTGTAGCCTTTAAATCCTTTATTAACTGTTGAAGAGTTAAACACTGTTAAGATACTATTCCTATACAGTGGTTTTCAGAATTTTTAGCACTATTCAATCATATTACTGAAAATCAAAACTACAAAACTAATTTTAACGCTCCTGAACTAGGCAGTATTTTGCTTATACTTTTGGCTAAACAACATAAACTAGTACTACCTAGTACCTCTCCTTCTCATTTCAAACAATGTGTAGTAAGCTGTACCAGTAGGTAATCAAAGTAACTTTTTAAACAGGATGAATATATACTAAGCCAGGGGTGCTGGAGGCTGAGGCTCTTTCAGCTCCCCTCCAGATATTCAGAAGGGGTTGCTTAGCCCCCTTAGTTGCTTTGTTCTTTTATTATTGTTACTGCACTAGTACAAACCAGAGAGTAAATACATATATACTCACTGAGGGTAACAGGATAATTGTGGTTTGGGAACATGATTATCCTGTCTCAATCGCAATCATTCCTCTAATGTAGCATGGACACACTAAACCTACATAATATATAAGCCTACTAACATGTTAGTGTTAAATGTTAATTGTCAAAACATTTAATATCCCAATAATGACATTATTCTAATATTAATCTTTGCGCATTAAGTAATGCTAATTATTTTGAAAAGACTAATATTTTGAGTTATCCTATACAACACTATAAGCAATATTGTGTTTCAACAGATAACTATAATAATAATTTTGTAATTTTAGTGCTCCATTATTAAGTCCCCCCAAATATTTCTTCGCTCTGGCACCTCTGTACTAGACTATATTTGTATTTGTATTTATTTGTACTAAGCCATCACACACATAATATGGCTAACATCAGCCCAGGCTGCTATCATAGCCATACTCTGAATCCAATTTTCCTTGTATCTAGTACTACAACTACTACTACCACTATAAAGATAATAATAGTAATAATTATAATATTAACAATGATACAATGTTGATAATGTTATTTATATGCCAATCTTCGTAACATTCCTCATGAATAATAGTAACAATAATGATGAGGGTTTAAACATGTGCAAGGTTTGAATTAGTGCTACTAAACCTTTATTTTCACACACATTGCAATCTTAAGTCTCATTTTCTTCTCTTCTTAAGGACCACAACCATTTCTTCCTAACTTTAGTTAAATACTCACCTGTCTTCTTGCTGTCTTTGCTAGAAAGCTTAATTAAAGCTACTTTTCTGTGTAATTTAAACAATTTCTCACTTAAACACTCTTTTTTCCAAAGCTCTGTCCCTTTACATTCAAACACTGTATGTTCCAAATCTTCCTTCCCTCTGCATATTGGACACAAGTTTTGTTGGAAACCTTTTCTCATCCCTTTTAACCTCCACACGCCCACTTAAACCCAAGCAATACTCTCTCTTTGTTCTTTATTCAGTTTGTCCACATATCCTCTTTCCCATGTATTTTTTATTTGTACATATATTCTAGTGATCTTTTATCCCCTATATTCCTAAACAACGCTTGTATTTCTATATCTTCGAATCTCCTCCTAACTTCTTTCCAAAACCCATTTACATTATTTTCTCTCATTCTCCAGATATCACCCAGCCCATTTTTCTCTAATATAGTTTGTATACTGTAACTCCATTCACTATTCCTTAAATTCTTTTCCTGGAAATCCAGGCATTGTCTTATCAAATTCCTTTCATCTAGATTTAGTATTCTATGCCAGTTTTTAAGGACTCTCCCCATAATCATACCTTTCCTTCCCACTCTTCCTAATTCAATTTGAGCAACTTCCTTTACTGTTGTGTTTGGTAAACCTAGCACTTCTCTACAAAACATCCTGTGTACTTTATCCACCAATTCCCATCCTCCATCCAGTCCCCATATTCCAGCTCCATATATCATTTTTGCTTCACTACCATATTATATATTTTTTTCCAGCCAATTTACATTTATGGTAACTTGTATTTACACCCTCTAACCACTGCCAATGCTCTCTTCCCTTTTGCGAAAGCCAACTTCTTCTGTTTCTCCCATTTCCCACCCCCACCAATTTTAACCCCTATAAATATACTCATTCTCTAACCACCTTGTACTCTTTATCTTTTTTCCTCCACTTTTCATACTTGCTCAATTTTGCCCTCTTTTTAAAAACTATAATTTGAGTCTTCTCCTGGTTAACTCTCAGGTTCCATTCTTCACAGTAGTTATCTATTTGCTGCATAGATTGCTTTAGCCCAACTATCAAGATGGATCCTACTATTAAATCATCTGCAAATAATAGCCCTGGGATTGTTAAATTATTAATTGCTGGCAGACAATTATTATTTTTCCCTATCTCAGTGAGTATATCATCTAGGAACAGATTAAAAAGCACAGAACTTAATTTATACCCTTGTCTTAACCCCTTTCTTTGATTTATTTCTTTTGTTACCATTCCTGCTCCTATTCTCACAAAAAATGTATTCTCCTTGTACAAAGCTCTAAGAATATTCACCATGTGCTGACTAACTCCCTTGCTCAAGAGTTTAAACCATAGCAGTTTTAAATTAATATGGTCATACTCTTTCTCTAGATCTACAAAAGCCCTGTACAATTGTCCTCTTTTTTATTTTAGATACTTGTCCACTAGTGTTTTAATTATAAATAAGTTATCTACAGTTCTTTCCCCCCATACAAAAACCCATCTGAAAATCTGAGAGAATGTTATATTCCTCTACTCACATTTGTAGCCTATTCGTTAAAATTCCTGTGAAGATTTTTCCAACATTTATAATAGAGCTATACCTCTGTAACTATTTAGTTTGTCTGTACTCCCCTTGCCTTTATATATGGGATGGATTATTGCTTTTCTCCACTATTCTGGTACATATCCCTTTGTTTTAATTAAATTAAGCAGTTTTGCAAGTATCTTTACTCTGTTTACTTCATTACACCATTCCTTTATAAATTCTGGGGGGATTCCATCTATTCCTGTTGCCTTATTTTTTTCTCATTAATTTCACTTGATTAGCTACCTCTTCGACTCTCTCTTCATTATCCAATATCTCTATGTAGCATGTCCTAAAATTCTAGACTATAATGTTACAAAAATATATCTTTCCTTGATATATTGTGAAACTTAAGATCTGACTCTTTTCTCTAGCATCTTACCCTCTGTCAGTGTAACATGTTTGAATATCTGTTCTTAATTAATTGCAATTCTGAATTTAATGCTTTCTGCATATTTAATGTCATAGAGTGCATAGCGTGCACTCTATGTTATTAATTTTCTGGTTGGAAATAAATGCTGCAGTATTCTCATATTTTTTCTTTTACTTCTACTTAGGAACCTTTGTTTATAAGGAGAGGCTTGTAGCTGCTACTAACAGATTGAAACCTCAGAGCAGTGCTAGCAATCTTCCAAAGGACAGAGAACGTGCAGAGCTTCAAGCACATACTGTGGCTGCTGTGCGGAGACTTCTGGCTGCAACAAAAGAGGCACGTAGACGACGAGGAAGATATCATAAGTATTCAGCTGAACTACAGGAGGAAATGGCACGATATGCCTTAGAGCATGGAAATTTAAAAGCTGTACGCCATTTCTCTAAAAAAATGGGTACAACAGTAAGTGAAAGCACAATTCGTAACATAGTAAAACTCTATCGCTCCTATACACCAAAACTGAAGCTAGAAATTGGTAAGTATGCTCTGGAGTTTGGGGTTGATGCTGCATGTAACCACTTTTCAGTAAGATTGGGTCAAGAGGTACGCCGTGGACTGGTTCGTAAATTTAAGAAAATGTATATTGCACAACATCCAAATGCAGAGTTAGAGTTACATGGGGAAAATCAAGAAAAAGATTTGCATAATCAAGTTACAAATACAAAGCAGGAAGAATTATATTCAGAGCAATCCAAAAAACAAGTACCTGTGCATTCTGCCCAACCACAAAAAAAAAGTGTGGCACGCAGATTACGTAAAGTATGTACCGATAAACTAGGAATACAACAGGTGACTCCAGTACCACAGTTGCCTGGTGCTTTGATTGCACAGCGAGATCTTGGTGCTAATTCAACACAAACCATAGACATTCTTCATGCTCCAGTAAATATCTTGAACAGCAATGTAAATAACACAGCTACAGTGCTTTACAACAGCTCATTTCAAACACTTCCACATATCAATTCCAACCAGTTAACTGCAGGTGCTCAAGGAACACCATCTATGCCTCTTACTTATAGTTCTATTACTCACTGTAACAATGAAGCACTGGTCTCAGCAAGTATTCCGTTTACCCAGCATCAAGAAACGGCATTGCCTGCAAATTCTGTAATTATGAATCAAAACAATGTCAACTTCCACCAGAGCTCTCTTCCAATGCAAACCTTTCAAGAGTCAGGATCCCTTTATTCAACTTTTGGTAATGAAGTACAACCAGAAAAAGGCATGGTTTCAGATTCTGAAAGAATAATTCCTTTATCTTTAAATCACAGAGACCAGCATACATCATCTCAGCCTTCACACAATGCTATTGCCTCTCAAGTACCTACTTTCACAGTTGCTATAGCTCCATCTCAAGCACAGCACTGCTACTCAGAAGTGCTACTTCCTCCACAGCAGAATCCATCTATGGAGCAGTCAGGATTAGGAACTCAACTTCCATTGTTGTCTGCTACAGGCCAGAGTGGCACCACAGCTGTTCATCATCTGGTAGCAATGCCTCAAGTACAACAGCAGCAGGCAGTTACACATTCATCATCCCATCCTAGTTCTGAACATGATATTTCAGCTCCTTCTTGCAATCAGCAAACTTTACTACAAACACATGGTCCAGTAGTGGTACAGCAGCCTTCTGTTCTTACAAACCCATTAATGTTGGAGCCAGCTCATACTCAGGTAATAGGACCACAAGCTAATACATTGACAAATGATGGACCCTCAGAAGCTTCGTTTGGATCATCTGCATCAACACTTGTTGGTAGGCAGAACAATATCTTCTCAATTACAAATGATATTGACAGTGAAGTCTCAATAACAATAGAAAAAGATAGCACAACAAATGATCAGGCAGCATCAGTTGCTATTCATATGCCAGAAGAAGAGGATCCAAAAAATGAAGAGGAAGTAGTAATCAGTATTATACCTCAAGAAGGACTAGAAAGAATCCAAAGCTTTAGTGAAAGCATGGCATCCTGCAGTAATGCACATATATCAGAACAGACAAAAGTTATTCATGTTGTAAAAGTTGATTGTTCACGAGAGATAGATAGTAGAGAACTTGAGGAAGATGTAGATGATCCTGCACCACTTCGCAAACATCCTGCAAAGAGGAGAAAATCTGAAGGACGCACAAAGAAGATGAACTCAGGATCCCACAGGCGTGGAAATTACACTGTTTACAGTCCAGAGATCCGTGCAGAAATGGGGAAATATGCGGCTGAGCATGGTAGCCAACAAGCATGCAAGTATTTCAAAGCTGTTTTGGGACATGCAGTTGCCGAAAGCACCATACGTGGCCTTAGGGATAAATATTTAATGAAACGTGAGCATAGTGGTAGTCAAGATGGTGAGGTGACATCTCTAGGCTATGCACCCAGGGGTCGGCCTATGAGGTTGGGAAAATATGATGAAGTGGTTCAGGAATGCATTCGAGAATTAATTAAATCTGGAGAACGTGTTTCCTCCTTCCTAGCAATTACAACTGCCAAGCAAGTGTTAATGCAGTATGATCCTGGTCTTTTGGAAGAAAATGGTGGGAGTGTGAAATTAAATGTTACATGGGCTAAATCTTTTCTCAAACGCATAGGTGCCCATAATAATTCATAGGCTTAATGTTATAAGAGTTTTAAAAGTGGTGCTATAACTTATTGGCAGCCTGGGCATGATTCCGAGACAGAAGGTCAGTTTGCAGCAGATGGTATTGTGGTGGTCTTCCCTTTGAGTATTTTGGTTTCTTTTAGTCATTATGTCAATCACCTTATCACCAGTCATCAGCACTGTTCTAAAACAGTGGTGCACAGTCTTTTTGCAATGAAGAATTATTTATACCACCATGTAAATACAAGAAATTAAAAGTATAATTCTGTGCATACATTATAACAATTTATTAGGCAAGTTAATTTTCTTTTGCTGAATTAACTTGAGTTTTCATAACTCATTGTTGATCAAAGCAATGGGTGACTACTTTTTAGGTGTGTTTGCTCTTGAGTGTACATTGTTGCACTATCTATGCATCTGTACACATGGAAAAACTCATAAACCACTGGAGTTGAAAGTTTGTGTATAAGACTTTAAAGAAAATTTGTTGACACATTTAAATTTAGATTTAAATTGATTAAAAATTAAGTGTAGTTTATTTGAAGAACAGCTTACAGCTTTATGATCTTTGGAATTACCTATTTCCTGAATACCCATAATAGTACATTTTACCAATGCTAACCATAAAACACATGCACATATAAGTTAACATTATGTATACATTTGCAGTCTTAAATTTTGTTGCTTGCTTCCCACTTGTATCCATCTTCTGCACTTGTATCAGATAATACATTCATAAGATGAGCTACATTTATGTGCTGAAACTTCAAAATATTTCTGGAAAATAATAGCTAGGATGCATTGAAATAGAAAATAAACATAATTAATCATTGGATAATACTAAACAATCTTATTTGTTAGTCCTTATGAGAAATTTGAACTTGAAACTGGTTTTATTATATTGAACTTCATCTCCAGCATATGCCTAGCAAACTGCTTCTGTGATCAAAGTGATCAAGTGATCGGCATTCTGGCTTCTCAACCCGGAGACCCTGGATTCAATTTCTGGCAGGGGAATGTTTCTTTAATTACAATAATTCAGAGACAGCTGCAAAGCCAGAATGGTTGTATTGACTAATCTGTGATGTGAAGAAGAACAGTATTGTAATCAGCTTGAAATATCTTGGCTATCTTGTACAGAACTCTTTAGTTTTAATGAGTAAGTGAATTATCATAAGAAATTGCTTCTACCAGCTGTTATCATTTGGGTTTGCATTCCCTCTAGGCTAGCGGCAATATTGTCTGCCTCATGTGAACTATACATCATCAGGTATTTGGATATCAATATTTGAAAATGTCATACATTAGGTAAATACAATCCTCAGTAGATGGTTTCTCTGAGGGCTTTCTGTGCCATTATATTTTAGTTAAAATGATTATTCCTATGAAAGCTTTAACAGATTATTTACATCTGGCCTAATAGTGACCTATTTATTGGAAATATCCAAACACTTCATAGTACAGTTGCTAATAGCCCAAATTACATATTTCCATTAAACAATTTTGGGTTTAAGTTATTTGCCAGGAAAAGTAGAGATAATTGTATTTTTTATTTATTTTTTTAAATAGAGTTATTAGTATTCTTAAATATGAGGCACCTAGATTCAAAGCTGATCAAATCTCTCTAAGAATAAAAATGAAATGAAATTACTTTTCTGTGTGTGTTGCATAGAAAATTCAGTACTGATATTAGCTTCACTAAAAATGTATGGCCTCTTATGGAACACACAAGATAGAAATATTTCAATATCCACCAGGTTCAACCATTTAATCATCACTTTAGTTTTATTTTAAGAATCATCAATCTCTCCCCTCCTTTCTCTCACCATTGTTAGCACTATCACTATCATGACCTATATACTGATAAAAGCTCATTCTTAAATAATGTAATTGATTCAAGCTTGATTAAATATGAAATTCTTGTCTTCCAAGACTGTTTTTTCACGTAGAAATAATTTTTCTGAATTACACTGAAACCTAATTAGTATCTGAATGTAGGTGCTTCACATTTTGAATTATTATGCATAAAACATCAACAAACTTAAAGAGCAACCATCATCACTGTAATCTTTATTATATTCAAACTAATTGAAATCAGTAACTTGCTATATTGACTGTAAAGATCTGCAGCTTGTTGTACAGATATGCAAACTTGCTGAATGTTTGCTGTGCAGTGTCCTTCAAGTTCAATAGAAAGGTACATAAAACACTTCATCCAAGCTATTTGATGAAGTGTTTTAGAGGATAAATGTCCTTCACTTATAAGAATGAGGTAACAGATACTTGTTATATTATTATGCTGTTCAAAGTGAAACTATGATGAACTTTATTTAACTTTAAAATTTAAAATGAATCACACTATCTCAGTCTAGTTCACTAGGTTATACCTTGTTAGGACATGTTTTGTGAACCGTATAAATTGGCAAAATATACTGTTTGATACTGTGACTCATTTTAAAATTCATAGTTTTGCTTCACTGTGAACGTTCAAAAAATTAAATAACTGATAATTTATTTAATATTTATACATTTTTTTTTGAGAAGAATGTAAATGAAACTGTGATGTTTTATAAGAGCATTTTGAGGAAGTGATTTAGTTGGCTATATTTTTAAGTAGCTCCAGAAAAGTGAATAGTATGTGCTTAGGTAGCCAATAGATACCTACCTCAGCACTAGTTATCATGAAAAAGAAAGTTTCTGAAACAGCTCATAAGGTTTCACACTGTATGTAGCTGAGAGATAATTTGTACTTATTTATTTATATTAAAACTTCCATTATGTACACTCTTGGTGAATTTCTTTCAAATCCTTTTTTGTATGATTAGGTAAATTATGTGTCCAGTATTTTTAGTGTAATATTTCTTTGACAAAATTCTCATGCTAAAATATAAACCATGGATTTGTGTAAGCTTCATTTTAACTTTCTCTACCAACTTTTTTTCCATAATGTTTAATGCATATGGCACCAGAGATAGTCAACACTGATGATGCGTGAAATTATATTATGAATAAAACAATTCAGTTTAAGATGCATTCAGTAATTGGCCATTTATGAGGACTAAGGCAAACCTGGAAAAAAGAACTTATCAGGGAGGATGGTCTGGTGGGATTTGAACTGTAGACTTTTTGATCACAACTCAGCAACTTAATGACTCAACTACCCAGTTGGTACTTTCTCAGTTGTTTACCAGAGATAGAGCAAACAATTCATTTGACCCAAAAATTTTATAGAGAGAGAATGAGAGAGAGTAGTATAACTAAGAAATGCAAAGTTGGATAAATATCAAATGTCCCAAAAGTCCCAAAGTCCCATTACCGAAAGTCAAACATCTGTTTGACTTGAAGTAATGAAATTCCCTCTCCACGCAAACAACCTTTTACATGGAACTTTGAATTATTTTCTCAAAAAAAGAGCTCAAATGATTTTGATTAAAATATCATATACCTATTTAAGATAAGTGGAGAGAATAATGTGATGCAACTCATCAGATTTGTTTCCTACACACGTGTAGATGTTTTGTATAGATATAGATATAATATAAATAATAATAATAATAATAAATTGCTTATTAAATTGTTAGATTTATTTAGGATTCTCCCCATTTAAAAATCTGGTGTGTGACAGTAACACATGTTCCTCTATCCACTATCAATTCTTTGTATCCATATTCTAAGCAGCTCATATAAAAAGTGGTTCTATGCATTTTATGTTAATAATGATAAATGTTTTCTTAGAAATAGTTTCAAATTAAGCATCATGGCCTCAGTTGCATATAGGTATATGTAGAAACAATACTAAACTTATAATACATTCCAATTCCATGCCTCAAGAGCCCTACACTTCTGTGTGCTTCGCATGCAGAACTTTTCTAAATGACTACTGGATAGGCTGGAGTCTTTGGTGACTATGAGGCGAAGAACTTGGTTTGTTTGTCCTTAATCACTATCATCACTGCTGAAGGTGCTCTCGTACTGGCTCATGATGTGTCACCCATGCTCCACTGTGATATTTATCATTGCTCAATAGTTCTACACAGAGGTAAAATTCTTATGGTGGCAGTATGTAATTGGGCCCATTACAATATGATGCACTGGCTGCAGACTTGCACTTCCCCAACTATGTTCCAGCTGCATGACTTAGTCGGTATCTGACAGGTTTAGTAGCCTGAATGGCATGAACTACCAAAACAACAATGGTTCTCTTGTAGTTTAGAATCCATAAGAATTTTTCCTATCTTGTGCAAGATTCCTTGAACGGTTTTGCAGTTGTGACCACACCTTGCTTTTAGATGACACTAGCTGATCTTCACTCACGACTACTGTTCACACCCCGGATATTAATAATTTGGAGTTTTAGAGCATCACTTTATCTTGTCCTAGTGACAGCACCTCCCTTACTTCGTCAACTGCCATTTTTTGGCTCCAGTCTATTATCACTTCCTCTACGATCATAACATGATGATGATGATGCTCTGACTTAGGGTCAACTCCATGGGTAAAGCATTGCCCAATGCTTTCAAAGTGAAGGCGTTGCTTGGCTTCCAAGTCTGCAGTCCCTAATTCTAAGTCAAATTTTATGGTTTGTGATTGTTCCAGTGTCCACTGTATACTGCCAGGCATCCCAAGCACCACCCAGTCTTCACCGATGAGGCTGTGGTACGAGGGCTGTCCCAGAAGTACTTGACCTAACAAAGAAAACACAAACATTTTGGGAAAAAACATATTTATTTTTTTACATAGCTTCCTTTTAGCTCAATACACTTTTCCCAGTGATGTTCATTAGCTTCAATACCCTGTTTTCAGTGAGAACTGCCGAGCTCCGCAAAATAGCAATCCACTACAGACTCCTCCTTTTCATTGTTGGCAAATCTTTTACCACCAAGCCATTTCTTCAACTTTGGAAAAAGAAAATAATCAGAGGGGGCTAAGTCTGGCGAATAGGGTGCATGAGGAAGCAATTCAAACTCATTGACTTTGGCCATAGCGATAATGGATGTGTGAGCTGGTGCATTGTCTTGATGAAACAGAGCTTTCTTTTTTGCTAAATGCAGCCGTTTTTGTTTGATTTCATCATTCAAATGCTGCAATAAGCTTGCATAATACTCGTCATTGATTGCTTTTCCTTTTTGAAGATAATCAATGAAAATTATCCCACGCACATCCCAAAAAAAGTGACGCCATCACCTTGCCTGCAGATGGAACTGTCTTCGCCTTTTTTGGAGCCAATTCTCCCCTTTCAATCGACTGTTTTGACTGTTCCTTAGTCTGAGGTATGAAGTGATGGACCCATGTTTCATCCATGATTATGAATCGATGCAAAAACTCGGCTTCATTGCAGCGAAACATCGCCAAACACTCGAGTGAAACATCCTCATGACGCTGCTTTTGTTCCATTTTGAATAAACGCGGCACCCATCTTGCGCACAGCTTTCTCATGTCTAAATTTTCAGTTAGTGTCCGAAGTGCAGCACTTTTTGAAATGCTTACGATATCTGCTAGCTCGTGCACTTTCAGTCGACGGTCATCCAATACCATGTGGATTTTCTTCGCAATTTCTGACATACCTCATTTGGTCGACCACTGCTATGTTTGTCTTGGCAGCTCGTAAGGCCTCGCTTAAACTCTGCCACCCAATATTTTACTGTTGTAAACGAAGGAGCAGACTCCCCCAGAATAAAATCTAGCGCAGCTTTAATATTAGTTGAACTAAGACTTTTCAAATGAAAGTATTGTATCACATAACGATGGCCAGTTTTATCCATGTTTACAAATTCGCTGAGAGAGTTCACTAGAAATGGCTGCCAAACAAACAACGCAGCATCGTCAAACTTAAGCTTTATAAGGGTGATACTTTCTACCATAACCATTTGTTTGAAACAACAACCGTTATATATACGTCAGGTAGGGTACTTCTGGGACTGCCCTCGTACGTCCTCCTGCTCATAGCGCTCATCACCCGAAGTGATAGAAGGGAAACCTCGTACCTTGCTCGTTCTTCCGATGGCTTGCCGATATACGCGAACAATCTTTTATCAGGTGTCCGGTTCGTCACTCTCCGAAACATACCACAAAGTGGTCTGCGCCAAGTTCCTGCGTGTTGCAGTATTTGCTTTTCTTTATCAAAGCAGTGGTCGTAGTTGTCTTCTTGGCCGCTTTCATTCTTAGCTCGGTGCCAATATCTCTTTGACGGTTTTTGTAATCGCCAAGCGTGACGCTGCATGATCTCAGAGACGCGTAGCCCATCAGCAAAGATGTGTGCAGCCTCTTTTAAATCATAGGCAGCCAGTGGGTTTATCATGACATTGTTCAGGATGAATTCCTGTAAACTTCTCTCGGCTTTTGCAGCCTTGATTTTATTAACTGCGTATTCCGAGATTAACCAGTGGTTGCTAAAGTGGCGATCGAATTCTTTCCAAATATCCATGAATCCTTGAGCGTTTTCGATATCGGGATCGTGTTGTGCACTTCAGCCGATCCTTACTAAAATTGACCGCCAGTTGCCCGATTTCCTCTTCGCTTGACCGATTGTAGGTATGCTGAAACGCTTCAGAACTATCAGAAGAAAACTTCAGACATGGGCATCCGTCGCACTTCAGCGGGTTTTCACGCACATTTGCTATCTACACATCCGTGTAGATGTTTCAGACCCTGAAGCCTTGATTAGCGTGTTTTTATTTTCTCGTGCTTCCCCATTTTCTTGATAGTCCCGTCTTCAACGTCCTTGCCACTGTTTTACAGTTCCTTTTTTAATGGCAGTGAATTTGCTAGTAAGCTTATTTTCCATATCTATGCATTTCAAAACTATGAACGGCCAGTTTATGCTGTATTATGATGAAATCCCCTTTGCCGATAGTTATTTCATTTATTTCCTTCAATGCGTTACTCATTTTTAGATTGCAGGTAGCTCTTCCAACGCTTTCATTGGTAGGATTAATTGAAAATTGAGTCATACTTACGGACGCTCTTTAAATGCTGGTCCTTAGCGTCCCATTATTGGGTATGAAAGACCGGTAATTTTGCTCAGAGGGCTCTTTATCAGGCTTTAAGTTCTTTTACGTGCCGTAAATCTACGACTCGGGACCACCGGCATTATTCCCGTTCCGAAAGAAGCCATGCTAAGGATTTTTACGCCCGAAAAAAATCCATCGCCTTGAACCCGCGTCCTCGGGAAGTAGAGACTAGCATGGTAACCACTACACCACGGAGGACGACTGGCAGGATTAATGTCCATCGTCATGTTTCTATCCCACTCATAGGTATCGGTGTATTTATTTCTAGTTATAAGCTCTGGACCTGTAGATAATATTTATGACAACGGTTCGCTCGAATGACGGGGTCTGATTTTCCTTTTCTTATCTCTTTTCATTCCTTTGACCTGGATTCCAGTTCGCCGAACTCGGTGAACTCAGCTTTACAACTCAAGGGTGCTGGCCTTTGTATAGCAGTCCAGCTTCTCTCGTGAGCATTTTGAATTCCTTCATCATTTCAAGGCTAGGCGACCAACAAAGCGTTTCTCTTGAACAAGGGCATACACAGAGGGGGCAGGGGGCTAAAGCCCCTTCCAGATACCTAAAACCATAGCATCAAAACATTGCAATCTCATTTGTGTTTTCTCTCTTTTATATTTGCAGGTTTAGTGTGTCACGTTGATAAACAGGCAAATGAAAATACTGTATACAGGTATTTTAAAAAGTGGTAAATACTAATGTTATTCATTTTACTATCCGCACACATTTAATCACAGGTGGTTACATAGATGACTGTAGCAGTACTGAAGTGAAATGAACGCTCTACTAGAAAGGATCTTCCCATAATAAACTGCTCATCACACTTTATTGGATATGAGGTCTGGCTGGGAGTTTAGTCTACGCACTCCTGTTTGCCCTTTGGTCTTATAAATACTTTTAAAAGGTGTATTTTTTTTTTGTCATGCTGACCCATTATTCCTCAATATACTCTGCTAAGTGATCCAGTTGGTATGCCCCTCTAAAAGTGACCACGGAATGAAGATATGTCTCTCTTCGTTTCTGGAAGAAAGATTTTGGCGTTTCCGATAATATAAGTGAGCTGAACGTTATTTATCATCAGCGTTTCGACCTCGGAATCACAATTAGTGTTATGCCAATGTGAAAAGTTCATCGGTAAGCAAATATGCTTAAATATGCTGGAAACAACGGAGTTTTTTTTTTTTTCTGTTTTGTTGATCCGGTGGTTAAACAAACGAGTGGCGTATTTAAAATATTTTTCATTTTATTTTACATGAAAAGATGGCGTGTCTTATTTTGACGGATTTTTTGTGTTGGTATGACGGGGAAACGAATAAGTGTTGGCTACACTGCTTGTTAAAACAGGCTTGTAGGCTGCACAACTTACGAATGTAAACGTTAAAATATCAGAAATCTAAAGAACTTATATGGAACTCGACACTTAAATGCTTGAGAGGGAAAATATAAACACAATAGAATTAGAGCACACGAATCATATAGATATTAGCAAAAGGAACATTTCAAAATGTGAAATACTTCATATGACAGATGATTTGACATATAATGAATTTTTTGAAAAGCTCATGCTAACAAATGTCCCTTGCATAATAAAATGTGCATCGTTTTATGACTGGAAGTCTAGAAAGGAATGGGTGGTAGATAATAAGCCAAACTTCAAGTACCTGAAATCAACGTTCGGTAAGCGAACACAGCGTTTATAATAATACTCTGTCCAATTATGAGGTTTAATAATTCATACATCGTATATTTATATCTGCGTTAAATTGAGGAGACATAGCCCCACTATTGAAATGGAAATATGCTTAGATATACTAGGTATATTGTGCATTTTTCTAATCCCATTAATTACCTTGTCATTGCACCAAATGAATTAGAAGCACCACTGAATAATGGCTACTTATAATTCTTCCTTAGGCCTTATGGCCTGTTACGACCTCACAGTATACCATACCACATATTTTTTACATGACAAAACGTATATCTTGGTATTTTCTGTGAATAGATGTGAAATCCTCTTCATTCTGAATGACTGCTTTATAATTGGTAAACCACAAGAGATAGACAAATTCTTATTACACAAAAAATGTGGATCTTGTTAAAGCTTTAGGTACAATTTGTCAAACGTTTTTGTAACATTAACCAGTTCCAATATATTCTTTATTATTAGTTGAACTTTTTTAATACTTATACTTTTTTCAAATGGTAAACCACTATTGCCTTATTTTTTCTTGTGGTCATGCAAAAAGCATGGAATTTTGAAGCAATCACATAGTAATACACTTTTTAAAAACTTGCTTTAGCCTACTGTATCCTTATACCTACAATGAATTTGTAAATTCTTAATGAAAGTTTGTCTCGACTAACAAGAAATAGGAAGAAGAAGCTTTTGTGAGAGTAGTTTTTAGAAGAGTAAACAGAGAAAGTAATGTGAATGCAACATCAGATTTTTTTTGCTTATGCAAGAATATTGGAGAACAAAAATGTGTAAGTGTTATGTGCTATAGCATTGGATGTAATTGACTTTTTTGCCATCTTTGTCACTGTTATCACTTTTAAGATCACAGGCACCTTCATAGTCAGTTGTTAAAACAATCAAAGACAATGCTCTTTGCTTCACTTTGATTGTGACTCACTCTTAAAACATGAATATTTTTATTTCAGTTTCTCAGAAAACTTACACTTTTTCATTCATATTTTTTATTTCTTTTTTATCATTTTTAGATTTAGAAAATTGATATTAGGCATATTGTTTTGCTTGACTACAGTTCATAAAAAATTGATAACAGAAGACAGTAAATACTAGTGTGAATACAACCTGCGTTTGATGGAAGACTTGAGCGAAGTAATGTGCTCAAGTCTTATGTTGGAGGAAGATGTACATATTAAGACATCAATCATAATTTTAGCAGGATAAAAGCCAACACGTAAGCAAATATAACATAAAGAAATAGTTCTTTCATATTTATTTGATTTCATCAAGTTATTAATTTTAAATTGTAAGTTAAGTAATAAATATTGTAGTTGAATACCATTGGACTCATTTTTGCTCTCTTGAGACCATGACCTGAGATAAGATTCATGATTTAATATCTGTGCTAGAGTATAATTTCAATGTCACAATGTTACATTAATATCTTTTATCTTACTTCAAATGGTGTATCACCATGGAGCTACATTAACTATATTTGTCCCACTTCATACATCAGCAACCACAGGGATTCAGTGCGCTTCTGAACAAATATGTTGGTTCGGTTTGTAATGGCCATTTGCTTTTTAATTTACATACGTCACATGTGCACACTGCACACACAATGAGATCACTGTTGGGGAAATGTTGCATTGACCAGGCTGAATTTTACATACAAGGAATCACAGTGCATAAATATTTCAGAATTTCTATAATTTGTTGCACTGTAAGAAGAAGTGCAAAAAGGAATAAATCTGACTAAATATTAGAAAATTAAAATGCCTGCTAAACAGGCTAAAAAATCATAAGAAATGGGTTATGTAATGAGTAAGATTGTATGAACAAGATGGTATGTGGTACAAGCCAGATGTGTGTAACCCTATTTAAGCATAGCTTCCATAGCATTCTGACCAGGCTGAATTTTACATACAAGGAATCACAGTGCATAAATATTTCAGAATTTCTATAATTTGTTGCATTGTAAGAAGAAGTGCAAAAAGGAATAAATCTGACTAAATATTGGAAAATTAAAACCTCATTTAAATGCCTGCTAAACAGGCTAAAAAATCATAAGAAATGGGTCATGTAACGAGTAAGATTGTATGAACAAGATGGTATGTGGTACAAGCCAGATGTGTGTAACCCTATTTAAGCATAGCTTCCATAGCATTCTGAAAGATAGGAACTTAGCTCTTGAACTGTTACACTAATTACGTAATTAGCATTCTAAAGCTTACTTATCTCCAAAGTTATGTACTGTTGTCTTTTTTTTTTTTTTTTTTTCCAGGAAATGTTCTAGTACCTGTTGCAGATTGTGGAGAAAAGTATTATAATGTACACAAAAAGTCTGACACAACCTTACAAGAATATCTGAGTTACTGGGAGAAATATATGAAGAAAAATTGCTGTGGCATGCCATGTCTCTATTTGAAGGTCTGTTTGTGTAAATTGGTTTATATAAAAATGTTTGAAATCAGAGTTGTTTTTGTAGATTTCAATTAAACATACAAGGGTCACTCCAAAACTTTTCAGCAGCAGCCATAATATTTTTCAACTGAGTTGCAACTTTGGCAACTTTTCAAAGTATTCTCTATTATGACGAATACACTTCTGCATCTGCTCAAATCACTTTGAAAATGCGTCTGACCAAGTTTCTTTTGGGAGGCCGTTCACAGAATCCATGTAAGCCCCAATAGCCTCTTTATGTGATCAAAAATGGTCATGGAGCGTTTCTTTTGTTTTGGGAAAAAGTCATGTAGAGCCACATCTAGAGAATAAGGGGGTAAGGACTCTTGACTTTTTGATCAGCCAAGAAATTGAGTGTTCTGATGGCTATGTGTGTAAAAACATTGTCATGGTGAAGCAGCAGCTAAGCAGTCTTTGATCTTGGATGCTTGGTTTTCCATGCTGCAATGACTAATAGCATATGTATGTTCACATACCACTCTGCAGTAACATTTTTTGTGGGGGGGGGTATCCGGGGTGACATGCTAAATGACTGTTTTTTGAGAAGAAGGAAGCCATCAACTTCTTTCCTGCACTTTCTTTGCACTTTTGTTTTTGTTTCAGGCTATATTCATCCAGTGGCAATGTTACAAGTGTCTTGCTTCTCCCATTGTTGGATTTTTCCAACATGAAATGGCACCATTCCATGTGAGCTGCGTTATGGTTTTCTGTTAATGAATGCAGTATCCAACAATAATAATGCTTGGTGACTTGAAGATGCTCATGTAAGATGGTATTCACTGCTTTTGATTCAGTGTTAAGGGTACTCTGAATGTCAACATAGGTGATTTGGGAATCATCCATTAATAACTTTGTGCAGTTGCAATTGTTGATGTTACTGCTGTGTGAGGACAACCTGCATGAGGGTCATCTTCCAGGGATTCCTGACCTCTTTGGAACTCCTGAAACCAGTTTCCAGGAGTTTCCTGGGTGGCTCTGGATGGTGTGAAGTCCTGAAAAAGTCCATCAAAGATTGGTGATACTTCTCTGCTATTGGCCCCTTTTTGAAATTATAATAAATCATGGCACAAAAATCATACTGCGACAGCTCCATTACGTTTGTCTGCCTGTGTGACAGTGAAAATGTTTCTAACTACATTCTTACAAAAATGCCTGCCACATTGTTGTGCAGTAAAGTGCGATTATCGCATTAAAATATCCTTCTTTCAAATGAAAGCAGTTATATTGCTGTCACTGTAATGGTTTAACCACTGCTAAAAGCTTTCGGAGTGACCCTCGTATTACATAACATATCTGGTTAGCTGGTAAAGATTTGTAGCTATTATCTTGAAACCTTCAAGATAAGCTATGAAAACTATTAATAAAATAGCATGATTTTTTTTTATATCTGTGCATTAGTGATACTTTTAACGTAAGTTTCTGGTAATTGTAGATGTAAGTTAGCCCCTCTCCATAAGCAGTTTGGTAAAAATTTCATTTCCATTTCTAAAACTCACATATGAAATTATAGATCGAACTTGATATGACCTTGTACTCTGCATCTATTTCAACTTTCTTTTTTCTTCAGCGACCTTAAGAATTTGCACACAAATCAGGGTATAACTGCAAGGGCAGTCCTAAAAATACATTGTGCATGCATTTCTGGAGATGCATTGTTGCTATATATTGCAGAAGGAATGTGTATGGGGGTTGAGAAACACTATCCATAAACAGAATCGGTATAACTTATTTGGTAACTGCAATGTAATATTTACTCCAGCATAAAACGCCTTTTACATCCCAAAAGCTTTTTTCATTCACAGGCTAAAAGAAGATAAGTATTATTTTTCTGAAGTTACTAACTCAATAGTTAACACCTTCCATATGTGTGTGACTTAATTCTAAACAAACCTGAATAGCTGAACACAAGTGTTCAAAAATGTCTTAATTATGTTACTGAAATGGACAAGAAAAATCAGTCAATCTTAGAAAAAATCTTTCATTAAATATGAAACATTACATGGATGTATGCTGATAGAAGTTCATGAATTACTTTGAGAAACATATAGTGGCTCTAAATAGACTGAGTGCCATTTTATAATTATCTAAACATCTTTGTGAAGTTCATATAACTATAAAAACCAAGATTGTCTGCAGGCTTCATTGCAGAAGTCATTGTTGTCCAAGTTTTGTAAGAAAACAGATAAGTGACATGCAAAGAGAGAACTGATGAATGTGATACATCCAAATCATGGAGCATCTTGTTTCTTTATTTTGTTTGTAGGATGCCACAATGAGCTGTGCTTGGGGATATTCAACACATTGTACAGCATGTAATACTCTCTCAAAATGCATATGCTGAAACATACATCCAATACCATTTATACTATTATACATTTAAAAAAATGTGTGTAGTAAAAACACAAGAAAATGAAAAAATAAGTTGTAAACCATCACCATTTACATAGTAAACGCTTAAATTAAATTTTACTTACTGTCTGATATAATATTAAAATATTCACCCATAATAAATGAAAAGTGAATTTTTACAAATTACTTTATTCCATTTTTACTTCTCTGCCACATTTATTAGCCCTCAAAAGTATTTTGTAGTTGAGGTTTTATGTTTTCAGTACTGTTTGCATGCAGTCACAACAGAGCAACACATTTAACTGTGTCATTCCATGAATAGCTTCACGTTGCTGTGGTCACATATCTGCAACCAAGCAATTTCATACAATAACAATGTAAGTATATATTCCTTTAGCTCAAAAGTATTTTGTAATGTGATTTGGTGTTATGGTATTCATTAAATTTTGTTACTTAGGCATTCAGATGGTGTTTGTTTATTTGTAGAGACAACTAGAAGCATGCCAAAACAAAAAGAATACTCAGTTAATGTGAGACAAGCTGTTTTGAATGCTTTGAAGAAGAGAAAGTCGCAGTCTAGTGTTGCTAGAGCCTTTGGTATATCACAACTAATAAGTGTGTGGAGTCGATGGCAGAAACTGAAGAAACAGTAACCAATAAGCCAAAGTCTGGTCATCCTTGAAAAACAACAATGAGGGAGGACAAAATGATTTGTAAGCAGTTGGTTGCTGATCCAAGAAAATCGGCTCGAAAAATTAGGGATCTGGACTGAACCCATATGTATCTACTGTAAAACATCACCTAGTAGCAGATGATTTAAATGGTAGATGGCCATCACATAAACCACTCATAAATTAAAAAAAAAAGAGGAATGCCAGGTTAGAGTTTGCAAAGAAACACCAAACTTGCAATTCTACAGATTGGTCTAAGGTTTTATGGAGTGATGAGAGTAAATTTAATTTATTTTCTTCTGATGGTGTACAGTTTATATGTCGACCAAAAGACCAAAGGGACAAACAAAAGTACCAGGTACCGACCATTTAAGCACAGTGGTGGTAGAGTCATGGTATGGGGATGTTTTTCTAGAAGTGGGGTTGGTCCTCTAGTCCAAATAGGACAATATGGATCGTTACCTGTACAGTGACATTTTAAAAAAAGAATGTGGTTCCACATGGGAGAAAGAATATGCCACGTAGTTGGATTTTTCAGCAGGACAATGATCCAAAACACACCTCTAGCCATTTAAAAAATTCTTTTCAGATAAAAAAATCAAACTTTAGCAGTGGCCAAGCCAGAGCCTGGATCTAAATCCAATAGAGCACCTCTGGGATGAATTGGATCGACATTTGTCGTAGAAGCTACTCAAACAAAGATCATTTGCTGCTGCCTTATTGGACAATGGTCGAAACTCGCACTGATTATGAAAGCTTGTGGATTCAATACCAAATAGATGTGCAGCTGTGATCAAAGCTCATGGGTATGCAACGAAATACTGTTTTTTTTTGTTTTTTTTCTTAATTCCAGATTCCAAGATATTTTTTATTTACTCTTACTTTACCTATAAATTACTTTTGAGGCAGAAGAATGTTTATTTATATTTTATGAGAGTAACTTCATTTAAACTAAATGTAGTTTTATACTAAATTGATTATAATTACATACTTATCAATTATCCACTGGCATTATTTTTTATTAAATACCTATCTTTATGTAATTGTAACATGCTTTCTACAAAATACTTTTGAGCACTACTGTACATAGTAAGTAGAGAAAGTATTGAATTTCACTAAAAAATTCAATATCGAAAGTTTACCGGAAATATTTTGAGGCACCCCTGAATCCAAAAAAAAAGGTCCATGTGTTTGTGTCTGTCTGTGAACAGCATAACTCAAAAATGAAATATTTCATAATACCAAACTTGATATTTAGGTTCAATACCTTCCAAAGATATAACACAAAAGATTTTTAAAAAAATCATCCCCTCATCAAATTAACCTTTACATGGAAGATTTTTTTAAATTTTGGTTTTCTCAAAAATTACTGTAAATGATTTTGATTAAAATACTGTATACTTAAGATATTAACATGACAAATAAAATGTATAGCTTGAATTTTCTGGAAATAGCCTGCAAGGCACTCTTCATTCAGAAGGAATTTTGTATAATTTTTGCTTATGTAGTAAGCCATAACAAATAGATAAATACTTGCACAGAAAAATACAGATTTCTCTAAAAAACACAGTTTATATCAAATAACCTTTTTTGTAGCATCGATGATTTCTGAGAATATCTGTTGTTATTGCTTTGAATTTTCAATACTTTTTCATTTTTTAAAGTACTGTGACTGTTCAGCTGTTTCTTACAATATCGTGGAAAGATATGAAATTTTTAGACCAGCATATAGCAAGCCAGCTTTTAAACATCTATCGATTCCATTTTCTGTATCCATCTTGCAGCTTCAACGAAATTAGTAATGAAACTATTTCTGCAAAGGCTTTTCTCAATTAGCATGAAATAGAAAAATAAGCTTTTGTAAGAATAGTTTGTAGTAGGTATATAAAAACAAGCTCAATTTTTGAAGATTTAGAAGCTTGTAACAGTGATGTGTCATAATTTAAAATAGAGAGTTGAGGGTTGTTACACTACATCACTATGATAATCTTACTTGTATCATAATCTTATCATAGTGATGTAGTGTAACAACCCTCAACTCTCTATTTTAAAATATAAAAACAACAATAGGGGAAGCCATGTGAATGTTACATATAGATTATTGAAAATGTTGTGCTTCTTTGGATTGATCAGTAGGTTTAAGTAACATGGAAGGTTATTACAAACATTTATTGGAAGGAAGTTACAATTGTTTTTGTTGTATGGAAATACCTGATGTCTGTATAGTGGCTATACACAGGAACATTTGTTATAAAATCATGAAAATTGTCTGAAAGATAAGTCAAGAGTAATTATATATACTCTCCAGCAAGAGTGAGGATTTAAGGTTTTAAAAAGGTGCCTAAAGGAATGATGAGCCCCAACACTTCAAAGAATGTGTGTAACACCATCTCAAAAGAGAAAGATTGCTGATTCTTCATGATAATACGGCACAGCAGCTGCAATAGTGAGCTGATGGATCATCTATTGGGAAATGTTTGCTCACCCAGACTACAGTCCAGACATAAGTCCACATGAGTATGACATTTTTCCCTAATCAAAAAATCAACTTTGTTTAAAATAACTCTCTCTATTTTAAATTATTACACATCACTGTTACTAGCTTCTAAATCTTCAAAATTAATCAACTTTGTTGTCAAGAATTTTACTATGCTAATGAATGCAATACAACTGTGACCAAACTTAATTGAGGATTAAACTTCAAAGGAGAACTAATTGTGCCATAGACATTAGGAAGGAGTTGCTAAATTCCAAGACAGTTGCTTTGAACAAAGTTGTCAAGATTGCCTCTGTAGTCTGGTGGTTAGCATGCTAGCTTCCAAATCTAGAGGTCCTGGATTTTATTCCCAGCTGGAGGATGGGGATTTTTCTTTAGCCAGGATAATTCCCCATTCTCTCTCTAGAGTCTGGAAGCATGAGAGAGTGTTAATGTGTGTGAATTTCATGTTTGGAAAGAAAACCCAAAATAAACAAACCCAAAGATACACAGTAGCAAAACGATATATCAGCCGATGAACAATTGTTCCAAAGGCAAAGCTGTCAATTATGACCTTAGATATTAAAGGCAGCATATAAATGGAAGGAAGGAAGAAAGAAAGAAAAACAATTTTCATAAGAAGATTGAAAAAATAAAGTGTTTGGCAATCAAGTAATTCAATATATATATATTATTTCTGGGAACATCCAGTAAAAACGTTAACCAGTTATAAAGCTATATGTAAAGATTGTACAAATCTTGAAAGTAACTGTAGGCATTGGTGAAGGTAGTGCTGGCAGTGATGTTGGTGTTAGGCACAATACTTTTTATTAAAACAGAGGAATTTTTCTTAAACTTCAGAGTTTTTAATAAGCAAACGGAAATACATTCATAGTTCTTATTATTCATGGTTTAAACTGTGTCAGTAATAATTAATGTAGTCTGAAAGGAAGTTTTAAAACATGAGTATACATGCTCAGTAGAAGTATAGATAAAACACACTCAGGCTTGGGAGCACAAGAACTATTAAGAATTTTAACAACTTTGTATCCAGACAATTTTATTCTGAAAATTGGATTACTTAATGATGCTGTTTATTCTTTTTTAGGATTGGCACTTCACTCGAGACTTCCCTGAAGAGTTCATATACAGAGTGCCACAGTATTTTTCATCAGATTGGTTAAATGAATATTTCACTGCAAGAACAGATATAAAGGATGATTATAGATTTGTTTACATGGGTCCAAAGGGATCATGGTAAGAATATTTTTAGTACTAGTCGGCCACGAAATGAGTGGACTTGTAGGAGGGCGCCACTGTTTTTGTTGATAATGCCTAATGTCATCAAGGCTAGGGATCTGAGGGGAGTGAGAGGCAAGGCGATATGGGATTGTACAGTTGCACAATGAAAACTACTACATTTGCAGGCCTCAGCCTTGCTGGTGAATGCAACTCGGAATTGCGGATGCTTTTTTACACCTGACTGACCTTCTGATGCCTTGCCCACTTGTTCTGTAACTATTAGTTCCTCTTCCCACCAAATGCACTCATATCATGGCCAACTAGTATTAAAGATGTTATCAAAAACAATCTAGGCTACGCTATTATGTTCTCATATCATGTGTGATCTGGTAAAGTAAAAAATAAATGCTATCTGGCTTTTATGGATCAGACAGGCAAATTTTATCGCACAGCACATAATGCAAAGTGTACTAGACTTCCCATAAGCAGACAAATGATTACTGGTTTCTAATAACTGTCTGTCCTATTTGACAATGCTCATATAGGTGGAAGCATCATCGTAATGCCCATGGTTAAATTCACGCTGAAACTGTTGTACATGCTTTACAGATTTTGTTTCAGCCAGTCCAAGAACACGGAAAACTTTTTGTTGTGGTGTCCACATTGCTATCTTTGCACATTCTAATGATATGATCATTGTTGTCATTGTTGCAAGCAATGCTTATAAATCGCAAGAGACCTACTAATTGTATATGAAAGAATTTTTTATTAGAATATGATACAACTAGAGTTATAAACATTTGTATTGTTAAACCTATAAGCCGGACACCCTGTATATGTTACCTCTGATTATATGACACCTCCGATTATTCCAGAGCAATAGATTTAATATTATTGTCACTGGGAAGAGGGTCTAACATATACTTGATACCAAAAGAGCATTTTCACTATACTGTCGACATTTGCACTGTTGTACAGTATTTTCAATGCAATAAAAATACAAAGCTAATTGGGGCAAGAAACAAATGAAATGCAATTACTCTTAAGCCACCGGAGACCGTGGGTCCCTTATACCAAAATACTGAACGTCTGAAAGTTTGTTGGTGGAGTGAGCTTCTGGTCTTACATTTCTTCATATCATGAATGTCATTATATTTCTGTTTTGAAATGGGTACAGATATGTGATTAAAAGAAAAATAACGAATGGTAATTTGAACTAAATTTATAATTGCATTTACTTTTGTAGGCTATTAGAAATTACTCAGATGAACTTATATTTAAATTAAAACAATCAGGTGTTCACCCCATACTATTAGGTAGGAATTGTGAATTCTAATTTAGTAACTTGAATATCAATAGTATTGTCAGTAACTGTGCTAGTAACAAAAAGGGCAGAAGTGCATAGCTGGCTTGTTATGTTTAGAGGTGACTTATACAATTATTTTCGCATACACTGTTTCTTTATAAGGGTGCTGGTGTAGCTCAGTGGTTTTTTTTTTGCAGCTTTTGAGGTGAAGGTCTGTGGTTTGATTCCCAGATCTGGGGTTGGATTTTAAGCTGGCGCTATCCAAGCCTTCACCTCTGACTGGTCCATGTGGAGTATTCCAAAGGCCATTGTGGTTCTGAGTCCACAATAGAAGCTGTAGGTTCTCTCTTTCTATTGCCATCTCCATTATCATCCTCCTGTACCACTGGAACTAATGGGCACTGCTGCAAGGTGTCTCTTGCTAATAAATGGTCATTGCTTGGTGGAACAAGGTTTTACCAAAGGTCATTGATCATAAGGGAAGCATTGAAACAATGATAACCATGGTTTCTTTATATGTAAATACGTGACTAACCTCACTTTAAGGTTTTAACCATTAGGGAGTGTTAAATTAGGCTTTAGAGAATATAATAAATGCAGCATTTCAATTTTGCAGAAAAGATTATTTTATCTTGTTTCTGCTGTGTAATTCATTTTTTGTTTTAAATTCTAATTGTGCCTCTTTTTAGGGTTACATATTCAAGCATGCCCTGATATCACATAATAAAAATATGGATATGACTATCTTCTTGTTTTATTATTTATTAATTTATTTTAATGGGGACAAGAATTAATAAATTGAAATGTGTGTTTAACATGCCTGCTGAGAAAATCTCTTGGCCTAATATAGTGTAGGCATTTTCTCTTTCTATTTTGTTTCTAAGTTTGGAGTTCTCTTATTAATTTATACTTAAGAGTAAATAAATTTCCTTAGTTTCTGAAATTTTTAAGGTTTATAGCAGAAGTTAAGTTTACAGTGTGTTTGTTTCTTATAATGACTATGGTTTTGATTGTGATTGCAGGACACCTTTGCATGCAGATGTTTTCACTTCATTTAGTTGGTCTATAAATATATGTGGACAAAAAAGATGGCTTCTTTTCCCTCCAGGAGAGGAAAGGTGCTTGAGAGATAATTTTGGGCATTTAGCTTATGATGCAACATCTGATGAACTGAAAGATGAGAAGCAGTATCCTCAGTATAGAGAACTACATAATTGCATTGAAGTTATACAAGGTGTAGGAGAAGCAATTTTTGTTCCTTCAGGTTGGCATCATCAAGTCTGGAATATGGTGAGTATATAGCTGGAGTATTGCAAGTGAACTTCAGAAATATCATTACAGATGATTGCCTCTACAGGACTTGATACCAAAAATGTAATCAGAAACAGTTAAGAAAATGGCACATGCTGTTTGTTTCTTTAATCATATATAAAAACAGTGGTAACTCTGTATACTGGGAAGAGTCCAATTAGCAGATAGAATGATTTTACATTTGCGGATAAAGTCATAAATAAGGTAACTGTAAGAAAATGTATCAATAGTCATTTATAAAATCTTACATGTCATGTATAAGTATTAGAGTGTTTCCATAACTTTTCAGTGAAGAATAAAATGAAATTCAAGCGAGTGATAAAAAACTTCATTTATAGTACTTCAGTTGCTGACTTAAACCTTTTGGCATTGGCCATTTAAATTCTTGCACCTGAAACAGGTGAATGAATTATTTATACTTTGCCCTGCAGCTCTGACTCCAATTCAAATGGTTTAATTTCACAACTCTGCAATTCATTGATTGGATTTTTATTTAATTTTGCTTAGCAGCTGTTTCTGGCAATATGTTTCACTTCTGCAGTATTCACCAGAGTTGATCTCAATGCGTTGGCTTATCTCTGCAATGTATCTTTTGAAGAAGGTTAATTTTTTAGGAGGAGTGTTGTATTGTTGTAATATTGTAGTTCCGTTGTTGGGGAGCCGATAAAACTTGATGTACTTGCAATGTATTGTACAACGTTTCCGGTGGCCTTCGCCCATCGGTGGCCCAATGTTTATTTTCAACTTTGTATTTTAATGTTTCTTTAAATATTATATATATTTATGTTTGCTTCGGTTGCATCAGTATTAATTTGTAGAAACATGTTTCTCTTAACAAGGGGTGGTGCGGCTGAAGAATGTATGCTTACACAAATTATAATTTTTTTACTTTACTCCTTTTATTAATCCTTCACACGATTAAATAACACTTCACTGATATAGAGAGCTGTGAGATTGTTTAGTAATTGCTTGCACTTTTTAACACGTAAACTTTATAATATTCTCACCGTAATGAATTTTCGTCTCATACTGAATACGTATTAAACTTCTCGAGGACGCATCTCGCGTCTGGTTAGGAACACTGTCTACTAGCAGCTGACTTCTGAATTTGTACAATTTGCTGTATTTCAGTTTTTGATTGGCTAATCCTACTCCAATAGAATACTTTTATTTAACTTAAGCTTTTTCTGGTTGTTGATTGGCTATTTTATAAACTGTCTCAAAAATTATATTATTGTTGCTCCAAGAATTACTAGTAGCATTATTAAACTTTCCAATTCATTATTGCCTCAAGGTTACCTCATTGTTATCAACTTTTGACCTATATTCTCACAGCTTTTACATTGTTAAATTATGTAATACATTCACATAACATTATTGAACATGTACATAATAATATAAACATTAATAAAATGACTGTTACGTACATTTTTTTATATTATATTATACACATATTGCTTTAAGGTGGGCTGTTATTGAATTTATATTATATAATTTGACCGAAATCATTTAAGTGTTAAAAATACTGCCTCATTTTCTTACTGGATTCCTGTTGTTTTCCTGTTGATTCTCATGCAGTGGTGTTTAATTTATAATGCCTGAGCTATGAGAACTCTTATTTACTAGTATCTCGAGTCATGGTATGGGAAGGTATTCTAAATAAAATTGCTTATCCTCAGAATTTCTTAATTTATTCTGAATACTTATGACTCACTAAAATAACTGAATCACAATTGATAATAGTTTTCTCACTGTTTTACACAACTTCAGAAGTATTATCACTACCGATGCATGTCTGAATATTCAGCTGCAATTCTGTTTGCAGACCATGCAAAGATGCATAACACTGCAAGGCGATGCTATGAATGAATCCCCTCTTCTCTGAACAAACCTTATATAGATTTCTGTCTTTGCCATAGTAACCAAGCCAATAAGTATTGTTGACTAATCCCTCTAGAAAGCAATTGAACTAATACAAAATGTTTTCACAATGATGAGTTTTATTATGGTTGGCTATGAGATCTACTAAAATACTTAGGACCACTTGCAAAAACAATGTTTAGACAATGCTTAGTGCTAGACGTTTAACTCATCGCAAAAATGATGGTTAATGCCAAACAGTGTCTAAATCGCTTCCATGTTCAGACGTTGCATTACATGTGGTCTAGACAGTCTTCATCCTTAAACATCACTATTATTTCAATTGAGGTACAGACTGGGAGCAGAGAAACGAGATGGTGATTATGCGATTCTTTGATATTATTGCACGGTATGAAGGTGTTTTACACCCAGAAAGGAAGAGAAGGGTGGTCCAACTGTGAAGTGCACTCAGAGTCTATTCTAATCCCATCGAGCACTATACTGAAAGGGGATTCAAAGCAAAATTTAGGTGATAAATCCAGATATATATTTTATTAATGAAGAGTCTTAGAGCTAGTACCTCCGTAACACTAACGCAAATTAAATTAATCCTTGTGCCTCTGCTGTGCTGTTTCATTATTCTTGTGTTTTTAACAGTTGTATGAGAAAAATATGCTTTAAGATGTGTTAAAATAATCTAACCTCTTCCGCTAAATTGACCAGCACTTTGTGCATGTGCTTATAATAATATATTTTAGCATAATTTAGTATCCATCCGGGGTTAATATATACAACTTGGTTTCTTATAGGTGCAGAATTTTAATAGCAAGAAATGTGCTCAGGTTTTTTTCTATGTAATAAGCCAGACATTACTAAACTCATTTTTAATAAGATTTCATGCAGTGAAAGCAAATCTAATGTGAAGATTATTATGAAGTCTAATCCATTGATTTTTTTTCCCGCCATTTGTACTAGTGGTTCTGTTTAGAACGTTGAATTGATGTATGCAGGCACAATTATGCATTGCTGCCCCTGTATGAAGCAAGCATGTATTATTGCACACATAGTTTGTTCATTTGTTCCTGGTGTAAGGGTTGAAGTGAAACACTTGGGTACCTTAAGTGATGAGTGACAAGAATATTTCTTATGCACATCCTAAAATATATAGGCTTTATGAATCAAATACTATTACTAAAAATATTGGGAAAATACTGACAGAATAATGTGTTTAATCATACTTGACAATCCACAGATTTAAGTGATTAAAGCTGAATGTATGACAAAGGACAACGAATCAGATGCTTAAGTTAGTGTGAGCATTGGCAGACAGAATGCTGAAAATCCATTATAGCAGTTCATCAAACTGGATGAGCTTACTACCAAGCCCTGATGTTTGTGTATTTGCTGGCACCACAATCACATTCGTATAGCATTTTTCAGCATCAATAAAGCAGCTGCTTCAGTAATTTGGAATATTTTTTTACATATTACAAATTATTATGGAGCAATTTGTGCTTTGTCAGCTGCAAATTACACTTTTAAATTTTCTAAAGTAGGTGGTTATACGTTGATATTGTAATGAAAAGAAGCTAGAAACAGTGATGTGTATTGAATTTATTTAAAGGTGAGTCGGAATTGTTACACTAACATCACTTAAGTTTACTCACTTAACATGTTTCGGGAAACGGTTGTTCCCATCCTCAGAAGGTTAATTCGACTGGCCCGTGTTGTTGGTGTTTTGTATTTTTTCCACGTGGTGGCCAATTATAACTTTTGCTTCTTGTGACTTGTTGGTCTTAAAATACGTTGATATTGTAATGAAAAGAAGCTAGAAACAGTGATGTGTATTGAATTTATTTAAAGGTGAGTCGGAATTGTTACACTAACATCACTTAAGTTTACTCACTTAACATGTTTCGGGAAACGGTTGTTCCCATCCTCAGAAGGTTAATTCGACTGGCCCGTGTTGTTGGTGTTTTGTATTTTTTCCACGTGGTGGCCAATTATAACTTTTGCTTCTTGTGACTTGTTGGTCTTAAAATACGTTAATATTGTAATGTAAAGAAGCTAGAAACAGTGATGTGTATTGAATTTATTTAAAGGTGAGTTGGAATTGTTACACTAACATCACTTAAGTTTACTCACTTAACATGTTTCGGGAAACGGTTGTTCCCATCCTCAGAAGGTTAATTCGACTGGCCCGTGTTGTTGGTGTTTTGTATTTTTTCCACGTGGTGGCCAATTATAACTTTTGCTTCTTGTGACTTGTTGGTCTTAAAATACGTTGATATTGTAATGAAAAGAAGCTAGAAACTGTGATGTGTATTGAATTTATTTAAAGGTGAGTCGGAATTGTTACACTAACATCACTTAAGTTTACTCACTTAACATGTTTCGGGAAACGGTTGTTCCCATCCTCAGAAGGTTAATTCGACTGGCCCGTGTTGTTGGTGTTTTGTATTTTTTCCACGTGGTGGCCAATTATAACTTTTGCTTCTTGTGACTTGTTGGTCTTAAAATACGTTAATATTGTAATGAAAAGAAGCTAGAAACAGTGATGTGTATTGAATTTATTTAAAGGTGAGTCGGAATTGTTACACTAACATCACTTAAGTTTACTCACTTAACATGTTTCGTGAAACGGTTGTTCCCATCTCAGAAGGTTAATTCGACTGGCCCGTGTTGTTGGTGTTTTGTATTTTTTCCACGTGGTGGCCAATTATAACTTTTGCTTCTTGTGACTTGTTGGTCTTAAAATACGTTGATATTGTAATGAAAAGAAGCTAGAAACAGTGATGTGTATTGAATTTATTTAAAGGTGAGTCGGAATTGTTACACTAACATCACTTAAGTTTACTCACTTAACATGTTTCGGGAAACGGTTGTTCCCATCCTCAGAAGGTTAATTCGACTGGCCCGTGTTGTTGGTGTTTTGTATTTTTTCCACGTGGTGGCCAATTATAACTTTTGCTTCTTGTGACTTGTTGGTCTTAAAATACGTTAATATTGTAATGAAAAGAAGCTAGAAACAGTGATGTGTACTGAATTTATTTAAAGGTGAGTCGGAATTGTTACACTAACATCACTTAAGTTTACTCACTTAACATGTTTCGGGAAACGGTTGTTCCCATCCTCAGAAGGTTAATTCGACTGGCCCGTGTTGTTGGTGTTTTGTATTTTTTCCACGTGGTGGCCAATTATAACTTTTGCTTCTTGTGACTTGTTGGTCTTAAAATACGTTGATATTGTAATGAAAAGAAGCTAGAAACTGTGATGTGTATTGAATTTATTTAAAGGTGAGTCGGAATTGTTACACTAACATCACTTAAGTTTACTCACTTAACATGTTTCGGGAAACGGTTGTTCCCATCCTCAGAAGGTTAATTCGACTGGCCCGTGTTGTTGGTGTTTTGTATTTTTTCCACGTGGTGGCCAATTATAACTTTTGCTTCTTGTGACTTGTTGGTCTTAAAATACGTTGATATTGTAATGAAAAGAAGCTAGAAACAGTGATGTGTATTGAATTTATTTAAAGGTGAGTCGGAATTGTTACACTAACATCACTTAAGTTTACTCACTTAACATGTTTCGGGAAACGGTTGTTCCCATCCTCAGAAGGTTAATTCGACTGGCCCGTGTTGTTGGTGTTTTGTATTTTTTCCACGTGGTGGCCAATTATAACTTTTGCTTCTTGTGACTTGTTGGTCTTAAAACACGTTAATATTGTAATGAAAAGAAGCTAGAAACAGTGATGTGTACTGAATTTATTTAAAGGTGAGTCGGAATTGTTACACTAACATCACTTAAGTTTTCTCACTTAACATGTTTCGGGAAACGGTTGTTCCCATCCTCAGAAGGTTAATTCGACTGGCCCGTGTTGTTGGTGTTTTGTATTTTTTCCACGTGGTGGCCAATTATAACTTTTGCTTCTTGTGACTTGTTGGTTTTAAAATACGTTGATATTGTAATGAAAAGAAGCTAGAAACAGTGATGTGTATTGAATTTATTTAAAGGTGAGTTGGAATTGTTACACTAACATCACTTAAGTTTACTCACTTAACATGTTTCGGGAAACGGTTGTTCCCATCCTCAGAAGGTTAATTCGACTGGCCCGTGTTGTTGGTGTTTTGTATTTTTTCCACGTGGTGGCCAATTATAACTTTTGCTTCTTGTGACTTGTTGGTCTTAAAATACGTTGATATTGTAATGAAAAGAAGCTAGAAACTGTGATGTGTATTGAATTTATTTAAAGGTGAGTCGGAATTGTTACACTAACATCACTTAAGTTTACTCACTTAACATGTTTCGGGAAACGGTTGTTCCCATCCTCAGAAGGTTAATTCGACTGGCCCGTGTTGTTGGTGTTTTGTATTTTTTCCACGTGGTGGCCAATTATAACTTTTGCTTCTTGTGACTTGTTGGTCTTAAAATACGTTAATATTGTAATGAAAAGAAGCTAGAAACAGTGATGTGTATTGAATTTATTTAAAGGTGAGTCGGAATTGTTACACTAACATCACTTAAGTTTACTCACTTAACATGTTTCGTGAAACGGTTGTTCCCATCCTCAGAAGGTTAATTCGACTGGCCCGTGTTGTTGGTGTTTTGTATTTTTTCCACGTGGTGGCCAATTATAACTTTTGCTTCTTGTGACTTGTTGGTCTTAAAATACGTTGATATTGTAATGAAAAGAAGCTAGAAACAGTGATGTGTATTGAATTTATTTAAAGGTGAGTCGGAATTGTTACACTAACATCACTTAAGTTTACTCACTTAACATGTTTCGGGAAACGGTTGTTCCCATCCTCAGAAGGTTAATTCGACTGGCCCGTGTTGTTGGTGTTTTGTATTTTTTCCACGTGGTGGCCAATTATAACTTTTGCTTCTTGTGACTTGTTGGTCTTAAAATACGTTAATATTGTAATGAAAAGAAGCTAGAAACAGTGATGTGTACTGAATTTATTTAAAGGTGAGTCGGAATTGTTACACTAACATCACTTAAGTTTTCTCACTTAACATGTTTCGGGAAACGGTTGTTCCCATCCTCAGAAGGTTAATTCGACTGGCCCGTGTTGTTGGTGTTTTGTATTTTTTCCACGTGGTGGCCAATTATAACTTTTGCTTCTTGTGACTTGTTGGTCTTAAAATACGTTGATATTGTAATGAAAAGAAGCTAGAAACAGTGATGTGTATTGAATTTTTTTAAAGGTGAGTTGGAATTGTTACACTAACATCACTTAAGTTTACTCACTTAACATGTTTCGGGAAACGGTTGTTCCCATCCTCAGAAGGTTAATTCGACTGGCCCGTGTTGTTGGTGTTTTGTATTTTTTCCACGTGGTGGCCAATTATAACTTTTGCTTCTTGTGACTTGTTGGTCTTAAAATACGTTGATATTGTAATGAAAAGAAACTAGAAACTGTGATGTGTATTGAATTTATTTAAAGGTGAGTCGGAATTGTTACACTAACATCACTTAAGTTTACTCACTTAACATGTTTCGGGAAACGGTTGTTCCCATCCTCAGAAGGTTAATTCGACTGGCCCGTGTTGTTGGTGTTTTGTATTTTTTCCACGTGGTGGCCAATTATAACTTTTGCTTCTTGTGACTTGTTGGTCTTAAAATACGTTGATATTGTAATGAAAAGAAACTAGAAACTGTGATGTGTATTGAATTTATTTAAAGGTGAGTCGGAATTGTTACACTAACATCACTTAAGTTTACTCACTTAACATGTTTCGGGAAACGGTTGTTCCCATCCTCAGAAGGTTAATTCGACTGGCCCGTGTTGTTGGTGTTTTGTATTTTTTCCACGTGGTGGCCAATTATAACTTTTGCTTCTTGTGACTTGTTGGTCTTAAAATACGTTAATATTGTAATGAAAAGAAGCTAGAAACAGTGATGTGTATTGAATTTATTTAAAGGTGAGTCGGTATTGTTACACTAACATCACTTAAGTTTACTCACTTAACATGTTTCGGGAAACGGTTGTTCCCATCCTCAGAAGGTTAATTCGACTGGCCCGTGTTGTTGGGCCAGTCGAATTAACCTTCTGAGGATGGGAACAACCGTTTCCCGAAACATGTTAAGTGAGTAAACTTAAGTGATGTTAGTGTAACAATTCCGACTCACCTTTAAATAGGTGGTTATATTTTACATCTTTATTTTTAAAGCTAGCACTGGTTTGTTAATCTTCTACTTCAAACTCCCTTAAAATTTTCAAAAGAGTTTCTCTTTTACTAGTGCTGAAATGTTCTACTCATTCAAACGTTTTGCTTTCCACACCGCTGGTAGACAAACAAAAATTGAAATTCCTCAAATCTTTCTTCCGCTACTTTTGGAAATATATATGCCACACGGTGTCCAATTTTGAAAGCTTTAAAATGCAGTGTTGCCGCCTTCACTTTTGGGGCAGATGGTGCTTTAAATGCTGCTTGGTTAAACATCATCTAGACATGTATTTATTAATGCAAAGATAATATTTAGATGATGTTTAACTTGATATTTAAGTCAATCATTTTTGCAAGCAGCCCTTAATGTTTCTCTCATTTTCCTTAATATTCTGAAGGATTTTTAACTATCCCTATAATATACAAATATTGCTTTAAATTAAAAAGAAATCTTACAACGTTTATGAGTTATTATTTTAGGATAAAGTAATAAGTGTTGAAAAATATTTAATTATTTCCTAGCAATGTCTCCATCTGTTCCTTTTCCCAAGTTTATAAACAATCTTTCTTTAAAAATGTTCAACACCTTACTATCTGTCTCAAACCATTCAGAACTTCATCCAAAATCAGCTTAAATCATTGTCTCTAATTTAAATTTGCAGGAGTTCGCAAAAACACAATTTACTACTTTATTTTTCAAGTTTTGAATGAATAAAATCAGCATATCAACTGAAACTGTTATCTGTAAGGAAACATATGTATAGGTGCTATGTGATATAGACATTTAACACCCCTGAGAAAGATTCATTTTCACATATATGAAAAACGAACCACCCTATCAAAGACCTGAACCAATGGCCACTCCACAACATTTCCTTAAACTGAGCTAGTCCATGTCACCCCTTGCCATCTGTCACACACCTGCATATCACATCAATCTGCATTTCTATTGGCTGTTGCAAGCACTTTTTCATAATGTCATTGTGATCCTTGAAGAAAGTACTTCTTGTTTTTAGGAGGACACAATTTCTATTAACCACAACTGGATCAATGGCTGCAATATTGGTCATATGTGGAATTCACTTCAGAGAGAGCTTGTAGCTGTCAGGAAAGAAGTTGAAGATTGCAGAGAGATGGAGGGTTGGGAAAAACAATGTCAACTCATGCTGAAGGCTGTATTTGGTATAGACTACCAGGAATTTTATACTTTCTTGTTGTTTATTGCTAGAAGAAGATTAGAGTCCTTGGAAACAGGAAAACATATTACTTTATTTGGAAACTGGCAGTTAGGAAAAAATCATATACTGTTTGATCTTAAACAGCTTAGAGAGATTTTATCATCATTCACTAAAGAAACTCATATACCTGAACTAGACATTTTTAAAAATTTGGAATATAGTCCAGAAGAACTAATTAAAGAAATAGACACATTTGTTATTAGCTCGTAGGTAAGTTATTTTGCTGAGATTCATAAAATAGTCATAATTTGCCAATTTTGTTAGTGTTTCTTTCAGATTTATTTTAATTTAACATATTCTCTATACAAATATTTGGAACCTTTTTATAATGTGATTTTTATTAGTGCTTAATGTATGCATGTGTTTGGCAGATGGTCATACTATTTGTTTAATTTTGAGTTACACATCCCATACTGCTCTAATAAAATTAGTTTGCAGATAAAGAACTGGTATTGTTAGGTATGTGAAAAATCTTTGAATGGCACATTAAAAAGAATAATAAAAATAAATTAAAACTATGGAAAGCTGCACTAAAAGTGTTTTGTAGCAGAATACTGAGTGGTTTTCCACCGCGAATGAACAGTGAATATTTTTAAAACTTGCCTACATTTGCAAGTTTTTACTTTTATTTGTGAAGAAAAACAAAACAAAATGTTTAACATTTAATAAGCATCTCCTTTCAAAGCATTCTGACCTTTTCATTGCTCATAACCTCCCATTACCTTGTTGCATTTCATCACTGAAGTGGGCTGTAACAATGGGTTCAACAATCACGTTGTTGCTTGTCACAGATTTATAATTCAGTAACAAGATAGTATTCCTTATTGCCTTAACAACAAATAGACACTGATAATTGTTACTGTCCATAATACTTATAAAGAATGCTTATTTGCTAGAGTATTTATATGTTTTATTAATATTAAATTAATAATTATGGTTTTTAACCAGATTGAATTTTATTTAAAATTTTTTGTTAATTTTACTCAAGAAATTTTGAGAACGTTTTAAAGATTTTGAGGATAATTTATACAAAAAATTTCTGAGTCCCTTTGCATTATGTTGAATCTGGTTTCCTTCACAAACCAGATGGCATAACCAGCAGGTTATAGTTCTGTTGATGTCTTATTTGTATGATTGTGCATGTTCTGTGATGAAGTTTATCATAAAATAGATTTCTGAAGTGATTTCCTGCTCGTAATTGTTATTTGTTTGGCATGTTGCAACATTTTATACAGCTATATTGTTCATTTTGTGTTATGCATTCTTGTTAATGTTTAGATAAAAGGCCCATGAAAATTCATTCTTTTAGGAACAACAAGACTTATTGTTTTAATATATGTTGCTAATGGGCAAATGTAAAATACATGACTATTGTTGTACATAATTTGTCTTTTGTGCTACTCATGCTTAAGAGCTATTTATTTGAAAGAATCCCAGACACTGAAATTTGTGAATTCAGCAGAAAATTAACAGGTGTTTATTCTATGTGGAAATAATGCAATAACATTGGTAAAATTGGCACTTTAGGAAGTAACTGTGAAAATTCTCAATTTTTAGGATTTTACATGTAAATTACCCTTAATTTTATACTGTCAACAAACTTAATATTGTATAAACCTATGTGCATAAAACTTCCAAATTTGTATGCATGTTTGCCTAAAAGCCTTAACCTTTTAGTAGGCTCTCCATATAAACTACTCTTAATTTCGCATTGATTGTTACCAAATTTGAAACATATCACCAAATTTTCTTCAAAGTTTCAGTTTCATAATACAGAGATTCAGGAATGGTTCTTGCATACAGGTGGAGAATTGATACTAATATGTACTCTGCAGTAGCAAATGCAGCCAAAGGGAAGGTTACAATTTTAGCTAAACGATGTGAATGTGTAAGTTAGGCATGTTCTTTTTCTATGCAGCAGGCACAGTTGTCCTAATGTACAGTTTTTTTTTTTTTTTTTTTTTTTTTTTTTTTTTTTTTTTTTTTTTTTTTAAACTGGGCATGCATGTAAAAGCGATTTGGCTAGGGATGATAAACTGCACTTTGCTATTTGAAATTATTACATTTTGTAATTTATGTGAATACCACCTTTCTTTACATTTTAACTATGAATTGCTCCATATAATGATGACTTTGGTCACAATAGTATTAAAATGGAGATTTTGATGGACACATCTTCAGTGGTGGCACTAGTGCTCTCTCAGAAATGTATGCTGTTTGTGCTGAAAGGAATTCAGTCCAGAATTGAAACTTTTGGTTTTTTTAGTTTTTGGAAAACTAGAATCGTGGACTAAAAATCTTTCTACATGTAGCAATGAATGTACATTGTCACCATCTGTTATGGTATATTGTTAATAAACGTTGTTTGTTTGTATTCCTCTCTCACTTAATGTACCACCTTGTATTGCCTATCAAACAATATCGTTTGTGCTTGTGATTTTTTATACAGCTTAACATCTAGTTAACTGGTTATATTCTCATAGGACAAAGAGTAAATCTGCATTATACACAAGCTTCAGAAGCATTGCAGGGTTTTGACTTAAATAGTCATAATTTACCTACAGTTTATTCCATGCTTATTTGTGAAAGCTTTTTTAAATGGAAATATGAAGCTTTAAATATGCTAAGATGCATCAAAGTATAATCCAAACTTTGATTTTATTTACCAAAAGATCACATGATGTCTTTTTATTTTAATTGTCGTTATTTGACCAAGCAGCCACAATTTAACTGGACAAGCACATTTAGGCACAACAGAATCATGTTGCAATTTTGTCAGTATTGAAAAGTGAAATGATAACCTTATTGTTATCTGTGCTAAATACAAAAATAGGGGCAAATGTTAGAGTTGATGGGGCATGTTTGAACGCTGTGGAGGTTACAGGCACAGAGTCAAAATTGATGCAAGGCTCAATGTGCAAATAAATTCAAAAGTTCATTTGCAAGGGCAAAAGTTATGTTGGTGGAATTATTAAGAGAACAGTACAAAGTGGGCAGCAATAGGTTATAATACAGCTTGTGTTTATTGCTGTCATAATAATGGAAAGAATGACTGCTGTACAAACCAGCAGGGTAACTTTGTCACCTATCCTAAACTCATCCTTTTTAATAAAAGAGAATGATAACATATAATAATGTAATAAGGATATTATTGCACTTCACCATTAATTACTTTACCTCAGTCTTCGCTCTGACTTCCACTGTACAAAAATTATAACACTGAGCAGGATGGCTCAGGTGGCCTGCATTCAGGACCCAGTTCAAATACCATGGTCCTACCAATCTGACTGGGTTTTTTTCCCCTGGTTTTTCTGTCACCAAGGTAAATATTAGAATGGATATTTAATACTACAACCCAAATTCTACCTTAAGAATAGTAAAACATGAAAAATAGATGGTAAACCGAATGCTCTGCAATCTATCCACAGATAATGAAAGCAGTAGACTGGACGGCACCTAATGCCATCTACCCAGTACGTGTAGAAGCAGAGGTACAGTTGTACACATGTCTCTGTGGACATGGGATGAGACCTAGAAGGCTGCATAAGCACACACCAATCCACAGCTATTCCTAACAGATCCGTTGTGATATGACCTTGTAGTTAAAGTGATGCAAAATAATAAGTAGAGAGGAAAAAAAAATATATAACTTGGTCATGTTTTTAAATGCATCAAATTAACATTTCACAGTGTCCAGTATTTCGTCCATGAGGCAATAACTGTTAAAGCACAAGAAACAACCAAATACAGCAGATTGGAGACCATTAGTTAAGTAGCAAAAGCTTGTAATTTTTTCATCACATACTAACCTCTTAGTCATCAGCCATGTAAATGCAATGCAATGCCATGCCATGCCACGCCACAACATGTCGCCCAATATAGGCTTAAGTGACAGTGTGTTGGAAAGACAATTTACTATTTATAAAATGAGTTGGATTTGAAACACTAAGCATCACTAATTAAAATTTAATCATTATAAATTATCAATACATTACTGTTTCTAATATTTTTACTGTGGTGGCAGTAGCGGCATTGGTAGCTGTGTTGGTTATATTGGTGGTGATAAGGATGGTTTCAAGCCTGATAAAGAGGCCTGTGAACAAAATTTCCGATCTTTTGCACCCAATATAGAATATGGACCTTACCACCTGCTCAAAGTACAGGCGTTAGGACTTCTTTTCCTAGGTGCATTTTTACGGATGAGGAAACCTTTACCAGAGATGGATTTACTCTTAACGAACGAATAGCCACATCTGGGATTATGGAAATCCACATGCACTAAAGGCAAAATATCAGGAGAGGTTCAGTGTGAACATGTGGACTGGTACAGTTGGTGATCATGTGATAGAGCAATACCTTCTTCTTATGCGATTAAATGGTTATGTTTACAGTAAGTTTCTAGTTCATGTGCTGCCTGAGCTACTTGAAAATGTGCATCTAATTATTAGAAGGAATATGTGATTCCAGCATGATGGAGCATCTCCTCATGTTGATATGATTGTGTTTTGACATGTTTTGTGGATGTTGGATAAGAAGAAATGGTCCTATAGCTTGCCATCATGCTCTCCTGACCCCTTTTTCTAATGAAAGATCTTAAGGGCGTAGTGTTTGAAACACCAGTTACTTCAGAAGGAAGTTAGTGGCAAGGATACTAGACCTCTATTTTTGAGTTGGGGTCTGACATAAGCACTGTAGTTGGAAAAATAAGCGAGCCACTGACAGGCCTGTTGCTGTGGTAACAGCTGCTATTTTGCCAGCTTTACCAATGCCACATTAACACATGGTCATTATTGATTGTATTTGCTCTTCATGTTATGCACTTGGCTTCAAGCTTGCATGTGTTATTCATTCACATGTAATAGAAATAGAGCCTCATACCTTGAGAAAAGGACTGCTTCCTGTTGTTTCCATTTTCTATGTGTTGTTATTAATTGTAAAGTTTTACATTTAGCAAATTATAAGGTGGTTATGTTGATGCAAGCACTGCATGGCCATAAACAAATGAACAGAAAAAAAAACAACAAAAAGAACAATATGGGCAGTATGTAAAAGAGTAGACCTGATCAATTTCATTTGTGTATGTTTCTCATACACACTAATTTTTTACCTTATTTAATTTGTGGTTAAAATGAAAAACTAAAGGTAAATCTTAACCGCAATTTCCTATGGCCCTTTTTTTGTATTTTAATCTGAACCTTTTATTGGCACTTCAAAGTGTATATAAGGGGGGTTCAAGTACTAAACAGTTTTTTATTTTCCCCTTTATCATTTTAGCTCTTGGTAACAATCCTTAAACCTATTACTATTGAATTATTGTTTTCATAACAATGATTAAAACTTACTTGTGGCTGCTGTATCTGTGTAGTGTATTTCATAATTATCACATTTTGATGTATGCGCATATTCGCAACATTGGGCTGTAGTTCAGAGTTTGACCACTAATCTGTCAGATCCCAGCTCTTGAAAATACAGGTATAGCTGCCTGTGACAAATCCGTGCCATTCCAGATATTTTCTTTTACGTATATGCAACCTCTGTGGGGTGGAGATTGATAGCTCCAACAGTTTTTGTATAATTCAATATTTTCCTTAAACACTGCTTTTATACAGATGTAAAGTTCCAAAAGCCAATTTATTTTGTCTTCCTTTCATTTTACTTAGATTTCCACATTGCAGAGGAAAATTTATAAGATTTTGTTTAGCACATGCTCTTAAAAGTCAGAGAAAATTCAAAATTTTTTATAGTATTCATTTTTCAATTTTTTTTGAGTACCCTTGTGTGTACATGCTTGCAGTAAAAGTGATGAACTATTAGCAACCTGAATTATGGATATGTTACTACAAGGGTGTTTTACAATCCAGAAAACTGACATTTTTAGCACTCATATTCAGAATCTTCTATTCTCCAAACTTCTTCATACAGTTTTAGTTTGTACATGGTTGTAACTATAAACAGCAGTCAACACAAAACGTTAATTTCACATGATTTTAAAGAATGGCATTAGGGAAAAGAGAAGATTGAGGAAATACTGACACAAATTGAGGGGGGGGGGAAGTTAAGATTTGAACTCTTTAGCTTGTTATTTGCAAAGAAATCGATACTCCTCTTAACCATTGAGGTAAACGGCCATCACTTCACTGCATCTTCCATTACTTCACAGGGGCATTTAATCAGTGGCGTGATGACTCAATATATTTCATGTTATTGCCTGGAACTTTAAAACCACAGACCATTAGTTCCCTATCTCAAAATGATTTTCTGTTGTCTCTCTACCATCCCTTTAATTAGTACAATTGAATTCTGTAACACACGTGTGTGGCATGCGCTTTACTATATTTTGGGAAATTACCTTCGAACATTTGTTTTGGAGACTGTTGATTCAATCATCCACTGATGAGTTTCCTAGCATAACCGTAGGTGTCACAGTTAGATGCATGTATTTCGAGATGAGATCGTTGCCACTCGGGAAGCTGAAATCATTAATTTGTTCCTGTTTTTCCTAAAATGTTACCTTGATTGGGTTGTGGATGATTTTGATCAATTTTATCCGACTTTTAATATTGAAGTTGTTTTCCAAATGCACACACATGCACTATGGAAGTATACTGTGTGTATATTTTTAATTCTGTACAAGTTTGATTTTATTCCTTTTTTTTACCTGTACCTGGTAAGAAGAGAAGAATTGCATCCCATCCAAAACTTTGATACCGAGATTCTACTGAAAATGTGTTTTGAATCCCCCCCACCCCCCAAAAGAAAGAAAAGGAGAGAGAGAGAGATAGAGATATAGAGAGATAGAGATAGATAGATTCAAAAATGAAAAGTTGGATAGATACCAGACTTGGCATTAAGTTTAAGTTCGGTATCTTCCAAAGATGCAACACAAAGATTACCCCAAACTACCATTTATATGTAAAAATTTTCAATATTTTTTATTTTCTCAAAAATGGCTCAAATGATTTTGATTAAAATACCATACATTTAAGACATTTACATGACACAAATAAAATGTGTATCTTGAATTTTCTGGGTTATTCCACGATGTCATGCAAAGTACGGAATCTCAAGGCCAGCACATAGCAACCTGCTTTTAAACATTTGTTTATCACTTTGGTTTCCTATATCCTCCTTGTACCTGTAATGAAACTAATTCTGCAAACATGTAGCAAGATAGAAAAATGAACTTCTGTAAGAAAAGTTTGTGGATGCTATATAAAAATAAACAGTGGGTAGTGAAAGCCATGTGAATGTAACACATCAGATTTTTATTTTCAAGGTGTAATGACATTTAACATAGCATTTAGCCAGAATAAAGAAGGCAGTTAGTTATGTTGTATTGTGGGCTGTTTGCTGTAGTAACTGGTGACAATAGAGATATCACAGTCAAGGCTGCCCATAAGTGGGGGCAGGATGGACACATGTCACCATGATAGTGACCCAAATGTGACCACTTCATGTAATTAATGGGGGCCCAGAATTTATTTGGGTGTCCTGATCACAATGAATACAAGTTGCATCATTCTTCTTGGTTCCAATACAATTGGATGTACATGCTCATGTACATTCAATTTTATCATATGGAATTATATCCTGACACTCGTGAATAATGGAAGTAATAAATAGTGCTTTGGTCTTCCACAAACTCACTGATAATTCTTTTTTTTTAATTTGAATAAGTTCACGTAAGCTGTAGTTGATACAATAACACAGAACATATCAACTATAAAATTCATATTTCACTCAATTTAGAAGCAGAGTAAGCAAATAGGAAAAGTTTGTCTCTGCAATAAAAATAATAAGTGGATCAATGGAGAAATGTTTGCTGTACTAATACACAATAAAGTTAAGCTTGAGAGGGGTAGAACTGGTCAGCACTCTCCATCTGTTCGAATTAAGTATTATGATGAACCACATCCTAAATACCATAAATCAGAACAAAATCCAACTACACAAGGATCTTGGCAGAACAGTTCCATACATGAAATATGAGCTATGGCTTTCCTGGCATTTCAAAACACTGTTTTGAACAAGACCACAAGGCTAACTTCGGCAGAACAACTGTATTAGCCAAGTGTTGTGGGCTACTAGCAACAGAGGTTGAAGGAAGCTTTAGCTATCTTGGCCGTGAACTGAAATTCCGGACTACAGCTCAGCGCAACCTGGAAAGCAGTTTTAAAAATATGTCAAAACCAGCACAGAAACACAAAATCATCACATAAGACAGCTAATTGGCTAAATGATTTGCTATAATGTGCTGGCTGTTTTCAGGCTTAGCTCCACAGACATTAATATAAATATGGAGGACTCCTAATTTTGCATCATTCAGCTACTGAAGATGTGAATGATGGATGTTCCAAAATGTCAGTTTCTAACTAAGTCTACACCTGACTGGAAGTCCGAGAAAATCTAAGAGTAGTTCCATGCATGATGAAACTTTAAATTGATTGCCCATGAAATTCTTGTCCATTGCTAAGTGAATTCCAACTTTGCAAGAAATCAATGCATTATTCTCTTTGGCTCAAATAAATATACATATAAATTAATTACAATAATTATAATATAAATGATCAATTAAATATATAATAATATGAGGTGGTTTCTTCATGAAATCATTTTAAAGGGAGTACGGCTGGCAATAGAAAAATCTAAAAAGAAAGGGCATTTTATACAAAGATAAATAATAAGAGTCTTTAAAACAGGATATTATAATTCTTACTATTTACAATAACTACAGAATTTACATTATAGCACTAAAAATATTGGATTTATGTCTACAAACAGTAAAAATATAATTTCTATTTGTACATTACTAATTAAAATTATAAACCTGCACAATAAGTTGCACTTATTTTATCACCCTTATTTAATTAAAATAGCTATTTTCAGCTACGAACAGTTTTATGTTTCTCATGTAAGATTTTAATTACAGTAGTGCTTGCTTGTGAAGATAATGCTGAACTATTGGATGACTGACTGCCTGATTAATAAGTCATTCAAATGAAGTACTGAAACCTGACTAAGCTGATCAGTTCCTTTTCTAGGTGCAACTGGTTTACCCAATACTGCTTCATGTGTACTTGATTTCCAACATACCTAATGATGCAAGATTACTAGATGGCAGATGTGTTGCACTGCTGTATGCATTTAGCAACCTTGTTACCACATTATCCTTGACCACTGGAGTTGTGAATATTATGAGGCTTGAAAATGTTCTGAGTCACCCAGTATCTGAGTACTCTTCCTGGGCTATTTTGAATGGAATTGCAGATGACAAATAAGGGTATGTTTATATAACCATGCACAGCAAGTGCAATGCAATGTTAATTGTTCACCAGCATAAGTCTGCATAATCCTGAGTTGGCAGGACTGCTACAACACAAATGGGGGCATTTAGGATTTGATTGGCATACATGAAATTTGAGATCTTTTAATGTTTAAACTACCAGTACATTAAAACTTTTAAATGCACTTGTAGTTCACAATTCAGAGGAGTTGAATGGCTTGTTCATTAATTTTATTACTCTTTATTTTACATTACAAAAGAGTACATCAAAAGAAAATAATTTAAGTTATTCTTAAATTGCTATAACTTAATTTATAGGTGCTCTCTGCAGAAAGAGTCCGATTTGGACTAGTGTACCACCCCTGAATAGCAAACTTAATAAATTGTTTTGATATAACCAGGCAAAGGAATTTCTAAGCAATAAAACCAGCACAAAAGGAAAGAAGTTGAGTGTTATTGAACTTTACACAGTGACATCACAGGTTACAAACCCCATCCCTTGTACAGTCTGTTGGCATTTGCAGACAGCGCTTAACAGACCATGTTTACCTGTCTGTCAGTGACTAATGGTCACTGTTGTTTACATTCTTTGGATTGACAATGGTTTGACTATAAATAACTTAAAGCCAATTGCTTAATAATTCCTATGTCTGGATATAATGGATACAACATCTAAATGAATAAGTGATTTTAGTCTGGAAAGCTGATGTGTAAAAGTAAAGATTAAAGTTTGGATCTGTTTAGAAAAATGGCACCTTGTTCTGCCATTTCTTGGATTTCACTCTGAGAATATGTGAGTTCAGCAAGAACCTCTGATGTGTGCTGTCCATGTGATGGCTTAGGTTCAGTTGCTTTAGAAACTGGAGGTGTTCTGCTCAATCTTGGTGCAGCTGCTGGAACAGGAATTTGATCATCAATGTACTTGACAAATGACTTTCTTTCATGATTGTGCGAATGTAAAGGTGCTTCACCGAGAGATAGTACAGGGGTTACACATGCATCTGTTCCATCAAATACAGCAATCCACTCCTTTTGTGTTTTTTCCAAGAACTTCCTTTCAAACAGTTGCTTGCTTTCTTCCAAGTCACCAAATTGAGGTACCTCATCCTCTGACAGTTGAAGACCATCAAGTAACTGAGCATAGAACTGTGGTTCTATAGCTCCCACTGCCATGTATTTTCCATCTTTTGTCTTGTATGTCTCATAAAAGTGGGCACCAGTATCCAACCTGTTGAGAAACACAGGAGTGTTAGTAATGTAGGCAGTCACGTAACTAAACTACCACCACTGAATTAGCAATGCAACTCTGGCAACATTTTAGTTCTAACAGGCAGCAATATTTCAGGGATGCACATTGCCCTTTCTATGAAGTCCAAAGACTTATTTGCAGGGAACTTCTGTCACTGACTAGCACAATATTTGTTAGGTTTGTTACATTTTTCTGTTTCCTAAATGTTTCACAAGAAACTTAAGCTAAGATGGGAGTCAAAGTCTCACTACTAGGAGATATATAGACATAATATAATAATATTATTATTATTATTATTATTATTATTATTGCGATGAATAACATCAGTGTCCTCGGAACCGCATTTTAAGTCATGGGAAAAGAAAAAAGTCAGCTGGAGTCAAATCTTGAGAACAAGCAGGATGGGGAACAGTATTCATCCTATTTTTATCCAAAAATTTTTGTACAGAAAAGGCTTTTTGCACAGGTACATTGTCTGATGCAGGAACCAGTCACCAGTCCTCCATTTTTTTGGCCGTTTGCATTGTACACTCTCCCTTAATATTTGCAACACTTTTTCTAGAACATTTGATGCACTGCTTGACCCTGTAGCACAAATTCCTTATGTATAATTTAATGCAAAAAAAAAATTGACTTCACATTGGATCGAACTTGTCTGGCTTTTTGGGGTATGGAGATGAAGGACTCTTCCACTGTGAAGATCGTTGCTTCATTTCTGGATCATACCATAAATACATTTTCATCACCAGTAATAACTTTCTCAATAAACTGTGGGTAATTTTGAAGCTGTTCTTTAAGATCAGTGCGGGTAATCATATAGCTCTGCTTTTGGTCATTTAAAAGGAGGCAGGGCAGAAACTTTATAGCAATTCTTCTAATGTCCAAATCGCCTTTTAAAATGCTTTGAACACTTCCAAAGGAGAGTCCTAATGAATTGAAATTTCTCTTATTATAATACGCCTATTATTAATACTATTTCCCTCACCTGGTATTTTCGTCAGTTTTGCTGGAACAGGGTAGCCCTGAACGATCTGCATTTAACTGATGTCACACCACTTTTAAATTTAAAATAACCATGAAATGCTTGAATTTTGCCCATTACTTTCTCCCCGTAAACTGTTCTTAACATTTCATAGGCTCTGTTGCAGTTTTATCCAGTTTGAAGCAAACTTTGATGTTTTTTTCTTTGTTCTCCATAATCTAGCATTTTCGCTAGGAAGAATTACAACAAGTGAAAACATGCATTCACTTCACAGCTCTACCTCTGCACTGCAAAGTCGCAGAAAATCACATGTTATTAGGAGGGAGTGCTGTAATATATATGTAATATTTTATTTCCATCCTTATTACAATAATACAAATAAAACTTGCATCTAAAGCTTAAAATCTAGTGCTTCAGTTCTCTAGCTCTCCCATATTTAGCCCCTAGGCTGTATATATGGGATAAAGCTACTATACCATCTCACCACTTTCCAAACTGTGCCCATTCTATTGCACCTTTCTTAAGCTCCTTATCCACTTATCCCTTGTGTTGCCTAAAATTGTCCTCATCATTTTAATTGTTTCTGCTTTTGTGCTTCCCAACATTCTTAATGCTACTGCTTCTTTATTTAGCTTGTCCCATTTTTTATTCCATATAACCTCTCCACCTTTTAACCTTATCACATTCTATTAGCCAATGAAAAGTACTACCCAATTCATCACACATAATACATCTCCCCGAACAATTATATCCATTCCTTTTTAAAAATATTACTCCTGTGCGCATCCACGCAAGACCTATTCTACCATATTGATTGCATATGTCTACATACTTCTCCCTTCCCCAATTTCTTTTAACTGATTTATACAAGATCAATGACCTTTTACCCTCAAAACTAGCCCATATCTCTTGTTCCTCGATGTCTTCCACCCTCAATCTCACTTCTTTCCAAAACCCACTGTTATTATATTTATCTAATAGGATAATATTCCTCATGCCAATTTCTTTTAGCACATTTCCCATCTCCCCAAACCAACACTCCTAAGACGGCTTTTAGGAACTGTATACATTCTTTTAATATATTATCTTCTAGATTTAACCATCCATACCAATACTTCAAAATTCTTTCCATTATTATACCTTTTCTCCATACCCTTCCTAGCTTTGCCAGTGCCACGCCCCTTAGTGAACTCTTAGGTAAACCCAGAACTTCTCTACAAAACATTCTATGGACTATATCAATCTTAAACCATCCCTTTGCCACCCCCCATAAGGGAGTGCTATATGTAGTCTGGGTAAGAACTAAAGACAACTCAACGCAAATTGTTGTGAAGCCATTCCGAAAACTTTTTGATCACACTTCGTATTAGATGCTAAACAGACAAGCTTTCTCCCTTCATCAGGAGAAAGCCAGAGGGTCTTGTTATATTCACTTCGTATACAAACAAGTGAATGAATGGACATGAGATTGAACTGTCATATACATACTTTCTAAAATAACTGACAGGCAGATTAAAACCCTTGACTCAGGGTGCTTTCAAGAGTTTCAGAACTAACAAGTTGACCAGCAGAGCTCTGTATAGTTAGGCCAGCCTTACTCCACACATAATACTGTCATCAAAGTGTATCTTCATAACCAATCTTCACTTCACAACCAAGCTGGAGCCTTGAAGGATTTCAGTGACTGTTTCACTGCACTCATAACCTGGCTGGGACCCCACAGGCATTAAATATCTCTTGTATAAATTTACATAATCTTCTTCAAGAAACTCAATTTATACTTGACATTCAGTTGGTTTTGGTATCCAGAGAGCAAAAGCCCTTTCTATATCCTATTGGCTTTGCTCATCCATTGTTGTACCTAATCAGTAGGGTTAGGATATGGATGACTTTGCATCTTTTTCTTGGTAAGTGTAATTCATTAATGAGTTCTTACATTTCATTGCGTAATACGTTACTTTGCTTGGTTCTTAGCAGTATCAGATTTAGAATTACTAAACTTGCTCCGTCACCAGTTGTAACAATGCTTCATAAGTAGCTGATGGGCACATTCCTTAGTAGATGGCTCATTGAGTTTAACATCTTTTGAATAGCAGGTGCAAATTAGGTGTATTTTACACAGTATAAAGAATTGTAGTGTGCAGTTAATTGTGCCTAAAGTGCAGGAAAGTGTGATGCATAAGAACATTTTATTCCATGGATGGGATATACTTTTCTATAAGGTTTGAAGTAAGAGTGGCGGCTGAAAAGAAGTTTACTTTAAGGTGAGTCCACACTGTTCAACATATCAACAGTTAACATTCAACAATTAACAAAATGTCTCATTCAACATGTTAAATGCCTTCAATATGTTGTAACTGTAAATGTTTAACATTCTATCCACACCAGTTGACTTGTCGGGACAACAAAATCTAACTAAAAGCAAAATGGACTCCAGTGATTAAGATTTGACTATTGCTATTTGTATCTGTGTTTGATATGTAATAGACAGAAAAGTGGAAGGTGATGAGGCTCTATCTTATTAATCGGCATAGGAGTGAAAATATTTTGAATGAGGTTAAAATTCGGAGCAGGTTTGACTTCAATTTCTTGAGAACAAGTCAAAGTGACTTCAACTTTGTTTTGAGCAAAGTTTCTAACCTATAATTCACAAAAAGGACACACATTTGAGAGCAGCCATTCCAGCTGCTAGACTTGAGACTTTTTCGCAATTCTCTAGCAAAGTGAGGTTTTTATTTTTTTTTTCTGATATTGCCTCTGGAACAATAATAAATTGCACATAGTTTGGTATAATTGTCCATCCTTTTTATTACATATATTACAATGTTTCATAATGATAGCCTCAACAAAGATTTTATTAATGAAAGTGCCTTTTCTTTCGTCCATTCCATAACATCACATGAAGCAAACCAAATCAAAGATATAAGCACAGAATGAGTCAACATGGAACTACCGAACACAATAGCATGAAGGAATCACAATAGCTGCCATGTTTATAGTCTGGAAACTTCCGAAGTTCACCCAATCACTTACACAGAGAGCGAATTGACTTAACAAGTTTTCCATTAAAAGCGGATAACATCCAACATGTTAAAAGTGTCAAGCACAACTGTTTCGGTTAACATGTTATGTCAATTCTGCAATCGAAATTTGGCCAACATGCAAACTGTTAACATGTTGCACTTGACAAGTTTTGTTAAATGTTAATCAGTGTGGACAGGGCTATAGACCAACATGTCTATACCAACACATTTGAAGTCTATAACTGCATGATTGTAACTCTTGTTACTCTTTCTAAAATTCATCTTTCTGTGAAGTGTTCATTTATGCAGATATTCCGTTGAAAAAATGAATAATCAGAAGTTATGCACCTTTCTAGAAAAGCATACTGGAAAGCCTTTACCAGATTTACACAGTATAAAGAATTGTAGTGTGCAGTTAATTGTGCCTAAAGTGCAGGAAAGTGTGGTGCATAAGTTAAAACATTTTATTCCATGGATGGGGTATATTTTTCTATAAGGTTTGAAGTAAGAGTGGCGGCTGAAAAGAAGTTTACTTTAGACTAACATGTCTATACCAACACATTTGAAGTCTATAACTGCATGATTGTAACTCTTGTTACTCTTTCTGAAATTCATCTTTCTTTGAATAACTCTGTGAAGTGTTCATTTATGCAGATATTCCGTTGAAAAAATGAATAATCCGAAGTTATGCGCCTTTCTAGAAAAGCATACTGGAAAGCCTTTACCAGATTCTTCAACATTAAGGAAGAATTACTTGAGTAGATTCTGCCATCAATGCAGGAACTTAGGCAAAAAGTGTCAGGGAAGGAGATTTGGGTATGTATTGACGAAAGTATGGACTCACTAGGTCGTTATGTGGCAAATGTGGTGGGCACAATGGAAGAATGTTATTCAGCAGAACAATTTCCAATTAATTGTGAGCAGTTGGGAAAAAGCCATTTTTTCAACAATTAGCAAAATGTTTGACAGGTCTATGGATTTAATATATCCCAATGGCATTCAACATGACAAGGCACTCTTCTTGTTGACCAACACTGCACCATACATGTTAAAAGCTGCTAATTCTGTTCAAGCTCTGAACTCAAAGATGGTGCATGTAACATGCCTAGCACATGCTTTACACCAAGTTGCGAAGTCAGTTTTCTGAAGTGGACTGGCTAATAGGAGAAGAAAATCTTCTTGAAAGCAGCTTCTCGAGTTGCAACATTCAAGTCTAATGCCCCTGATGTTATATTTAATAGTAGTGATGCAGTCTCACTCAGATTTGCTTAGGAACTTCTTCCTGACAGAGAACTTGCAAGTAAACTTTTGTACATAAAGACAAATTTTGGATTCCTACATGGTGCTATAGCTTGCTAAAAAATCTGGAGTTAAGTTAGTAGAGTAGAGAGACTTGTTGAAAAAGGTGGCAAATGACTTAGAAAATGTGAATGTGGAGAAGGTGATGCTCATTTTGAACAAAAATAAAGGGTTTGCTACATTGTCTTCAACTGCAGATATTCTGTTGGGTGAGAAATTTTCTCTTGGAGAACCACCAGGAGACTTGGAAGCGGTGACATAGTTTACTTTAAGTATGCTCCTCTAGTATCACTAAAAGTGGAAAGGAGCTCTCAATGTACAGGAGTTTGTTAGCAGGTAATCGGCAGTCATTTTCATTTCATAATCTACAAAATATGGTGTTTATTGTGCATTGCAGTTCAGGACTGATGAAATGAACACTCAGTATTTACCAGTAAAATAAATCAATTATTTATAGAATAAAACATTTTTTAATTTGCGTAACTTTATTAAATAAACTTGCTATTTCCTTAGGGAACAAGGTAGTCTTGAACACATGAAAATTACATCTTAAGTATGTTAAATTACCACTGCTCTTAAAGTTCTCAATGGTTTTTCCTCAGGATATGGGCTCTCTTGGAGAGAATATAATCAAATTCTTTGACTCAAATAACCTCAAATGCAACATGGAAAAAACCACACCTATGCAAATTAACCTGACAAATAAGACACATTTAAATATTAATCTACAGATAAATAAATGTAACATAGAAGACATAAATATGCACAAATTCTTGGGCATATGTGTGAACAAAAATTGAACATGGTCTACTCACACTGATCACATATGCAAAAAAAATTAGTAAATCTATATTTATAATGAGACATTTTAAGCTCTTGGTGATTCAAATCTGCAGAAAATTATTTATTATGGGATTATATTTTCTTATCTGTCATATGGTATAGAATTATGGGGAAGCTGTCCTAGGGTACATCTGGACAGAGTATTCATCCTACAGAAAAAGTGCATTACGTTAATTTTTAATTTAAGACAATCTGACTCCTGTGTAAATATGTTTAAACAAAATAAAATGTTGACACACTATTCACTATATGTATTTAAGGCAATTATCTTTGCTGTAATTAGGTTAAATAAAAAGAATAATTATGTACATACTTACTATACTAGACATAACAATGACTACTTTCGGAAACGGACCAACAAAAAAATCATCTGATAAGGGCGTTTTTGTAATGGGACAAATTCTGTATAACAAGCTACCAACAGAAATTAAGGCAATAAACGACACAAAACAGTTTCGAAGTAAACTGAAATCATTCCTAATAGAAAAATGTCTGTACAAACCCAATGATTTGTAAATATCATATGTATTTCTATGTTGCTCCTGTATTCTTATTATAACATCTATGTTCTATTTTGACATTTGTAAATAGTTATTTTCTTGTTATTGACAAAGCCAGAAATTTGTATAAGTACATAGGCCACAAATAAATGATTTGATTTGATGACAATTATTTCAAGTGGTTGTTTACATTGATAGCTTATGTAGTCGAGTCCATAAAAATTATTTCATTCAGCAAAAAATAATAAAATTTACTCTTAAAACATGTGAATTCATGAATGTACCTTTTTCTCTGATGCTACTTGCAATACAGAATCACACTTTTGCATGCTTGTTCTTAGTATAATCAGCTATCTTCTGAGCCTCAATTATTCAGTTATGTATACCAGTTCACTAGAAATTGAAAAAAAAAATAAATTGCAAAATAAAAATGTGGAAAATGGGCAAGGTTGTTGCTTTCTTAATATCATTAATATATATTATAAAATTATAATTGTCGTTCAGAAAATTTAACTACATGTTGTATACATGTACTGAAAATTTCAGCTCTCTACCTTTCATACTTTCTGAGAAAAAGGTACATAAGTATCCAAAAATGTTGTTTTGAGAAAACTGAATTTAAAGTTTGAACGTTAAAATTTTGACACACTTCAGTATATTCCAGGGTCATAATCATCAGCACCTTTATTCCTGGATTACTGCAACTTTATTTATTGCCTTCACTTGGTCCTGGCCTCTTTTGTCTAATTGCTGAACTGCTCGCTGGACATGGTATAGTCGTTCGTTGTTGAAAGATACAAAAAGTTCTACAAAGGGCGCTGCATGACAGCTTTAAAGGAATGCAGGCTAGCATTTAAATGGTATTTAAAACCTCTTAACCCCCCAAAAGTATATATTTTCTGAAACTGGAAATAATAGAGATTTTATTGATGCCTAAAACAAAAAATGTAATTTTTGACCATTTCAGAGTACCTTTTCCCCTTAATTGTATTATTTTATATTGTGTAATTTTGAATTTACTTAGACTGATAAATAAAATGTTTCAGTTTTAAGGGCATTTTTAAAATTTTATAGAGCATTTTTTAAAAAATGTTTAGGTCATGATTGCATCTTTTAAAGTGCATTTTTTAGTATTTTATGGGGCATCAATATCCTAGCCCCAGTAATCAGGATACAACATATGAAACATATATACTATATTGTGTTTAGATATTACAATTGATAAAATGCAAACATTTAGGAACTTCTGTGGTTTATGTAATATGTGTACAGTGGTTTCATTCATTGTCAATTTCACTAGCATTTGAGCTGTTAAACTTAGCTTAGGCACACACAAATGACTGACATGTAATGGCCTCGCCAGTGTCACAAACAAGCAAAATTGTTGATTCAAGGCAAACAGAGTATCTACGCATATATATATATGGTTCAAATTTTTCAAACCCAACTCTTCAAACTTTACCCTACACTGGTTTTACTGTAACTATGAAGTAATGTATTGCTCCGCCATGCATGTGTGCATGGTCTGGTGAGCTGATGGTAGAGGTTGTGCCAACCTTTCACTGTGGGAAGAGGTGACTGACAAACTGATAAGCAGCAGACCTTTTGTTATTGTTACTACTGTATCATATAAACACCTAGTATGATCAAAACTTTTTAGCATAAAACTAATTATGTGGTTCTATTAATCAGATTCCAGAAGGAACTTCACTCCCTCAAGATCTGAGAACAGTGTATTCTTTTCTTGCACTGCATATGCTTGTCTTAGACACACCAGTGACTTCTGAGGATAATGTCACAATTTCCTCTGTTGAGGTTGGATCTTACTAAACACGTTTAGAAGAATTGTTTTCTTCCCACAGTTTAAGGGGGTGATGGGTGAAATTTCTATTTTACACAATCTTAAAGCTACATACTTAATTTTTGTACACATATTTGGAGTGTTATGCAGAATTATTTGGCAGAGTTTCATTTTTCTTTGTCAATTAGTTTTGAATTATTGAAAATTTTCTTTAAAAAAAATTGCAAATTTCAAAATGAAATTCACAGCACACTTTTTTGAAAAAAGTTTGAAACTTTTTTTACAAAACCAGAAACTTGTTTAGAAAACCATGACATAATTTTTTAATATCTTAATTGTAAGGGAAATTAAAAAAAAAAATATATGACCTACATACACACATTTATTTTTTATCTCAAAAAGTACTACGTTAATCCTTAATTGCATGCATCAGTTTTTGCTATGCTTTATAGAATGTACAGTAAAAATTTCAGCCCTTTGACACCTGATTTGTGGATATAATTTTGTTTTGAAAGAATAAGTAGCAAAAATTAAAATTAGGAAAAATGAGTTTAAAAGTTTGCATGCAGTTAACCAGAAGTAATGACCTGCAGATCTTCCTAGAACGTCCAGCTTAGATGTGTAATTTGTACTCTTTTCCCAGTACAAGCACTGCAAATTAGTTCTAATTTATGGCATAAGCCAAGCCTTTCAGTGCCAAGTCCTATGTACAAACGCTTTTGATTGTGGTTATTACACTTCAGGTCCTTCACCAATATTGACAGTAAAACTGGTGTACACCAATGTATATTTACAGTCTTTATTATTTACAACAGGTATATGTTCACAACTATCCTCCAGCTGTTTCTGCCTTAAATTTTTCCTTTGTACATCACATTCTTGCTCATCTAACCTTTCATCGTGGTATTATTTACATTATTTACACTTGTTTTCTGGCTCATATAAATGAAACATTTAATTTGATGTTACATAACATCTACCGGCAGAGCTATGTTACTATGTTATACCAATCATGGTGGTTCAGTGACAAATCAGAAACTTAACCTTCACAGAAAAAATCCCACAAAAATCTTTATTAAACAAAAAAAAAAAAAAAAAAAAAAAAAAAAAAAAAAAAAAAAAAGGCAAGAGATTTTTACTTTCTCTCTCGATACCGAGATTTCACCGGAAATATATGTTTTGAGACCCCCTGAATCAAAAAAAAAACATTTTTGGTAACACATACGTGTGTGTGTGTGCGTGCGCGTGTGTGTGTGTCATAACTGGTAAACCATAAGAGATAGACAAAATTTTACTGCACAAAAAATGTAGATCACATTAAAATACACAATTTATGTCATATACATTTTTTGTTGTTGAGTGAACCATTTTCGAGATATTGCTTGTTATTTTCTTAAATTTTCAATACTTGTTTTCTCAAATGGGAATTCGTTATTCATTTTTTTGTCTTGGATATGCAAAGAGCATTAATCTGTGGCAAAGAGAATGGTGCTGCACATAGCAACCAGCTATTAGGAGATATGTCTATGCTTAAAGGCTACTGTATTTCTATATTGCCCTTGCAAATACAAAACAAGGTGAACATGGTACGTCTTAAGCAATAGTCAAATATTTTTAGAAGTGGTCACTATGTGTAAAATGTAATTCTCTTTGTATGTCAAAAGATCGTTTCTGCAAATGTTTATCTCGATTAATATGAAATAGATGGAGAATAAAAGTTTGTAAAAATAGTTTGTACAAGAGTAGAGAATGTCATGTGAGTGTAACACATCAGATTTTTTTGCTTAATGCAGTGATTTCATCATCTGCCATGCCTTCTCAGGGACATTTAAGGAGCACAGACCTTTAAATATGATGTAATTAGAGCAATTTCCAGGTGCTGTAGTGCTTTAAAACTTTGCATATATGTACTTCAAACCACATAGTATTTTTTGGTACAAAAAAAACAAAACATGAAATGTTGTCATTTTTGGTCACATTTTCACCCGTTTTCCCTCTTAAAAGTTTGCTCCCAGGTCGCACATGTTAACGCTCATAAGCATTGGACATATTTGAGTGTAATGTAGGCCATACTGTAACAAAACAGATGGCATGTATGCAAAGGGAATTCCTAATTGTAGCTCCTTTTCTGTTAAATGTAATTTTTCTTCAATCCCCAATGCTGCTTGTACTATTTCTACATGCACAATCACAAGAGCCCACCTGATGTGTATGTTTAGATTTGTTTCGGTTCATTTCAACCAAACATAAAACAAGTGTACACATGACTGTATGGGAGAACAATTTCATTAATAAAAGACTGGTAGCTGAAATATCCAGAAAAGGGAAGGTAATGCTTTACTGATTGTGCACATCTGCTTCATACCTTACTTACAGAGCAAATAGCACTCACATGTTCTCTCCTCGTGGCTCTCCCCAATAGACGTGTTTCTGAGATCGGTAGAGCCAACTTCCCAAGTATCCTGAACCCTCTACCATATTTGCGTCAACAACTTGTCCTAGACCTGAACTGCTCCTCTCCAATAATGCCATTACTATGCCAAGAGCACAGAGAAGACCACCGCCACCAAAATCAGCAACTAAATTCACTGGTGCAATAGGCTTTTCATTCTTTCGTCCCAAAAGTGATAACAAACCTGAAAAAGTAATCTCAGCAGTCACAAGTTATTAAATTTTTAGTATAAATACAACCTCTTTTATAGTGGCTTATGAAACAGTGGAAATTTTTGTATTGATATCATTAGATAATTTATTACAGATATTATTCTGTTGAACAGTGAGGTAATGCAGCGTATAACTTACTTTCATTAATGACAAGCAATATCTGACATTGGTCACATACATAAAAATCTGATGTGCTATACTTATATGACTTTCTCTACTCTTGTACAAACTAGTTTCACAAACGCTTATTCTCCATATGCTTCATGTTAATCAGGATATCGAGATGTTAAACTTATTGCTAATTTTCTTGTAGATGCAAGGGGAATTGGTAGGCTTTAAGCGAAAGTCAAATATTTTAAGAGCTGGTTGCTGTGTGGCGTATTCCATTCTCTTTGCATTACCAGGACAAAAAAAAATTCTGATGTGTTACACTCACATGACTTTCTCTACTCTTGTACAAACTACTTTTACAAATGCTTATTCTCCATATGCTTATGTTAATTGAGATGTTAATCCTAATGCTAATTTTCTTGCAGATGCAAGGGGAATATGGTAGGTTTTAAGCAACAGTCAAATATTTTAAGCGCTCTTTGCATGTCCAGGATATAAAAAAAAATCTGATGTGTTACACTCACATGACTTTTTCTACTCTTGTACAAGCTATTTTTACAAACGCTTATTCCCCTTATGCTTCATGTTAATCGACATATCGAGATGTTAATCTTATTGCTAATTTTCTTGTAGATGCAAGGGCAATTGGTAGGCTTTAAGCTATAGTCAAATATTTTAAGCGCTGGTTGCTATGTGGAGTATTCCATTCTCTTTGCATTATCAGGGCAAAAAAAATTGAATAACAAATTTCAGAAGAAGTGTAAGTATTGGAAAATTTATGGGAATAACAAGCAATATCTCAAAAATGGTTCACTCAACAAAAAAAATGTATATGACATAAATTGTGTATTTTAAGGCGATCTACATTTTTTGTGTAGTAAAATTTTGTCCATCTCTTATGGTTTACCAGTTATGCAAAAGTCGTTCACAATGAAGAATGCTTTTGGAGACATTCCCAGAAAATCCGAGATATACATTTCATTTGTAATAAAAATATCTTAAACATATGATATTTTAATCAAAATCGTTAGAGCCGTTTTTGAGAAAATTAAAATTTTCGAAAAATGTTCCATGTAAAGGGTAATCTGGGGTGGGGGGATTTTCTTGAAAACCTTTGTGTCGCATCTCTGGAAGATACTGAACCTAAATACCAAGTTTGGGGTTTATCCGACTGTTCGTTTCTGAGTTATGCTGTTCTCTCACACACACACATGCATGCACACGTTTCCAAAAATGTTTTTTTTGGATTCAGGGGGCCTCAAAACATGTATTTCTGGTGAAATCTCGGTATCAAATTTTTGGGTGGAATACAATACATTCCCTACTTACTATACATAGTAGAGAAAGTAAAAATACAACATGGTGGAACACCTACTCAGAGGCAGGAGGGAACATAACTTTTTTAATGCTTGATATTATACTTTCAGTTTGTAGATATAAAGGAAAAAGAACAAAGTATTCTGTTACATAAGACAGACTTGTTTTGAGCTATGTTTAAATACACAAAACTATATTTTATATAAATACAGTTTCATAATGAGAACTATTAAAGAAATGTGAAATTTGCTTACAATAATAAATACTGCTAGTATAAGTATTAATTGTGTGATAGAAATTTATTTTAATTCTCAATGTAAACAATATAATTTGCCTTCCATTTGAAAGTATATGAATAACATTTCTGGCATTTCCATGCTTTGTTGTAGCAGCAGAAATGAGAGGTTGGATTTGGGTATACAGAAAAACCCACCTACAAAGCTAAACTATTTATAGCTCATGAAGTCCTTTAATGTGAAAAACGCAGGAAATACCACAAGTGCCATATCTGCACCACATCACTGATTTCATGCTAGTTCTATTGGTGTAGGAAGAGAGAGAGAGAGAGAGAGAGATTAAATTGAGTTGTTTATTTATGGACAATGCTCTATAACTGCTGTGGTGCTTAGTGTCCCATTCTATATTTGGCGTGAGAGACTGGTAAGCTTGCTCAGAGGCCTCTTTATCGGGCTTGAGTTTCTTTTACGTGCCATAAATCTACGGCATGGGACCACCAGCTTTACTTCCCTACCAAAGGAAGCTGTGTTAAGGATTTCTACGCCTGAAAAAATCCATCGTCCTCCACAGAGTTTGAACCCGCGACCTTGGGAACTAGAGGTTAGCATGAAAACCAGTACACCACGGAGGATGAAAGAGGTAGAGAGAGACTCAAAAATGTAAAACTGAATTGGCTCTAATGATTGTTATTACAATATAAGTTAGAGGTATTGACATGATAAATAAGTATATCTTGAATTTTCTATACATAGTCCTTGAACCCTTCTTCATTCTCATTGAATTTTATATATGTAGGAAACCATAAGAAGTAGACAGAAACATACTCCTGGAAAGCTTGTTTACTTGTTGAAAATCTGCAATTTATATCAGCATTTTTATTTAAGTGACTATTTCTGAAATATTTGCTGTTATTTATTTAATTTTTCCCAATGTTTAAACAATAGATGCTGCAATTTTAAGTGGTTTTTCCTTTGTTTCTCACGAGTATAGTATTCCTGTAATATGATTACTTTAATTACTTTACATTTTTAAGCAGTTGACCACTGTCTGTCTGCAAAATGATTATTGGCTACGGACGCAGGAATTAACTTTTTATAAACAGGGCAGTACAAGCACACATAAAAAGCAATGTAAATAAAGGTGAAAGGCAGCTTTTGGTTGCATAGTAACCAGATCCTAAAACATCAGTGCACAAAGATTTGTGTGATTTGGTTAGATTTTAAGTATTTCTATAAAGCATACATTGTGGTGTTGTGAGAGAATTATTTGTTGTAACTTTAAAAATCTGCACTGTTAGTGTGTCCTCTTGCAAATTTTAGAAGATCAATTGCAAGCATTTTCTAATGTTCAGATAATTATTAATTATAACAGCAGCAATGAATTGGACATCTGGGAAAAATATATATCATCAAACACAGGAATCACCTAATGAATTTCGAACTGCTGCCACCCAGTAGCCTTTGGAGGTTCATCAGCCCAGCACCAGAGAACACCACTAGCCACACACATTCCCCAGACAATAACCGGCAAACTCAGTTGAAAACATGCTGACGATGGGAGCAAACCATCTCCCAAAACGTGTTCAAGTAAGAACATTTTAGTGATGTAGTGTAACAACCTTCAACTCTCTTTATTTTAAATTCAGTTAATTAGTTTCTTACCAGAGAGTGCAATATAATTTATGTCATGGCCAGCCATGTTAGAGTAAGCACCATATTGCCCAAAACCAGTTAATCTTGCATAGATCAATTTCTTGTTGTCCTCCAATAAAACATTTGGACCTAACCCCAATTTTTCCATTACACCTGTAAAAATAAAATCCACAAAGGCATTAGTGAACTACAGTCCTTAGAATTAAGATATGGCTTAATAATTAATCTTAGATTACTAAACTAAGTCTCAAAAGTGTTTATTATTCCTGAGCAGTACTAGGCAGTTATTATTTTTTTATTTGATAATGTTTCAATGAAATACAACACTAACATGTCACAAACACTTATGTTGTCCTTTATTACATGTCCCCACACAGTTTGTGTCTACTGAACATATTCAGTATACAATATTTACTTTCTCTACTGTTTACTTATAGTAAGGAAGTGTTATATTCCACCCAAAAATTTGATGCTCGAAGTTTCACTGGAAATATGCAGTTAGAGTTCCCCCAAATATTTAAAAAAAAAAAAAAAAAAAAAAAAAAAGCATTTCTAGAAAAAGTTTTGTGTGTGAGATAATTCTAATACAAATAGTTGGTTAGATACCAACTTAAGTATGTTCCAAGGATGCGACCCAAAGATTTTCAAGAAAATTACCCAATTACAGACTACCCTTTACATGGAATAAGGATTGTTATTTTTGATTTTCTAAAAACAGCTCTAATGATTTTGTTTAAAATGTCAAATATTTAATATATTGACATGAGAAATCAAATGTATATTATTCTATGAATAGCCTGTTTTCTTTGTTTGATTGAATTTTTTTATAATTTTGAATCAACAAGGAAGCCTTAAAAGATAGATAAAAACTTACTACAGGAAAAATGCAGATATCATTAAAATGTACAATTTGTGTCAATAAGCTTTCTCTTATTGTTTGGCATTCTCAAAATATTTCATGTTGAAATATTCTATGCTAAGTGGCACGTAATGAGCATGCTTGAAAATTTGCAATTCTTGTCCCCCCTCCCTTTCCTTTCCATTGCATTGCAACAGCTTGTTACTATGAATAAACTTTAAATACTTCTTCCTCAAGTTGTAACTAAGCATGTCTTGCCTAATTTGAAATCATTCCTAAGCAAAAAAGTCTGATATGATACATTCACATGACTTTCTCTAGCCTTTATCGTTTATTAGTGTGTGAACAAACTATTATTACTAAAGCAGTTAATGCACTGTATTTTTAACTTCAAATATATCATTATTTTGACTCAGGGAACCAGCAATCACTTTGGCTGCTTTCATGGAAAAACACTTCTTAACATTAAAATTAAAGCTGGTTAATCTCTTACTAGGCATAATGAAAAGTCTTAGAATGTAAGCAATGAAAACAAAAAACAGAAACTAAAATAAGGAACACTTGAAAATGGTACAACAACAAATAATAAGATATGAATTAATAAACTGAAACAGTCTTATGAAATTGGTGCAATCAGCACTCCTTTGAAGAAAAAGCCGCTGAAAGAAGATTCACAAAATATATCTTTTATAAAGTTACCATAGATGTTTAAAATTGTTCACAAAATCACAGCAGTAAATTGATTTCTCAATGTAAACAAGAAGTGCATAGCTATGACATGTGGGAGCCACATTGAAATGTTTCTTTCATAGTAACAAGTGCTTGTGAATGAAAAGAAAGAAACAAAGGGGGATCACACAATTTGGAAAAGTGTAAAATTAAAACATGGAATATTTTGAAAATGGCCTACACTATGAAAAAAATTGTTAGAATAAAATGTGTGCTTTAATGAGCTCTACAATTCTTCTGAAGTAAAATTTTTGTCTATTTGTTATGGTTTTCTAGTTATACAAATTTATATAAAATTCAATCAAATAAAGGGTATTTCATAAACTATTCCCAGAAAATTCAAAATATACGTTTTATTTGCCATATAAGTATATTAAATATGTGCTGTTTTAATAAAAATTGCTAGAGCCATTTTTGACAAAATCATAAATTTCGAAAAATTTTCCATTTAAAGGGTAATTTGGGGTGGAGGAGTTTCTTGAAAATCTTCATGTCGCATCTTTGAAAGGTACTGAACTTAAATACCAAGTTTGGTATTTATCCGACATTTCGTTTAACACACATGAACATTTTTCTAAAAATGCTTTCTTTTTTTTTTTTTTTTTGATTCGGGGAGCCTCAAAACATGCATTTCCCGTGAAATCTTGATATCAAATTTTTGGATGGAATGAATAGCTTCTCTACCTACTATGTATATGGTAGAGAAAGTAATATATCATGAGTAACATATCCAAGATAGAAGAATCACTTTTTATATGAATATTATATTCAATATGTTATATATGTGAATTTTTTGTTGATAGAGAAAGTCATATGAATGTATCAAATGAGATTTTTTCTAATGTTCTTCATACAATATACATGAGCAGTTGAATAATCTGGCCAGTTGTCGTGGGTAGAATGAAAAAATGCATGTATAATTTCTTTCTTTCTTTTTTTTATTTAAATTCCTTTAATCAGGTAGGTCATATTGGACAGTAAATGAAAAAATGGGTGAAATGATGCTCAAATAAGCTGGGTACATAGAACTTAATAGTTATCAGACATTCATCTTCTGAGGATAAGGGAAAATCTCCCCAAAAATCTGCTCACATAAGTATAACCATTTTATCTTTGAGACAGCCAGCTTACAATGATAATGACCAAGGCAATAATGTACTTTAAAATTTAAATTTGGCAAATAAAGCTTTATTTTGTAAATACTGCAGATTATTACTTTCAAAAAGTATTATGGGCTAAAACGATATATTTTGCTATAACCTAATATAACTTGTAGAACTCTAAGTCTGTGGAATTAATTGCAATGTACATATTTATTACAGCATAATGTTACAAACAAACACAATATTGCCAGTGGAGTTAAAGTGAAATATTGTAGTTATATTAGTGTGTGAAACTTTTTTGATAGCTATGACTAGCAATGCCATTTGTAAGGGAATTTATTTTGTGTACTTTTGGTTTGTTATGAAATGAACTCCCTTTCTTCTTCATTGGCAATGAACAAACATGTAGAATTCATCTTGAAATGACATTTTACATTAACCCTTCATTGCATGAATTATTTTGCTACATATGTCGCTCTTCCTCTTAATTCCTAATCTGCTTTTTGTATCCCTGTCAAAGGCACCATAATCTATGAGATTTGAATAATCATGATCATTAAGCTGAAATGAAATGTACTGGTCATTCCAGTCAAAGCCGAATTTTGTAAGTTTGAATCCCAGCGACTGCAGACAAATGTGCCTGTGATAAAGGATGGGAAGGACCCACGTGGATGATGACAAGGTGACATTTGACTGCAGTTGCATGGATTTTGGTTTTTGTTAAAAAAAAACAAAATCGCTACAATAATATTGAAATAAGATATTTAAGATATCACATAGCTACAAATACTTTTATCTTATTGTTAAAGACCAGTATAATGTGAAAATAACAACTAAAAAAAAAAACTTCAGATATTCTAAAAATAACTCCAATATGCACTTTGCATATCTGCAAAGCAGCATATTGAATGGTTAAATGTGCGTGATACTGCTATCTCCAGAACATACACTAGTCAAACGTTTGTTTTTTTTCTTTTCAAATAAGTTACATTTTCCACCATTATTGAAAACTTCAGGCCATTATTTTACTTAGTTCCAATTTTGACACTGAAAATATGCAGTTAAGGGTGCTGTCATTTAAGATAGTATCTTGAAGTATAACCTGTAGCATTTTAATCTTTGCACCTCTTTGAGAACACTACAAGATGTAATATGCATAAAATTACTCTTTTAATAATTATATTATTATTTGAGGAAATTGTGTCCGAGTACCTAGCGACTGTGTCATAGATTGGCCAATTCACCTTCCTGAACTAGAAACACTGTGCACTTAGCAATTATCTCCTATTTTCTCTTTGCATCCTACAATTTGGCCTATTATGGTACTCTGCTGTGGAGCATAGCTCATCCCTTGGAACTGTATATGCTGCAGCTATTTCTTCTGCCAGTTTGCTTAATATGAAATACGGTTTGCTTTCTCAAGGCTAATAAAAGATAAGACATACCTTGTTTTATAACTTCTGTTGTCAAAATATAGTTTAGCAATGCTGTAAACAATTAGGTAAGCACAACAATAGTGACAAATAGTTCATAATTATGTACATTCTACAACAGCCTGCATAGATAGGCCATTGTGATGCATATGGTACTTCTGTTAGGAATTGGTTATGGCTGTAAATAGCTAATGTTGTGCATTTACATATGTACATCACAGAGATTTAATAACATGAAGATGTTTAGCAAACCATTTCCAAAAATGAATCCTTTAAAGACAGACTAAAAGTCAGAATGATGGAAACAATCCTCATGTTAAAAGGAGCATGATTGAGTAGGTGCAATGTTTTGCTTCTTTTTCACTTGTTTTTTCTCACTTGCTTACAATTTGTATATGTACCTTGTGTAGCTTTAGCAATAATGGTTTTACAGCTCATTTATAAAATCATTCAATAATTTCATTCATTCCAGAATTAGGACCTGTGAATGGGGAGAATTTACTACAGAAATATAAGTTTGTAAAAATATGTACATATAGCAAACCTTGCATATTTTTCAGTGGAATGTATGTTATAAAAGTTAGGATTACAAACTGAAAGGCTTGGCTGCAATAGTGGTTAATTTCAGTTGATGAAATGATTTAGAAGTGCAATATGCTTTACAAATTTTCTTTTTAAATAATAAAGATGAAAAGCTCAGTAATTTTTTCCCTAGTCTTACTAAGCAATTTTCTTGGTACAGTTGCTTTAATTTGTATGATTATATGTTGAATAAGTGCACTTACCCTTCCTGAATGGTTCAATCAAAACATCTGAACTTCTGCATAACCTTCGCATTATTTCCACCCCCTTGTGATGTTTCAGATCAAGTGCAACAGATTTTTTGCCATTAGCCAAGCAATCTAAGTTTGTACCTCCTGCAATCTAGTACAAAATAAACAAAGGTTACAAATATAATTGAGAAACCACGAATGTTTACAGCTTCTACATCTGTACAGCTATTCAACTTTTGGTCTTTGGCCTTTATGAAATAGGTAAATATGTTCCATTGTATCAAAAGAAAACGTATATATTTTTCATTCCATTTATTTCATCCATAATTAACAAATACATGTTGTCGGATATGTCAAAACAAATTGAATAAACAAACATAAAATACATATAAAATTCAATATAAAATTGCAATGTATAAGATTACTAATGTACAATTTTACAGCATTACAAATGTTAACAATTAACCTAAAAGTACAGAAATTAATCAACTGAATAGTAACACTTTGTCATAAGGAAGTCTCGTAAGCATTTCTTGAAACATTGAAAAGATTTAATGTTCTTTAATTTAGCAGGTAATTTATTATACAAGTGCGTACCTTTATAGTATAAACTATTCTCAAAAAATTTAGAGTTATGAGGTGTAACATGTAATTTTGACTTATTCCTCGTATCATACCTGTGAAAGTCTGAATTAACAGCAAGTGTTTCAACGCGCATTTGCGCTTGTACAATAACCTTGAATAAGTACATGCACGGTAGTTGCAAAATGTTTAATTCCTTGAAGTATGGTTTACAGCTAATGGTATAGGGTAAATTAAGCATGATTCTAATTACTTTTTGTAATTTAAATACTTTTATTGCCTTGCTACTAGATCCCCATAGAACTATCCCATATGACAAAATGAAAATTTGAGTAATACACTATCTTAAATGTATGCTTACTTATTGACTGACTGAGCATTTTAATTTGGAAACATATCTGACTAAGTGGCTTTACTAATTCATTAAAGAACATTCCAGCTTAAGTTCTTATTAAACCAAACTCCAAGAAATTTTGTTTTATCAGAATATTCTATAGCTTCATCCTCAGATAGTATAGTTGGGCAATGTAATTTTTTTTTTAATGGAAACCAACTATATATATATTCCCTTATTTACTGAGAGACAATTTTCTTTAAACCAAGAGAGAGTATAGGACATTCCAGAACTAATATTTGTTTTTAACTTCTCCAAGTTATCAGAAATTAAAATACTAGTGTCATCTGCAAATAAAGAGAATTTTATATTTTTATTCTGGTTGATATCTACAAGATCATTTATATACAGGAGAAACAAAATGGGACCTAAAACTGAGCCTTGTAGGACTGCGCATTCAACTTTTAGTTTAATTGAGATCTTTGTATAAGATACTGTCATTAGAATGCTGCTTAAATGTATGCAATGAATAAGAATTAGTTTATGGCTAGCTTACCTTATCCACCCTGATAACTGTAGCACCAAAATCTGCTAGTACCATACCACAGAATGGTGCTGGTGCCAAACCAGCCATTTCAATTACTTGTATTCCTTTCAGTGCCATGTTAAACTTATGTCATTGATACAGTACTGCTATTACGAGACAAATATGTACTGCTGGAAAAAAATTAAAATGTGTTGGAGTGGGGAAATAAACGTGCAAATGATTATACTTGTAAAATTTAGGTCTTCCTTCTTTTCTTTCCATTTTGATGAGTTTATAAATAATCTGGTGAAAGTTTTTACTTAAATTCTGCTATTATAAATTAACTATTATTTTCAGAAATTTTGTCTAAAAATGCCCACATTTTATTTGCTCTAAGTATTATGGAAGATGGAAAGTGGGTATTGCCTTAGTGATACTTTATCTGTTATGTTGCATCTATTGCGTGGCTTGAACTGAGTAAAACCAGCTAATATTTTGTTGTGTGCACATGCATACATGCAAGTTGGCAGATAAAGATTTGTTTTCTATGGGAAAAAAGTGGTTGATTGATCACAGATTAATTTTGAGAGAGTTTTTGGCTGTTTTTGTCGCTTTAAAAGATGATCATGTATGAAAAATTAAATTTAAATATATTCTGGTATGCAAAATAAATGCTGCTTATGAAATTTTAGTACACAAAATAAATGAACCAAACAGCCAAAAATTATTGTGATTACATAGATTAATTAGGTATTTAAGAACATGTCATCACAAAGAACTGGAAAAGCAATCCTGTCAATTCTGTCCATAATTATGCAAATATGTAATTGAAGCAATCCTTGGATTCAAGCCATAATTCATATAAATGCAATAAATTGATGTGTTAAAACTTATTTCCTTCCCACAACCAATGTTGGATCATCAATAATTTTGTGCCACACATCCTGCAATGTCAGAGTCTATATTTTTAATTTACCTGCATTTCCCTTTAGCATTAGCATATTGCAAGATTCATTACCAGAATACAGGGATTTCATGTTTTAATTTATATTATATTTTGTATTTCCTCTTTATTTTTAGCCAAACAGTTGAAACAGTTCCTGAATATATCTTTATATGTAAAGAGAAAATCACAGATATGACTGAATTATTTAAGGAATGCACTGTGTTCCATTTTTAATGACATGATATACTCCTGATGTGGTACTGGCAAAACCAGGACACACAGTTGAAAATAATTGGTCGAAGATGGGAGACTGTCAGATGAAGACACTATTTTGATAGATAAAAATGTTCCTGCATGCAATGGTTAGAATTTCATGCATTACAATGTATCTACCAAATTAGGTATTTTGGATAATAAAGGTTGAAAAGAATTTTTATATGAAATCCTTTAATAGCCATGGTTAAAAGCACACCCCAAAACAGAAACATAGAGGTAAGTATACCTTCCACTGAGTAACTATGGATACGATTTTATCTGCCATTATTACTTCGAATGGTTAAGCTTGATGTGCAAAATTAAATCCTTGAGAAAATAACCTACAATTTAACAAATAACGCACCTTAACACTGTTTTTATATTAAGGCTGTCCTAACCTATACCACAGTAGGTATGTTGTGTTAAAAAACTATGCCGTTATTACGCTCTTTTCGAATCATATAACACAATAGGAAACTGACACGTCATTGACAACGGACAAAAACAATACGCAACAGCTGACATTTATATTCAAATATTTATTTCGTCATACACTTTTAGAGCTGAAAGCTGTGCAATGAACAGCTTCATTTAATACTGTGCAATAAGATCGTGTACCCACAACGTCAAATTCCATTCATTTTGGTCTTAAGCTCTTGCTCAGCATATTTTTCTCCATGTTTTCATCTAAGTTTTGCCTATTACCGTTTCATTCATCATGATTAGAGTATATCCTGAACCCTTTTGCAGCTGTAGCAGACGACGTGGAGTGCACAGCATGACATGGTGTGGCCGGTCGACATGGTGTATTACGCGCGAATTTAAATTGTGAACTTTATCGGGCGGCAATAAAATCAACGCCCTCTGGTTCTCTTCACAATCTGTTTGTCTATTGCACATTACATTTCAGGTCATTAATACTTTTCATCTCACATTTAACTTCTATTAGTATAATTCGTTGTGGGTTTTACCTGCAATACCACGTTGAATGCAAGTGAACAGTGGTTGGTATATTGCAGCGAATTTAAGTAATTCCGTGATATTTTCTTGATTAGACACGGCACAGTCGAATTCATGTGGTTATAATTAAACTAAGATTCCAAGATATAGAAATGGCTACCTCTTTCACACGGAATCCTTGTAGAGGTGCATCTATTTGAGTAAGTAAGATATGTTTATGAATTACACTGCTGTTTTATTAGATTTTATCCGATTACTGCCTGAACCTAAATTCAGGCAACTAAATCTAGATTATGAGCTTAGCATTGACAAGTTTGGCCATACATAATATGAGAAGCAAGAAATCTCATCGCTGATTGGTGAAATTGGACAAATGCATATAATGGTTTTTCTTAACAACATATTTGATTCCTATAGAACTTTCCCAATTTCATTTACAAAATGTGAATGACCTCTTCAATTATGGATTACTGGTTTTGTTGGACTCTTCATTTCTAGCCCTGTGTGTGCTTCTAGAGAGTCTGCTCCTCACTTATGTAAAGAGAAAATGTTTTTTCTCTTTTAGGATTCAAGATTTAAATTACTTCTTGTTTGTATAAAACATGTTCAGGTATGTTCCGGACTCCAAAATTCACACAGCCTCCGTATTGGCTTTTAATTATTATGATGTGAATTCGGGAATTAGGAATTGAGGGGTTAATTACTATATTTTCTTTAACACTTCATAATTAATTATTCGAAGTTTACTACAATCTAACTGCACAATAAAGGGAACGGAAAAAAAGCCATAAGCTAGGCTAAGTTCTTAGGAAATTCACGTTTCCGAACATTGCAGTTTAGTTTTCTTCTGGGTAGCTTATTTCACTACAATTTCGATTTTGGGATTTAGGTTTCAACTTTCAAACAATTTTCCTACGGTTTTCTGCTCTTCCTAAAACAATTTATTTTTGAACAATAATTTTGCTAAGCTTTTGTATTGCACATACAACAAATAACATACAACCCGCTAACCCAACCTAATCTAACTACATTAACGACCCGTTTAATAGAAGCAGAGTTATACAAACCGAAGTCAGGAGGAATATATTCCTCCATGGCGAAGTGACCAATTCCACTGCTGGTTTTGTTGCAAGAATGTAGTATGAAAAGAGCGACACAACTAAACCGTAACAAATAGTTCATAAAGATTTTAAAGGAAACACCCTTCCTAATCAACGGCATAACGCCTACTGTCCTGAGTGGGAATCTTATTTCTTCGCACGTGACCATATTTTATAGTTCTTCCTTGGTAGAATAGTATATGCTTTTATATAGCCTTTAGAATTAAAATCATTGGGTATATTTACGCCATGTGTGATCACAGTGAGATGGATTGCATGTATGAGGATTTTATTTTTAATTTCTCTACCGCTTACCTATGGTAGAAGAAATTTGTGTTCCACACAACAATTCGGAAATTGTTGGGTATTTAATAATATCAGCATCTTCCTAGGATGCACTATGAGGATTTTTACGAAATTACTCCACCCCAAATTAACCATGAAATATGTTTCATTATTTTTATTTACTCAAAAAAGACTCTTAACAATTTTGATTAAAATACTTTTGACACATAAGAAATAAAATGCATAATTGAATTTTCTGTGAATAACGTGTGAAATAAGAGACAAATACTTAAAGCAGAGGCACATAAAAACATACAATTTGAATGAAATAATTATTTTTGATCGACCACACTATATAGCGCTGATTACATGCGACGTAACTGAACTCTTATTACATCCTTAATACTTCAGCGACTCATTATGATCTTACTCGGCTGCGCGCGCAGCCCCTTATTGCCCACACCTTTTAACACCTTTAAAGCAGCAGTTCACTGGAATACATTCCCCAGATAAACAATATAATATGTATATTTAAAATGAAGTAAATTCTGTTTATTGTATAGGCAATTTTAATATTATAATCAGTTGAGTTCATTTCCTTTGCTTTCATATTGCCTAAAAAAAAAACCCAATAAATACGGCATGGACTCAAAGTACTGCCATCAATACTCAATATTTATTGATGTTGTAAAACTGCTTCATGAGCAGTTATTAGCATAAGTCAATGATACAATGAAAGTGATAAAAGATCTGTTGCACTACTCGCAAACACGCTCAATATCCTGCCATCAGCGCTACCATCCGATCAGCATTTAATTACTCACAATTAACAAGATATTTTTGTAAAAACTCAAAGTTTTGAAATTGTAGTGTGTTCGACCAAAAACAGTCGTATGCAACTTGACTATAATGGTAATTAAGACGCTGGCTACCTCTCGTTTCATAAACATACTGCATATCATTATAATCTTGTTGCATAATGTACTATTTCGTGGCGTTAGCTTGTTTCTTTTTCTAAGTATTCGATACTGTACGATTACATTTTCCAAACATAATTGCTCATCCTACTGAAGATAATTCTTGAAATTTTCGGATTATGTTTTTTTTTTTTTTTTTACTTTCTCTACTTTTTTGTAAGTAGAGATAGTATTGGATTCCATCCAAACATTCGACATCGGAAGTACACGTTTTGAGGCTCCCTGAATAAATAAATAAATAGAAAAAGGTCCATGTGTGTGTGTGTGTTTATGAACAGCATAAATAAAAACAAAAAGGCGTTGAAATACCAAACTTGGTATTTATGTTCACATCTTGCAAGGATGTGACACGATTTTCAAGAAAATCTCCCACCCCAAACTACCCTTTAGGTGAAACAATTTTCCTTATTTTCTACTTTCTCAAAACTGCCTCTAACGATTTGATTAAAATACTACATGTTTAATATAATTGCATGAAATAATATGTTTATTTTGAAATTTCTGGGAATGCCTGTGAAGTGCTCTTCATTCTGAGTGATTTTTATATAACGTAAGAGATAGACGATGTCTTACTACACAACAAATTTAGATCTCGCTAACGACACAATTTATTCAAATAAACTTGTTTGTGGCGTTAATCATTTCGAGATATTCTTTGTTATTGGTTTGAATTTTCAAATACTTATACTTTTTTCAAGTGGTAAGTCGTTATTAGTTTTTCTCGTGATCGTGCAAAGAGCATGGAATTTCAAAGTCATCACATAGCGACCCGCTGTTTAAAAATCTGATCATCGCTTTAACCTATTGTATTTTCCTATACCTTAAACGAAATATGTAAATCTATTATGAAAGTTTATCCTTATTAACAAGAAGTAGGTAGAAGAATAAACGTTTCTAAGATAAGTTTTTAGAAACATGAATAGAGAAAGTCATGCGAATTCAGATTTTTCAAGTGCTAAGATACTATTGGTTCTTTTTTCCGCGGTCATGTTAAGAGTGGGATTTCAAAGCCATCGAATAGCGTTCTGTATCCCTCTTATATTTATAACGAAATGTGTAATGAAACAATTTTTGCAGACTTTTATCTCGATTATCAAGAAATATAGAAGAATAAGCTTTTGTAAGAATAGTTTGTGGACGAGTGGGTAGAGAAAATCATATGAATGTAACGCATACGATTTTTAATTCGGAATACTGTAGCATACCTCAGTTAAACATAATAGATAAAATGTAACTGTAATATAATTCTATATTTATTTCCTCCATCGTTCCTTAGCCAACGCATCTGCATCTTGCAGTCCTTTCGATTTTCACTTGGTGGGTATATTATCTCGGTCTGCGTGGCTGAGTTGGTTAGGCGCTGGCTGAGTGGTCTTTAGGTTACGGGTTCAAACCCAGCCCAGACCGATGGTTTTTAAGTGTACTTAAAAGTAAACTTGGTGGAGATTTGCATTTAAAAATTGATTTTTGGTTTTTTGTTGTAATAGATTACTAAGCGGCGTCTGGGCGGGTTTTCTCCGGGTTCTCCGGTTTCCCCCGCCATTCATTCCACCAACTGCTCCATCATCACCTTTCCTTTCATACATTTCACCAACATTTCATTTCATCTACTTCCTTCATCCCATACCAGGCATTGGGCTGATCACCCATCCTGGATGCTCTGTCTGATCCATGAGTGTCTGCTCCTCGATGGGCCTCTGACCCCAGGCACCCGTTTGTAAGTCCTACATAAGAGGAGGGTAAACAGATAATGAATGAATGAATGTTGTAATAGATTATAAAAGTATAAGGAATGTACTATGTAATTTATTTTTGTTATTTGGACCTTTAAAGGGCTCTTCTGGTTCAGAGAAGCTATAGTACCTATATTGGTATGTGCTCAGCTTGTTTGTTTGTTTGGTTTTTACTTTTTTTTTTTTTTTTTTGCTATTTACCGTAGGTTTTATTTTTTAAGCTTCAGGTACACTTTTCTTAAAATCTATTTAATTTAGAAGTTTGAAATTTTTTGTGGTTATACAGAACGTTTAATAGCATTTATTAGGTTAAATATTTTGATCCTAAATTACATGGTTTTCACGAAAACAAATATAAATATAATACAATTACACGAGGAAATTATTTTCTTGTGATGTTTTTTTAAAAATTAAATTAGTCCCTAAAATGGACAAGTAGTTAACCGGCTATCTTAAGCTACTTATAAAAATTCACAGTAAAAAAAATCTGGTGTCTTGCACTCACGTGACTTTCTCTGCTCTGGTACAAACTATTTTTACAAACGCTTATTCTCCATCTACTTCATGTTAATCGAGATAAACATTTGCAAAAACTGATTATTGCTAATTTTCTTATAGGTGCAAGGGGAGTATGGTAGACCTTAAGCGATAGTCAAATCTTTTAAGAGCTGGTTGCTATGTGGATTATTCCATTCTCTTTGCATGTCCAAGAGATAAAAAAAAGAATAACGAATTCCCATTTGAGAAAAAGTATAAGTACTGGAAAATTCAAACAAATAACAAGGAACATCTCGGAAATGGTTCACAAAAAAAAACTTTGTGACATAAATTGACTGTTTTAACGAGATCTACATTTTTTGTGTAGTAAAATTTTGTCTTTCTTTCACGGTTTACTAGTTCTGCAAAAGTCATTCAGAATGAAGAGTACTTTTGAGGATATTCCCATAAAATTCAATATATGCCTTTCTTTTGCTATAAAAATATCTTAAGCATAGAGTCATTTTTGAGAAAATAAACATTTTCGAAAAATGTTCCATGTAAGTTTGGGGTGGAGGGATTTTCTTGAAAATCTTCGTGTCGCATCCTTGGAAGATACTAAACTCAAATACCAAGTTTGGTATTTATCTGACTTTTCGTTTTTGAGTTATGCTGTTCACAGACAAACACAGAGACACATACACGGCCACGTTTCCAAAAATGCCTTAATTGGATTCAGGGCGCCTCAAAACATGTATTTTCGGAGAAATCCGGTATTGAATTTGTGGGTGGAGTGCAATACTTCCCGTAGTAGCAATACGTAGTAGAGAAAGTAAATTTGGCGGAGTTTTGAACTTTATTTTCAGAGAAAAGCGTACTTATAAATGAAAGCAATTTTTTTATTAATTATATTATGATATTTAAATATTTTTCTAATTAAAATAAGAATTAAAGCTAGCTAAAAGTCTTGGTACCAGTATACTCAAAAAAACCTTCTTTAATAAGCAGTTAAACGTTCATTGTGCTAGTTGGTGTAATTACAGAGAAAACTGGCTTTGTTTCAATTGCGAAAAAGCGTAAAAATACTCTGCGATCTCTACCAAGTGCCGACAGCCCTATGTCAGCAGATTTACTAGCATGTAAAAGAACTCCTGTGCGATTTCTTCCGGCACATCGGCGGCGCTGATATGATCCTGGCAATGGACAGCGTCATTAACAAACAAAATATACGGATATACTAGTCGGCCACGTTAAGAATGCGCTTGGAGGAAGACGCCAGTGTTTTTGTTGACACTGTATAACACCATCAAGGCTTGGGATTAGAGGAGTGAGGGGGAGACGATAGGGGAATATACAGTCACACAATAAAAACAGCTCAGCCTCGCCAGTAAATGCAACTCAAAACTGGGGATGTTTTCTTTACCTAACTGTCCTTCCGATGCCACGCCCACTTGCTCCGTATTTCCATCGCACGATTCATATCGTGGCCGACTAGTATATGGAACTATATGAACAATAACACACGGACATTAAAAAATTATTTTAATTTCTCTACTACTTAGCTATAGGAAGTAGAGGTATTGCATTCCACCCAAAATTCCGAGATTTCATTGGAAATACACGTTTTGAGGCTCCCTGATTCTAAAAACGCATTTTACTTTATCACCTAGCTATTGTAAGTAAGAGGAAGTATTGATTCCACACAAAAATTAGATAATGGGATTTCACGGGAAATATATCTTTTGGAACCCACCGAAGATCGCTTTCCAAAAAAAGTATTTTTAAAATGTTCTGTGTGTGTCTTTCTGTAAATGGCATAACACAAAAACGAAAAGTCGAGCAAATATTAAGCTTGGTATTTAAGTTCAATAGCTTTCAAAGATGTAACAGCCAAACTACACTTTACATGGAAATATTTTCGATATTTTAGGTTTTCACAAAAAGGCTCTAACGATTTGATTAAAATAATATACATTAAAGATATTTACATGGCAAATAAAATGTATATATTGAATTTCCTGGAAATAGTCTGTGAAGTTCTCTTCATTCGGAAGGATTTTGTATAATGCTGTATAACTTATAAACGTTAAGCGATAGACGAAAACGTACTACACAGAAATGCAGATTTCTTTAAAACACATAACTGATTTCAAATACCTTGTTTGTGGCATAAGCCATTATTAATGGTTTGAATTGTTCATTACTTGGTCATTCTTTTGAAGTCCTGTCAACATTCAGTTGTTTCTCGCGTATGCACACAAAGAGTATGGAATTTTAAGGCCAGTATATAGGTCATAAACATTTGACTATCGCTGTTCTCTTTGTATCCTAACGAATGTGTAATGTAGTTATTTCTGCAAAGGTGTATTTGGATTAAAATGAAGTAGATAGAAAAATAAGCTTTAGTAAGAATAATTTGTATATCCATTAATAAACAATAGAGAGTAGAGAGAGTAATGCGAATGCAATACATCAGTTTATTTTAGAAAAAAAGATCCTTATGTGTGTGTGTCCGTCTGTGAACAGCGAAACTCAAAAATTAAAAGTCGGTTAAATACCAAATTAAGTTCGGCGTCTTTCAAGGATGCGACACGGATATTTGCAAGAAACTTCCACCAACCAAACTCCCTTCACATGGAAAACGTGTCTTATTATTTATTTTCTCAAAAATGACTAATGATTTTGATTAAAATACCACATGTTTAAGATACTTGCATGAGAAATAAAATGTATAGTATCTTAAATTTTCTGCGAATGGCCTGTGAAGTACTCTTTATACTGAATTAATTTTGTATAACTTCTAAACTGCAAGATATAGAGAACTGCTTACTATAATGTAGATCTCATTAAAGTGCACAATTATTTTTCTTTCTAACATTAATCATTTACGAGCGGTTCTTTATTATTGATTTGAATTGTCAAATTCTTTGTACTTTTTACTTTCTCTACTACGTATAGTAAGTAGGGGAAGTATTGTATTCCACCCAAAAATTTGATACCGAGATTTCACCGGAAATACATGTTTTGAGACCCACTGAATCCAAAAAAAGCATTTTTACTTTCTCTACTACGTATAGTAAGTAGGGGAAGTATTGCATTCCACCCAAAAATTCGATACCGAGATTTCACCGGAAATACATGTTTTGAGACCTCCTGAATCCAAAAAAAGCATTTTTGGAAACATGTCCGTGTGTGTGTCTGTGTGTGTGTGTGTCTGTGTGTGTGTGTGTGTCTGTGTGTGTGTGTGTCTGTGAACAGCATAACTCAAAAACGAACAGTCGGATAAGCACCAAACTTGGTATTTAGGTTCAGTATCTTCCAGAGATGCGACACGAAGGTTTTCAAGAAAATCCCCCCACCCCAGACTACCCTTTACATGGAACATTTTTCGAAAATTTTAATTTTCTCAAAAATGGCCCTAACGATTTTGATTAAAATATCATATGTTTAAGATATTGTCATGACAAATAAAATGTATATCTCGAATTTTCTGGGAATGTCTCCAAAAGTATTCTTCATTGTGAACGACTTTTGCATAACTGGTAAACCATAAGAGATAGACAAAATTTTACTACACAAAAAATGTAGATTGCGTTAAAATACACAATTTATGTCATATACATTTCTTTTGTTGAGTGAACCGTTTTCGAGATATTGCTTGTTATTTCCTTAAATTCTCCAATACTTATACTTTTTCTCAAATTCGTTATTCATTTTTTTTATGTCCTGGACATGCAAAGAGAATGGAATGCGGCACATAGCAACGAGCGTTAAAATATTTGACTATCGCTTAAAAGCTACCATATTCCCCTTGCATATACAAGAAAATTACCAATAAGATTGACATCTCGATATCTCGATTAACTTGAAGCATATGGAGAATAGGCGTTCGTAAAATTAGATTGTACAAGAGTAGAGAAAGTCATGTGAGTGTAACACATCAGATTTTTGGAAACATGTCCGTGTGTGTGTCTAGGTATGTGTGTCTGTGTGTGTGTCTGTCTGTCTGTCTGTGTGTGTGTCTGTCTGTCTGTGTGGGTGTCTGTCTGTGAACAGCATAACTCAGAAACGAACAGTCGGATAAACACCAAACTTGGTATTTAGGTTCAGTATCTTCCATGGATGCGACACGAAGGTTTTCAAGAAAATCCCCCCACCCCAGAGTACCCTTTACATGGAAGATTTTTCGAAAATTTTAATTTTCTCAAAAATGGCTCTAACGATTTTGATTAAAATATCATGTGTTTAAGATATTTTTATGACAAATAAAATGTATATCTTGAATTTCCTGGGAAGTCTCCAAAAGTATTCTTTATTGTGAACGACTTTTGCATAACTGGTAAACCATAAGAAATAGACAAAAGTTTACTACACAAAAAATGTAGATCGCGTTAAAATACACAATTTATGTCATATACATTTTTTTTGTTGAGTGAACAATTTTCGAGATATTACTTGTTATTCCCTTAAAATTTTCAATACTTATTTTCTCAAATGGGAACTCGTTATTCATTTTTACTTTCTCTACTACGTATAGTAAGTAGGGGAAGTATTGCATTCGACCCAAAAATTCGATACCGAGATTTCACCGGAAATACATGTTTTGAGACCTGCTGAATCCAAAAAAAGCATTTTTGGAAACATGTCCGTGTGTGTGTCTGTGTGTGTGTCTGTGTGTGTCTGTGTGTGTGTGTGTGTGTGTCTGTGTGTGTGTGTGTCTGTGAACAGCATAACTCAAAAACTAACAGTCGGATAAACACCAAACTTGGTATTTACGTTCAGTATCTTCCAGAGATGCGACACGAAGATTTTCAAGAAAATCCCCCCACCCCAGACTACCCTTTACATGAAACATTTTTCGAAAATTTTAATTTTCTCAAAAATGGCTCTAACGATTTTGATGAAAATATCATATGTTTAAGATAATGTCATGAGAAATGAAATGTATATCTCGAAATTTCTGGGAATGTCTCCAAAAGTATTCTTCATTATGAACGACTTTTGCATAACTGGTAAACCATAAGAGATAGACAAAATTGTACTACACAAAAAATGTAGATCGCGTTAAAATACACAACTTATATCATATACATTTTTTTTGTTGAGTGAACCGTTTTCGAGATATTGCTTGTTATTTCCTTACATTATCCAATACTTATACTTTTTCTCAAATTCGTTATTCATTTTTACTTTCTCTACTACGTATAGTAAGTAGGGGAAGTATTGCATTCCACCCAAAAATTCGATACCGAGATTTCACCGGAAATACATGTTTTGAGACCTCCTGAATCCAAAAAAAGCATTTTTGGAAACATGTCCGTGTGTGTGTCTGTGTGTCTGTGTGTGTGTGTGTCTGTGTGTGTGTCTGTGTGTGTGTCTGTGTGTGTGTGAACAGCATAACTCAAAAACGAACAGTCGGATAAACACCAAACTTGGTATTTAGGTTCAGTATCTTCCAGAGATGCGACACGAAGGTTTTCAAGAAAATCCCCCCACCCCAGACTACCCTTTACATGGAACATTTTTCGAAAATTTTAATTTTCTCAAAAATGGCTCTAACGATTTTGTTTAAAATATCATATGTTTAAGATAATGCCATGAGAAATGAAATGTATATCTCGAATTTTCTGGGAATGTCTCCAAAAGTATTCTTCATTGTGAACGACTTTTGCATAACTGGTAAACCATAAGAGATAGACAAAATTTTACTACACAAAAAATGTTGATCTCGTTAAAATACACAACTTATGTTATATACATTTCTTTTGTTGAGTGAACCGTTTTCGAGATATTGTTTGTTATTCCCTTAAATTTTCCAATACTTATACTTTTTCTCAAATTCGTTATTCATTTTTTTATGTCCTGGACTTGCAAAGAGAATGGAATTCGACACATAGCAACCAGCGTTAAAATATTTGACCATCGCTTAAAAGCTACCATATTCCCCTTGCATCTACAAGAAAATTAGCAATAAGATTGACATCTCGATATCTCGATTAACATAAAGCATATGGAGAATAGGCGTTTGTAAAAATAGATTGTACAAGAGTAGAGAAAGTCATGTGAGTGTAACACATCAGATTTTTTTATGTCCTGAACATGCAAAGAGAATGGAATTCGCCACATAGCAACCAGCGTTAAAATATTTGACTATCGCTTAAAAGCTACCATATTCCCCTTGCATCTACAAGAAAATTACCAATAAGATTGACATCTCGATATCTCGATTAACATGAAGTATAAGGAGAAAGGCGTTTGTAAAATTAGATTGTACAAGAGTAGAGAAAGTTATGCGAGTGTAACACATCAGATTTTTTTATGTCCTGGACATGCAAAGGGAATGGAATGCGCCACATAGCAACCAGCGATAAAATATTTGACTATCGCTTAAAAGCTACCATATTCCCCTTGCATCTACAAGAAAATTAGCAATAAGATTGACATCTCGATATCTCGATTAATATGAAGCATATGGAGAATAGGCGTTTGTAAAAATAGATTGTACAAGAGTAGAGAAAGTCATGTGAGTGTAACACATCAGATTTTTTTGTCTTTGATATGCAAAGAATTATAATCTGTGCCAAAGGGAATGCTGCTGCACCTAGCAACCAGCTATTAAGAGATATGTATGTGCTTAAAGGCTACTGTTTTTCTATATTGCCCTTGTAAATATATATTCCCCTTACATCTACCAGAAAATTAGCAATAAGACAGAGTCTGCAAATGTTTATCTCGATTAACATGAAGTAGATGGAGAATAAGCGTTTGTTAAAATAATTTGTACAAGAGTAGAGAAAGTCATGTGAGTGAACACATCAGATTTTTTCAGCTGCTATGTCGCTATTCGTATTTTTTCTCATGGTCATGCAAAGAGAGCGAATGGAATTTCAAAGCCATCATACTGTTTTTAAAAGATTTGACTATCGGTTAAGCCTACTTTACCCGTTGAAGCTACAACGAAATGTGTAATAAAACGTTTAACATGAAGCAGATAGAAGAATAAGTGTTTTTTGGAATAGTTTATAGGTGAGCGGATAGAGAAAGTCATGTGAATACAACGGATCTAAAATGCTTTAGTCATATACATTACTACCTATACCACCACCTTAGTGATGGAGAAAACAAAACAACATGATGATCACAAATGTCTGGAAGAGGTAAATACATCGAACTCTTATCGTTGAAGATAATGAACATCAAGCCCTCTGGCAAACAAAAAACATTTAAATGTCAAGCACATTACGCATTAAATTAAAAGGGATGTATTTTAATTCATATTCCTCTCGATTACTCGTGGGGCCTTTGCGATCGTTACGTCCTTACGCTACACGTCGGTGTTATTAAGTCTGTATTGAAGTACACAGTTGGTGGTTTTACTCACTTCTAGGATGCTGTGCTCCCCGCTCTTGTAAAAAATATGCATTTCGGTCGCTGACAGTAAAAGAAATGAGCTGGGGAGTTCTGTCAAGTAATGAACTGCCGAGCAGACCAAACACTTCTCCAGCTAATACTTCTGGTTATAGTTGATGATGGCTTTCACTCCTAACGGCGCATGACACCAATAAATTTCTCTTTCTAGCCCTTTACCCTTGATGATAAGGCTTCCCCTTCTCTTTCCTCGCCATCGTTTATTTTTTTCTCTTTCCCTCTTTTTTAAATTCACCTTTCACACTTCCTCCTCTTCTGCGTGATGTCTTTTCTTTGCCCCCTTTTTCTTCGTCTTTGAGCGCTTCACAGCATCGCTGTCTTTATCTGGCTTCTTCTGCCAGATATTTCCATCGTTATTTCGATGTTCAGCTGTTCATAGATCACGCACAAAGCATGTTTTGTGTCACACAGCTAGAAGGCTTGAGGAGAGTTAATGTTCGTGACAATTTTTAGTGGAACTGTTGTACGCATGTTCTTCATTCGTTTGCTATCCTATGTAAGCTGGGAAAGACATGATTTTATTTCACATAGAGGTTTAGTAGGTTTATATTTCTTAGGCTTAATTTTATATTTCATATAAAACATATTTAAGGCATTAAGGGAATGATTGTTTAGCTAAAATGAGAAAAATACCATCAGTGTCAGAAGTGTCCTTTTAGTTCATTTCACAAGTTAATATTGTTTGCATTTAATACATCATATAAAATACATGATCAAAAGAGCCATCATGAATCCACAAACATCCAGTTTAGTTACATTTACTTACATAACAAAAACTGGAAACACATAATCAAATTAAATAATGAAATCATTCCGCAAGCTGAGTCTGTCAAACATTTAGGATTAACATTATACACAAAACCAACCTGGAATGCATACATCTCCTCTTTGGTAACAAGACTGAGGCACAGACTTCAACTAAATATCTCATCGAAGGCTGTTCACCTCTAACCACTGCATCCCAAAAGGCTCATATATTTCAGTCTAATCAGACCTATCTGGATGTACGGGTGCTCAATCGAGGCTCAGCTTTCAAATCACAAATCAACAGAATTCAGACCTTTCAGAATCGGGTTCTCCGGATCATAGCGGATGCTCCTTCGTACATCCGCAATTCCTCACTTCACAAAGATCTTCGTGCTCCTACAGTTGAAACTATTCTTCAGTCTTCATATACTCAACTATTCACATCCTTCATTAACCATCAGAACTTCTTACTGAATGAAGTTCTCCAGAACATGCCCGAAGAACGACCGTCACGCAGACTGATGGGAAAACATCGCACCGGTCTTCTCCGCTAATAAACCTTTGTATTATTTTCCTTTTTACAAACTATATTATTGTATTTTCTTAGATTTTGAGGGCAGTCACTCGATTGTATCCTCATTACAAGTGTTGTCATTCTTTGGAATTATTTAAAATGTTATTAGTTCAACTATATATACTAATTTTTATAATAAAGTTGACTGAATTAAAAAAAAAAGAACCAGGTAACTAAAACCACCGAAAATAAATTAGACACTCTAATCCACTGCTACGTCGCTTTCCTCCTTTCCTTACTTCTCTCACCTACATTCTTGTGAGACGTAGAGGAAAACCTTTATACGCAATGTTTTGCGATAGGGGAGAGAAACGGCCTCGCTCTTTATGGCCACACCATGGTTCTTTGCAGATTGACCTAATTTTATGGGTCTGGTTAAACAAATGTAGAGGAATGGGTGTTGAGGTTAATGACAGATTTATTTGCAATTTTTAATTTGCTGATGACCAAATTATATGAGCCGAAGAATATGATGATTTATAATATACGAGCAGGAAAGTTATTGAAGAATATGAAAAGCCTGGGTCAGTTTTAATTTTGAAAAATCTAATTATATGATTATAAGAGAAAACAAACGTTTTGATAGTTGAAAATAAGGAAGTTATTAAATTTACAGAAAATATAAATATTAAGGGACTTCTGCTATGATGATGGAAAAATTAAAGAACGTTTTATTATATATGCAATATATTATTATATGGCTAAACATTTAAAATACGCAATATTCAACATTGAATGCCATATTATGGGATAAAATGTAAAAGAAATCAAGCATAAATTTATCAATCAGTCATAAGAAATACAGCTTTATATGGATCAGAACTCTGGTAAAAGAAAAATACGTTCATAAATAATATTTGGCAATGGGAGTAGATTGCTGAAATCAACAAGGGTTTCAAGAAGAGAAGAGTAAGAAATGAAATAATAGAGGATGGAAGTAATAAATAACATTGTATGAAGAAGAAAATATATCAACAAGAGAACTAATATGGTATGGACGTGTGATGAGAATGAGCGAAGGGAGGTTAAGGTTGGCATATGAATGGATTCCAGCAAGAAGGAAAAGAGAAAAGCCTGTGACAACATGGAAAAGGGAATTATGGAAGCGACGAAGAGAAGACAATCAAGGGGACTTGTTGGGCAGAGGAGAATTTTGTGCAGTGAGAGAAATTTATAAATTACTGCGAGTCATTATTTGGCTTTCATAAGATGTAAATAACATTGTAAACTGACTGAATAATAATAACAAATAATAACAACGATAATAATAATAATAATAATAATAATAATAATAATAATAATAATAATAATAATAATAATAAAGTTGTCTTTATAAGCAAGTTCGAAATTTCTAAAATTTTTGAATAGCAATGAAAAGATACACCATACCCGATGTGGTTATCCTCCGTGGACTAGTGGTACCGTGCTAGCCTGTAATTCCCAAGGTAGCGGGTTCAAACCCGGCGGAGGGCGATGGATTTTTTTTCGGGCGTAATAATCCTTACTATGGCCTCCTTCGGGAGGAAAGTAAAGCTGGTGGTCCCGTGTCGTAGATTTACGGCACGTAAAAGAACCTCAAGTATGATAAAGGGGCCTCTGAGCAAAATTACCGGTCTTTCACGCCCAACATAGAATGGGACGCTAAGGACCATAGTAGTTAAAAAGTGTCCATAAAAAAAACAGATGTAGACTATATATGAGGCGAAAATTACACATATGACAGAGGACAGCTCTACAGTCACAAAAGTCCTTACACATTTTTCTTTCTTACATATTCATGTTTCTTTATTATGTGATAGTCTTTTAGGTAAAAGAGGTAACGAGCAGTGAACTGTGCCAACGAAGGAGAGCGGGTTGGAATGTCGAGTCTATCAGTTCCTGGAACGTATTCCAGTGTGAACGCTGTCCAGCGTGCAAATTGTACGCTTCTTAGTGCGCCCTAAAACAAATATATCTTACTGTACCTTAATTTTTGGAAGAATTCACATATAAGAACATTATCCGATGTATTTATTCAGGTTTGTAGTAAGCTATATGCCCAAATGTCGGCTTATATATCGTTTACACTCTGTAAACAGTAGGGATGCTCAACGTGTTAGGTACTCGGAGGTCTTCTGCCCCCCCCTATTTTTCATATATGAAATGATGCTTAGATAGTAAGTGTTAAGATGCCAGAGGGAGAGAGAGAGAGAGAGAGAGAGAGAGAGAGAGAGGGAGAGAAGGAGAGGGAAAGAGAATCATCGTTTACTGCCAGATTACCTTCTCCATCACTGTCTATCTCACTCTAAGATCCAGCGAGATCTGCTTATTCCACAGAAGAATATATGCAGCTGTACATGGAAAAGTCGTTCTACCTGCCACTGATATAATCACAGCGATGTCGCCCTCCGCGGTGTAGTAGTTACCCTGCTAGTCTCTAGTTCCATGGTCGCGGTTTCAAACCCGGCGGAGGTCGATGGATTTTTTTGGGCGTAAAAATCCTTAGCATGGCTTCCTTCGGAAGGGAAGTAAAACGGTGGTCCCGTGTCTGTGTCGTAGATTTACGCTACGTAAAAGAACCTCAAGCCTGATAAAAAGACCTCTGAACAAAATTACCGGTCTTTCACGCCCTATATAGAATGGGACACGAAGGACCACAGCAGTTAAAGAGCGTCCATAGATAAAACTCAGTTTCAATTTACAGCGACGTGATCTATTGTGTTAAATTACGTTCAATTTACACACACACACGCACACACACGTACACACAAAGAGCAAAATAAGATGTATGGGCCATGAATACAATGTGATGTCTGTAGGTATTGCTACCCCAGACCATTTTCATCAAAGCATATCGCCAAATATTTATAGAATTTTCATATGGTATGGATTTTCACTATTATGTATTAAAAACTATAATCATTGCGCTTTGTGGAGTAATTTCCTGTTTATCACTGATTCATTGGAATTTACGTTTTGTCTGTTTAAATTTATAGTTGTCTCTGGATATAAAAGTGAAAAACAAGCTCTTTCTTAACTATCTGCTTTCCTATTTCTTTCACTTTAATAAAATACTCTACAAAGGATCTTAATTGACAAACATCTTCTCTGCCTTTTATAAATCTAACCTTTGTTAAAACTTTAAACAATTTCGTGATGAGCTCTTTCCTCCATACCATTGTTTCCTCACAATCAAACCCAGGATCTTCTGCGTCTACACAATGCCCACATTTATGGGAGATATTATTCCTATGTATACATACCACAGGAAGTTTGTGGAAAATACGATGATATACAAGATAAGTTATTTTGTGACAATTTAATTTATTAAACCTTTATTCATATAAACGACAGACAAGCAGCATTAAAAGATAGAAAAAAGAAAGAAGATAAGACAGGATTCTGTGCATCAAATTTTAGCCGAAAGAAGTGTTTATTTTCTTTCTTAAAACGTTTGAGAACATAGAAAGTAATGCGTTTTCTTACGAATAAGATATTTAGGACTGAGCCTTAAGGTTTGGCTTATAATAAATCGGGGATGAGAACGAGAACGGAAAACAAGGAGACGTAAGTTTGGTTTATAATACACCGGGAACAAACGGGAATCTTATCGATATCATCATAGAAAGTCAATGAGATGCCATTTTATTTTGTCTGATCACTGACATTTTGCATCTGCTTGCAAATCAGCGAACATTTTCTAAATACTAGGCCATCACTGCTTCTTCTTCTTCTTCTTCTTCTTTTGTGGACGCTTTTTAACTGCTATGGGCCTTAGCGCCCCATTCTATATTGGGCGTGAAAGACCGGAAATTTTGCTCAGAGGCCTCTTTATCAGGCTTGTTCTTTTCCGTGCCGTAAATCTACGACACGGGACCACAGGCTTTACTTCCCTTCGAAGGAAGCCATGGTAAGGATTTTTACGCCCAACTGATTCCCCTTGCGAAAGCGCCATCTAAATAAGTTTATAACAGCACATATTAAAGTCTGCTGTTCTATGCTGTTTTAGGCTGTTGTTCCGATTTTGTTTTCCAAACTTGGAAGGAGGGAGAGCCCTAACGGCAGTTTTAGTTCAAAGCCTCCTTGAACAATTTATACTATAAAGAGAGCTACTCGCAATATGAATCCGATATGCCGTTCCCGGGAATGGAAACAGAAAAGTTATAACTGAACCAGTTTCCCATTTCCGCTCTTGGGTTTCTTTTCTGGTGAGCTTCTCGTTAATTTGAACATTCACAATGTAATACACGTATTTTAACTTTGGCGTTTCAGTTCTGGTTTTTATTCCCAGTTATTGTTAAATTAAATTGAGTTATACTTATGGACGTTCTTTAACTACGATGGTTCTTAGCATTCCGTTCTGTATTGGGAGTGAAAGACCGGAAATTTTGCTCAGAGGCCTCTTTATCAGGTTTGAGGTTTTTTACCTGCTGTAAATCTATGACACGGGGCCACCGGCTTTACTTCCCTTCCGAAGGGAGCCATGCTATGTAAGAATTTTTACGCCCATCGTACTTCGTCGGCCTTGAATCCGCGACCTCGGGAACTAAAGGTGCCTCTGGACCACGGAGGACGATCCCAGTTATTGTGAACCAACATTTAGATGAGGTTGAAATTTATATACGAGTAAATGAAAAGACAGTTTCTTTGAAGTTTCATAATATATATTATTTAATATTTGTGGAACTGAAACGATTTTGATAATATTTGTATTTATTTGCCTGTTAACATGAAGATGGTTCGTTTCACATAATATAAACATCTGAATGTCACATTGTTGCGTTTTCTGTACGTTCCATTTAGAAGGTTCTTAGGTTAGGTACGCTAAATGAACATTTTTACTGTGAATTTCTTCTTTACGTAAGTTTCATATTGTGAAATACTTTATCGGTTGTAATCTAGAACACTCAAATATTATATTTTTCTCTTTTTTGGTGTTGGAGTTAGCTGGAGAAGCACGAAGTACCGTTTTACATACCTATTGGATTTAAAACGAGCAGATTTCGACATAATGTGGAACAAGCTTGATTTACAAAATAACTATTTTTATTTCTGAGCAAAATTTCTTTACACGAGCTCTTGTTGCTGAAGCGTATCCAAGTGCCTACGTAGCGGACTGGCTAGCCATGCAAAGGAAATCAGACCCGAACAGGACACGAACACGAGCCAATTGGTTGCGGATGGAGTGCTGCCGCTATACGGCTAGTTACAGAGGCGGGGTGTTTGATGATAACTGGGTTATACAGGCAAAATCACATTTCATAACATCAAACATTGTCGGTACGCCACTGATTGCATTGAAAGTTTATAAGGGTAGGGAACTGCATTGTGGCACAGCCCCGGAGATCAAATGGGCTAGCAGTGGTCAGCCAAATTACCTCCCTGAGGGATATATTTAACCTAGAGAAGAAATTACCCGACATCCAAAACTCCGGGGACGTCGCATTCCGCGTGTTTTCCCAATTTGAATACATTACCTCGATTCCCTCTCTAATTTACTCTATTGGAGACACGCAACACTTACACACGTTCACGTAATAAATAATCGCACAAGTATGACAAATTATTACATTTTGTTATTGTCTTAATGGCTTATTTGCTACCGTAGCAATATTTTAGTGGAGCGCAGAAAACCTTGTTCAAAACTAACCGTAGCGATATAGATAATAAAAGCTTTGAATTCAGAGGACGCGGTAGTGAGAGCATTATTGAGAGCATTTTTCTTTGATTAAAATTATTCCCTATCCTCCCTAGAGACTGGAAGTATGAAAGAGAGTGAACGTGTATTTGTGATTCAAAACTTAAAAATGAAATGTAATAAAATCCCATGGTTACCCATAGAAGCAAATGTATAACTAATTAACACTATAACTGACGAGTAAGTATTTTCAAAGTCAGAGCTTAGATTTTAAAACCCATTTAATTTATTTTAATAATATCCTATATGTAGAATAAATATTAAAATATTAATACACTATATTTACTCTACATTTTAAGTAATTATATTTAATCACTTAAAATAATTGTTTAGAAATATTAATTTTTCGTTGAATTCGTATGAAAATTTAATAAATCCTAATAGTGCAGCTTAACATCACATTTTTTTCATTGTAGGGATACAATTTAAATTTCTATAAATGAATACTCAAAGAGGTGTGTAAATGTTTGGAAACGCTTTTACTAGATTAAATAATTAATTAACTAGTTCTTCAAAAGTAACTCATGATTTTAATTGAAGTCAGATATAATGTTTTTTTTAAAGGAACGTGCTTTGACATTTCATTTATTATTTCTTAAAGCATTTGTTAATATATAAAAGCTTTTTCGAAGTTATTGTTGCATGAGCTATTGCGTCATCATCGAAGGACATTTTAAATTTTGTCTGTTGTTACTTTCTCTACCACGTACCCAGCACTGGGCCTTCGGTATAAAACCTGACCACTCGCACGGTGTTGTGCGTCAGAGCCAAAGCCGGCTGGCTTACCCACTCCTCACACTCCGCACTCACGACAGGTTTTCTGTCCTTAAGTTACTACATAGTCATTAGCGTCAGTAATCCACTTTCATTTGCGAAGGTGGGAAGGCAGTTGTCTTTAGAACAGCGTATATTTGAATGTAAATGTTATTTTAAATACGAATGGAATCGTCGCGTTCGTAAACAGTTCATCCTGAAGTTTCTGCACAATTGTCTCCTTCCAGAACTTCAATTCACGATCATGTGAATAAATTTGAGACTGCTGGTGCAGTGCAAAACAAGAAACACCTGCGAGGACATACAGTGTTAACAGGAAACATTAGACAAAATTGACGAAAATTGAAACAACATACAGTACTAGCCACGGGCAAACTAATACGATAACTCATTAATGTAATAAGACATCTAATTCACAACTTCTCAGCATCAACACATTAATAATTTCTTTCTTTAATATTTTGTTCTAAGTTTTACGTGTTATGTATTTTCTTTGCTAATATTGTACGTATATTCATAATGTACCATGGTAGAGAAAAGTATATAACGTTATAACATATAAAATATAATATGAGGGGAAAAGGCCATTGTTAGCTATATAACCAGTAATATAAAATTAGGAGATATGTAGTAGTATTTACATAAGCATGTAACGAACCTTGGATTCATAATTAAGATGATGGAAGTCTGTAAACATATATATGTAACATAAACTGTTGTTGGATAGTAGAACCAATCAGGTACATTGATACATATCTATAATTCAAATACGTACGTTAAGAAAACGGTTGGAAGGAACCCAAACAGAAGCTTGTCGGTCTTCGAGCAGGAAGGCAGTGTATAAGCTCGTCTCTAAATAGACGCTAAAACTACGTATTTAAAGTCTACCAGTTATACGTATTTTAACATAACAAAGGTGATAGTGAATTGTGAATTTTTACATGTGGTTTATCTAAAAATAAAAGTGAAATAATTAAACAGAATACGTGTGTGTAAAATATTTTAACATTCTCCAAACCCAACCCTGATAAGACACAAGTGCTCTCCGATACAAATACAGCAGCCGTGGCACAATTATAAAATAATATTTACAACATACTAATACACACACACACACACACACACACACACACACACACACACAAGGATACAGATACACGATCATCAGATTCCAGTCTACGAGAATCTCTAGATACACCACAAGAGTACGGTCATCAAGACGACCTACAGGTATGTAATACAGCATTCATCATCAACGTAGTGGGGTCCTACCAAGGAGAACCGCTACAAAATCTTGAATGTTCGCCACGAAAATCACTATCGAAGTTAGCACAACAAGATAGGGCTTCAGTGATTTTTGCCCATACAGCATTTGCTATGAGGTAAGAGTTAATTTTCTGTACAGGTTTACAGAATACAGATTTGAGAAGCAAGACAGAGTGCTGGCACGGCCGGCTGTGGCATGTCGTGCTACCCAGACTCAAAATCCCGTACGAGTGGTCAGGTTTTATACCGAAGACCCTGTAGTTAGGGGAAGTATTGCATTCCACCCAAAAAAATCATACCGAGGTTCGCCCGAAATACATGTTTGAGGCCACTGAATCCAAAAAGAGCATTTTTCGAAAAAAATCTCCGTGTGTTTGTATGTAGACAGCATAAGCGCAAAATGAAATTTTGAATAAATACCAAACTTCATGTTTTAAGTTCAGAGCCTTCCAAAGATGTGACACGAAGATTTTAAAGAAAATCCCTCCAACCAAAACTACTCTTTTCAAGGCAATTTTTGTTATTTTTTATTTTGAAGTGAAACTTCTTTAGACGCGGAGGACAAATTGGCCTGAATTAGACGAAAAGTCAAACCCATGAGTTGGCCTGATCAACAGACTCCAACCGGCAGTTGAGAAGAAAGAGGAGAGTCATAGTCTACACGCATGCGCCGCTTGTACTGTGTTAATGTGTGCCGGCCCTCGTAGCGTGGTCGCTCGAATGTATAGCTCCGGCGCTCCGCCAAGATGAGGGTCGCAGGTTCGAGTCCCGCCATGGGCATGGGCGTGGGTGTGTGTGTTGTGTAATTGCGGTGATAAGCGGTAACGAAAACAGTAAAAACACAGTATCATAAACTGGATAAAACAAAGGAAATAAATAAATAAAAAATGGTAGCATAGGGAACCAGTAGACGCTTGCGTATTAAATATATTGTGCATTAGCTGGACACATTTAACATTATTACTGTATTAGTGAGCTTCCTGTTTTAAATAAAGTAAAGTTTTAAAGTGATCGTGTATTGTTGTCTTTTAGACTATTATTCCCCATACCATTCCATAAAATCGTCGAACATATGCTAGAACCCAAGAAGTTTCACTTCTAACGCGCGAGAGTCTCACGCAATCTTTTCTGTTTTTTTCTCAAAAAAAAACGGCTCTGATTTTGATGAAAATACAATATATTTAATATATTTTCATGACATAAACATACGTTTTGAATTTTCTGGAAATAGTTTGTGAAGTCTTTGTCATTCGGGATGAATTTTTTTTATAATTTTGTATTAAACCATAACAGACAGAAAAGGCTTACAACACAGAAAATGTATATCTCTTTAAAACAGTAACTGTTGTTACACTGAACGTCGAGTGTCATTCGTAACTGTTCGCTTTTGTGGTGCAAGGGTGTGGATGCTGCTTGCATTGTTCGTGCTGTTGTTTGCCTCGGGCTAACCCATCTAATGGGCGTGGGTAATGCAGTGATTGTGAAATAATGACTCTTTCATTACCCTAACCCTTACAATTTATATTTATTTGCCGAAGTCCAGTGAAACAAAGTATTAAATTACGTTACGCCAAGGCAAGCCATTACCGCGTTACCCGAAAAAACAATTGCCTATTACGAAGTTACTTTAGAGCAACTGATATCCCTTAGTGGATGATCCAAGAGCACTTATACCGACACAAGTTACATCACTGAATTATCTGAGCTAATGGGTATGAACACTGAACTCTAACGACAGAATAAGTCAAATGTGTTTCATAAATATGAGGTGTTAACTGAGTTCCTAGAGTTCTGACTTCTGAATGAATGTGTAAGGCGCGTCGATGCACGCCTTTTTACTTCAATTAAGCTTTTCCTCCCGGTTTAGGACTTTCTCCCTTAATGTAGACACGTTCTTTCCTTCCTTGCCTTCGTGTTGCAACAACTAGTTGCAATAGTTGGCTAATTCTCAGAATCCAAAATCTATCTGCATCTACCTGGAATTTACTTACGCAACTGTGTTACAACGAACCCTTACCTCGGTCTTCGCTGATAGCGAGCCACCAATTACTTCCTGACTGCCAAAATGTTAATCTTTCCCTCTTTTCCAGTTCCAATTCTTACACACAATATATTACATGAAGTTTAAATAGGAATCATTACACACATGTTTAAATTGCTGCAATTATATAATGTATTATTATTATTATTATTATTATTATTATTACTGTTATTATTCTGCGTTGCTATTTTTATGCATAATTTACTTTATTTTTTATCACTGATTATTTATCACTAGCGAAGTCTACCTATACTTTCAATACACAATTTATTTCAAATTACTCCTTTTTGGCAGGCATTTTCGAGATATCCTTTGATTGTTTGAATTTTTCAGTAATATGTCATTTTTGAAGTAGTTATTATACAGTTGCTTCTTTCTATATTATGTAAAGAGCATGGAATATAGAAACCCGCTTTTAAACGTTTGACTATCGCTTCCGTTTCTTGCATACACCTTGCGCCTACAACGAAATCTATCGTGAAACTTTTTCTGCAAACATTGATGCAGGGCAATCACAATATAACACAAACGGAAACACGCAAATAAGGCTATATTTCGGAATAATTGTTTTTCTTCAGGAAAGTAGATATGTAAATCTGCTATATACATTTATGAGTTGTGTCGTCCTTCGTGGTCCAGGGGTACCATGCTAGCCTCTAGTTTCCGAGGTCGCGGGTTCAAACCCGGCGGAGGACGATGGACTTTTTTCGGGCGTTAAATTTCTTAGCATGGCTTCCTTCGGAAGGGAAGTAAAGCAGGTGGTCCCATGTCGTACATTTACGGCACGTAAAAGAACCTCAGCCCTGATAAAGAGGCCTTTGAGCAAAATTTCCGGTATTTCACGCCCAACAGAATGGGACGTAGAGCCATAGCAGTTAAAGAGCGTCCATAAATAAAATTCAGTTTTTTAGTTCGTGAGTTACTTTATATTTACGGACGTTAATAGCCGTTTTATAGTTTCGAACTCCTCCCAGAGTCAAATACTAGCTAATGGACAGAGAAGGTAACTGATACACAATGTTTTCTCAGGGTTTTTTTTAAACTGAATATTTAAACACGCACAATCTTGAAAATATGATTTATTTAATTTAATGTTTTTTGGAACAAAAAAGAGAAAAGAAACTTTCATAATACAACTGTAGTGAGTTATACAAAAACACGAGGAGGATTTTACTAATGAAACTATTTTCACTAACATTTTAAAGAGTAAATTGAATCTATTTAATTCATTGTTCAAAATGTTCTCGATCTACAATCAGATAATGACAAAAACGCATTACAAATTCCTTTTGGACATATGCAATTACTGCTGGTGATGTACCTATCTCTTATTTTCTTTACTGAGCTTCAACTTCTCCTCATCATTAGCAGAACAAGGACTTGAAAAAACAAAGGACGCTATTTAAGACAAAGTATTAAGGGTACTTGAGCGTTTGTTTTTAAAAGTTTATCACTACTTCTTAATTTAAATTATGCGTTACTTTTGAAAAGCTTATATAAAAAGTGTGATGCGTAACAATCATGAGTGTCTCTACACAATACAGTTCACACCAATTGTGATAAAAGTCGGAACAGCATTGATTTCAATTAGGTAATACACATTTCGTTATAGACAGGAGGTTAAGTCGACTGTCATGGGTTTACAAAATGAGTCCATATACATATAGTAGCAACGGAGCGCTTGAGACAAAAACGACCACTTAACAATAGTGACACAGTTGTTTAATTTAAATCGTGCATTTTAAACTAATATGTATTTTTTCTATACTAATTTTTTGGTGGTTTTTCTTTTATGTTTTACAAGAGTGCAGATTGGCAGATAATTCAAGAAACACATTTTGTGATGTCTCATCTCAAACTTGAAGACAATAACCTAATTGTTATAACCTTTTTTGAGAAAGCAAGAGGTAACGAAACATATTCGAAATAAACTATTAGTGGGGTTAAGGGAGCATTCTCCAAAAATCATCTGACATTATTGGGAGATACCTGAGTTAAATACAAAATTTGGTATTCATAGGTATTTTAGTTTTAAGCTACGCTATTCACGGACACACAAAAACACAAATAACGTTTCGAAACTTTCTTTTAAAATGCAAAAACCTCCGGAAAATCCGATGTAAAATTTTTGTACCCAATAGAGTGCTTCCTCTATTCTAGGTGACCGCAGAGAAATTAAAATTCAAAACTGGAACTGAAAGCAATGGTAACTATGTGTTTTTAAATGTTAATTCTTTTCATATTTGATTCTACGGTAAACTAATTAAAACGCAGATTCATGTGAAATGTAGCTGCTGATAGCCAAACTACACTGATGAGTGTTCTAATAGGGTCAAAATTATTATATGATGTGCTGAATTCCTATTCAGTATTTCAAAATGAAAATCCATATTTTTCTTAAACTAATAAGACGCGGTTTCTAACCTATCCATTGTAAGAACTACCTATTATTTTTGCATATTAATTTATCTTGTTTTGGGTGGCTTTCGAACATCAACAATTCCATTTACACTTAATAATGCAATAAGGAAAAGAGGGAATGCAGCTGGAATTGGATTCCCCCATCCCTTCCCAAGAAAAAGACCCTCTCGGTTATACAGGCAGGCAGATTCCTTCAGGATGTAGGCTCTGGAGGAAGGAGGGTGTCTGGGATGCGGCTGTTGACGGCACAGGAAAAGGAAGAAGAAAGAAAAAAAAGAAAGTGGATAGGAATTCAGTACTGGCAGTTCATTGAAATCGAATTCTACGCTTACAAAAGCCTTTTCCCAGGCAGTTCTCGAAACAAGACAATAAGTCAGCGGCAGAAGAAGAGGAAGAGGAAGAATTCTATCTTTGTCTTTTCGTTTTCTCTTTCTTTCTTTTGTTTAAAGCGAAATAAACCAGGACAGTGGCGTAATGAAAATATCGAGATCAACCAAAACATTGTGTTATTGATTTGAGCAGCTAGGCAGAATAAAAAATATTACAAGGGAACCCTGGAAATTTCCGGAATGATATTATATTTTGTTAAATTAAATTAATCATTGAGCTTAATCTTTGAGGTGTACAGGATATTGGGCATAATATTTAACATTTTAAAGTTCACTAGTACATTTTTTCAAAATAAAGTATAATTGAAAAAAGGTAAAATAATCACCAAATTTCATACTTGTTTCGGGCATCTTTTAGGAATGCAAGGCGAAAATTTCCATGAAATCCTCTTTAATCCAAACAATTCTTGACATGAAAACATGTTTTATTTTTTGTTTTTTTTCAAAAATAACTTTGAAGATTTGTAGAAGATAATTTGAAACATTGGCATGATAAATAAACTGTGTCTTGATGTAAACAGTCTGTGAAGCACTGTGAAGTTTACATATATGAGTGGGCATAAAATGCCTAAAAAGAAAAAGAGAAGAAAAGAAGAAGAAAAAACCCCTCTTACCTCAGAAAATTGTGGATTTTATTACAGTGTACAGTTTTTAACAAATAAAACAACTTGTGGCATTAATAGTTCCCGAAATATTCGCTGTTGCTCGGTATGTTTTCCATTTTAAGAGCACAGTTGGCTGCATTAATGTGATCTCCTCTTGACTTAGCAATCTTGCATTAATAAGCTTCATAGAAAACATGTGCACAGATGGAGTTTTAGAATTCTGCTTTCGTTTAGCCGCTTTTCTATGCACAGGAGATGCAAAAAAACTTTATTGTTTATTGTCCTCTTATAAAGGGTATTGAAATGGACTTTTAAGGATGGCATTCATGCAGCTTAATGTACATCTTGAAATATTAAGTGATAGTTCTCTTGTTTCTCATGAATCATGCAAAGAGTATGCAACATTCTATAGATATTAGACTCTAAAAGAAGAACATCATTAACTTCAAGGGTGTCTCTAAATAAAGAATAAGAAGAAGCATGAAACATGTGTTGAATAGTTGAACAGTTGACTGTCGTCTCAGTCTCTTCTGGGCTCGAGGTACTCTACCACGAAATGCCTAATGAAAGTTCTTGGGAAATACTTATTCTGATTAGTGAAAGTACACAGAAAAATAATATTTTTTTAATAAATCTTAGGATAGCTATGGAAATAAATGTTATTGGTAAAGAAGGCGGTTTCATTTGTGAAACATCAACTTTTTCAAATCTGGTAAAAACCTGGGTTACACAATTTTAAATTAAATTAAAAAAAGAAGTCGTTGGAAATCTGAGTCTATTGAAATATATATCTAATATTAAATCTCTGCCTTAGTTTTGTAACATTCATTGTATTTGTGGGACTATGAATTGTTCAGAATTTGTATACAAAATGAGAAATCCTAAAATTTTAACAGAACAAAAATAATCCAAATTCGACGAATGATAATCAAACGTTGACATGCTATTTCCTTATGTTGAGTTATGCTTGCAGTAAACGTAATTCATCCTGATTCATTAGTAAGCTTAAAACGATTTAATTTGGTACAGTAAACTAAGGTTTGCTGTATATTTGCGCATTAATATTTAATTCATATTTAACTTATGTACTAAGTGTAATAAAACAGAGAAATTTATATTAACATCATAAATGCTGATCTTCATAGAAGTACAATAAGTTTTATATCAAATTATATCATGCTCAAAATGCAGATTTCCTATTTCTAAGCAATGGTGCAGCTATCACAAAACACCGCTCTTAGATTTTCGAGCTCCTTATTTGAAACACGATCTGCTTAAACAGAATTTTCCAATTAGACTACTCCTTCAATTGTTTTTATCAGAAAAGTTGTTGATGTTATGTCTCCAGCGAAAAAATAAAATTCGCATAACCTTTCTTTTTTAACTATTACAAATTCGCATTCATACCTTAAGAAGTATTTAAGAATTCATTACAATATTTCTCCTATCCATGTTGTGTTAATCACGATATATTTTGATCTAGAAATGATTTCAAATGAAACACACAGTACTCTGCTGCATACAGTAAGGTTAAATAACGCTCAGATGTTTATCGGGAGCACGGAGGAATAAATTCAGAAGTTGTAATAACGATCTCTTGTGAAGGAAAAACCCTCAAGCATCTTCGATGAGACGGGACATTTCCATTTGGAAGAATATTTATTATACAGCAAGGCATATTTCGAAAACTGCTAACACCACAATAAAAATATTTGACAAAATTGTACTATATTTTAATGACCTCTATATTTTTCCTGATGTAAGCTTTGTCTATATTTTGTGGTTTCATGGTTGTACAAAAAATATACAAAATCCAATCAAAATAAAGGGGACTTCCCGAAAAACTCATGGTATGCAATTTATTTTTTCTCATGACAATTTATCAAACATATTTTAATCAGCATCGTAAATCCGTTTCCGAAATAGTAAAAATAATAAAACTTTTTCCATGTAACTTCGATCCTTAGGAACTGCTGAACTTAATCTTCGTTTTTGAAGTGTGTAATATGTTATTCTCACACACACATCTAAAAAGGATTTTTTTAGATTCAGGGATCTCAAAACACGTATTTCCGGTGAAAGCTCCATATTGAGCTTTTGAGTGGAATGCAATATTTCCTTTAGGGAAAGTAAAAATGGAGGCAATACATTCCAAAGTACACAGATGTCCACGTAGGACACTATCCTGAACCACAACTGACAAGTAGGAAGGAAGACTGGCAACCGGCATATCGCTCGTTAGCTGTGAGGACTCCACGTGACCGATATATCGATCGTTAACAGTGAAACGTTTAATATAACAGCTGATCCCCAGATCCCCAACGCGGACATGAGAAGGGCAGAGGTATTGGATGGTAGGTACAGCTTAGGTTTTCCTTCACTGTAACTAATGAAAACATGTAGTAGTAGTAGTAGTAGTAGTAGTAGTAGTAGTAGTAGTAGTAGTAGTAGTAGTAGTAGTAGTAATAGTAGTAGTAGTAGTAGAAGGACTTCTTTGTGAACAGTTTCAATCTACTCTTGTACAATACAACAATTGCATGGGCCTCATTGCCGTACATGCTTTTCTTGCCCCTATAATCTAACGCTGTACGTTTAATACTAAATATATACTTACTATATATAAGTATGTACTATAATACATAGTAACATAATGAAGGAAGTAAAACAAAACAAAATAATAATAAATAATAATAATAATAATAATAAGCATGAATTACAATTATATTACAAATATATAGTGTTCCGACCCTTAAGAAGTCGTTTTCATGAACCGCCCCCCCTCTTCTGTTCTCCAGGGCAATTAACCTCCTTTGCCGAATCTTAGACAAAAAAGAACCCATTTTATGACACCCCGCGTCCAACATAACATGCAAGCAGGCCTCCATTCTCCTATTGGACTCCATAAACTGTGGTGGTAAATATTGTTTTCTTAGCAATTCCGTTTCCCTGCACTGAGCCAGAATATGATTCCATGTTTCCCTTTCACCACAGAGTGGACATGTTCTCACTACGGTGTCATCAGTTAATTTGTTTCCTTTCCAGGCGGCCAGTCTTAGCCACGCCAAACCACTTCTTTCCTCTCGTGAACAGTTATCTAAATAGGCCTCCCTCGCCCAGCCACGCGCTATTTGACACTGTAAGTAAAGTGAAGTTTTAGCCGTACATTGTAATTGTAAATTCTGTCAATATCACGTAGTCGTCTCTGAATTATCTTCCATCCGCTACGTCCCATGCCCCTCCCCTGTAACCAAATGTACCCCATTCCAATTTCTTTTAAGTCCTGCCCAATTCCGTTGCCCTACACGTATCCCGCCCTTCCCGTATTTGCTCCCTGAAACACACCGCGCGTAGAAGTGTCTGATCTTCTCGTACTATGCGTAACCTGTATTTAACTGCTCTTATTTTTATATGTATGGTTTCATTGTATAAGCCGAATTCTTTAAGAACCCCACAATTTGCAGTGCCCCTTCCCACCTGTAGAATTCGCTTCAGAAAATGCGTTTGGATTTGGTTCAATTTTTCAGTCTTTTCCTAACCCAAATTTCTGCACCACATGATAAACTAGACCTAACAACAGCCCTGTATACCATCTCCGTTGTCCTTATTGGTATACCAGAAACTTTCATAAGAGACTTTAATGATTCCACATTTTTTACTATGCATTTAGATTTTGTGATCTTTATGTGCTTCCCTCACCTTCCGTTCTAGATAATGTGACGCCCAGATACGTAAATACTTTAACATTCTCCAATGTCTGTCCTGCGTAGGTCCAGATCTCCTGCTGCTATATACCGCTCCATTCTTGAACGTTAGCGTTTTGGCTTTCACTTCATTCACTGCAATTCCCCATTCCTTTCAATATGCTTCTAAGCAATTTAGTTGTCTTGCAGCCCGGAAATTGATATGGACATTAAAACTAAATCATCCGCGTATAGCAGAGCGGGTATGGGGATATCTTGAAGAAATTTAATAAACTAGAATCATTTTACAATAATATCTTTGTCATTAGGTGAACCGATGCTACGCCAAAAGTACGCTATATCACTGACACCAGCAGCCGCTGTAAGAACTATTTCTCCGTAGAATGGCTAAAGCCATCATATCCCCAACCAATTGGCTAATAAAAATGCGATTGTCGCTAACGAATCGCGAAAGCCTGTCTCACCAAGCATAATATGAGGTTGTCTACCTTTTATTGAATTATTTTGCACAACTTGCATAACACCGTCCCGTTCTTCCATAGCAAGGGCGCTTCGGCAGTTGCAGACTCCCTAATTATGACGTTCAACTTGGAGACAAATGCTGCAATTATTAGCTCTACCCATTGTGATAAAAAAACACTGGGCAAAGCAAATTTATAATTGTAGTTATCTTTTTGTCCTGTTTATTGCCGCTTTAATTTCTCAGGCTATATCGCAGCATCTATATAGATATCCCATGAGCTTGACAATAGTTCGCTTAGAGCTCAGAGTTGCGTTTACATCATCAGTTTTATTTTTGGAAATGGTGACCAGCTTGAAGTCTCCTAGTACAATTCACATTTGTTTCATTGCTTTCTCTCGGAAAGTATCAATATGCCATTCTCTTCTAGAGACCATGAGAGATCCAGTTAGATTTGTGAAACTAGGATTTTAATCTTAATTCTTCCAGAATGCGAGCTTCAACATTACCTCTCTTTCGGTACTAATGACTTTTTCATTTAAATTTGTTTCCTTTTGAGATTTTGTTTTTTAATTTTACCCCGGTGTTTATATTACATTACTTAATTTCTCACATCACCAATAAATTAATTAGTGAACAAATGTATAATTATCTATAAAACATCCAATTAAGTCTTCTGGTAACACAATTAGGGGGGCAAGCACGACATGTAATCAACAAATTACTATGTGCGTGTTGCATTTCATCGCCTGATATACAGTGTTTCACCTCACCAGAGTATTTTTTAAACTATGAGTTTCAGTTGCAATATGGTATGTGGAATAAACTAAAACCAGATACTAAATATGACTTTGTCAGTTTTATGCACAATTCAGCAATACCCTTAAAATACAGGGCTTGTTAACAGCCAGGTAGGTATTAACTAAATATCTTATGGGGCACGTGCGGATGTGTGAAAATGATTAGACTCAAAGTAAAGTTTATTAATTTACTGTCTAAGGCTATGTCTCCGAGATATTGAAGCTTTAGTGTCATAATTATTATAGAATTTTTAACCAATCTGAATTAGATGACTTTCTACATAAAAGAGAATAAAGCTACAGAGGTAACTTTTTACCTTCCACTACATACAGGAATCACGGAGATAATCACACTCAATATGCATTAGCCAATGATAGGTAGAGTATACCAGTCAGCTGACCAATCAAAGCCGCACTACACTGATAGTATTTCATGGTGGTGCACTTGTTTTTAATTGTATGAATGCAGTGAGTGGGATCACGTAGCATTTGTTTTCTTTTGACAAACATGCATTAAAATCTACAGTGCAGTGACTAACAAACATGGTTGGCGCTAAACTAGGTAAGCTCATAATAAGTTTTTCGTGTGATTATATAACCGAGTAGCACCCGTGCTACTAGTTTTACATGAACATTTAAAACTCATGCATCTTTTCATAAGATAATTATTTCTCGACCTTTGGTATCTAAATAGTTATCATGGAAACAAGCATTCTTAACCTCAATTAAACTGTCGTAAAGCTATCAGCACTAGTGCTACTACTGTTGATAATTTTTCTTCAATGAGATGTAGGCAAATTGATTTCAAGTTTGCGAAAACTGGATCTTAGATGACAGTTTTCAATCATTCTTCCCCTCAATGGTATCTGTGAAAATTCAAAATGTATGGAAATTAAATACTAGATATTTGTTCCATAACGTGTACCTTTCGTTCTGTGTAGATTTTGGGGCCCTGGGTTAAAAATATAATGTTTCACTAGCAAAAATTACTAATAAAATGGTGTTATTGGAGAAAAAGATATGTTTACAATGAAAAACAGCTGATAAGCGTTCACATAAGGTGTTAATTTGATTTTAGATACTTGTAAATTATTTTCAAACTTAGACCTTTCAGTCATTTTACAAATGTACTTGAGTATAATAATAATAATAATAATAATAATAATAATAATTTTTGCACCTCTGTAGTGTCTGCTTTAACTAGGCCCGCAGAAAGCCTGTCATATTGAACGATATTGTTCCTAAAGCACATACTCATTTTTTCATTTTCAAATCAAGTATTAGCATTAGATGAACTTAGACTGTTGGCAAATTCCACTCTTTTGATAAACTTTTAAACCAAAAGTTGGGTTACCAACTGCCTTGTCTCTTGTATAATCTTTTTTGAGTCCGCATTTGCTTTTAAAATTGCTCCAAACATTATGAGGCTGTGTGTTTTACTTTATATAGGAAACAGAAATAGTATTATATTCCTCACCAAAATTCGGATTCGAGATTTTCACAGAAATAACGATTTGAACTTCAATGAAACCTTCAAGAAATAATGTTTACTTTTTGGAAAAGGTTAATGTGAACAGCTTAACTTGAAAACGAAAAGTTGAATAAATACCAAATTTCATGCTTGAGTCATACATATTTTACTTTCTCTACCACGTGCCTAGTATCTAGAGAAGGTATTGCATTCAACCCAAAAATTAAATACCGAAACTTCACCGGAAATACATGTTTTAAGGTGCCTGAATCCAAAAAAAAGGCATATTACACTTCATTATAGATAGAAAGAGAACAGCGATAGCCACATGTTTAACTGGACGCTGTATGCAGGCTTTACAATTCCAATCTCTTTCCATGCAATCGCGAGAAACAACTGAATGTTGACAGGACTTTAAGAGAATGACCAAGAAATGTACAATTCAAACCTTTAATAAAGGATATCTCAGAAACGCTTACACCACATTAAAACTTATTTTAAATAAATTGTGTGTTTTAAAGAGATCTACATTCTTTGTGTAGTACGTTTTCTCTATCGCTTAACGTTTACCAGTTATACCTACAAGATTATACAGAATTCCCTCCGAATGAAGAGGACTTCGTAGGCTATTCCCCGAAAATTCAAGATGTGCATTTTATTTATCATGTAAATATCTTTAATGTATGGTATCTTAATAATCCTCGTTAAGGGCCATTTTTTAGAAAATTAAAAATTTCGAAAAATGTTCCATGTAAAGGTTAGTTTGGTGTGGGGAATTTTGTTGAAAATCTTCTTTGTCGCATCTTTGGAAGATATTGGACCTAAATACCAAGTTTGGTATTTATTCTAGTTTAGGTTTTTGAGCTATGCTGTTCACAAACACACAGACATACGGATAGGTTTCCAAAAATGCTTTAGTTGAATTCAGAACGCCTCAAATCATGTATTTCTGGTGAAATATCGGTATCGAATTTTTGGGTGAAATATAATGTTTCCCCTACTTGTTATATGTAGCAGAGAAAGTAATAAAATTTGGTAAGAATAGTTTTGTATACTCACTAATAAACTATAGAGGGTAGAGAAAGTCATCTGAATGTATCGCATCAAGTACTTTTTTACTTTCTCTACTACGTATAGTAAGTAGGGGAAGTATTGTATTCCACCCAAAAATTCGATACCGAGATTTCACCGGAAATATATGTTTTGAGACCCCCTGAATCCAAAAGAAACATTTTCTCAGAAATGGCTCCAACGATTTTGATTAAAATATCATATATATAAATAGGATATTTTCATGACAAATAAAATGTATATCTTGAATTCACTGGGAATGTCTCCTAAAGTATTCTTCATTGTGAACGACTTTTGCATAACTGGTAAACCATAAGAGATAGACAAAATGTTAGTACACAAAAAATGTAGATCGCGTTAAAATACACAATTTATGTCATGTACATTTTTTTTACTGAGTGAACCATTTTCGATATATTGCTTGTTATTCCCTTAAATTTTCCAATACTTATACTTTTTCTCAAATGGGAATTCGTTATTCATATTTTTTATGTTCTGGACATGCAAAGAGAATGGAATACTCTACATAGCAACCAGCGCTTAAAAGATTTGACTATCGCTTAAAGCCTATCAATTCCCCTTGCATCTACAAGAAAATTAGCAATAAGATTAACATCTCGATTAACATGAAGCATATGGAGAATAAGCGTTTGTAAAAATAGTTTGTACAGGAGTAGAGAAAGTCATGTGAGTGTAACACATCAGATTTTTTTTAAGTATGTTCATCAAAGATTTTCACCTGCTACCTTTTACTTGGAAAATTTTCGTATTTCTTTATTTTCTCAGAAATGACTCTAACGATTTTGGTTAAAATGTAACATATTTGAGATATCTTGAATTTTCTGTGAATAACCTGTAAGTCCTCTTCATACTGGTTGTATACCTGAAAAATCAAAAGAGATAGAAACTTAACTATGAATGAGCAATATGCTGCATGTTTAAATTTTTTCCAACTGTAAGGGTATCTTCTTAGGACATTCTTGTAAGTCTGCAGTACTTTTATTTGCATTGCAAGAGCTCGTTACCGCAACTAAACAATTGAATGGCGTTTCTGTATGTTTTATGTAAGTAAGCACTTATTGCTTAATTTGAAATCATTCATAGGCAGAAATATGTCGTGAATAAGTAACATGGATACAAGAATCACAGCATGTAGTGGACGTATGTGAATTTGTAATGGGCGTAGAAAGTTGTACCAGTGACCTGATCAGATTTTTACTTTCTCTACCCCGTACATAGTAGGTAGAGAAGGTATTGCATTCCACCCAAAAATTCGATACCCAGATTTCGCCCGGAAATGCATGTTTTGAGGCCCCCTAAATCCAAAAAAAACATTTGTAGAAAAAGGTCCGTGCGTGTGTCTGTGTGGTGCGAACAGCATAACTCAAAAACGAAAAGTTGGATAAATACCAAACATGGTATATATGTTTAATATCTTCCAAGGATGCGACACGAAGATTTTCAAGAAAAACTCCCCACCCCAACTACCGTTTACTTGGAACTCTTTTCGAAAGTTTTGATTTTTTAAAAAAAATGATTAACAGTTTTGATTAAAGCACCGTATAATAAAGATATTTACGACAAATAAAAAATATATTTTGAGTTTTCTGAGAATACCCTATTAAGTTCCTCTTCATTCGGAAGAAATTTTGTATAATCCTGTATAATTGGTAAGCGTTAAGCGATAGACGAAAACGTACTACACCAGAAATTAGGTCTCTTTAAAGCATATAATTTAAGTAAATTCAAATAAATTTTTTGTAGCATAGGCTATTTATTAGATAGCCGTTATTAAAAGTTCGAATTATTCATTACTTGGTGATTCTCTTAATGTCCTGTCAACATTCAGTTGTTTTTTGGCGATTGCATGGAAACAGTATAGAATTTTAAGGCCAGCGTATAGTGTCCAGTTCTTAAGACATTTGACTATCGCTGTTCTCTTTTTATCTTTAACGAAATGTGTAATGCAGCTTTTTTTTGGTAAAGGCTTATCTCGATTAAAACGTAGTAGGTATAAATATAAACTTTAGTAAGAGTAATTTGTATGCCCACTAATAAACGATAAGAGGATAGAGAAAGTCGCGTGAATGTACCACATCAGATTTTTTAGAAAAACTTCCGTGTGTGTGTGACTGTGAACAGCATAACTCAAAACATAACTTGGTATTTAAGTTCAGTACCTTCCGAAGATGCATCACAAAGACTTTCAAGAATATACCCCTAACCCAAACTACCCTTTACATGGAACATTTTTCGAAAATTGTTATTTTCTAAAACAACATTGCTCCAAGGATTCTGATTAAAATACCATGTATTAAAAGATAATTATATGATAAATAACATATATATCTTGAATATTCTGGGAATGGCCTTTTAAGTCCACTTCATTCAGAAGGAACTTTGTATAATCCTGTATAACTAGTAAACGTTAAGCGATAGACAAAAACGTGCTAAACGGAAAATGCAATTTATTTCAAATAAATTCTTTGTGGCATCAGCCATTTCTGAGATATCCGTTATTAATGGCTCGAATTCTTCAATACTTAGCCATTTTTTTAAAGTCCTGTCGATTTTCAGTGTTTCTTGTGATGTCATTGAGAGAATATGGAATTTTAAGCCCAACGTATAGTGTCCAGTTCTAAAACATTTGCTTATCGCTGTTCTTTTTGTATCTAAAGCGAAATTTGCAATGCAATTATTTCTGGAAAGGTTTATTTAAATTAAATTCAAGTAGATAGGAAAATAAACTTTCGTAAGAATAATTTGTACACACACTAATAAGCGATGGAGGTTAAAGAAGATCATGCGAATGCAATGCATCAGATTATTTCTGTACTTTTGCAACATACCTGGAAGCAGATAGAGGTTAAGCTTTGAAAAATTAAAATTAGGTATTTTAATTATTGCTTTATGTGTTTGTTTATTTTAAGCATTTTCAGTTGTTTTTAACTCGTTTTAGTATGATGTGTAATATCGAATATACAACTTATGCAAGGGATACTCTTATGATACGGGCAGACATAATCAAACTCACTGGTTTAGACATCCTAATGTATATATAAGCTAGTATGTAATTTATTTGCGCTAATAATACAAACATTGGTTACATGTTTAAACTAGAATTCAGAAATGTGTACAAGTGCATAAGGTAATCTGTCCTCAGGTTTCCCCCCCTTTTTTTTAAAGATTTTAATGTCGTTTACTGTTGTAAACACTGCTGTAATTATTTGCATGAGGGAAATACACTTACGCGCGCTCAACCTTACAATATTTCAGAAAGCGATTGCTGCCAGGTTAACAGTGCTGCTAGTGCATGTAAAAAAAATCTGTTATGTTGCACAGTCCGACTTTTAAAGAGTGTGTTGCTATGTGATGGCTTTAAAATTCATTCTCCTTGTATGATCACGATAAAAAACGAAGCGTGTAGCGGTTCCCCGTCATAGGTAGGTGGTTCTTACCTTGCGTCGTCGTCATCCTTGCCGCTACTTCGTAGGGGGTCGCTTTCAGGAATCGATTTCATCGATGTCCGCGGGAAGCACGTCGTCGTCGTATCTCAGGGTTATCTGTTGGCGAATCGATCTGAAATTCGCTACTGTGATTATGTCAGGTAGGATACAGTAGTGGTGATGCAAGGATATTGTCTTGAAAAACACTGTTTTCACTTTTCTCACTCCGGTGCGACTTTATGCTAGAAATCCTGCAAGATTCTCTGGTATTCCCTAACACGTGTGATTCTTTTAAAACTGTCTTCCCACTATTGTCTCTTGGTCCATTAAAGTTGCTCCAGCTAGTTATTTAATATCTCGGTGCTCTATCACCGTTCTTTAGATTCGCGCGAACTTGAAGTAGTCACTTGACAAACATTAATTCGTTTATGAGCATGTACATAATTATATCGACGAAGACCGTTAACACATTACATAAATATTTCACCTATATCACTTTATAATTGCATAATTGCAGGCACTTAGCAAATTTCGGAACTTAGCATTCTTTTCTACCTCGGAGTACTACGTGTTCACTTAACGAAGAATAATGACAGACTTACGTTTGCATACATCAGCTTGCTACTAGCCTCTCCGGACGTATTAACACGCAACCACGTCTTCCTACCTTCTCATTGGTTCTAACAATTACTCGGTATTTTTATTGGCTCTCGGTTGAAAATTCGAAGCTTAAACGGTAAGAAAGGTCCGTTGCCTACAGCGTCTATTTTCTTTTAAAACTAGGTTCTTCCCCTCGAAGTACAAAGAAACGTTGGATTTTTATGGCCCCACGCTCGGAAAAATACAATGAACGTTTTAAAGCGAACCTGCTCTGTTTCGCCTAAATTTTGCAGATTTTCCTACGCAATTGCACCTTTATTTATTGGATAATATTAATGAAACTTAAAACATATACACACTTTTTGACGGGCTCTTGATTGATGTAGATTTTAATCCAATTAGTTTAAAATGGTAGAAAATTATCTAATTGATCATTAAAAATTCATAAACTATAATTATTTCAGAATTCCTTTTTGTGTAGGTGCAATCAGGCAGAAATATCGCTACAAGCAACTTACTGGTTGAAAAAAGTACCTATACGCATTTGAAAATTAAGACCAACAGCAACGTCGGAAGTGGTTAAGGCCACACAAAATTATTTGGTGTAAGTTGTTGCTTTAACGGATCTACATCTTTGTATAATAATATTTTGCATATCTTTTATGTTTTAACAATTATACAAAAGTCATTTAGAATGGATAGGAGTTTAATGACTATTCGCAGAAAATTCAAGATATACATTTAATTGTTATGCAGATATTCTAAGCATACCCTATTTTAATCAAATCGTTAGTCATTTTTGAGAAATTAAACACTAATGAAAACTTTTTGGAAGATGCTGAACTTAAATACTAACTTTGGTGCTGAACTAACTTTTCGTTTTTGAATTACGTTGTTTACACACACACATATGGACCGTTTTATATTTTTTTTGGATTCAAGGGATCTCAAAACGTGTGCATCCACTGAAACCTCATGTTGAATTTTGGGTGGAATACGTTACTTCCCCTACTTTAAAGGTAAGTAGTAGAGAAAGTAATTATAATGTGTTTAATTTATGGTAAAATAGCTGGGAATACTTCATTATTGAGTTCTGCGTAAATCACATCCATACTTTAAAATAGAATTAAGTGTTGGTGAAGGAGAGACACAATAGCAATAAATAACATGTATAGCGTTGAGGTTGTTTAAATCTTAGTTATATATTCAATTTCTAGAAACATGGTGTCGCTATTGGCTACGCCACTGAATGGGTAAAAAGAAAGGAAATGGGAAATATCGTTCTGTACTTCCACCTTGTGCACTGGTGGGCCATGTTCTTGGATGTCCCTGAATAAGTAAATTTCCTAGAGAAAACAAGCACTCGCAAGTTTTGTTTCGAGATTCTCCTGTTTCCCCCGCTGTCTCCTTGGATGTCGATTCCACACACTCAACATCTGCACAGACTTTCTGTGGCATTCTCCTGTCTTTTATATTGCAGTTGTTGCTCCTCCTGGGATGTCTAAACAAATCCACTTGCCTTCGGAATATTCTGTCCCCCGGAGGGATATTTCCAGACTCAAACAACTTCCCTTGCGTGACGTGGCAGGTGCAGACTGCTTAATACAAAGCTCCTATTCGTATCAGTTTAAAAACGAAAAGAAGGAGCACGAAATTGCTCGCTTATCTTATTACAGCACATTCTGGTGTTGAGAAGATTTGAGTCTAATATTAATTTAGGCACCACCACCCCCTATTAGTGCTGCTACTACTACCACCAAAATCACCACAAATACCACTACCACTATCGTCCCCACCACCATCTCTACTAATACTATTTCTACTACAATCAACCACCACCACTGTTTCTACCACAACCATCCATCATCACTATAACTTCTTCCACATTCACCACCCCCACCACCACTACTACTACTATCAGCACTGTCACTACCACCATCACTACTATTTCTATCACAACAACCACCACCACCACTACTACTATCTTCGCCATCACTATTACTATGCCACCACTGTTGCTACTACCAAGAACACAAGCACCACCACTACTACTACTGCTACTTCTACTACTATCAGCACTATCACTACCACCAATACTGCTATTTCTATCACAACCACCATCACCACTACCATACTACTATCTTCGCCATCACTATTACTATGCCACCACTGTTGCTACTACCACCATTACTATGCCGCCACTGTTACTACCATAAACATAAGCACCACCACCACCACCACCACCACCACCACCACTACTACTACTACTACTACTACTACTACTACTACTACTACTACTACTACTACTACTACTACTACTACTACTACTACTTGTACTACTACCATCACCACCACCATTACTGCTACTACCACCATTACTAGGCCTCCACTACTACTCTATCACCACAACCACCGCTATTACAACTACTACTTCTAACACAGCACCGCTACTACTACCACCACTAATATTACTACTGCTACTACTACTACTGCTACTACTACCACTACTGATGCTACTACTAACACCAATACTAGCTACTATTATACTGCTTATAAAACTATCAAAACTACTTTATGGTGCGGAAAGCGCTAAGCGAATACTGAGTTGGATTCTTACGTATTCTGAATTTTCCTCTCATTCCATTTCCCTCTTCGTCTTTCAGAGCTGCAGGGCAGGCGCTGTGACGATGGTGTACGGCGTATGCGGCGGATATGCTTAAGAAGAGCACTGTTTTTATCTGGTATCACAACTTTCTGCTACACTTTGATCTTAGTCAAAAGGCCGGTTTAAACCTGGCGGAGGGCGATGGATTTTTTCGGGCGTAAAAATCATTAGCATGGCTTCCTTCGGAAAGGAAGTAAAGCCGGTGGTCCCGTGTCGTAGATTTGTGGCACGTAAAAGAACCTCAAGCCTGATAAGGAGGCCTTTGAATAAAATTATCGGTCTTTCACGCCCAATATAGAATGGGACGCTAAGGACCGCAACAGTTAAAGAGCGTCCATAAATAAAACTCAATAAAAATACAATTTTCTGCCCGAACCTTTTCCTGAGAATGGAGGCGCTCTGTGGATTCACAATCTGGAAACACTTTAGGGACCCCTACTCTATTTCTGCCTCCATCAGATCTGGCTGGCCTTGAGGCTCACTCATATCATCCTTTCCTACCGCAGGTTATGTAGACAGCAACTTCAGTGACACCAGCAACTTCAGACGACCACTTGACGCAGCCCTCAGGGAGGGCTCAGCACTTGACCAGCGGCATCACAGATGAAATGCACCATGGACTTCAACACCTCCTGTCAGCCATACAGGCAGGAATGCAGGACCTTTCCTCACAACTGGCTGAGGTGAGCCGTGCAACCTTCACGCGCCTTTCGGCCGTGGAGGCCAAGCAGCGAACTTCGGCCAGGGTGATCACTGCACTCACCAACAGAATATACAAGCTCCAGGACGAAGATGGGGCTCTCGCGTCTGCCCAGCGTAAGCTGGAAAGAATCGAGTGTCACCTCGTCGAACCCTACACCGACGGCAGCGACGACCGGTCCACGCGACTGGGCGCCCTCGGCGCTTCAGTTGCGGGGATCCGAGAGCTACAGACCAACACCAACAACTCAATCACCGAGAACTTCAAGACACTCAACGTTCACTACGATCACCTACAAGAAGGCTACATCCTAATCCGGAACTTCCTCGAATCCCATGTGATGCCACACCCCTCCCAATCCTCTTCCCATCCAAATCACCGAAAATCTAAACGCCATTAACCCATATTATCACCTGGACTCCCAAACATCTTCTCCTCTACATCGCTAAGGGGGCAGGCTGGGCCTTGGTCAAGCCTGTCTTCTAGCAAACAACCTTACTCCACTGGCGACCGCACTGCGGCCCAGTCTTAACCATCACTTTGGACTGCGCGGGTGCTTTAGGCGGTACCGCAGCAAACCTTTCCTTTCAATCCGGCGGAGGAGTTTTTAGTGGATGTGCCGACGACTCGGTGAGTCCCACACTCTCAGTCCCGACTCCCATCGGGTCTGAGGTAAGTGATTAAATCATTTTCTCCTCCACTCGAAAAAAAAAAAGAATTTGTTTAGGGTTGGCCGCAGTGCAGAAATCCTCCTGTTTCATTACTCTTTCTCCCATCATAAAAAGGAACAAGTTTCTGTAGGGTTCACTCACATTTTTATCAAATCTATTATTTATGAAATATTATTAGTCTGTACTGGAAAATTTTATTTTGCAGTCTCGTTGCTATACCATCGTAATGACGACATATTATGTACTTAAACATTTACTAACATATTTAAAGCAAACATAAATATGTGCAGTAGTTTTTATTATAGGATTCACGTGTGTGAAAAGAAATGGTAGCATGCAATAAAAAAAACTTATTTTATTTAAACATATAATGAAAGAACCCAAGGAACTGTCGTAGTTTTCGATAGAAGAGACTAAGAACTATACATATTCTTGGTAACACTATGAATAGAGCGTATAGCACAACTTCCAACCAGTATTATTATTATTATTATTATTATTATTATTATTATTATTATTATTATTATTATTATTATTATTACTATTATTAACATTTTATTCGTGGAATTAGTGTGATAATTTTGACCTTTCTTAGACGAATTGAGAATCATCCATGGCTTTACTTGGGATAACGCTTTATATTGCTCTCCCCTTTCAACAGAGAATGTTGAGCCTATTTACAGATGCTGCTCTTGCGACCATAATCTTAATGGCGTCTTTGTGGTTTACTTGGCGCACGTGTCTTAGCGCAGCATCCAATCGGGAAGACAACCGGTGCAAGTTGTGTATTCATCCGCCTAACCGCACAACGTGCGTATGTGAAGCGTTATTAGAAACCTTAACCTTTATATGAGAGTTGCTTCTCCATCCCTTTCTCCTCACCCTCCACCTCCCTCTCCCTTCTGTCTTCTTATTCTCTCTCTAAGCTCAAGTTGAAGCAATATGCCGCGGTTTTTGTAGACCTTTTATATTATTCTTTGGGAGATATTGGCTTTGTCAACGGTAGCTAGAGGGTTCTCGATACATGACATTTCTCTGCGATTTGAGAAAACCTCTTAGTATGGCAGGAAAAGCAAACACTGGCTTGCCCTTCGTCTCTTCTTCATCTCACGCTGTCTCTATCAATTTCTTGTAATCCTTCCTTGCTCCCTGCAACTTGTGCTTCGCCTTCTTTTTGGACTCCTTTCCTGCATTTTGAGCAACCAAAGAAAAGTGGGCTTCGGATTACTTGAAGCAGAAGACAGAAATAAAAGCAGAGTGACGTAATTTGTTTAAATAGCATTAATATAAACAAATTTATTTTCATATTCAAATCAAGACTTGCCCAAGGTTCATAGGATTATGCTGTGTTTAAATATTAATATACTTACTCCTGTTTTTTAAAAAAAATCTGACCATATGCATTTTGAATGGGTTGCAGGAAGAAACTTATTAACGGCGTTCTCCTAAAACAGGTAACACATTTTTACGTATTTCGAAAGCGTTTTTTTTCTAGATTGTTCAGGTAATCCCAAGAGTAATTCCGCGAGTGAAATATTGTCATTTAACATATTGCATTAAGTTAAAAGCTGGATCGGTGAAATGCATCATAATTAATTGACGTCATCTATAGCCGTTTCATCGAATCGAAGCTAAGGTTAAAACCTCTGACATTTTATAGCTAAAAGGAAATAGGAAATTAATCTACTTTTAGTTTTTAGTAAATCCATTTTGAACAATTTTTACTTTCTTTAGTACCTATCGTTAATAGTTAGAGAAAGCATCGTATAAGAAGATTGCAAATGAGTGATCTAAATCGATTTCGGGGCTCGGTTTGAATAGTCTTTCTCGATGCATGATCGCTAGCGCAATTGTTTTCTTTCCGCTCGCCCTCCCCCCATAACCCGGGAATTCGCTCTCCGGTCATAACGAGTGCCCGTACTCTTGTTCTAACCACGAGAACAACACAGAGTGACTGATAATGTACACAGGTTAGCGTTTGTGGCGCAAGCACCCTATATAAAGAATGGCGTATACTAATATAATACTTCGTAATACTGTACTAAATTAAATTAAATTGAATTTTATTTAAAGACCCTCTTTAACTGCTGGGTCCTTAGCGTCCCATTCTATATTGGGCGTGAAAGACCGGTAATTTTGCTGAGAGGCCTCTTTATCAGGCCTGAGGTTCTTTTACTAGCCGTAAATCTACGACACGGGACCACCGGCTTTACTTCCCTTCCGAAGGAAGCCATGCTAAGGATTTTCACGCCCGAAAAAATCCATCGCCCTCCGCCGGGTTTGAACCCGCGACCTCAGGAACTAGAAACTACACCACGGAGGACGACGTAGTACTGTACTATGCTGCAGTGATTAATATCTGTGCTTGTCATATTAGACATCAGGGTTCGATCTCCCGTAGTGAAGAATTTGTTTGTCCCTTTGTTACCTTTTGTAATTATAACGGTATAGGTTTACGTACTGTAACAAATCTACACAATGCAGAGCACAATTTGAAGATAAGTTACAGAGTGTCGCCTCTAGGTTAGCCCTCTCTGTATAAGTGGTTTTCGGAAAATCGGTTTTAAATCGGTTTTATTTAAATCATTGTGAAAGCGTAAACGTGAGTCTTGATGAGACAGTATAAGCGCTTGCTCAGTGTCTGCTGATTCGGATAGGGGTTGAGGCTGTCTTGCTCAAATGTCCGATGAGTAACTCTTGTTGTACAGGGTTACTAGGATTACCACGTTGGAATGAAGACTACAATTTGCGTTGATTCACAGTTTATTGATTACTCACTTTACAGGCAAGAATGTATTTTCGAGCGAAGTCTAACTGAGAGTTTTACGGGGATAGTAACGTAAACTTATTTTCCCCCTCACTAAATAAAAACAGAACTCGCTCTAAATTATACCTACATGGCGATTCAAATATTTAAATGGCCCCGGAATAAAAGTATCTTTAATTAACTTATCATTCTCACATCTTGAATTCGTGTCTGTGGAAGCGTCAATGATATATATATATATATATATATATATATATATTAATACACTCACCGGTCAACAAAATACTAGAGGGCAAGCTTCATGTTTCTTTCAATTTATATCAATTTTGACTCACGCACTGCGTAGACTCGAACCCAGCCAGTTTGTCACTATACAGAGCGTGGCTTCTCTTTTGTGTAGTGGTTGGTAACCACGCCAAGGGTGTCCAAAAGCTTGACTTACCCCTTCCGGATTCACAGAAACCGTAGTTAGCCTCGCTCAGAATCTACGAGGGCTGATCAACAAAGACTGAGACTGATTTTTTTTTCACAGATGTTTATTACTCCAATTAAATGTTTATATGATCTTTTACAAAGTAGTCCCCTCTTACTTCAATGCTCTTTTTATAGCGTCTCTGCCAGTCCTTGAACACGTGCTGCAGACCATTCTTTGTGAGGTCCTTGAGAATCGCCTCACTTTTCTTGAGCACTGCTTCAGAGTTCTCAAATCGAATACCCCTAAGCTTTGCCTTTAGTGATGGGAATAAAAAAGGTCACAGGGTGAAAGATCGGGGCTATAAGGTGGATGTGGTACACAGGTAATGTTGAATCGAGCCAGAAACTGCATGACTAAATTTGCGACGTGAGGCCGTGCATTGTCATGATGAAGTCGCCACCCGGTCCGAGAAAGCTCTGGTCGTTTCTTTGCAATGTGCTTCCTCGGTGTAGCCAATACTGACGTGTAGTATGCTGCTGTAACAGTAGTGTGAGGGGGAACTGCATGCTGGTAAATCATTCCATTATAGTAAAAATTGTGATCACCATCACTTTCCCTGCAGATGGAACAACTTTTGCCTTTTTTGGTGTGGGAGAACCTAGCGATTTCCACACTGTGCTGGCTTGTTTTCCTTCAGGATCATAATGATGCAGCCATGACTCATCACCGGTGATAATCGATTTAAAAAATGCATCACCTCCATTGTCTGGTATGCGAAATGCACGTAGGATCTACAAAATACAGCATTACTGCCAACCTACCAGTACGAGAGTGCTGCCGCCTACCAACACTATACATAAAAACCCGCTCTTTTCAAACATTTATGTTACAGATACGAAACTATCACGGAAGCTACAGGAAAAAATCAGTCCCAGCCTTTGTTAATCAGCCCTCGTAAATTATATTTAGGGGTAATAAAATATTGCTTCAGGGTTTAGCCACGACTTAGGTTACAAGGCTGAGCATGATCATAGTCATCATCTAATACATTATATGTGTATTGTCTCATATTTTTTTCCATCCGCAAGTGCTTTTTGGATGTTTTATAATATTTTTATATAAGTTCACTCTTACGGATTTTTATTTATATAGCTATTAGTATTACTATTAATAGTATTTTCTTAGTTTCGTATGTACAATGACGCATTGCACACAGTAAATTTTTATAAGTGGGCTTCATAAGCAATAAAATTGGCAGATGTCATCACTACTAAAACTAACATGTAAATCTAACCTAGCATATATATTATAACATCCATAATATGTGATGCTCTGAAAGTCTAGCTGTATGCAGTACGCCTTTAGGAATATTCAGGCATTTTGTCCTAGTAAAGTTCTGCACACATGAAACAAAGTCAATGTTTTTTGAAGCGCTGCGTTAACTCTAAATTAGCTTACCTGATTAAAATTTGCATTTGTTACCAACAATGAGATTGCCGACATATGATTGCCTGGCGTATGAGAGGGAGAATCCTTAAGTTTCTTTCCAAAAGTTTAATTGAAAATCGTGTGGCTATTTTCTATAAAAATCTATAAGTAGAAACAAATTCTTTTTATATCAATTCTAATATTTCTAGCATTATTTCCTACACATTACTGCAGCTCGGATCTCTATGGACTAGAATCATTTAGCAGCATCACAATGTTCATATTCAAATCCATATCAACAGCTATTTGAATTAAGGAAGTACAATGTGACCCACTAAACATATTAAGTGATTTTATGTCCGCAGCGTATATTTCAATGCACTCACCTCGAAAGGTCTGCTTTATTTCGTAGGTTATGTGAGCTTTACCGGTGTGAGAACTAGCTTGGAGGATTCGTGTGCTGCAAGATCTAAGCGCCCAAGGTCTTTTTCAAAATATTCACGGTTTCATATGATAAACACATGTGCATATAAGGACGTGCTTGTTTCTTACTTTTCCAAATTTAGTCCAGGTAAGTTGATAACTGACTTTTTTCGCTTGTCGACATCAATAAACTCAAGTTTTACTGTTATTTTCTGCATTTTCTTTAATAATGCGTATTACAACCTCTTAACACATGATCTTTGGTGTCTGCATTTCTGCTTGAGGTAGACGCAACTCAATCTTCAACATTAATGTTTACATACAAAACACGGTCTTCTTTCAACTGCTTTAGGTATACACCGCAAGCAACATAGCAACTAGAATACCACATACAACACGAGTGATGTAAATCGCCGAGCGCTCGTCTTATTTGCTCCATCATTCAACGGGAACACTCATAAATTCATACGAACGATCTTCGCTGCTGCAGACCAGCGGCGCTCATCCACTTGCAGGCCTCCAGATAAGAAGCAAAAACGGCCTACGGTCAATCATGTAATGCTCGTAACAAATAAAGAGACTGATCGGTACCCTTTCCCCGATCTATATTTATACGTAATGGTGATTGTTGCCATGTTGAAGGCTAAACCACTACAGAAACCAAAAAGAATCACTACAAATTTGCATCTACCATCTGCAACGTGTTTGTATATTACTTTTATATAAATGCTACAAAGCAAATATGGGACACTTTTTATATTTGATTATATTCTCATTACTAGAGCCCGGATTTATACGCAAAATGCATGTTCTTTTCACACACACACACACACACACACAGAGTTGACCCTAATTTAGGTTCGTATAAAAAATAAATTGATCCTAAAATGACTACCATAACATCCTCCAAACAAAACACGACCAATGACATTTACTTTCCCCCATAATATCAAGCAACTTTTATTAAAGACATTTCTTTCTACAACGCTTATTTTTGGAGATATTGTAGAGTCTCATCTTAAATGGTCCATCCTGTATATACATATATTTACAGGCATGAAAAAATGATTTACTTGCTAAGTCCACTTTCACAGACAGTTGGAGCAGTGTTTGATAATGCATATACATATTTTAAATTTTTAATGCAAAATGAATGTTTTGCTCCTGAATCCGGAATTAAGTTATAATTTTTCACCTTTAGCTAATCAGTTGTTAGCAGTACTTCATAAAGTCTGTGCAATCAATATATAATATAAAATGTGTGTGAATGTATGTATGTATGTATGTATGTATGTATGTATGTATGTATGTATGTATGTATGTATGTATGTATGTGTGTGTGTGGTGTTCCAGCTTCACACTGGAACGCCTGGACCAATTTAAACCAAACTTGGTACACATATGAACTTACAATCTGGAAAACAATACTGTGGGGGTGAAAAGGGGTGAAATATACAAATAATAAAAAAGACCGATTTTACTACCGAATTGGGTCGCTGAGATGAATAGTAACATTCGCGATTCTATTTAAGTCCAAGGTCAACCCCATCAGCATGCGGATGAGAAGGAATGAAAAAATGTACAAATGGATTAAGATTAGTTCGAATCCATATTTTCAGGGACGCTGAGATGAACAGATTTCATCGTAATCAGTTTCAATCCAGTTCTCTCTCCCTCACAAACACACACACACACTAGACTAATCACGGGTTAAATACCGAAACCAGAGGACCCTGTGGTTTCACTGCGGCTCACTACGGCCTGATGGCCGAGGCACGGGAGTCCTTACTCGTATTGGTAAGAAGTTGCCCAGAAAAGCAAATAGTTTATGAGTTTTGATAATTTTTTTTTCATATCACGGTGCGTATTTTTTACATTTTTGTGCATGTTTGCATGCATATTTTACTATTTGATCACGCATAAAATTCCGGACTCTACTCATTACGTTGGTGCACTTGCGTCTGTGCTTTCCTCTCAGACGGCTAACCTGATTCGGGAGTTCAAACTGGTTTGTAGTGCGAATTGCGAGGCAGCAGCTTAGGTGATCCGGTACAATATAAATCGGATAATCAGTCAGCTTTTTTGTGTGTTGGAGGGCGATGTTGGCGTGCGACTTTGCTCCTTTCTCGCTTCCGCTAGAACTCTATCAGCGAAAAGTGAGAAAGGATCGCGATTTCTGGTAGCGATTAGCTTAAATAAGAAACAATGACTCTGATTTGTCGCTTTAAAAAACTATGTTTGAATATTCTAGAGCTTTAAGGGAAGCTAATTCCTTCCATGAAGTTTGGTGTATTATATTAATTGTACTCACGAAGGTGCAGCTTTTTTACGTTTGCCTTCTTCGATGTAATCATTGGTGAGATACCAATTTTGTGCAATTGGCTTGCATGACTCAATAATTCACCAAACTGTTATACTGACATTTCTACGGTGACACACGTTTTGATATCCTCTGAACCTAAAAGAACCATTCTCTCTCTCCCTCTTTAAAAAAAACTGCTTAAGTCCAAACTTCATACTTAAGTCAAACACTTTAAAGGATGCAAGCGAAGATTCTCATGGAATTCTCTTGGCTCCACTATTTCCTTTACATGGAACATTTTTCGTTGATTTTTATTTTCTCAAAAATGGCTTAAAAGTTTAGACTTAAGTATCATATTATGTTTTAGATATCATCATACAAGTGTATTATCTTAATCTTTTAAATTAGTCGCTGAATTACTCTTTATTCCCATTATGCTTTCTATTATTACGAAATCAAAATATAACAAAAGCTTACTAAAGGAAAATGTATAGTTAATTAACTTAAGCAATCAATGCCAAATAACTCCTTGTGGCAGTAACCTATTCTGAAGTATTCGTTTCTGTTTACTTTGAGGTTTCTTTCAGGACTTTGGTTAAAATGCATGGTTCCTATTTTCTAGATAAGTTTAAAAGGAATAAAAATGCACTAGCGATGTAGGCAGCTGAGTGCCCTTTGTGCATCTTACAAGTAATCAAGTCCATGTTGCTTTTATGAAGCTATTTCTACACGAAAATCTACCCTGATTAACGTTGTATGACAAAACAAATTTTTGTATGAATAGCATGATATATTAGAGGTAAAGTAGTATAAACATCAGGTTTTTAAGATCTTAATTGTATTAATAAAATATACAGTTGATTTTGGTTTAGTAATAATCCACAGTAACAGTAATAATCATTAACCTTAATGGGTAATGTCCCCTTAAATTAAAATATTCTATCAGACACGTGGGAAAGAATGTTTCTGGTAAATGGTACAAAGAACCCTCAAAGCGCAATTTCGTCCTTCGGATCGAGCCTGGGGCGCTTTGATGGAGAACGGAAGGCCTAACCACTCAGACATAACTTTCCTCCGTCATATGTATATTTTGAGTAACAGAGGTTTGGAATTTCAGTGAACAGATCCCTGCATTAAGAACATTTCAGCCTGTTCATAACGAACGCCAGATTGAAACTAACTGTGAAGAATGCAGGACTTTTGTTGGTTTTTTCAGCTCCACTTTTTAAGAAGATGGAGAAACGGAAGCTCAATAATCTCATTCCTTAGAAATGAAGGAAGGGTCCTTTTTCATCATTCATTGACTTACAGATATTCGCGGCAATGACTAGAGAGAAACGAGGATATGAGGAACAGGTAGAGTCTGAGGAAACTCGAATAGTGTGCATGCGCACTGAGTTCTCCTTTTAGCCTGGGAGCCACACTTAATCACAATTCTTCATTTAGCCCATAGGAGCTCATCTAAGGAAAATGTTTTGTGTGATAGTGACGCGTTGTAAAGAATACTACGGGTAATCTGATTATTGTTTTGGTAATGCTTCCTCTGACACCGGTGCTGGTAGCGTTGTTGCCTGTGGTGCGAGGGAATCCATTTATATTTCCGGTACCAGCATTTCCTTTTTTTCTGTGCTGGGAAGTCTGATAAGGAGTCCACTATTTAATAAAGAAACAGTGGTTCCTGGTTTGAAAACCAAACCTGACAGCTTGGTGTGCTAAAGCCATACAATCCCCAATACTTCTCTCTGCACGTAATGTCCTGGGTGGATGGAAACAGAGGTCATATGGTCGACCCAGGTCCGTCTCTGGCTGACACGCCAGCAGTTCAGTTTTATATGTTGTCTTCTGCTGTTTTGTGGGATAGAAGTAATTCGCCCATTAGGATTTAACTGTTGCAGCACAAAAGTAAACGCTGCCTTCAATTAGCCTTTTAAAGAAAGAGGAAGCAAATAAGAATGCTACTTACATTAATTTTTTTAAAAGCCTTTTAAAGAACACCTCTTCATCTGCTTCAGATTTGTTGTTGCAAAGTTGTATTAGTACAGTTGTAGGTAAAAAGGGAGGTCTTTCCAAATGGAATTTTGTAGTATCCCAGGACTGAGAACAACCCCACTTATGGCTAAAAATAGTCCTGTTATGATCTGAATAATTAAACATAGGCCTAGAAGAGAACCAAAATTTCATCATTATGTAATATTTGAGGGTGTTGGTGAATCAAGGAATGAAGCAACACGCGGGGAAGTGTTGAAATTAGGGTACATGGTGAATCTAGCTTAAGAGAATGCTGACACCTCATAGCATAGGATATTTAAGCTGACCGAATTAAGGTCACAGGGGCAGGCAACCTCAACACACAAAATAGACCCTCCCCACAGCTCCTGGTCATGACAAGTAATTTTATAATTTGTGAATGAGAAGCAACTTAACCAATAGCTTGGTTTGCAATAAGTGAGGTACTTACACACTGGGTCGTAGGTCCTTAGGATAGAACAAGGGGCACAAGGCCTGGGCAGGAACGCCTCCTAGAGTTCTCATTGTCACCGGAACCCGCACCCCTACCCGACTGTCACACGCAACCTAGGCGTGTGCTCTCCCACTGAGTCATATCACTCGCGTAGCATCCGGTATTTCCCAGATCGTTACAATATTGTTAGACGGGTTGTCCCGTTCGAAAGAGGCCACAGAAATTATCACGTCATTGCGTAAATATTTCCCCCAATGCGATCACATTTAGATAGAAGACAATCCTTACAAGAGAAAGTTGACGTAATAAGACTTGTACTCCGTAAACTCTGAGGAAGTGTGTTAACAGAGATTCCGCGAGCCATTGTGTTTGGTGCTCGAGTTCCACTTCAGCGCAAGCGAAATAAGTGACGACATACCTGTCTGCCAGTGTTTGTGACTATGTATCGCATTCTGTTGAAGATCACGTGTTTCTTGTGAAAACACATTGGATTAGTGGTTCCCTTAAGACCTGTCAGCGAAAGCTTTTGGAATGGTTTGGTGGCCGATAAAGAACCGCCACAACATGAATAAAAATCTGATGTGTTACACTCACATGACTTTCTCTACTCTTGTACAAACTATTTTTACAAACGCTTATTCTCCATATGCTTCATGTTAATGGAGATATCGAGATGTCAATCTTATTGATAATTTTCTTGTAGATGCAAGGGGAATATGGTAGCTTTTAAGCGATAGTCAAATATTTTAACGCTGGTTGCTATGTGGCGCATTCCATTCTCTTTGCATGTCCAGGACATAAAAGAAATGAATAACGAATTTGAGAAAAAGTATAAGTATTGGAAAATTTAAGGGAATAACAAGCAATATCTCGCAAACGGTTCACTCAACAAAAGAAATGTATATGACATAAATTGTGTATTTTAACGCGATCTACATTTTTCGTGTAGTAAAATTTTGTCTATCTCTTATGGTTTACCAGTTATGAAAAAGTCGTTCATAACGAAGAATACTTTTGGAGACATTCCCAGAAAATTCGAGATATATATTTTATTTGTCATGACAATATCTTAAACATATGATATTTTAATCAAAATCGTTAGAGCCGTTTTTGAGAAAATTAAAATTTTCGAAAAATGTTCCATGTAAAGCGTAGTCTGGGGTGGGGGGATTTTCTTGAAAACCTTCGTGTCGCATCTCTGAAAGATACTGAACCTAAATACCAAGTTTGGTGTTTATCCGACTCTTCGTTTTTGAGTTATGCTGTTCACAGACACACAGACAGACACAGACAGGCACACAGACAGACACACAGACACACAGACACACAGACAGACACACACACGGACATGTTTCCAAAAATGCTTTTTTTGGATTCAGTGAGTCTCAAAAACATGTATTTCCGGTGAAATCTCGGTATCGAAATTTTGGGTGGAATACATTACTTCCCCTACTTACTATACGTAGTAGAGAAAGTAAAAATGGTTAGGAAGCTGGAGAATACTGGAACAGCGTGGGAACGACATGCCGGGGAATGCTCGCATAATCGGGTGTGTTTTTCGATTCTGCTGTGACAAGTGAAGTTTACACGGAACTGTTTCGAGAATTTGTAAACCAGATAAGACGAATCAGCAACTATTACAGAGCTGGTACCAACAAGATGGTGCATTATACCACTATTCTTGAGTGAGCATGTTTGGGATGGAATCAGTTCACTGGCAAAGGAATTTCATAAGGATTAAACTCCCAAGGTCGTCTGAATTGATCCCGTCCCACTTTTTCTGTAAGGTAACGTTAGACGAAAGATCATCAGGAACAAATCGCGCACCATCGATGACTTACCGTAGAACATTTGTCGTGAAATCCAGGCACGGTTCTGGCAGCCACGTTCACAAACTTCAAGAGCAAATCGCGCACCATCGATGAGTTACCGTAGAACATTAGCCGTGAAATCCGGGCACGGTTCTGGCAGCCACGTTCACAAACTTGCGACGTCATGTTGAACTGCGTATAAAAGTTGAGGGAGCTTATTTTTAGCACCTCTGGTGATGTATTTTCATTTCTCACATATACCGTCATGTCATGTTCAAATTTGGACCCGTTTCTTCTCCATTTGCATTTTTTGCTCAACGATTTTTGAGGCCCCTTTTTCAGCCCCTTTTGGGGCGACACCCGATATTTAGTATGCGATGTGGTGAATGTATTGCAAATTTTCTATGGTAGCTAAAACAAGTTCAGCCTTCGAAAATCAAATGACTGGACAAAATTACGATCATTCCAATTGAAAGATGCATCGTAATCTTTTGTCATTGTGTGAAACGCTGATAATTGCCCTTCGAGGGACTATAGATACATTCGTAGCGCAGGAGATTTCGGGTTCGAGTTCTGCCATGTGTATTGGTGTTTATGCGCATATTAATAACACAACAGAAACACAGGGAAAATCAAGAAAAATATCCTAAAATAGTTCTAACATATCAGAACTAAATATAACTAGATACGAGCGATTCACATGGTCTGCAGGACCCTGAACATTTGTGCAACTAACACTAACACGACGGCGCTGATGGTGATTAACTATGGCGACTGGATTGAATGTAAGGAGTTATCGGAGTTAGGTCTTCCTCATATTACTAAAACACCGCTATAAATACTTTTCTTTTTCATATGGAATGATTATTGGCGATTTTATTCTAATGACTCGACAAATAGGATATTTATAGCAGAATATTTACGGATAATCTGCTTAGCAAAACTATAAATAATACTGTAAAGTTGGAGAAGGCAAACTGAAGATTAAACTCTTTGTTTCACGAGTGCTTCAACCTAAAAGCTGATGAAAAACACTCGTACGGATTCTCTACCTGTTAGAAACATATGTATCCATCATATCGTATTATACAATACAGATAAAGAGTGAATTTTCCATCCACGTTACGTTGTTCAGAATAGATGTTTTCTTAGAAGTGATTTCAAATTAAGTACTACGGTCTTAGTTACTCACAGCATGTAGAAACAACCTTCAGCAGTCGGGATGCTCAGAGCATGAAAAAAAAATCTGATGTGTTACACTCACATGACTTTCTCTACTCTTGTACAATCTAATTTTACAAACGCCTACTCTCCATATGCTTCATGTTAATCGAGATATCGAGATGTCAATCTTATTGGTAATTTTCTTGTAGATGCAAGGGAAATATGGTAGCTTTTAAGCGATAGTCAAATATTTTAACGCTGGTTGCTATGTGGCGCATTCCATTCTCTTTGCATGTCCAGGACAAAAAAAATGAATAACGAATTTGAGAAAAAGTATAAGTATTGGAAAATTTAAGGAAATAACAAGCAATATCTCGAAAACGGTTCACTCAACAAAAGAAATGTATATGACATAAGTTATGTATTTTAACGCGATCTACATTTTTTGTGTAGTAAAATTTTGTCTATCTCTTATGGTTTACCAGTTATGCAAAAGTCGTTCACAATGAAGAATACTTTTGGAGACATTCCCAGAAAATTCGAGATATACATTTCATTTCTCATGACATTATCTTAAACATATGATATTTTCATCAAAATCGTTAGAGCCATTTTTGAGAAAATTAAAATTTTCGAAAAATCTTCCATGTAAAGGGTAGTCTGGGGTGGGGGATTTTCTTGAAAACCTTCGTGTCGCATCTCTGGAAGATACTGAACCTAAATACCAAGTTTGGTGCTTATCCGACTGTTCGTTTTTGAGTTATGCTGTTCACAGACACACACACACACACAGACACACACACGGACATGTTTCCAAAAATGCTTTTTACTTTCTCTACTACGTATAGTAAGTAGGGGAAGTATTGCATTCCACCCAAAAATTCGATACCGAGATTTCACCGGAAATACATGTTTTGAGAATCACTGAATCCAAAAAAAGCATTTTTGGAAACATGTCCGTGTGTGTGTCTGTCTGTGTGTCTGTGTGTCTGTCTGTCTGTGTGTCTGTGTGTCTGTGAACAGCATAACTCAAAAACGAACAGTCGGATAAACACCAAACTTGGTATTTAGGTTCAGTATCTTCCAGAGATGCGACACGAAGGTTTTCAAGAAAATCCCCCCACCCCAGACTACCCTTTACATGGAACATTTTTCGAAAATTTTAATTTTCTCAAAAATGGCCCTAACGATTTTGATTAAAATATCATATGTTTAAGATATTGTCATGACAAATAAAATGTATATCTCGAATTTTCTGGGAATGTCTCCAAAAATATTCTTCATTGTGAACGACTTTTGCATAACTGGTAAACCATAAGAGATAGACAAAATTTTACTACACAAAAAATGTAGATCGCGTTAAAATACACAACTTATGTCATATACGTTTCTTTTGTTGAGTGAACCGTTTTCGAGATATTGCTTGTTATTTCCTTAAATTTTCCAATACTTATACTTTTTCTCAAATTCGTTATTCATTTTTTTTATGTCCTGAACATGCAAAGAGAATGGAATTCGCCACATAGCAACCAGCGTTAAAATATTTGACTATCGCTTAAAAGCTACCATATTCCCCTTGCATCTACAAGAAAATTACCAATAAGATTGACATCTCGATATCTCGATTAACATGAAGCATATGGAGAATAGGCGTTTGTAAAATTAGATTGTACAAGAGTAGAGAAAGTCATGTGAGTGTAACACATCAGATTTTTTTGGATTCAGGAGGTCTCAAAACATGTATTTCCGGTGAAATCTCGGTATCGAATTTTTGGGTGGAATGCAATACTTCCCCTACTTACTATACGTAGTAGAGAAAGTAAAAATAGGAAGATGATGCACTCTATTAGATTTGTAAAAATACTAAAACGTATTGTGTAATACTGCATTAATCCTAGTGTAGAGGTAGAGGTAATTCAAGGGCGGGGGATACCTCGCCACTGCGACTAACTAGATCTATTGTGAGTACGCTCTTCGGGGGGCAGGGACGCAGGAGGCCGCAGGTCCGCAGGCAGACAGTCCGCAGAGACTCACGGAAGCCCTTATTATTTCCAGTTTGAAACACCCGCCTTCTCCAGCAGAGGCGAAGAATCCCGCGAGAGGGCGACGAAGCGACTCTAGCAGGCAGGTCAACGCACCCTAACGTTTTAGGGGAGAAATCTTTTACAAAACGCAGCAACCGTGCCATCTGCCCAACAGCAATCGCGCTACGGAACCCGGAGACAATTCCTGAAACGTGAAAGAGAGAGAGAGAGCGATGAAATGACAGGAAATGAGGAAAAGGATAAATCGGGTAAAATATACCACCCTAGCATTCGCCCAGGCGATCAGAGGAAAAGCCCATGGTCAGAGAGGCGGCCACCGGAAATCGAACCCGGGACCTCCCGAATGCGGGCCACAGAGATGCCGCTTGAGCCATCCCGCTTGGTTAATCCTAGTGTAATACGTAAAGTACACCCAACCTTCAATAATCTAATGATCGCCGTTGTGCATAACTACTAGGCGACTTGTCTATTTTGAAGCAACGTGTTAGGGCATGACAGTGGAATAATCGTGGCTAATTAGGCGAATTTAAAGCTAGCGATGGGATTTATTTCTCGAGACGTGTTATGGTCTGCCGCACTACATGGCTCACCTTCTACCTGGTGGAGATGATTGTGTGCAAACAACCAATGAGTTCGCTGACATTTAAATGTCTGAATCTACCTCCATCATCAGCCGCAATTGGTCTACCCATGGGTAAATCCACACAAAAACTTGCGGCAACAACTGAAAAGCTTGTTTCAGTACAACGAAATCTCCAAGAATGACCATGCAGATGCTCCAAAAACACTTGAGAATCAACAACCGCAATTGTCGTCTTATGAAGAGGTCGATAAATCTTGGGAACGTCATAATTCTGGCATAAAATATTCTAGTTTTGCTTTAAATGTTTTGGAGAAAGCTGTTGTGAAAGAGCATTTAATGTTATTTTTACTTTCTTTTGCATAAATGAGTGCAGTTATTCTTCATTAAAGTATAAGCCAAGTTAGAATATTGCATAGTTATTTTATCTTGATTTTAATTGTATTAATATTACTATTTGTATATTTAATTAGTAACAAATAATAACTAAATTATTTGTATTTCCTTGTAGTGTATGTATGATAAAGTTATAATACTATTGGCATGACGAAATTAACATAATTTAAAAATGTCAAGTTAAATGTTACAAACATTCATGACACCAATCCAACTAATGTTATCAGTGATACCACGTATTATACTGTATAATATCCCAATACACCCTGGTTTTAAACCATGTATATTCCAACATAGGGAAATATAATAATATAATATGGAATATCTGAAAAACTGCTCGTTATTCGGAAAAAGTTACTTGTGACAAATTGTACATTTTAATGACTTCCACGTTTTCTGTAAAAGTTTTTGCCTATCTCTTATTATTTACACAGTGTACAAAATTACACTGAGTTATTTCCAAACATCGCTTCACAGACTATCCGCAGAACATTCAGTACCTTCAGTATCTTCATAGCAATTAGAAAAGGAAGCTTTAGCATTTAAAGAGTGGTATAAGCGGAAATTTCGTGAAATCTTCGTGATTATCCTTGAAAAATACTGGACTTACATACGAAGTTTGGTATTCACTCTCTTTTTATTTTTGAGCTACATGCTCTTCAAAGATGCAGGCACAGACACGCAATTAAAAGGTTACACACAACCACACCCACGCACACATACACACACAGGACCATTTGCTAATTTTTTGGATCCAGAGCACATCAAAACAGATATTTCTGGTCAAATGTCAATAATAATTTGTGGGTGTACCACAGTACTGTTTGTAATTGTCATAGGTAAGTGGAGGAGGAGTAAAGATTCCTGGTACCAAATAAAGCCTTGAAGATTAATGTTACCTTAATGGTATTTATATTTGAGTGCGCATTAGGATCGAAAGAATGGGGTGTAAATAACTTTTTTGAAGGTATTTTATAGTATTTAAATCTTAGTAGCAATCTGTTTTCCATCACGAACTATATGCTTAAATTGTAGTAGATTCTTGCTTAAAAGTATATTAGATTCATTTATACTGCATATACAACTGTACAAAGAAAGACAAAAGAAAATATGATGAATGGGATAAAGCATACCAACTAAACAAATGAATAGAAGGGAAACAAACTAAAAGAAAAGATAAATGATGAAATTAGAAAGGAGCCAAGAGACATAATGTATAGCCCCAGTACTGTAAAGAAATTGAATCGCATTGAAAATCGATTTATATAGAGTTTTCTGATGACTTTTCTCCCCTTCGCTCCAGCTTTTACAATGCCAAAAGTTCCATTTCAATTTTCCGCCTTTTCGCCCCTCCAATTCTCCCTCCAGACTTATTTGTATCATCTCCTCATTTTAATTATTGGGAAAAAGTTAATCATGTTTATGCTGTGTGATATTTTCTTCTTATTCCTTTCTGGGCATCGCGGTCCTACACTTCCCCAGCAGCTGCTGTATCCGATAAGTTATAAAGGATTAGAGACATAAAACGGAGTTTTCATCCCCTTTCAGGATAGCCAACCTTCGCATTAGCACGCACACACCCTTTCAGTAATTAGCAGCAATTATCACCCGCAATTAAAACTCAAGTGTCCCATTCAATAAACATTTCTCATGATGCTAATTCTCTTTCTCTCTAAGCTGGTGGAAGAACAGAGTTGAGTGCTTTAAATACCCCAGACTCTCGACCAGCTATCACATGTTTGTCACCCAATCGATTGTTGAAATGTTGATTGGTTTGTTATGAGAACTGTTAAGCCACTTGATTGTTTCCAGTTTAGTAATTGTGTTACTTCTACTATTCCTTTCATATGTCAAGATTTTGCATTCACAATGCAATCTAGGGATGAGTTCGGCTTCAGTCAATCACTACTGTCTGTCGCTGTAAAATCGACGGGATGAGATTATCGACTTGATGTTCAACCGCCTCTATCTCCGCATTTAATAACGTATTGTTCGTAGCAGTAAATAAATTAAAACGAAAGACAGGCCATTCTCATGTAGGTATAAAATTAGCTCTGCAAATAAACCAAATTAAATATTTGCATCGGGAAATTAAATATCTGAATACCTTATCTACAGTTATTAATAGTCCTATATTTTGGGGCTGCTAAATTTGAAACCAATATAAATTCTATCACGTATAGCTTTCTTGCAATACGCATTGGCACTCTAAGCAGTCATTGGAGGGTTATAAAGTGAGGAAATAAGAATGTACGTAGAGTTTCCTGCGTTGTGTGCATTTCACGAATGTCTTGCCTCTTGCACTAATAAAAGATCTGACCTAAATACGATGTTTGGTCTTTATTTGACTTTCGGTTTTCAGTTATGTCGTTCACAGATGGACATACATCCACACACATACGTGAGGACCTTTTCTTTTTATAAACACATTTTTCGATGTAGGAGATGCTGGCCGACCTCCCTGACCCCTGGGTTTTTCGAAGGTTTCCCCGGGTCGCTAGGCTAATGCTGGGAAGGTTAATTACGTTCCCTGAATTTCCTGTCCCTCCATTTCACCTACATTCTCATTTCACTTCACCTTTCACCTGGTGTTTCAGGGCTGAAAGTGTCGGCGGGAGTCTCGACATTGCATGGCGGGAGAAAAGGATGCTCTATATAACCCTTCGGTGCCCGGAATTGGGGCGGTCTCCGAGTCCCGCTCCCTTAGGAGGATAAACAAGCCTGCAGGGTGGAGGAGAGCCGGTTGCACATCTGCAGATTACAGTTGCCTCCGTAAAAGGTAGGAATCCTGCCCTCTGCCCTGTCGTGTCTCTTGGTACGCCGTCCTCTGTCTCCTCTCACCTCACCCCTCCCTCCCAGGGGCACCCCGTCAAGGGCTTCAGGCGCAAAAAATATTATAGGTTGAGGTGCTAAGTTCCCCTCCGAAGTTATTTCGATATACATTAAATTGAGTTTTATTTAGAAACGCTCTTTAACTGCTGTGGTCCTTAGCGTCCCTTTCTTATTGGGCGTGAAAGACCGGTAATTTTGTACAGATGCCTCTTTATCAGACTTGAGGTTCTTTTACGTGCCGTAAATCTACGACACGGGAAATTTCGATATAGGTTTTCTACGTCGACTACAATATTTCTTGTACACAGATAAGGGGAGGATGAAGTATTAATGCAAGACGAACATTAAACATACTTCTTCATCTTCTTAGTCTCCTCCTCCTCCTGTTTCTTCTTCTTAACGTTAGCTTTTAGTCGATAAATGGAATGGATGACTAAAGATGACGCAGGTATACTGCAGTATCTCAGAAAGTTATTTGACATTTGACTTTTCAGGAGGAAAACTTCTTTCAAACCCACTCCTAGACATCTTCTTTTTGTCAAAATAGAACTTTCTAGGGAACGGGAATCAGAACGGAAAAAGGTGTTAAGATGCTCGTTTTGAAATGCGTGCACAATCAACAGGAAAGCTATCCGAAGTTCGGGATAAAAAACGGGAAGGTGGTCAAGATACATGTCTTCTTTTCGTGTTCCAATCATAGTATGCTGTATACTTATTGTGAGTATCTTTGTTCATTGTAGAACATAGTCAAGGAGGCTGTGACCTATGAAAGCCGCTATAGCTCTCTCTCTAGTAGTAGGCTGAGAAAAACAAAACCGGAATGACTCCCAACAGCTGCACGTCGTTTATTCACAGTTTCGTTTATGCTGTCGATAGTTTCATTTAGTTTAAGGTTTATGAATCGTAATTGTATCGCTTTCTAACAAATTTACCTACTTTTTTCAATTGGCAAATCTGCATTCAGACGAAAAACAATATCATTTGTCGGTTTTAAACAAATGGTATTCGAATGCTCAAAATATATTCTCTACATTGTTATCGATATGCTAATCGACGTACCTTCCTGTTTCCATTTTCGATTAGTTGTGAATTTAAAGCCTTAAGCCTCAAGTATTTCGCCTTATCCTCTGGTTCTGTTCCCATTCAAATTTATTGTGTAATAAACTTAGACAACAATAATTCCAATTACCAGGATTGTTGCTTCTATTATCCATTGATTGTGCATTGCGTTTTGTCCCGTTATGGTCCTCGTTTCCGTTTCCGTTCTCGGACATTTGTGCACCTTCACGATACGGCGAGGGACATAAAGTACCTGTTGGGCAAGCAAAAGTCACGCATGCGCAGTGAGGGTCCCTTTGAGACATTCTAAAACTAGATGGTTTCTGCTTAGACTTCACATTATTTACCCATCCATCTACTTTATTGTCTGCTTCCCTCGCTTCATTTATTCGTTTTCAGTTTACATCTTTCATCTTTGGATAGACTAGGCAGTGGACGATCCTCGAGGGATTTTCTTTTTTGAGACGTAAAGCGCAAGAAGACTGTCTAATCTCCATTTCGCCCTTATGGGCAGTACACAAAGTCATTCGTACCCTTGCTTCCAAGGATTAAAGTGCCGTTTAAAAGTTGGAAGTTGATGAAAGAAAGAGGAAAGAAGCGCTTAATGTCCTGAAGACGCTGGTAGCCATTCCATTACCAGCCATCTCGGTGTTCCCAGGGCTGTGGGGGTGCCCGCAGCGAGCTTCGTACCCTGCGATACAAGGGTAGGAGAGGAAGAAAATAACACTTTCTGGAAGAAACTCGTAGAGCCTCTGTTCCCTATCGTTGTTGTATATGTTTTACTATCTTCGTCATAACAGACTTCTTTAGACTGCCTCTTTCTGTCCGTTAGTGCATGAATCAAAGATTGCAGAAATAGTGTGTCTAATGTAAAAAAATAAAGCAAAAAAATGTCAGTCCTGATATACATCAGTGACAACTGTATTGACTTCCGCACATATAATCACAACATATATCATTTTATTTATCAAACTTAGCAGAGTCAACCAATTGAACCAGTTTCCATTTCCATAATATATGTTGTTTCTACATGCAGTAAAAATATTACTACATTTCGTATTTGTGCGATGAAAGTGTCTGTCCTTGTTTTTCTCCTTTTGCTTCTCATTTTTGATAAGTTATATTATTAAGGCATTCCACAATGTTTATTTTTTAGGTTTTGTAGTTTTATCTTCTTCTTCTTCTTCTTCTTCTTCTTCTTCTTCTTCTACAGACTACCCTTCCTCTTTGTAGTACTTACACTCCAAGGAGTTAAAAACCAATGCCTTGGGTCAGTAACCTGTCGAGGAGCAAACAAACTCTGGATCACAACATATCCAAGATGGGTGATCCTGGTATGGGTGGTGTGTCGTCCTCCGTGGTGTAGTGGTTACCACGCTAGCCTCTAGTTTCCGAGGTCGCGGGTTCAAACCCGGCGGAGGGCGATGGATCTTTTTGGGCGTAAAAATCCTTAGCATGGTTTCCTTCGGAAGGAAAGTAAAGCCGGTGTCCCCGTGTCATATATATTTACGGCACGTAAAAGAACCTCAAGCCTGATAAAGAAGCCTCTGAGCAAAGTTACCGGTTTTTCACGCCCAATATAGAATGGGACGCTAAGTACCACAGCAGTTAAAGAGCGTCCATAAAACTCAATTTAATTTCAATTCTGGTCTGGGTAAAGAAGAAGAAGGAGGAGGAAATGAAATGTAATGATAAAAGGATGATAGGAAAATTCGCGTATCAAATTATCCAACCTAGCATTCGTCTAGTGACCGAGGAAAATCGCAGAAAAATCTTCGGTCAGGTTGGTCGGTCCCCGGATATCTCGAGTGCGAGTCGTACGCGTTACTGCGGCGCTACCTCGCCCGTTTGGTAGTTTTATAGGTAGTAAAATTCTGACGTGTTAAATCCACACTACTTTCTCCACTCGTTATGGCTTATTTTTATACCTACTTTTATTTAAATGTATTTATTTTTATTTTTGTATTCTGTATCTCTTCTACAAACTGTTTATACAACTTATTTTGCTATATACTTCACGTTAAAAGATAAACGCCTGCACAAATGGTTTCATTATACATTTCGCTAAAGGCACAAGTGATAGAGGAGGCTGAATCGATTAGTCATGTCTTTAAAAAGCGTTTGCTGGCTTTGAAATTTCGCGCTCTTTGCGTGACATCACGATAAACAAAAGAATGTGGACTGAAAAGTTCAAAAATGTTCAAAGTCACTCAATCTACTAGGAAAGTGCTTGTGACGGTGTTGTGGGATATGCATGGTGTTGCATTGGTGGACTTTGCTGAACACGGGACCATTGTGAATGCTGCAGCCTACATGAAAACTTCGGTGAAGTTGCGTCGTGCCATTCGTGACAAACGCCACAACATGAATGCTGACGATGTCAAAGTTCTTATGACAATGCTTGTCTCCATGTTGCTGCTGCTGTTCGTCAGAAAATCGCCAAATTTGGTTGGGAGGTGCTCCAGAATCTACCATACAGTACGGACCTTACACCGTCGGACTTTCATCTGTTTGGTCCCATGAAGAAATTCCTGGCCGGCCAACGCTTTGCGACAGACGCGGAAGTGAAATCAGCAGTCCGCAGATTGGTTTACTCCAAGGAAACGGACTTCTACGAACAGGGCATATTGAAACTGGTATCACGATGGGAGAAATGTGTTGAGAAACTTGGTGACTATGTCGAAAAGTAGGTAAAAGGTGTAAGTTCATTTGTGATTTTTGTTGTTTTAACTATTAAACCTTTTTGTAAAAAAATTATTGTGCATTACTTTTCGATCCGCCCTCGTACTTGGAATATACTGCATATAAATACAGTTTTGGTATTCCATCATTTACGCGCATGTGTTAAACACATTCGTGTCACAATTACCAGGACTAAGCCCTAAATACTTAAATAAATAATACAGCAGGCCTTTGAAGTAAATTAATAATTTCTTCTGGTAAATAAAGCGCAGTTTGCGTATATCATCAGGATTTTGGCACTAAATTAGCCAAATGTTGGTGTATACGCCAGTGAGAAAGAATTAAAAGGTTTCATTCACACTGAGTTTGCAGGTGTCCTATGTGCATATATTATCGATACATTCATTGGCAACAAAACCCCAGGATTATCTTATTTATACGGAAAGTATGTGTAAATGAACGACACTCTGGAAGACATTCTTTTGTGCTTTTTAGGAAAAGCACGACTTTGTTTTCAGCACGTCTTATGTGAACGTACCATTATTTGAAGTCAATGATATCCTTCAAATATACTAGCATAACATCTCTTGTGGTGATAGGGAAAAACACAAAAGCAACATCTCTTAAAGTGAGATTATTCAGTGGTAATATCACTATTCAATGGAGAAGTGTTGACCTAGTAAGTTCTTTCCCTGTTTATTTGTTTCCACTTACCATTATCTTCCTGGTTTGCGCGATGACATGCTCAGACTTAGCTCAGGAATGTCAAAGTGAATAACCTGCCATGAATAATCTTTGGTGGCTTTCATATCACGAAATAACTCACTAATCTTCGGAAAAAATGACAGTATGGTTTTGAATTAAACGGATAATATGTCCCTCTAACAGAAGGACTGAGTGTTTTGCAGCATGTCACTTCAACATTGCCCCGTGCTACTGCCACCAGTAGGCAACCTTGGCTAAACTTGTGGGTAGTCTCACCCGTCAGACTTCATACTCCTACCATTCACTGCACATTTGATAGCGAAATATGTGCTTAATTTATGACTTATAGTAGGATAAAAAAAATCAAAGTAGAATATTGTGTTGAATAGAAATTTCGTTGAGGAATATAGAACCTCTTGAAGAAAGAAATGTGTTCCCTGTCAGTGAAATATTTACAATCGATCGTGTGTACAAGGCTGAAGTTTCAATTGGAGTAAGAAAATTACAGTTTCTTGTAATTGAATAATAAATGTTTCACACAATGTGGACGCCTAAATATTGGAATATACATAATATGTATACAATATATAATTAATTACGCGGTTATATAATTAAAGTAATGTATTTTGTTTTCTGGGAAATGGGTTTAGAAGGCTTTCAGAATTTGATTGCGGTGAACAAAAATTACTTCTGTTATAAACTTCTCCTTTGTGCAGTGATATAGAAAATGAAATCCAAACTTAAATACGACGGAGCATTGGACAAATAATGTTTTGCAATTTTAAGTCTATACTGTTGTGCATTATTATCTTGTATTTTTATATATTCCAAAATTTGGTATCCTCTGAAAAGTCTATGTGGTATAGGAAATACATAGTTACCTAAGCGTAAGGTCCCATTTTCTCTACTACTTCCAGATTCTAAACAAGCAAATTTCGGCATGGTTCGGAATAAAAACATTTGCAATGTCACCCCTCCCAACCTGCATATATCTATAATAAATGAAGACCAGAGAACCAATACCCAACGCGGGTATGCTGTGCTTACCACTCCCAGGAGGAACGGGTGAGGTGAAGGAACCTAGAGGCCATAGACCGCAGGTAGGTCAGCCTACAGAGACACGCAGAGGTCCCTAACGATTCCAAACTCGATGACCCCGGTTACACCGACAGGATACTCAGAGAAGGATACCCTCTTTCGGTATGGGGAAGAACTCTACCAACAGGAGGCTGCTCATAGAAGGCTGCCACCTGGCAGGGTCGAGAAAAAACTTTCAAACGAACAAGCTTCTGCGCCATTTATCCAACATCGGCGGACATTGCACAGCCCATAAGGCTACCTGAAACATGAAAGGAGAAGCGAAATGATAGGAGATGAGAGAAAGCAAATTCTTGGTAAAAGAGAAACCACTCTAGCATTCGCCTGGCCAACCAGGCAAAACCAGAAAAAGCCATGATCAGAGTGGCCAGCCTCAAGGATCGAATCCCGGAGATTCCGAATGCGAGTCTCGCACGTTACCGCGGAGCCATTTCTCTCAGTTGCATATCTATAATACACTGCCGTTTGTGAAAATTGCAGCACCAAGAAAGAATTTCCCAAATAACTCCAAACTTGGTAGAAGTGTAGAAGAGTGTACAAGCAATAAGTGATTAGGTTTGCAGAGAGATGGGGTACACGTAGGCCGAGCAGAGCCCTCTCATGTCGGTCCGACAAGGGAAGTATTGTTCCCAGGAAGTCAGTGCAGAGCTGTCAAACAAGGTGGAAACAATAAAGTGAGTGCCATATGCCTCGTCAATGTCAAAGGGAGCCATATCGGCATGTGAGCGAGTTCGAACGGGGCAGAATTATCGATCTCCGGGAAGCAGGTTTGTCATGCCGTGACATTTCGGCTCGTACAGGGCATGCTGCTACGACAGTGATGCGTGTGTGGAAGCAGTGGATAGATGGAGGTCGTACGCAGCGAAGAGCGGGTACTGGACCACGGAACATGACCACAGCACGGGATGACCATCATGTTGTCCGCATGGCCATAACGGACCACATAGTTTCATCCATAGTGTTGGTTCGACGCTGGTGCACTGCAACAGGTGTGAATTTGTCTGCATCAACGGTTCGTCGCCGTTTGCTGCAGGTTGGACTGGTTGTATGCATGACATTACGTCGGCTTCCATTGTCTAGAATCCCAAGCTCCTCCGACTGCAAAGGGCACGTGAAGACCATCACTGGGGTGCTGAGTGGCAAAATGTAGTCTTTTCGGACGAGTCCCGCTTCAACGTGTCATACAGTGATGGCCTCATACGTGTCCGGCATTACCGTGGTGAGCGCAACCTGGAGAACTGCACTGTTGAGCGGCATAGCGGACAAACACCAGGTGTGATAGTTTGGGGCGCCATTGGTTACAAGAACCGATCTCGCCTCCTACGAATTGAGGGCACTTTGTACAGCAACCGGTACCTAACGGTGGTTGTAGAGCGTGAGGTACTCCCCCTGCTTCAGGCATATCCACAGACCACATTTCAACAGGACAATGCCCGGCCACATATAGCGAGGAATGTACAAGACTTCTTCGAAGAGCGACGGGTACCATTGCTTCCTTGGCCTGCACGTTCGCCTGACATGTCGCCCATCGAACATGTCTGGGATATGGTTAGTCGCACCTGGTGCGTCACGGTCCTCCAGTAATCAGTGTCACGGATTTGTGGGTTCGCATACAAACTGCGTGGAGGGAAATCCCTCAAGAGCTTATTCAGAACCTTTTTGATTAAATGACACGACGTATAGCAGCTCTAATTGCAGCGCATGGAGGCCACACCAAATACTGAATATATATCAAAGATCATGTATAGATTTGAAAAGTTTATCATTTGTTACTTGTCATGTACCTAATCTGTGGTATTAATTTCATTGAATTCATGCGTTTCCTTCTTGGTGTTGCAATTTTCACAAACGGCAGTGTACATGCCCCCTCCACCTCTACGCCTCACACATAATATAGAAACTGCAACCTAAGCGTAGCTTACGCAGTGTATGTCTGACGATTTTTTAAAACTGTTGATCTGTGCTAATTTTCTCTTAACAGCCAACCGCTTTTGCATTATTTTGCTTTTACAATCTCGGTGCGAAACCGAGAAGTATGCTAATGTATGACCAGCGGGTACGGACATTAGTGGTTTAACACTAAACTGGCTTTTCCAAGAGAAAACAAGTGCAGCGTATACTCCATTTTATCTAATATCTTATACAGCAGTAAACAAAGGATGACATTTTAATACCTATCACAATTGTCACTAAAATAGGGGAAGCGTTGCACTCAATCCTGACATTTGATAACGAGATGTCACCGGAAATAAGTGCTTTCAGTTCCATGAAAAAACAAACAAACAAAAGAGGCCCATGAGTATCAGTGAACACCATAAATTAAAAACCAAAAATCAGATCAAAGCGAGGATATTAAGGAAATCTCCCCACACAACAAACAACTCCTTAAAATGAGAAAAAATCATTGTATTCTTATTTTCTTACAATTGCTTCAAATAATTACTGTTAAACTATAATGTATGAGATGTCTGAGATATTGGAATGATGAATAAGCTATGCAACTATATAATGTGGTGTAAATAGCATTTCCTCATTCTCAATTTTGTATAACTTGTAAAAGGCTGGCAAAACTTACTTCAGGAAAAATATAGGGCCAAATAAGATATATATTATGTATATAAAATAATTTCGTGAAATTATTTCTTTTGTTGTTTGATTTTTACATACTCCTTGAAAGTAGCAGTCAATGAAGAGTTAAGTGATCGTATTTTTACTTTCTCTACTACGTATAGTAAGTAGGGGAAGTATTGCATTCCACCCAGAAATTCGATACCGAGATTTCACCGGAAATACATGTATTTTTGGAAACATATCCGTGTGTGTCTGTGAACAGTATAACTCAGAAACGAACAGTCGGATAAACACCAAACTTGGTATTTAGGTCCAGTATCTTCCAGAGATGCGACACGAAGGTTTTCAAGAAAATTCCCCCACCCCAGATTACCCTTTACATGGAACATTTTTCGAAAATTTTAATTTTCTTAAAACTGGCCTTAACGATTTTGATTAAAATATTATATGTTTAAGATAATGTCATGACAAATGAAATGTATATCTCGAATTTTCTGGGAATGTCTCCAAAAGTATTCTTCATTGTGAACAACTTTTGCATAACTGGTAAACCATAAGAGATAGACAAAATTTCACTACACAAAAAATGTAGATCGCGTTAAAATACACAATTTATGTCATATACATTTTTTTGTTGAGTGAACCATTTTCGAGATATTGCTTGTTATTCCCTTAAATTTTCCAATACTTATACTTTTTCTCAAATGGGAATTCGCTAGTCATTTTTTTTGTCCTGATAATGCAAAGAGAATGGAATACCCCACATAGCAACCAGCTCTTAAAATATTTGACGATCGCTTAAAGCCTACCAATTCCCCTTTGCATCTACAAGAAAATTAGCAATAAGTTTAACATCTCGATATGTCGATTAATATGAAGCATATGGAGAATAAGCGTTTGCAAAAATAGTTTGTACAAGAGTAGAGAAAGTTATGTGAGTGTAACACATAAGATTTTTTTGTTTTTCATGCGCTCATACAAAGCGCAAGTAATTTGGTGGCTAACATGTATATATACTATTGTCTCAGCATAAAACATACGAACACATTATATGTATTACCATAACATTATCTAATTGAAACCACTTACGGCAAATACTTGTCACGATTAACGCGAAGTGAATAGAAAAACAGGCTTTTATATGCACAATTGTGTAACAGGTATGAAAATAAAGGGTAGGGAGAAGAAACAATAATGTGAATGTTACACATAATATTTTTATGGATGTACTTCAAAGACAAAGAAGTGATTTTTTAAGAAAATATAAATCATGGAAGGTAGTGTTTAATCGGCTTATATATCACCTTATTACTGCAAATTTAATGCTAAACAGAGGAGTTTCCTGAACTTGTATGTTCTTTAGAACCCAAGGATTCCGTGGGCAGCTTCTGTGGCTTCTGAGAATCGTTGCACATTTAGTACATTCTCGGGATCCATGCTGCATTGAAAATGAAGTGTGTATCTTGAACCAGCACATCCGATGGTGCTACTTTATTATTTACTCCATCTCACTGTAGGAGTAAGAGACAAACGTAGAGGTCTCCAGAAACTGGGGCACAGGACCACAATTAGGCCACAGTGGCCATTTTGGCTTCTAAACCCGTGACGCTTGGGAGGTAGAGATGAGGGGGAGAGCCGAAGCGCGACCAAATTAGGACGACGATGTACGCTAGCGCTAACGATTCCAGATGGAGCACGTCCTGGCGCTGGCAAGCACTGCCTAATCCCGTGCCTCTCGGGAGTCCGTGTTGCAACGAGACAAGCTTCCAGGAGGCTTCCAGCATGCCCACCAAACACCAGGGAGAAATCTTTCCAAAGCGCACAATCCCCGTTCAGTCACAACACAGCGATCGTCGTTGCGTGATCCTTCAACCTTGAAACAAATGTAAGGTGATGACGAGGACAGGGAATTCGTGGTAAAAGAGGACCACACCAGCATTCGCCTATCAACCGGGGAAACCACGAAAACCTCCATGGTCAGAGTGGCCGGTGCGACGGGAATCGAACACGGGACCTTCCGAATGGGAACCTCTTGCTTTGTTCACTTTACTGTAACATAAATATAAATATGTGTCGTATTATAATTATAGGGTAGGTGTAGGAATGAAAGTACTTCTGCTTAGTAATAAAGATAAGTGGTGAAATTAAAATTATTACATTGTAACACATAAATACAACCAAAGTATGTAGTTTCGCCGGTCGTGAAACCCAAAGCTAGGATGCCTCATTATTGTTCTCAGCGAATAACACTTCCCCATTATTATACACGCATACAGGAAACATTATAGGGCACGAAATATTTTTGGTGTAGTACTCATACATTATCTGTAGACAACGTCAGTTAGACACCCATCGTTCACGACACGCTTCTCTGTTTTTTGGGAGCTGGCGGTTACTATTAGATAACAGCAGTACTCGTATTTGCATCTAGGTGAAACTAGGTGGCAGAGCATTGCCTAAAAATATCAACCATGAAACCTTTCGAAATTTATAGTGCTTAGAACTAATTTTAATGCGTGAGAAAAAAAAGAGACGCAGTGTTAGAGTAGCAGTTAGAATTTATATCTATTAATATATGAGAGCTTCAGAATTTATTTTGTGAGAATCTAGAGCTCGAGTTGTATTTCTTATTGACTATTTAAGGAATAACCACACAATTATACATAATGATAAGAATAATACTATTATCATAATTTTTATACTTAAAAGATATTTAATCTATTTGTGTCGGTACTTCATTCATTGCAACTGGTTTTATTCTGCCCGAAACGCATTCAGGATTTATATTGCTTTATTTTTCCATTTAATTCTTCGGTAAGAAAGGTACTTATTATTAAATGCATTTGAAGAAACATAGTTAAAAACGCTAATTAAATTACATAGTAGTTATAAATATTAAACATATCTTTTAGTTTGCTGTTCTGAAGAATTTACATAAAATAAATGCACGTAGAGCTGAGATAGAATGTATGTGTTAAAACAATGTCCATGTTCATTGCATACACTGTAAGTGTGGTTCGTTACACCTGATGAGAGAACTGCAAACACTACCCAACATTCTTGGTACAGTATAATATATCTTATATCCGGGAGAGTAAGATCTTAAAAATAATAATGAAGGAATAGCTTGGATTTTTGCACTTGTTACCGAGTTGTTTTATAAACATATAAATTTAATGCAAACAAATGTGCTTAACATTACGAACGTATGCAACATCTAAAAGAGAGGGATTTTGAATTACTGATGTGAACAGTTGTCAATACCTACTACATCAGGGTCAATAATTTGGGTTTTAGATACAGTAGTAGCCAAACCGTGTTTTAAAAAAAATGATGTCTTCAATTTTCTTAAAATCTTGTGAGGCGGATGAGAAAACGCATGCCTGAAAGCAAGTGCTTTTTCAAGAGTGGTTTACAAACGACTTGTGCCAAGTTTTATTTCGTTTTCTCGCGAAAAGTGTTGGTTAATATCAAAGTTTATTTTGTCTTAAAACGTACGTTTTGCTTACAATGTTTCAGTCCAGTTTTAAATATAACACAGAGAAGTGTAAAATGTGCGCAACATTGCCAAGCTGTTTATATTTGGAGCTGGACCGATATTTATTAAGGACTAGCTAGCCTAACGGACATAGCACGGGTAGCTTTGGAAATTCAATGAGGATTTACTTGATTTAATTTTCCTCTCCCGTTCTTTATGAAGTTATTGTACAATGATCTAGAAGATTTTTAGCAATACCCTATTTTACCCCTTATAATTTTTATTCTAATTTCGACATCCCCTGCTATTCATAATAACAGATGAAAATCCCCTTATATTCACACCGGCGGAACGGACTTCATAAACCTCCCTCCGACAGTATTCCAAGTTCTGTAAATTCTGCACAGCCTATTATTACGCTTTGGCGGTGGAACAATCATCGGTCGGAATGGTCAAGTAATACTATAGATAATTATATAGGTGAAGTTTTCTATCTTTGTACTTTCTATTTAGAACCACAGTTATTTAATAACACAAAAGCTATATGGTTTTCACCTAATACAGAAAATCTTGACATATACAATGAATATGTGAACGAGGTGAAGCTGGTGAATATGAAGATTCTCCACTCCCAGGCCACCAAGTTAATCAACCATATAATAATACAGGGAGAGTCACACAACTACGAACCGGCTGCGCAGTGTTTTTCCTGTCCGCGTCCTCGGCGCTTGTTGCCGTCTGCCGCTAACATAGAAAGGCGCGGATGAAACCATTTTTAAAACGACTTTAAAGGCTTTACTTACCAACTTTATAAAAGGAGATGCTGAAACTGGCCACCGTCGTTGTCCATACATTTTTGGCACCTCTTTGGGAATTATCCATCACTTGCAGTAGGGGCCAATGCTTTTCGAGTCAACAGTTGACGCCCGTACATATGTAAATACAATTTTGCCCCCCCTTTTTTAGAGAATAAACAGCCAGAGAGCGTGATTGTGCCTTTTTACTTTCTCTACTACGTATAGTAAGTAGGGGAAGTATTGCATTCCACCCAAAAATTCGATACCGAGATTTCACCGGAAATACATGTTTTAAGACCTCCTGAATCCAAAAAAAAGCATTTTTGGAAACATGTCCGTGTGTGTGTGTCTGTGTGTGTGTGTGTGTCTGTGAACAGCATAACTCAAAAACGAACAGTCGGATAAACACCAAACTTGGTATTTAGGTTCAGTATCTTCCAGAGATGCGACACGGAGGTTTTCAAGAAAATCCCCCCACCCCAGACTACTCTTTACATGGAACATTTTTGGAAAATTTTAATTTTCTCAAAAATGGCTCTAACGATTTTGATGAAAATATCATATGTTTAAGATAATGTCATGAGAAATGAAATGTATATCTCGAATTTTCTGGGAATGTCACCAAAAGTATTCTTCATTGTGAACGACTTTTGCATAACTAGTAAACCATAAGAGATAGACAAAATTTTACTACACAAAAAATGTAGATCTCGTTAAAATACACAACTTATGTCATATACGTTTCTTTTGTTGAGTGAACCGTTTTCGAGATATTGCTTGTTATTCCCTTAAATTTTCCAATACTTATACTTTTTCTCAAATTCGTTATTCATTTTTTACTTTCTCTACTACGTATAGTAAGTAGGGGAAGTATTGCATTCCACCCAAAAATTCGATACCGAGATTTCACCGGAAATACATGTTTTGAGACCTCCTGAATCCAAAAAAAGCATTTTTGGAAACATGTCCGTGTGTGTGTCTGTGTGTGTGTCTGTGTGTGTGTGTGTCTGTGTGTGTGTGTGTCTGTGTGTGTGTGTGTCTGTGAACAGCATAACTCAAAAACTAACAGTCGGATAAACACCAAACTTGGTATTTACGTTCAGTATCTTCCAGAGATGCGACACGAAGATTTTCAAGAAAATCCCCCCACCCCAGACTACCCTTTACATGGAACATTTTTCGAAAATTTTAATTTTCTCAAAAATGGCTCTAATGATATTGATGAAAATATCATATGTTTAAGATAATGTCATGAGAAATGAAATTTATATCTCGAATTTCTTGGGAATGTCTCCAAAAGTATTCTTCATTGTGAACGACTTTTGCATAACTGGTAAACCATAAGAGATAGACAAAATTTTACTACACAAAAAATGTAGATCGCGTTAAAATACACAACTTATGTCATATACATTTCTTTTGTTGAGTGAACCGTTTTCGAGATATTGCTTGTTATTTCCTTAAATTTTCCAATACTTATACTTTTTCTCAAATTCGTTATTCTTTTTACTTTCTCTACTACGTATAGTAAGTAGGGGAAGTATTGCATTCCACCCAAAAATTTGATACCGAGATTTCACCTGAAATTCATGTTTTGAGACCTCCTGAATCCAAAAAAAGCATTTTTGGAAACATGTCCGTGTGTGTCTGTGTGTCTGTGAACAGCATAACTCAAAAACGAAGAGTCGGATAAACACCAAACTTGGTATTTAGGTTCAGTATCTTCCAGAGATGCGACACGAAGGTTTTCAAGAAAATCCCCCCACCCCAGACTATCCTTTACATGGAACATTTTTCGAAAATTTTAATTTTCTCAAAAAAGGCTCTAACGATTTTGATGAAAATATCATATGTTTAAGATAATGTCATGAGAAATGAAATTTATATCTCGAATTTCCTGGGAATGTCTCCAAAAGTATTCTTCATTGTGAACGACTTTTGCATAACTGGTAAACCATAAGAGATAGACAAAATTTTACTACACGAAAAATGTAGATCGCGTTAAAATACACAACTTATGTCATATACATTTCTTTTGTTGAGTGAACCGTTTGCGAGATATTGCTTGTTATTCCCTTAAATTTTCCAATACTTATACTTTTTCTCAAATTCGTTATTCATTTTTTTATGTCCTGGACATGCAAAGAGAATGGAATGCGCCACATAGCAACCAGCGTTAAAATATTTGACTATCGCTTAAAACCTACCATATTCCCCTTGCATCTACAAGAAAATTATCAATAAGATTGACATCTTGATATCTCCATTAACATGAAGCATATGGAGAATAAGCGTTTGTAAAAATAGTTTGTACAAGAGTAGAGAAAGTCATGTGAGTGTAACACATCATATTTTTTTTATGTCCTGGACATGCAAAGAGAATGGAATGCGCCACATAGCAACCAGCGTTAAAATATTTGACTATCGCTTAAAAGCTACCATATTCCCCTTGCATCTACAAGAAAATTACCAATAAGATTGACATCTCGATATCTCGATTAACATGAAGCATATGGAGAATAGGCGTTTGTAAACATAGATTGTACAAGAGTAGGGAAAGTCATGTGAGTGTAACACATCAGATTTTTTTTATATCCTGGACATGCAAAGAGAATGGAATGCGCCACATAGCAACCAGCGTTAAAATATTTGACTATCGCTTAAAAGCTACCATATTCCCCTTGCATTTAGAAGAAAATTACCAATAAGATTGACATTTCGATATCTCGATTAACATGAAGCATGTGGAGAATAGGGGTTTGTAAAAATAGATTGTACAAGAGTAGAGAAAGTCATGTGAGTGTAACACATCAGAATTTTTTCAATAAGTCTCTGCAACAGCTTATACGGCCAATTTTTCGATGAGAACAATTGAAAGTGCGTTTGAGGACAGAATTATTAGTTGAGATTTGTGTCCCCCTCGGTCCCCCAACCTAACCCCTGCGTTTTCTATCTCTGGAGTAACTTAAAACATAAAGTGTACAAGACAAACCCATACATCCTGGAAGAATTAAAACAAAATATCCGCCAGGAAATTGCCAGCATTTCTCAACGTAAACTACGGCGAGTGATGGATAGCTTCCTAAAGAGGTGCCAAAAATGTATGGTCAACGACGGTGGCTAGTTTCAGCATCTCCTTTCATAAAGTTGGTAAGTAAAGCCTTTAAAAGTAGTTTCAAAAATGTTTTATGGTTTCATTCACGCCTTTCTGTGATAGCGGCAGACGGCAGCGAGCGCCGAGAACGCGGACAGGAAAAACACCGCACAGCCGGTTCGTAGTTTTTTGGCTCTCTCTGTATATACAAATTCTCTCTTTATAATATTAATAAAGATTTTCTGGTCGTTACGATGACGTTGTATGTGGTTCTAAGTGACATGTTTATCACTTTCGCACACTGTTGTGTGTGTTTTCGTTAGTTTTTATCTAAGCTTGCTTAAAGTGCAGCTAGAACAAACGACTGAAGGTGGATTAGAGGCATGGAGTTGTTTTTATGAGGTCAGCACTGTGTAAGGTAGGCTAGTAATGCTGTAGTGTGTAGTTCCACTGTGAAAGGGATGCTGTGCGAGTGGGGCTGATACGGTGCTACTAGCTATCGATTACTAATTCCGAATTCTCCCGCTTTCTTGATGATGGGTTGCTAACTTGCCTGCCCCCGCCCGGCGGGGCTAACGACGTGCGAGGGGGGTAATGATGTGAGCGTCGGCTCCAGATAGCAACAAACCAGGCCCCTCTGATGGCCGAGACACGAATATGGTCGAGTCGCTGCGGTTGCTTTTATGGCAGTCGTATTGCCCCTCTCATTAATGTTTACGCCTTTCCACTTCTTTTGTCTTTAAACCCTCCTCTCTGTCCCTCGTTCTCTTCCTTTGTCCTCAAGTCCTTCTCTTCTTACCGATCCCGTCTTCCCTCTGGACTGGACGCTTCTCAGCGAGATGAACCTGAATCATCTTCGTGCGATGAACTTATCATGACGGCTTTATCAATGAATTGGAACTTAAGATATTTGTTTACCGCTTGCATCATCATAAGCCTCAGACTTGTGATCTGTTATTTCTTGTCCATGTTCAGCAGTATCTTCCGGAGTAGATCTTCCTCTACTCTTCCAGAGTAGATACTTTCCGGTCATTCTTTTGTGACATTTTCATGTACCGGTTATTTTGACAGATACAGTACCTCAAAAGGATAATTTGTTTGGGTATTTATTGTTAAGCTCCCTTATCCTATTTCCTTTTACTAAATCTTTGTAAAGTGTACACAAAAGTAGAAATCCTTCTGAAAAGTGGTGTTGAGGTTGTAATATTCGCCCGAGCAAATATAAATATAACAAAATATAAAAAAATGAAAAGGGAAGCAAAACGCTAAATAAAATAAGATGAGAAAGAAATAAAGCAAAACAAGAAAAGTGTAATAAAAGGGGAATTTCTAACTTAAAGAGAAGAAATAGTAGATAAATTATACAAGCAGCATGTACTGCAAGGAAGGAAAGTAAAATGTATTAAATTGAAGCAACGCACAGTTGTGGACCGCAATGTCCAACAACGGGAAATTACAGGTAACTAAACAAAAGATGAATACTGGTCAGACGGCCAGGAAACGTGAGTAAAGGCGACAAAAACCAAATATGCAAAAATCAGTCAGGCACACAGAAAATGTAAGCAGACGAAAATAAGACGGTAATGGCAGACACAAGAAACAAGTAGGTACTTTCTAAAATATAAGAACCATTAAAACGTTTGTTAAAATTTATCACGTGAGTCAATAAAATAAATAAGAAATCGCGTGACTAGAAAAGAAATCTAACGAAACTAGAAAAGGGCGTGAAATAGAAATTTGTCTAGGCCGGGAGCTCATTTTCCAACGCGTGTAACGTCGGCATTTCGTGTCTTATCGTGGTCATGACAGGTCACGGAACAACACGTAAAGAGGGCGGTGACAGAGCAATGAGCAGTTTTCATTTATCTCCTTTCCACACCTCCTGAGAGAAGATTCTCTCCTTTATTAAAAATCACTTCACCTGCCGGAGCTAGCTGACCAATACCACCTTCTCCAACTATCTTCCTCACATACGTAAAAAGACCAACCATGAATCTCACATTAGTGTAACCAATTTCTGCTAGAAACGTCGATACTTATTATAAAGGCACAGATTTTTAAGAACAGCATTTATTTATTACATCAACTGAAAGCATTAGTTTAACAGTACTTATATTGGGTTTCATAATATTTTTACTTCCTCTGTCACTTACTTTGGCAACAATAGAAAGTTTTGTAATCCACCCACAAATTTGATATCTAGACTTGATCGGTATATTTTAATGTGTTATACAGTTTATCTGCAATAAGCTTTTGTCTAGCTGTTAGAATTCTCCAGCTACTTATACATCTTTGTTAGTATATAACATTCAAAGGGGTAAAACAGGACTTCGTAGACTATTTCCGAAAATTCAATATATGCATTTCATTCTTCATGACAATATCTCAAACACACAGCACTTGAATCTAAATCGTAAGAGCTGCTTTTTGAAAACAAAACATAATGAAACATTTTAATATAAATTATATTTGGGGTCCTACAATCACATGACTTTCTCTACCCTCTGTCGTTTATTAGTGGGTATCAAGGTATTCTTACTAAGCTTATTTTTCTATCTACTACGTTTTATTCCAAGTAAATTTTTGAAGAAATAGCTACATTACACATTTAGTTATAGATAAAACGGGAACAGCGATAGTCAAATGTTTAAGAACTGGATTCTATATGCTGGCCTTAAAATTCCATACTGCTTCCATGCAATGTTGAGAAACAACTGAGTACTGACAGGACTTAAGAGAATGACCAAGAAATAAACAATTCGAATCATTAATAACGGATACCTCCGAAATGGCTTATGGCACAAGAAACTTATTTGAAATAAATTGTGTGTTTTAAAGAGATCTAGATTTTTTTTGTGTAGTACGTTTTCGTCTATTGTTTAACGCTTACTTATACAAGATTATACACAATTCCTTCCGAATGAAGAATACTTCACAGGCTATTCACAGAAAATTCAAGATAAACATTTTATTTGTCATGTAAATATATTAAACATACGTTATTTTAATCAAAGTAGTTAGGGCCATTTTTTAGAAAATAAAAAATAACGAAAACTTTTTCATGTAAAGGTTAGTTTGGAATGATGAGATTTTCTTCAAAATGCTTATGTTGCATCCTTGGAAGACGCTTAACCAACTTTTCGTTTTTGAGTTATGTTGTTCACACGCACGCATGCATACACACACTTACCTTTTCCTAAAAATGCGTTTTTAGGGTTCAGGGAACATCGAAACGTGTATTTTTGGTGAAATCTCGGTATCGAATTTTTCGGCGGTATGCTATTAATGCAATAGAGAAATAAATGAATAAAAGTAGATTTACTATGTGAATACTAATCGAGCGAGATGGCGCCGCGGTAACGCGTACTACTCACATTGGGGAGGTCCCGGGTTCGATTCTTGACGACCGCCCACTCTGACCCATGGGTTTTTCGTGGTTTCCCCGGGTCGGAAAGCGAATGCTGGGTGGCTTATCTTAGCCCTCATTTCTGTATCCATCATCTTGCTTGTCATCCCTTGTCAGGCTATAGGGTCAGGCGACTGTGTTCGTCGGGTTGCGGCTGGACGGTGGCTGTGCTGTAGAGGTTCTTACCTGGCATCGTTGCGGGACTGCTCAGTTAGGACTCGCCTTCGGGTGCTCTCGGGTAGGTGCCCCTTTGAAGGACCCCCGGGAGTTTAGGGCTTGTGGGTGGGTCCAGGCGGCGTCGACGCCTTCGATCCGTAAACTTAGGGACCCCTTCCATGCTTGCGCCCGTCATCCAGGTCTGGTGGCCTTTTTTCAGATCTCTCCCCTTATCCCTCCCTCCCTCCCTCCCTCCCTCCCAGAGGTCACGGTAGAAGCAAAATGGGCCGATGTGGCCTACTTGCGGTGCTCTGCCCCGTTTCGGGGGGGCCCTCCGTTCGTCCGTATCTTTACCTTTACTTTATGAATACCTACGTGGGCTAGGAAAATTATAAAGTACTTAACTTGCAGTACCTACATACTATAATTATGAAAGAATGTTGTGGTTGTAATAGTTTGTAAACTTCCCACAAATTAAGCAAAAGTCGTCAAAGACATATAAATATTCTGAAGGGATTTTGTTTGATACGGTACAAGATTAGAACAGACATTGCAAGGCTTCTTTTATTTCTCCGATCTTCTGCATACTACACGTTGCATACGTAATACACACATTTTACGCACAATATACGACACAGCTAATACTTGGTTTAAGCACAGTGGCACAACTCTGTTGGGGTTCTGCGACTACATACGGTCTCGGAATCAGCAAAGCCTGTTCGTTATTGAAGTCGTCGAAGCGACTAGAAAGTAATGATGTTTCTTTGGGCAACATCCTGAATTGCACTCTCTCCCGATAGTTTATTAGTTACCGTATCTCACAGGGGAAAGTATTACTCCTTCTTTTCGTACTGCCTAACATTTCCAAGATGAAAAAAAGGGGAAGGGGACAACGAAAGACCCGCCCTGATTGGAACATCTTCAAGATGGAAAGGAAGACTCCCTCATCCCTTCGGTTCTGTCATTCGTACCCCCTACCCCGCCTTTGTCAGGGAACTTCGCGATGAAATAAGCTACCGGTTCAATGAGGACTGACAATAATTCTTTTCGATTCAAATGAAACAGAACTAAGTAAGTCAGATATGTATTTTTTCCTCTCCTGTGCCTTGTCGTTGTTGGGAGGGGAAAAAATACCAGAACACAGTATAAGAGCAGAGATAGAATTTGCAAGGCCTACATTCAGTGAAAGGTCTATGGTAGTGAACAAACAGTTCAAAATGAAATATAAAATAACCACCGCGCATGTATAATGAACTGATAGTTCAAACACTTCACAGTTATCACACTTCATAACATTCACTTTACAGTTCAAATGAATGACTGTCGTTTGCACTTCATAACTTCATTGTGCCCAACTGCGGTAAAGTGTCGTATACCCTGTGGCTGTTTCCCTTCCATATCGCGCTTGATAGAGAAGGGGAATCATACATAACTCTGTTGCAACTTACATGCTTTATCCTCTATACCAAGCTTTTCATTTTCAGTTACACAAAGGATGACACCAATGACAAACAAATGAAACTTTTTGACGAAAACTTTACTAACTTATTGCTACTTAAATGGAATATATTCTGACGGTTATATTTCTAATTTACAAGAATCTGATAAATATAATTTTAAAGGCTGGGATGTTCAGAAAAACTTAGTTTAAGAGGAACAATAAAATTGGCTTTAGAAAATCTGGTGAGTTTAAATTTCCCGGGTTCCTAGCACGGAAGTATCCTGTGATTTTAAAGAACGTTTTCCCAATATTCACGAAGCTATCGGCACGTGGATGGAATGTGCAAAGTCATGCTGATACCCGCTTACGTCAGTGCTGTTGAAAAACACATAGCCAGCATACTCCTCGAGTATTTAAAGTCAGAGTTTTTTGACAGCTGTCTCTCTCTCTCTCTCTCTCTCTCTCTCTCTCTCTCTCTCTGCTAGACACTTGAAAACAAGTATCTACGACACTCACGGTTTTAATCTTTAATTTAATCTCCAGCTACACCGCAAGACCACCGGAATATGGAAAACCCAATCTTCTTCGCACCCCAGGTAAACTTGTCTATTGCAGCCATATCATTGGTTGACGTTGGTAGTATTATACAGTAGCACTTTAGCCAAGTAATTCTTGCTGACATGCTTATTGTAGTATAGTGTAATGTAGTACTGTAGACAATTAAACTAAATTTGGAACCAGAGTTACACGCCAATAATTTGCCACCCATCACCAATGTTGTAGCCGGCACCCTCTCTGCCAAGAGCAGCTCTCCTGTCTTGTAAACCTTCTACGTATATCCCCTTCCTCGTCCCATTTGGTTTAGGCGCCGGTTTGGGAAAAGTGACCTGAAGTGATATTGAAAAGTGACCGCAATATGAATATATGGCATAAATATCATTCATACATAAAAACGGTAATTATGGAGAAGTTGACCCTCCTTCAGAGGAAACGTTTTTCTTATGACAGTTGATTTCTTAAACCTTTATTTTGCAGAAAGATTGACTTTTTGTGTAAATGTTAATACTTTCGTCGTGAATGCCCTTTTTAACTCTGTGTAACGGGAGATATTTTAATTTTAGGAACACTATTAGCATTTAATGATCAATTGTATTATAAATATTATGTTTGCAATATAATTTTATAATATTCACTCTCATATTAGTAAATTTACTTGTAACTAATTGTAATTTGCAGTGACCGCCCGAATTGCGAGTCTCGTGTCTTCTTGGCGTTTGTTCTCTACGAAGTGGTGGAAGAATCTTTCTACGTTGACTCTGTTGTTTCTCTTCTGTTATTGGCATCAGCTGCTGTCGGAATCTCCTTATAAATTAGCACGAGACTGGTAATGGAGATTCCATAGGCGTCAGCAAGAATATGACCATGAATTGGATGGTCATTTTATTTACATGAATTGAATATATCTGAAGCATTTAATGATAATTAGATCATGTGAAGAACAAATTATTATACTCTTTGGTATTTACAGTACTTGTCGCCTGTAACATTGATCCTCCTTTTGTCCTGAATCAGCTCCTCCACACGAGCTGTGTTCAAATTTGTTGATGCCGTGCTGGGTCGGCCACTGCGATCCTCGTCGGTGACGTTTTCTCTACCGGCCGCAAACTTCCGACACCATTCTACAACACGCTGACGAGACATTAGTCGTTCCGTAAACCTCTACCAGCAGCCAGTGAGTTTCAGCCGCGGTTACATGTTTCGCTCACAGAAATCGAATAACGGAGCGGAACTCTTCGCGAGACCAGTTTTTCAAACGAGTCGCCATTTGTGTTTAGCTACAACTAGCGCTGTATGTGGCGGGTGGCTGAAACTCTGCACACTATTAATTTCTTTATAACGGACGAAACTCCAGGAATGTCGTCCTTGAACCTTAGTTTCTGATCACTCCTCGTAAAATAGGATAGCGATGAAGGAAGTAGCTCTTGAATGACAAGCTTGTCATTGGCTTTGTTATGCTTCAGTACTTCATGAGTTTATTACTTCTTTTGAGCGAACATTGCTTCAATGAACAAACTGCTTCAAATTGATGAATTAATGCTCCAATACAAGACTACTAAGAGATTTACCATAGAATGTGAATGAGTAGTGCGTTTTAATGAAAATTGCTCAGCTCATCATTTCCCAGGATTACTTATCTATAGGTCATGGAGAGGGTATTTTCAGACCCAGAGGTATCAGAGTTACTCATATTTGCAGCAGATCTTGACATGTAGTAGGTAATGCTCCTCTTTTGACATTTTTTTTCTTTCAAATAACCGCTCGGTCCTAGCTCGACCGCAATCTTTGAGTATGGTTCCCAAAGTTTGCTGTGAGTGCCGGAGCACCAATTTGGGAGAATGTCAGGTCGTGAACCCACCCAAGTTAATTGTTACGAGCAGACAGATAAAACTCCAGCTATGCGTCGTAGGGAGCCAATGACTTGTAAAACGACAGGAGGGCTGGCGTCCCAACGTTTAGGATCACTTACAAGATTACACTGCAAGTACCTAAGTCGGAACCTGCACGAAGAAGGAAGGGAAGTCATTTCTGCTAATTTGCGAAATTTTAACGATACTGTGTTCCTAGCTTTAAAAACAAAGAAAGTGCCACTAACGCCCAAGAAACAAAAACGCACCCACACTTCCCTAAGATTACATTATCTCCTATGCTTTCACCATTACACGAGTTGTCAATGCAGAAAAAATTTCAACTGTAGCGTATCTCTAATGATTGCTAATTTTTATAAAGTACCTAACTTAAATACGGTAGATTACTTTTTATTTTTCTTAAATATTTAAGTAACAACGTAGTGTCAGCGGCTCAGGTGCATCTGTCATGATTTGAACATTAAAACCTTGACAGAAAAATTAAATTAAATTGAGTTTTATTTATGGACGCTCTTTAACTACTATGGTCCTTAGCGTCCCAGACGGGCGTGACAGACCGGAAATTTTGCTCAGAGGCCTCTTTATCATGCTTGAGGTTCTTTACGTGCCGTAAATCTACGACACGGGACCATCGGCTTTACTTCCCTTCCGAAGGAAGCCATGCTAGGGATTTTTACCCCCGAAAAAAATCTATCGCCCTCCGCCGGGTTTGAAAACGCGACCTTGGGAACTAGAGGTTAGCATGGTAACCCCTACACCACGGAGGACGACAGCTTGACGGAATTCTTTATATATCTATGTCATGCATGACATATTTTAATGTTTTTAAGCTGATGTGTGGGATATCTATAGTTCTGATTGTAAGAATTAGGTGTACCATCAGATTACTGCACACGGGAGATGCTCACACCAAGGAGCCTTAGTTTCATAGTGAATCCCTGAGATGAGTTCTGTGTTAACACCAAAGTAATCCAACATTTGGACAGCGAAACACTATACTAAATAAGGGCTAGGTTGGCAAATACATATATTTGTGAAGTTTTGTATTAATACTCCAACATCAATGGAAAATTAAATAAAAAATATGATGCGATACATTCACATGATTTTACTCACCATCAGTTAGTTTGTCGTCCTCCGTGGTGTAGTGGTTACCATGCTAGCCTCTAGTTCCCGAGGGCGCGGGTTCAAACCCGGCGGAGGGCGATGGATTTTTTTCGGGTGTAAAAATCCGTAGCATGGCTTCCTTCGGAAGGGAAGTAAAGCCGCTGGTCCCGTGCCGTAGATTTACGGCGCGTAAAAGAACCTCAAGCCTGATAAAGAGTCCTCTGAGCAAAATTTCCGGTCTTTCACGCCCAATATAGAATGGGATGCTAAGGACCACAGCAGTTAAAGAGTGTCCATAAATAAAACGAACAAAAAATTAATTAGTTTTATATAAATTATACAAGCTATTCTTACGCAAGCTTATTTTTCTGTCTACTTCATGCTAATCGAGATAAACATTTTCAGATATAGTTTCATTACACATTTATTACAAGAGGGGCAGTGGAAGCCGAAACGGTCAGGTGTTTCAAAGAAGCTCTATTTGGCTTTAAAATCCCATACTCTTTCCATGACATTGCGAGAAACAGCGAATAGTGACAGGAATTTAAAATAATTACAAAGTATTGAACAATGGAAACCAATATTAACAGATATTTCGGGAATGGTTGATGCTACAGGAAAGATGGTTGAAATATCTTATGTTTTAAAGGGATGTATATTTTTTGTGAAGTACGTTTTTGTCCACCTCTTATGGTTTAGTAGTTACACAAGATTATACAAAATTCCTTCCGAATGAAGATGACTTCATAGGCTATTCCCAGAAAATTCAAGATGTACATTTTATTTGTCAAGTAAATGTTTTAAACGTATAGTATTTTAATCTAAATGTCACAGCTATTTTTGAGAAAATCAAAATTTCGAAAAATCCTCCTTGTGAAGGATAATTTGGGTGGGAGATTCTTTTTTAAAATATTTGTACTGCATTTTTGGAAGATGCTGAACCTAAATACCAAATTTGGCCGTTATGGGATTATACTGTACACACACACACAGACCTCTTTCTAAAAATCTGATGTATTACATTCACATGACTTTCTCTAGCTTCTATCGTTTACTAGTGAGTATACAAACTTTTTTTATAAAATGTTATTTCTTGACTTAATTTTAATCAAGGTAAATCTTTGCAGAAATAGCTACGTTACATATTTCGTTGTAGATGCAAAGAGAATAGCGATAGGAAATGTTTAAGAACTGGACGCTAGCTATATGCTGGCCTTAAAATTCCACCCTCTTTCCATGCAATGCCGAGAAACAACTGAATATCAATAGGCTTTAAAAGAATGGCAGTATTGAACAATTCGAACCATTAATAACAAATATCTCGGAAACGGCTTATGCCATAGAAAATTTATTTGAAATAAATCGTGTGTTTTAAAGAGAACTACATTTTTTGTATAGTACGTTTTTGCCTGTCGCTTAAACGTCTACCAGTTATTTGTGCAAGATTATACAAAATTCTTTCCGAATGAAGTGGGCTTCACAGATTATTCTCAGACAATTCAAGATATGCATTTTATTTGTAATTTTCCTTGAAAATCTTCGTGTCGTATCTTTGGAAATACTGAGCCTAAATGCCAAGTTTGGAATTTATCCGACTTTTTAGTTTTTGAGTTATTCTGTTCACAGACACACACGCGGACCTTTTTCTAAAAATGTATTTTTATTCAGGGGATTTCAAATCACGAATTTCCGATGAAATCTTGATATTGAATTTTTAGATGATACCTTCTCTATCTACTATGTACGTGGTAGAGAAAGTAAAATTCAGACATTGAATGAAAAAGAAAGTCGCCGATTGCATGTTAAAACATTCGAATTACAGAAGATAACCATTCATGGCTGCCATTTTCTCTCGTTTAGAAACTCATGTTTCAGACTTTACATTTTATAAAATTCTAGCCTTAGAAGAACTCTAACCAAATTTTTGTTTCTGGAAGCCTTCAGGTTTTGGAAGATTCCTAGCTGCATCTTAGCTTCGGACCTCGTTCTTTCCCGCGAGCTCCACCAGTTGACCACGCCACAATAATGGGTCTGACAATGCGGCCGTTTACTCACAGTAATTAAGACAACTGAACACGACTGTACTTTTGCTTAGCTAAATAATATATGTTTCTTCAGATGTCGATGAATATTTATGCGATCCTTATTCCAAAAAAGGAATTTGATGAAACGAATAAAAATCCGTCCAGATTTGAAAACTACTCATTGAACACCGAAAATGAGTTAAGCAATAAATAAGTAGTAAAAAATTGCACTTTAAATACAGAGAGAGCCAAAAAACTACGAATCGGCTGCGCGGTGTTTTTTGAGTCCGCGTCCTCGGCGCTTGTTGCTTGTTGTCTGCTGCTATCATAGAAAGGCGCGGATGAAAATATACGTTTCTAAAACTACTTTTAAAGGCTTTACTTACCAATTTTATGAAAGGAGATGCTGAAACCGGCCACCGTCGTTGTCCATGCAGTTTTGGCACCTCTTTAGGAAACTATCCATCACTCGCCGTAGTTCACGTTGAGAAATGCTGGTAATTTCCTGGCGGATATTTTGTTTTAATTCTACCAGGGTGTGTGGGTTTGCTTGTACACTTTATGTACAGGGGGTTAGGTCGGGGAACTGAGGGGGTCACAAATCCCTAATAATAATTCTGTCCTGAAACACACTTTCAATTGTTCTCATTGAATATTGGCCGTATGAGCTGTTGCAGGGTCTTGTTGAAAAAAGGCAAAATCACGCTCCCTGTCTGTTAATTCTCTAAAAAGGGGGGCAAAAATGTATTCACGTATGTACGGGCATCAGCTGTTGGTTCGAAAAAAATTGGCCCTATAACTCTTTCTCCGCTCATGGCGCACCATACATCATTTTTTTCGTCATGAAGGGGTACTTTGTCAGAGTTCCAATAACGATTATTTTATGTACACACATATCCATGAAGGTGGAAGCAAGCCTCGTCTGTGAAAAATATTAAATATGGGTCTATTTCGTCATTTTGTGCATTATTGAGACTCCACTCACAAAATGTGTGCCTAATTACAGGATCACCTGGTTGAAGAACATGTGCCACACTTATTTTATATGGTTTTAACTTCTGCAATTTTGTAGCTCTTCGCGCAGAGCCATAAGAAATGCCTGTCTTTTGTAAAAGATGCCTTAGTGATTTTTGGGGGAAATTCTCCAAACGATGACCGATGTCGTCTAATGTTTCTTTGGTAAGAACCGTACACCATCTTTTAGATTTTTTAGCCTGAACATTTCCTGTGCCTGAAATTTATTGTAAAGTTCATGGATTGTTGCACGGCCTGGAACTTTTACACCTGGAAATCTTTGTGCAAATCGCACTTTCACTTGGCGAGCTGACTAAGTTAACACATAAGAATCATAAATGAACAAACGCTATGCAGTAGAAAACATATATATTGAGCCATAATATACTTTGTGGTTAAGTACAGGACAAAATAATAAATAACTCGTAATAACTGAACCATATCACATCACCGTCAACTCAACACTGCAGAGCAAAATCATGTCAACAGCGTGGCCTTGTTTATAGCAGCAGTATGTTATAATATTTCTACACGCCCCGTGCAAAAACACCGCGCAGCCGGTTCGTAGTTTCTTGGCTCTCCCGTTACGTATTAGTTTATTTCTAGTTTTTATACACTTACCTAAGCACTCCATTTGACCCAAAAATTTGATACGAAAATTTCACCATAAGCAGACGATCTAAGACCTGTTAAAATGTATTTTTAGAAAAAAGGTTCTAATGTAACCTCCCACATAAAAACCTAAGCTGGATGAATACTAAACTTAGTATTTAAGACTGGGATCTTAGAGATGCAAGACGAAGATTTTTCTGGGAATTCCATCCATTCTAAACGAGCGTTTACATGGAAAAGTTTCTTTTACTTTTGATTCCTCAAAAATGGCACCAATCACCTTAAAACACTAAAATGTTTGAGATATGGGCATAATAAAGTAAAATGTGTATATCAAATAGTGCAGTAATAGCCTGTGAAATCCTCTTTGCTCTTACTGAATTTTATGTTATTGAAACTGAGAGACGGACAAAATTTACTGTATCAAAATGAAGAGCATTAGCCGTTTCTAAAAGACTCGTTTTCTGTTGGACTTTTCCTACGCTGGTCTACTTAGGCGCGTCATATTTGAAAGTGTGTGGTTTTGTTCTATTTCGTATGAGGAATAGTCGTCCTCCGTGGTGTAGTGGTTATCGTGCTAGCCTCTAGTTTTCGAGGTCACGGGTTCAAACGCGGCGGAGGGCGATGGATTTTTTCGAGCGTAAAAATCCTTAGTATGGCTTCCTTCGGAAGGGAAGTAAAGCCAGTGGTCCTGTGTCGTAGATTTACGGCACGTAAAAGAACTTCAAGCCTGATAAAGAGGCCTCGGAGCAAAATTATCGGTCTTTCACGCCCAATGTAGAATGGGACGCTAAGGACTATAGTAGTTAAACAACGTCCATAAATAAAACTGAATTTAATTTACTATTGTATGAGGAATAGATAAGAAAAACATTATGATACCAATATAGTTGAGCATTGCTTTACACCTTGTATGTAATCAAGTTCATGTTACCTGATTTGAAATCATTTTGAAGCCGGACTTATAAAGGCAATAATTATCATAATAATCTGAGAAGGATAGTGATATAAAATAAGTAATAATATATTTAAAATCAGTGTATGTATAAAAAGGAGAAGCATTGTGAAAATTGTTGACTGTAAAAGCGACAGAAAGACAAGACAGGCACAGTTTTGTTAATTAGGGACCAGCCTCAGGTAGAAAGGGTAAATACCATTGAAGCAAGCTTTTCCTGGTAAACAGCCGAGTACAGCTGCACTTAGCCTGTTGAAGGCCACTGTAAGCATCATGACGCGAAGGAGTTTGAAGAGAGAGAGGGGAAGTTGTGGCGTTGGTTTTCCTTGTATTAGCGTGGGTAGATCAGTCTGCCTGAGTGCCTGGTGAGTGCAAGACGACTTTCTCGTCGTGTGGAGAAGAATGGTGGCGAACATGCTAGAGGGAAGAACGCTTAGCCGTAGTTAGTATTCTTCGGTCTTGGTAAAGACAAAGTAACTTCTTATGCATTTAATAGTGATCGGAAAACCTAAAGTATTATTTTAAATAGTGAATAAAAGTTTTCAAAGACAGCGTTTGTGTGTTTCTCTGTACACACCCACGCATACCCTGAGGTTAAGGTTTCATGCTGGAGCAGTCGTGGCAAAAGAAGAACCAACTGGGAGGAGACAAGCAGCAACCATGAGGCAAAGGTATTGCTTCATTGTTGGAGGACGGAGCGTGGCTGCGTCATATTGCGCCTAAACGTGGGGCAGAAAGAATTACCTGCATCAATTTCTAGGCGAGCATTTGAGGTGATTAATGTAAATTGGAAAGAGGAATATGATTTTATATGAACAGTGTCACATATAAGATGTTCTTGAGAATTGAAATGGCTGAGGAAGGTCACGCTGTTTCAATATTGTGCTCACTATAAAGTGATGAAAGTATAATTGTCATTGATAATGAATGACATTTTGTAAACTGTAGATCATTTGAAGTATCTCCTATTAGCCTTTATGTTGGTGCCATATTGTAAATGATATGCGCGTTACATTTTTCAAGCTTGTAAAAACTTCCTTGCAACTTCTCGGCGAGTCGAAAAAATTCAGGATTTCCAATAAGAGGAAATTCTTAAAATGTTGTAACAGGGCGCTGTATATGGATATTCAAATTCTAGGGAATATGAAACGTTTGGGTTGGCAACTCTGCAGCATCCTTTGGAAGCGGTACTCTCCCTTTCGTCGGCTAAATATTAACAGGTCGTAACGGAAGATGTGAAGAAAATTAGTTTCTTCGCATTTGCTGTGAACTTTGCAGAGAAAAGAGAGAGCAGCCAAGGAGGAAAAAAAACACTACACACGCACGCGCGCGCGCGCGCGCGCGCACACACACACACACACACACACACACACACACACACACTAGGAAGATCATTTTCGCCGCGTTCGAAGTATAAACTCTTTTCAAACTTGCTACAAGAAGCCAAAATTAAACCGGGCTCGGTCGGTAGATGAAATCTCTTCACAGTCTGTTCCCACCCAAATCGTTACAGGGCGGGGAAAAAAGAAGATAGGGGCGCTTCACTCTGGACATATTACTACACTATAATACTCCAACTTTACCATCACTTTGCGCGCCGGATGGGCGCCCTAAAATACTTAAAATGCTGTAAAACGAAGTTCTTAGCTAACATACTGATTAAATTGGATCCTTATTACCTCAATTCCCAGACTTATGTGTTTCCAGGTACCTTAAGAGAAACGATAGCTATAGTCAGTTGCTACGAGTAACATTTTGCTGAAACAGAAAACGATCGTTATATTGACCGATTATATTTTTCTGTCCAAGGGCAGGTAATTCCCTACAAACCCAAAGTTCTTCATGATTCCTTCTTTCCGTTACTCACCGAGCGGGATGGCTCAGGCGGTAACGTCTATGGCCCGCATCCGGAGGTTCCGGGTTTAATCCCTGGCGACCACCTACTCTGACCCATGGGTTTTTTCGGGGTTTGCCTGGGTCGTTAGGCGAATTCTGGAGTGGTTTCTTTCATTCTTCCAATTTCGTTCCATTAATCATTCCGTTCATTCGTTACCCCGTTTGGTCTGTTTCAGGTTTGTAAGTGTCGGCGATGGTGCTTCGGTGCGGCGTGGAAGGGAAAAAGGATGCTCTCTGTAGAACTGTGTCCATCCTCTGGCCTTCAGCTGGTATAAGGTCCGCCCTTTGGGGGACGTTGGACCCTGTGTATGGGCGGGTTCCCACGTCTGCCTGAACGATTACCGGTGGTCTCCATCTGGAAACCGTAGGGACCATGTCATTGCTGTGCCGTTGCTCCTGGTTCCGGCCGCCCGGTGTCTTCCTTCAACTCATCCCTTCCTTCCTCCCGGAGGCCCCCCTCGCGGGGCGCTTGTACAATATCCTCCTTCCTGGATCGGTGCCGAGTCCCCTCCGCTTCATAATCCAATCCAATCCGCACCTCTTTTTGTCTCCGCAATTAATATCTATCATCTGGTATCGTCCTCTGTCTTGAATGTTTTCTCATTCTCGGTTTATTTATTAATGCTTTTATCTATATACATTCAAGGAGGTGCAAGAATATACAGGTAATTTTTCTATAAGTCGCCATCCCGTTGGTGCGCAAGAGTTGTTTTCACGTAGCCATCAGACATGAAAACTATATTTTTATGTGTACTGAGTTTTCGGGATTTAGCAACACTAAAACTCATGCAGTTCTAAAACAATTGGTTTAGTGACGTATCGGTTTTACAATATCTGCATGTACATAGAAAACATATCTATTGTATACGGGGACATTGAAGGCCAGGAGAGGCGGTTGCAGGCAGGTGTCTCTAAGCCTGCGCTGCCCACGCACCGGCGGATGAAAGACCAATGAAAGCACCGCATAAAATTAAGTACAGCGAAATGACATTATTCTAAATTTGTTTCTGTTTTGGCGAAGTTTCTGTATTATTCAGTTATTCCGATTTTTGTCCCATGCATAGTTTCAGAGCAAACATCAATACCTAATGACAACACTCTTATCTATTCAGTTTCGGTAACTGCTTCTTCCGGTCGGTAATACAGGCATCGATGCTATGCTAAGCTGCTTCATTGAGATACTAGCGGCAGAGGAAGCTTATCTTTACCCGAACTTCCTGGTAGTCTCTTATTTACTTTCCACCGTTCGGCCAGATACAGAAAACTAAAATAAAGAGGGAGCCATCCATGGCGCATTTAATAATTTTCAATTTATTCTTTAACAAAAGCGCCACATTTTTACGCGACAGTCTTTATTACAAAATACACAGGTTTTCTCGCAATACAGCATTCCAAACAACAGACAACACTGAAGGAAAAGCACACGTAACTGTAACCCCTTTCTTTCGTACTTGATACAATCTTCGCTCAGATATGTACGTTTACAAAGAAACCTCTTTTACCTTATAGATATACATTTGCAGTTTCCTCGGAAGTGCAGTATGTCCCAAAATAAAAAACTGTATCAACAGTTATAATTTCTTTGGTTGCATAGTATATATATACATATAAATATATGTATATAAAGCGTTTTAATACTGTATATTTCTGTTTTAAGCAGTTGCAGGCGTTTTCAGTTTCCACGTTGAACAGTTTCCAGGAAACATTGCACATAGAGTTACTATATGATTTCTACTGGAACAGAAACTTTTCCCCTAAATAGACAGGATTCCGGCTTATTCAGCGTTCGATTCGGGCAGGTTTCACTTAAAACTGCACATTACGTGCCGCAGTAAACGATTGTGATAGATATTATATGTATTCTTTTATCACTTTAATATGAATTTTAGAGGCATATGTAATATTGTAGGCAGGAGGAAACATATGTTCACTGGGAAAACAGATCTTTTTTTGGAAATACAATGGGCAAGCTTTCTCTAGAGCGCCAGTAGGTCGGCGGTATACTCCTTTGCAGGTACAAACGTACATGACTAGGACAATGGAACCTAGGATTATATGTTAAAGTAAAGGTTTTGGCAAAAACGTGTTTTATCTTGAGATCGCATCAGTTTCCATGGGAACGTTTAGAACTTTTATGCTTCCAATTCATGTAAGAAAGCAAGCCGTGGGAGTTTCTGTAATATTTATCCACCAATAGGAAAATTACAGTTATTTTAAGGAAATTCTGTCAACGAAAAACGCTAAAGGAAGATGTCAGTGACTTGGTAGGTTTGGTAGGAGAAACACAAAAATTACATGGCGAGATTTGAAATACACGAGAAAGATCACTTGCAATTTGGAAGTACGCAGAGGCAGACATGTGAAACGTATAAACTGGAAGTACGCAAAAACGGGCAAGTAATTCATAAATTGGAAGTACGCGATGCTATATAGTACCGGTAAACGTAAAAGGTCTACGAAGTATATAGCGAACGTGAAATGGATATACCACGCACATATATACATATAGACATATAAATCAATATTAAACAAGAATTGTACATAATAAGATAATTCACCAAGAAATATGTTATAATATTTAACAACCAAGAATTGTACAAAATCAGATTGTAACTTAGATAAGTAAGGAACAGGCGAGCTAGCTAATTCCAGGTAAAAGATAATTCTAGGTAGAGCCCACCTTTCACCAAGCTAATGAGCAGGGAACTGGTAGCAGTAAGGAGAAACAGGAAGAGACAAATAGAGAAAGGAAAGAGACAGATATGTTGGATCTACTTCCTGAAGCGTTACTAGAACGCGTATGTGAAATCTTTTTGAGTAGAATATTCTCATAGATAATAAGGTAACGCGGTCTGAGGACCAATTAGAAACGTCGTTACATTTTGAGGCGCAGAGGTAAGCGTCACTAGGCTTAGGTATAAAAAGGGGAAGAAAGCTCCAGATTTTCTCTCTCTTATAAAATCTCGTCGACACACAGTGTTACTCTTTGGACGACAAATGCACGTGTGTGCGTTGGGGTGGGAAGACGTGTGCAGTCAGTTTAGGCTTCTAATTTATTATAATGGTGGGAATTGTTATAATGGGAAAAGCTAGCCGCTCATAAATATTTATTGGATAATAAACCACATTTTTTTATGGGAAATGCAGTGTATTTTAATTTGCCTCAGCTACGAAAAACTCTGAGACCCATGAAATTAGCTAGATAGGTAATGATTAGGAATGGAGAATACATCAGCCGACGAGCAGCAATAGCTGGAGAAAAGAACACCGCAGCAGAGGGCATCAACCTGGGGAACGTTTTGCAGCTACAAATTGCGGGAGATTGTTTCTAGGAGTGTTCGCCCCACTCTTTGGGTACAAACTTTCCGGTGGTCTTCGCCCCACGTTTAGGAACCAACTTTTGCGGCGGTGTCGTGTGTTTATTTTATATGTAATAAATATTTTTATGTTTATTTATTTATTATTTATGCCTCTGCTGCGTCAGTAATATTTTTGTAGAGCAAGTATCTCTTAATACGGCTGGTACGGCTGAAGAATAAAATTTTCACAAATTATAATTGTATATTACATTTTTATTAATCATTCACGCAGTTTATAACACTTCACTGATGTATCCTACTATAAAGCTGTGAGGTTATTGTTAATTACACATTTAACAGGTAAACATTTATATATTATCCTCACCGCAATGAATTTTCATGTCTCACATACAATCATTGAACCCGTACCGAACATAACTGCCTGAGTACGCTATCTTGTAGCGTCGACCGTTTGAATTTGTACATTTCTCTATTTCTAGTTTCTGATTGGCTAAGCCTACTCCAATAGAATACCTTTATTTTACTTTAGCTTTTCTAGTTTTTGATTGGCTAAGCCTACTCCAATAGAATACTTTATTTTTACTTTGGCTTCTCTTTCCACACCCATGGGACCATTTATAAACTGTTTTAAATATTACATTAGTATTGTTCCAAGGACTATTAATAGCCTTTTTTACTTTCTAATTTATTGTTGTCTCAAGGTTACCTTATTGTTAGCAAGTTTCGGATTCTACTTTGTAATTTTGTTTGCTACGAAAAACAGCTTGCTTCTATTCTCACAGCTCTTACATTGTTAAACTACGAAATACATTCATATAACATTTTATACATATAATAATAAAATAAACATAACACAATGATTTTAATATACAGTTTATATATTATAATATACTTATTTTGCTTTTAGGCGAGCTGCTATTTTTATACTATATAATTAGACTGATATCATTTAAGCGATAAAAAATACTGCCTCAAAATGACGCACAACGCTTTCCCGCCACAAACGGTTAGGGAAAATGACCTCTGACGCGAAGATATAAACGTTTGTGTCGTCAGGACCGAACCGCGGGAGTGGAGTTAAAGGGAACTATATAAAGCACAACTTATTTGGCCATAAACGGTATCTTTATTGGTATCGGAAAACACCATCTGAGATAAAATATCCATCATTCCACCCACACACCACCTGTACCTCTCCTCCCTCTCCTTCCTTACGGAAGACTCTTCCTGCCCCACACTGTATTAATGGCAATACTCTTTACCAGCGTTAAGACAAGAAAGTAAAACGCAAAGCATACAAATTGAAATTTGCAATAAGGTTTTTAACTAACAACTATCAAGCAGTAACTTTTTACTTTCTCCACTACGTATAGTAAGTAGGGGAAATGTATTCAACCCAAAAATTCGATACCAAGATTTCACCGGAAATATATGTTTTGAGACCCCCTGAGTCCAAAAAAAACATTTTTGGAAGCATGTCCGTGTGTGTGTGTGTGTGTGTGTGTGTGTCTGTGAACAGCATAACTCAGAAACGAACAGTCGGATAAACACCAAACTTGGTATTTAGGTTCAGTATCTTCCAGAGATGTGACACGAAGGTTTTCAAGAAAATTTCCCCATCCCAGATAATCCTTTACATGGAACATTTTTCGAAAATTTTAATTTTCTCAAAAATGGCTCTAACGATTTTGATTAAAATATCATATGTTAAAGATATTTTCATGACAAATGAAATGTATATTTTGAATTTTCTGGGAATGTCTCCAAAAGTATTCTTCATTGTGAACGACTTTTGCATAACTGGTAAACCATAAGAGATAGACAAAAATTTACTACACAAAAAATGTAGATCGCGTTAAAATACACAATTCATATCATGTACATTTTTGTTGTTGAGTGAACATTTTCGAGATATTGCTTGTTATTCCCTTAAATTTTCCAATACTTTTTCTCAAATGGGAATTCGTTATTCATTTTTTATGTCCTGGACATACAAAGAGAATGGAATGTGCCACATAGCAACCAGCTCTTAAAATATTTGACTATCGCTTAAATACTACCATATTCCCCTTGCACCTACAAGAAAATTAGCAATAAGATTAACATCTCATTTAACATGAAGCATATGGAGAATAAACGTTTGTAAAATTAGTTTGTACAAGAGTAGAGAAAGTCATGTGAGTGTAACACATCAGATTTTTTAGTACTGTTACAAGAAAAAAAGGAGCTTCAAATGCATCATTGTTAACAGGATGCTAGATATATTTTGTGTGGTACTGTACATTAATAATCCTGCGTTAATTGTGTGAGATTCTTGGCTCTCACTAATGACCACGTGGCAGTGTGCGTTTACAGTTTTAACTGCTGCTGTTGGTACATAAATCCAATTCTGTTAGCAGCATCTGTTCCCGGACAGAGTGGTGTAATTGAGCGATGGTTTCTCTGTGGCGGACAAGCCGGGTTTCGTGTACGACACACCGTCTGCGTGTCACATCGCCACGAACCCATGTTCTTGCAGCGGTTCCGGAGGAGAAATACTACCTCTGCTGCGGCTCGAAACAGAGACTGCAACCCACCTAATTTATATACCCACCTCGTCTTAAATTTCTATGCTTTCTGGAGTGCTGAAACATGCTGCAAGATACTAACTGGGTGTAAAAGTAGCGTTTTGCGACGCTTGGAATAAATGTGACATTTATACAGGCGAATATCTCAAATGTTGCTTATTCCCAAGTCCAACTATTTCACCGCTTATCTCAAAACTGTAGAACAAATTGTCATATATGTATTTTAATTATCTACGATAAAGGGCCAAGAATTGCGAAAATTCATAAATATGGATTTTAATGTTATTAAACACTACAAACCTTCTACTTCATGTCTGTGAAGCTTTTGCTGTACGACCTTTTAAACATGTCGTTCAGCGGTTTAAAAGTCTGCCTATAAGCCTAATTTTCCATAAAATTGTTGTAAACAAGATAAGTTTTGGCTGCATTCAAGTGAACAAACCATTCAGAGAGGCCTCAGTAATCTTCAAATACTAAATTGGCTGCAGAGAAGCAGAAAAAAGACGAAGGAGGGTCTGTATATTATAAACTGAATGCTTTCTAAACAGCTAACCTGAAAAACAGCGTATTTTAGTGATATAATTTTTAAACTTTGTTTTCACGGGTTTTAATTTGTAATTTTCAAATCTCTTTAGACAATGTACTTTTCGATGTAAATGAATGGCATTTTTATACCTGCTTATAAACAGCAGGATGAAAAATCAAGAGATGAATTTTTGTTAACATGGTTAGTTGTGAAGCTATTGAACAATGGTATTCATAATGTGTAAAAGTTTAAGCAAAAACTGAAGTATCATGTTTAACATGTATTTTCTCCCAAACTACAGGGTGATTTATGAAGAACTGACGCATTTATTTCTATAATTGTTTCAAAACGAGTTATGCTAGCGTCAACTTATTATACCTGAAATGCAAAGGAATTTTGAGAGATTATTTACCTCTATAGCAAATGTTGATGTCCATCCTGCATAAGGCACAACTCAACACGTCGTTCCATGTTACTGGCCAGTCGTTGGAGGACTCTGTTGCCAATAGCTTGAATCTCCTGTGTAATGTTGTGCTTCAGATCGTCCAATGTCTGGGGACGTGTGGCATAAACCCTGTGTTTTAAGTAACCCCATAGAAAGAAGTCCGGCAATGTCATATCCGGAGATCTCAGTGGCCACAGGTTCTTGGAAATTATCCGGTCGTCAAAGAAACTTGCAATTAGTGCCATAGATTAATTTGGTATATGGCATGTAGCACCGTCCTGCTGAAAATATCCTTGACTCAGCTTTACATCGTCTATTTGCTCAGCAAACTCCACGAAAATCCGTCGGTACTCTGCAGTGTTCACATTGTTTAAAAAAAGTTGGTCCCACTATTCTCTGTGCAGATATTGCGCACCAAACTCCGATTTTAACCGGGTGCATATGTGAGTTCACATAGCTGGATAAATGGAACCATGCTTCATCTTTGATACCTGTGATGGACAATATATCAGGATTTTGCACAATGAACGCCTGAAATAAACGACAATAATTATAACTGATGGACAACCGTAATCCCATAGGGCTTTAGGCCTGCACTTTTCACAGCTCTCTGGAGTAGCTGTACCTTGTCTCCTGCGACAAACGTCTTAATGATTTTTTTGGGTGACAGATCCAGTCGTGGTCTTACGTCAACAACAACCGAGGGAAGCCAGATGAACGAGTTTTGCCTTTTTCACTCATCAGAGATCCAGTTGTTTCCAATTTGTTTAGAAGTCCCAATATTGTGCTTCTTTGGGGAGGATTCCGAACACCAAACTCTCTCTGATATGCCCTTTGAGTAACTGTAATTGAATTCGTAATCTAGTTTTGCTTTACAAGGAAGAGTTGTTCATTTAATGTGTACTCCATTTTCAGGTTGACTAGAACAAAATCTCAAAAAGCAGTTGCCGACAATAAAACTAACAATTACGAATAAAACATGAACATCTGTGCATCTAGTGACAGGCAATAGAAACTCCAGAACATTCTGCTTAATTTGGTGCTAAAATTGGGGCATTGAGAAAATTTTGAACAGAATAATTAAAGAAAGAAATGTATCAGTTCTTCATAAATCATCCTGTGGTAGGATAACAAAAATATCATTATCTAAATTTATTAACATACAATAGAGAGTTTAATTATCAACATTGTTTTTTTTTACAAAAATAATAGCATCGTATGGAGCAATTTTTCCAAGCAGTTAAAAATAATAACCAAATTGATATTTCGGGAACCTATTAATGTGCATGAAATTTAGTATAAGTATTACAGGTATTAAACCATGTTTAATGTATTAACATTTCAAATGAATTCATATAAAATTGTGGATTTTAGAAATTTCACAGATGGTATTCATAAGGGCCTGTGTTTTTTTATCTCAATTAGATAAGAAATTTTGCCTACTTTTCAAAATATACGTTTAGGTACTATATGAAGTGTCAATAATTAGTAGCAGATTAAATTATTGAATATAAAGGACGTAGCAGTTCTTCCGGGTGTCACATTTTCACTGATAACAATGCATTAACTTAAGAAAGAATTGATATATTTGAAGCTAACTGTGCTGGCAATATTCCCTAGCATATGCAATAAAATGCTTTCAAAGGTCCATTGAAGGTAAAGGTACAGGCTTCGGAGGGGCTCCGCACCCGGGTCAGAGCAATGCACGTAGACCAATGAGCCCTTTGTGCTTCTACCCAGACTCCTTGGGAGTGAGGGATGAGGGGACATGCCCGAAGGGCGACCAGATCCGGGTGATAGCTTGCTGAAGCATGGAGGGGTCCCTAACATTTCCAGTTCGAATGCATCCGACGCCACTCAAGCCCCCACAAGCCCATGGCCCACAGGGGGTCCCCCGAAGGGGCGCCCGCCCGAGAGCACCCCCCCCCCCGAGGTGGGACCTAGATGAGGAGTCCGACCGACGCCAGGAAGAAATTCTACAAAGTGCACCTCCACCGCCCAGCCGCAACACGCAGAATACCGTCCCCTGGTCCTATAACCATGAAATAGATGATGATGATGAAGGTGATGGGTACAGGAAATGAGGGCTAGGAAAGTCGTGTTAAAAGAGGAACCATCGAGAATTCTCCTACTGACCCGGGGAAACCACGAATAACCCGTGGTCAGAGTAGGCGGTCGCCGAGAATCGAACCCGAACCTCCCTCACACGTTACCGCGGAGTCATCTCGCTCGGTAAAAGTGAATTAAGAAAAGTTAAATAACTATTTATTTAGAGTTTAAGACAATTGAAATATTTTTTTTGGAGGGGGGCTTTGTATTCAACGTCGCTTGCTTCTCCTCCAAAGTTACATCACCACGTTATTGTTTCTTTGATACGCATATGAGGATGTGTTCCAGATAGATGCATTGAGCTGCATAGTCACCTCCTTGTACGATCTGCTTGAGTAAGTAACAAATGGTCTCAGCTGCATAGTCGTCATCCTGTGCCACCTATGTTGTCGCTATTGATTTAATCGGAATGTAAATTTTGAGGTTGTGGAACTACAGACTGTTCTGTGAGTGTATACAGTAATTGCGAAGACGGACGGATTGCCTTAGTTGCGCTGTCGCCTTCCTAATAGTATTTACTTAAGTAATTTGCTAATTATGACCTCAGTTGTGTCGTTACCTTACTGTACCATCTATTTTAAATATTTATTTAATTTTTGAATGAAATTTAGCGGTTTAGTATTAAATCATCCAATCCGATATTTACTTAACGCCGAAAGAAAACCTGATAATTCCTCAGTGAGATTGGTCGGTACAGACGCTTGATTACAAGCTCTCCTGATTTGGAATCCCTGTCTTTATTAGTAATATATTTTCATAAAAAATTGCTCTTCTCACCAAAATCCACCTGCGTGGTCTACCTCTAGCGTAATGGGTAGTGCCTGCAGGAGTGAGATTCGTTGGGGACGTATATACCCCCAAACTGCTATGGCAACCATGAAGGCCAAACAGGAACCTACAAAACTGCCATCCACTATAATCATATTTTATCTTTTACGCATTGTTTTCTGTATTCTGTGCAATCCGAGGCATTATTTGCTGTTTTTTTTTCCAATGTGCATTTAGATGGTTGGGAAGCTGGCCTGATACAAAACCCTCAATATGGAGAATCAAATCTATTATCGCTCAGCATAACGTTGGGTATTCATTCTGTAGCGTTAAACTTTAAATAACACACTTTCATTCTCCTAGACTCTGGGGAGTGTTGAGAAGGATCTGAATTAAGGTTTGCATCCTCCTTCCGGCCGGGAATCGAATGCGGTAAACTGGAACGTTGATTACTCGACCAAAGCGTCTATACTAGAGATTTTATTTATATAGAAGCTATGGTTTCAGATACCTTAATACGAGCCCAAAGAAGTAAGCTGTAATTTCAGAGGAATCTGCAGATAATGAACGTTTAGCTACAGATTAATGAATTGTACAACGGCTGCGTCTGTCTGATACGAATGACCCATGACGCCGTGTGCAGAATGGTTTTCCACATGTCTGAGGGAATCGCTACACATGCTACGGAGTCGGTCACGTAGCTGACAGCAATGAAATCCACATCAGCAGCGTCTTCAGAAAACTCCGGAAATTGGAAAAGCCGAGCGGTCACTACACAAACTCTCTGGGAAATCTAATGGCCTCACTTTCCTTTTGTGCTACCAACATCAGGATCGTATTTTTAAAAACACACATGTTCGCTTTCGTCGGCTACTGAATTGCCCCCTGTCGGTGCTTTTACCACTCTTCGCTACCTCATTTAGGAATATCAGCAACCGTGCTTGAGGCTCTTCACTGTTACGTATGCTGTGAGCGGAGTATTCGTAAGCTAAATTGAATTTACCTTTCCGATGGCCTAGTAAGTTAAACAGAATTCTGTTTTTTTAAGATTATTCCACATGTGCATACGCAAAGTTATGTTCCTCCGTTCCCCTTAGCATGGCTTCTTTCGGAAGGGAAGTAAAGCCGGTGGTCCCGTGTCGTAGATTTACGGCACGTAAAAGAACCTCAAGTCTGATAAAGAGGCTCCTGAGCAAAATTACCGGCCTTTCACGCCCAATATAGAATAGAACGCTAAGGACCACAGCAGTTAAAGATCGTACATAAACAAAACTCAATTTAATTTAATTTTCCTTCGTTCCTCTCTTTCAGATTGACTAAAGCTGTTCTCGCCATGAGTGTATCTTTTCTGGCAGGTGGAAAGCGGTACCAGTAGGTGGCATGACAAGCCGTGAGTGAAGGTCCATTCACAGTGAAAATTAGACATAAACATAACCTAAGCATATAAGCTTATTCCATTTTATCTTAATCCACGCGTTCACACTGCTTGACGTTAACATAGACATATCCGCAAACTTAAAGCTCAAACACAGAAGTTTGCAAGCTCCAAGTTTCATGTTTATGTCAACTAGCCAATCAGAAAGCGATTCTCCATCACGTGATCATTCTGCCATCTCACAGATTGTCCGTCGCGTTGTGTTTACTCGCTAACGGTAGCTAGCTCTTGTTCATTTTGATACAGGTACATAACCTCTTTTGTTGTGTGTGTGTGTCAGTGGTCACTTTGCAGACCGGTCAGCTGTTTCACGCTCCCTTGCGATTGACTGCTGTTTATGTTCCCTTTATCCTTGTGAATGACAACATCGGTTAACTTTAAGCTTATGTTTTAAATTGAGCCATTATGAATAGCTCCTGAAATGCAGCAAACATATTATTTATCTAAATTATGAAAATGAATTATCAGAAGCGAGGAGCTATACGATATTAATGAAGGATATTCATCTTACATTTACGGAGTATTCCTAGTGGAAAAATCTTCTCCTTGTATGGAGTCTGATACCATGAGGTTAAGTGATTTAGCTCTCTGGTACTTCTGCTGATCACTGCTTTTCTTTTGTCATGCAAGATTAAAAGTGCAAATATCCATGATAACAGATCCAAAGGCAGGAAAATATAATATTGTAACACCCGGGAAATGCCGGGGTTACATGGGGAACTAGCTTAGAGGTAGAGCACTCTTCTAGGGGCTCTGGAAAAGGGGGTGCGGGTTCCGATAACAATGTAAGCTCCAGGTAAAATTACTGCCCATGCTTTGAGCCCTTTATTATGTTCTAAAGAAACTACGGCTCAGTTTGTAAGTGCCTCGACTTATTACATACCTGGTCGGTGATGCAGTTGCTTTTGATTCACAGGTTATACAAATACTGGTTGTGACTACGACCAGCGTGGAGAGGTTCTGTATCGGGTGTCGAGTTGGTCTGCTCCTGTGACCTCAGTTCGATCAGCTTAAATATTCTACGTCGTGAGGCGTCAGCGTTCTGTTAAACTAAATTCACTGCATGCTCTAATTTAAACACTCTACCCCACTCCGATACTTGGTGTTCATTCGCAGCCCTAGGATGCTACAATATGTGTTCACAAATGTACAAATTCCATTGTTTGAAAGTTTAATTTCCTTGAGCAATAGTACAGAGTAGGTTGAGAAGATTAAGTAACTCTGGATATTGATTTACACTGCCAATACTTTATTTATTTTTAACAATGAAGTGCTTTTTTCTTTATTTTGTACTCAGCGTTACAGCTGTGATGTTTGAACTCAGGGGTGTATGCGGATTCTCTCATTATGTAGCAGCCACACAAGTTATACGAAATGCTCGCGCACTTTTAGCCGTCTTTGAATAACATTACTTTTAATGCAATGCAGCTGCATGCGTGACCGAGATTCAAGCGAATAACTACGCATTAATCAATGATCACGTGCCATCGCCATGATGAGCCAAGTTTAAACATGTGAGGTAATCTCCAACGTATTTCATTGTGATGGTTAAGCGACATTTGGTCAAGGCTTGTCTATCAGTTGTATCGGTAAAGCCAAACCCATTAATTCATTTTCTTTCATGGATAAATCACTCATTTATCCATGTTACGCTATTCATGATATATTTTAGCCTAGAATGATTTCAAACCTAGTAATAAGTGCTTGATTACGAAACTGCGAAAACAGCATTCAGATGTTTAGCCGCGGCAGCAAGTCTTGCGATGGAGGGCTTAAAGAAATATCGAAAGCTTTCACGCTTGTCCATCAGCTGCTGTATTTTGAAAAACATAAACATGCACACGAAATATTTCCAAAAGGGCTAACCCTACGATACAATTTATTTGATCACTATGTATTTTAATGAGTTCTAAGCTTTTCCTGCTGTAACTTATGATTTATCTGCTATTCAAAGTTTTATTCAGTTTGAACAGATCTTCTCAAGCTATCATAGAAAATTCAAGATATATATTTAATTTGTCATAATATTTCAAATATATTATATTTTAATAAAATTATTAGAACATTTTTTGGAATTAAAATAACGAATAGCCTTACATGAAGGGTGGCTTGTGATGGGAGGAATTCAAAAGCTTATGTCAATAAAACAGGACTCTAGTCTGGTTTGTGGAGGTTTATTCTATACATGTTATTATCACTAATATTTAAAGCTTTGTTTTGGGGTTTTCATAAATTTCATGCAGGGTTCTATCATCATCCCCATAATAATAATAATAATAATAATAATAATAATAATAATAATAATAATAATAATCGCCATAACCACTGCCATTATTTGAAGGAGGAAAAGTGACAAGATATTATGCACAGCTTATCAGTTTAAATATGAAAGGATAGCTACAAATAGCCATATAGGTTAAAATGTATTTTAGCAACTGTGAATAAAACGATGAGAGTGTAGTTGGCATAATCAATTGGGTTAATAGCTAAAATTATTACAAATTATCAGACATAAATTTATCCTAATAAACTGGTTAACTAGAAAACCAGGAAATACTTTCAACATTGCAAAACGCCTTTAAGGTTTAACATCTAGGAATAAGTTCGACTTGGAGGTTTCCTGGGCTACATGAATCAGATATGAACTGAACAGTTTAATGGGAGTTAGGGTAATCATCTCACGGTAGCTCAGTAGAGCATCTCTTATTGCTCTAGTAGAGCATCAATCCAGAAAGTTAAGAGATCCTTGATTCAAATCCCACTGATGACATTGCATTTTTTAATCTGATTCAACCTTCCAAGTGCTTTACAGTTTACAAATATTAAACACTACAATAATGTTAGACAACTAATAAAATAGGATAATTGTTAAAACGAAGGGCTATGCGAGTATATTTGTAGACGAAATGGGTAGAAGAACCAAGAAGATTGGATGGATGTCCTGAAACTGAAGTGATAATGGTATTCATTATACTGCATTAAACGACCTTTTGCAAAAACTATTTTGACTGGCAAGTCAAGATGTTAGCAAAATGTTCTAATTTTTGAAACGAGCGTGGACGACGGAAAATTTAGACGATTAAAACGACACATTTTTCCTCTTTTGGAATGCTGTTTTTAGTAAGCTTAAGAAAGTAAGAGTCAAAATTACATTATCGCAAAACAAAAATCGTGACCACAAATACATCATTCCTTATAGCCACAACAATTTCCTTAGACAAGAAACAAAATAGCGTATAACATTGCCGGACTAGTTTCTTATTTTAAATAAAAGAAGCTACTAAGATTTCCAATCTCTGTAAAGCACCCCCAGGGGATAGAAGCGCCGAGGTCACGCCCCACAGTTTAGGCAGCACTATTTATGGCACTTCTGACATATACTGCTCTAGACACTGCGCTACCCAGGCGGCCGCATGCCGTAAACGGATTACAAAATGCGAGCAGAACGTGTTTTATGACTTTCCTCTTGAGGGAGGGTGCAGGGAGAACGGTCGTAAAGTGCAAGAGCATCTCAATCATGATTACTTATTTACTTTCATTTTTCTACATATCCGTCCATCCCTAGGGCGATTCTCCTCTTTCGCAGCTTGCACATGAATAAACTGAGAAATAAAAGTTTCACTGTTGCAGCTATAAATATACCTTTATTTAGGAATGAGATTAAATTTGAGATACCTACTGTTCAGACTTTCATTATATTTTTACGACTGTACTTCGCATTTTAATTTCATTAGTTAATTTTATAAAACGTTAGAAAGGGAGCTTGTTTTGAGAAGAATTTCCCACGAAGAAACAGGTGGTCTAAAAATCTTCTGACCTATACATCAGGAGTATACAAGGAATATATATATATATATATATATATATATATATATGGAGCTTCCATTTGGGAGTTTTCTTAAAATGCATACAGTAGCGATGCCTAATGTTAAAAATGGACACTTCACTGCCATGAACGGTGAGCTAGAAACTCCTACTTAAAGAATTAGTAGTTCAAACATATCACAGTTCCCACATTTTATGGCTTTCACACTATTTCGACGTGATTATCGTTAGATTTTGACTGCGCTTTTTGGTAGCTACGCCATTGCAAGGCAAGAAAAGTAAAAATATATTGTGAATCTGGAAGTGAAGCATGTACAGAATTCAAGTTAATAATAATTAAAAAGTATATTTCACGTAGGAGCGTTCAATTCTTATGCAGTACTTATTTAATTAAGCAAAGGGGTTACGACTAGCTTAATTAAAAGAATCACGGTATAAGAATAAAATGAAATAGTATTTCTGACGTTTTTGCCTCACAGACGAAGAAGCTTGATCTTCTTTCTGAAAATGCGAGCTGCTAGTCTTTGTGCAGTGCTTTTCCTTCACACTGTGACCACCGCACAGCTGCTCGCGCGCCGGCCGCCGCTGCTCGGACTCCCGCCGAAACAGTTATAATATCCCCGCTTCAAGTTATCAGTGTTACAATTACAATGATAATAAACACATACCTTATTATAAGAGAAGTTGGTAATGTTATCCTTCTCTATCCTCACATCTGTTATTTTCTCAGAAAATTTTCATTCACACTGGAGAGTTCAATATCCGAAATTGAAAAATATGATTTTTCCAACAAGACTTTGCTACCGCGCATATAGCTGATGAGTCATTAAATTTAATTCAGAAAAAAATGTGAAGGCAATGTAATTAGTAATGTATTATGACCCTCACGATCCCCTGATTTAACTGTGTGATCTTTGATAACGTAGGTGGATTCCACGTTTTCTCGTAGTCTCCAATATCTGCGTTGATTCTGCTGCCGGCTGCTCCAGTGGTAGAACTATGAGTACTTTCCCTCAGTGTATGCGTGGGCGTATTGTTAAAGGACAGCAGCAGTTTAAATTGACTGAGAAACTTATTGGGAACTAATATTTGAGCTATTGGAGCGAGTTATCGACTGTATGACGATATAGAATGAAACTGATTATGAATCGTAGTACTTGAAATTGTAACAACTTAATTATTATATCTGATAACTTCTGCAGTGTCAAAGCTACGGTTTGAAATAACTGTTTCCGCAGTAAGAAACTAGTTACGTAACCTGAAGTGAGTCGCTAAAATGCTTATCTGGGAGGTCTCTCGCAATAGCCGCGAAATCTTATTCATACAAGCGCGTCACTAGGCACTTAAAATATCACACGAGCAGTACGTACCGGTGACGGTACCAGAGTAGCGAATGTATGCACAATTGTGTGCACGAAGGTATGCAGTGCCGGTATCAGCGTGAGTAATTATCTGATCTAAAATTGCATGCCTTTATTAATTTTAGCTCCGCATACATATTATTCCCCTTCCAGTTTTACATCTTGAGCGGGCCAATATCAAGCTCATCCTTTCACTTTTCTCAGAAATGAATTTGCCTCTCTAATTTACAGGATGGGCCTACGTGACTGCAAACGTACTGGGCTTACAACCTAACTAAATTACAAGAATCTTTAAGCTAATGCGTTTTCTACTTCGGCTGATACTAATGACTTTCTCTAGCCTGACTTCCTAATTACCTTCGTATTTTCGGAAAAACATTTCAACCCAAGCTTGCTATTAAGACTCTGCATTTCCCCCAGGGACTTACTTCGGTAAGTATGGGTTTGGCGTTCCCGGGGTCCCAAGCTATCAGTCCTCCAGTTTTTGGGGGTTGGGTTAGGGCCAGCAGCCCTACCGCTAAAACTGCAAAGTTATCCATTCTTTGAGTGTGGACAACCATTTTCAGAAAAGTTTGACAGCCGCTGATTTGAAGGATAAATTAGAACTTTTGGGTGCAGATACTCCTGCAACAATGAAGGTAGAGTGTACAGCAAAGAGAACAACCTTGGCGTCAAGCTAGATGATGACAATGCGCTACTTGAATTGCTGGTATATTCGGTGGAGAACGATATGAAACTGCATGCAATTGGTAATTTGTTTTACGTAATGAAATGGAAGAAGTTTCGAAAGTAGTAGGGAAGTTGGAACTGTCATTGGAAGAATATGCCAAACGAGAAGACTTAAGCACATTTTGCTCGTAATCGCCTGGCAATATACAATGTGGACGAAACGTAAATACGAAAAACAGAGAGAAGCAGATGAGGTTGCAGCTGAGGCAGCAAAACTTGGTGTTTGCTGTGTAGTGAGGGTATCTGGACATTCAACCAGAAGAGCTACAGTAAAGTATATAGGTTGTGTGGAATCAATCAAGGCTAGAGGACTGGGTCAAGTATGGTGAGCCTCCCGGAAAGACTGATGGGAATGTTGATGGCAGCAAATCCTTGGACTGCCCACCGAGGTTTAGTGCACTTGTCCGACCTGTGCATGTTGACTTTGGAGATTTTCCGGAAGAAGCTTCCGAGCTGGATGGAATTTAACAACCTGGTGTTTTCACTCATCATTGTATGCTTGTTCTGAAATTTCTTAAATATTTTGCTACAATTGTGTACTGAATTAGAATGCATAATTTTATATTTTTCATTTTTGTTCCTTTCCTGAATCTTATGGTATTCAAAGTTTGTAATGTTTTTGTACCAGGATGTAAATAAGTATGTAGCCAGAGTATGGCGCTGGTGACCCTAGCAGTTTTGCGCCACCCAAAAGCTGTTACTACTATTACATTATACATTGATTTTATATACGGAAATTATTTATTGCAATTATTTCATCGTCTTGCTGTTATTCTTTACTGAATTATTTATATTTTACCGTCAATAATTACGGTATCACTTTTATCTATGGGGAACTTAAAAAATAAGATGTGTGAAAAAACCCTGTGCGCTGGGAGAACTAAAAGAAAACATAAGGCGAGAAATTCAGTCAATTCACTCCGAAATATGCGGATAGAGAAGCACAGCATTCCAAACATCTCTTATGATAGGGTTCTCGTATGTGCTTACGTGGGAACGTGAACGTGAGACGATTATAACTGTTTTGGCGGGAGTTCGAGTTGCGGCGGCCACGGTGTGGAAGAAAAGCTCTGTACAAAACGAACAGATAAACTCTACCATTCCAACACAAGATGGAGGCATATTAACTGAATACCACTGATTCAAAGAGTCGTTCTGGTTTTTGAGTTTAAAAGAATTATAATTAAAAGAGGTAACCACATTCACTCTTTGATTAAATTTTAGAGTATCTGGCGAGGTGTGTGTTTGGTTTTTATACCAGAGCATAAAACAAGGAAGTGCTGACGTTCTTACATGGAGATGTGTTGTCTGTTTCTCTTGTGACCTTGCTCCAAGAATCACCATCCTTCTGGAGTAGTATGGTATTAGGTATAACTGTGCTATCTCTTGGCAGTATTATTCAGATGAGAATCCTTATTAACTCTAATAAAAGTCTCTTAGTAATAGCTTCTTCTGTTCTCATTGACTTTAAAAAAATCTGATGTGTTACACTCACATGACTTTCTCTACTCTTGTACAAACTATTTTTACAAACTCTTATTTTCCATCTATTTCATATTAATCGAGATAAACATTTGCAAAAACGATCTTTTGACATGCAAAGAGAATTACATTTTACACATAGCGACCAGTTCTAAAAATATTTGACTATCGCTTAAGGCCTACTATGTTCCCCTTGTTTTGTATTTGCAAGGGCAATATAAGCACAGTCATATCTCTTAATAGCTGGTTGCTATGTGCAGTACCATTCTCTTTGCCACAGATTAATACTCTTTGCATATCTAAGACAAAAAATGAATAACGAATTCCCATTTGAGAAAATAAGTATCGAGAAATTTAAGGGAATAACAAGCAATATCTCGAAAATGGTTCACTCAACAACAAAAATGTATATGACATAAATTGTGTATTTTAACGCGATCTACATTTTTGTGTAGTAAACGTTTGTCTATCTCTTGTGGTTTACCAGTTATGCAAAAGTCGTTCACAATGAAGAATACTTTTGGAGACATTCCCAGATAATTCAAGATATACATTTTATTTGTCATGAAAGTGTCTTAAATATATGATATTTTAGTCCAAATCGTTAGAGCCATTTTGAGAAAATTAAAATTTTCGAAAAATGTTCCATGTAAAGGGTAATCTGGGGTGGGGGGAGTTTCTTGAAAACCTTCGTGTCGCATCTCTGGAACATACGAACCTAAATACAAAGTTTGGTGTTTATCCGACTGTTCGTTTCTGAGTTATGCTGTTCACAGACACACACACAGACACACATACGGACATGTTTCCAAAAATGCTTTTTTTTTTGGATTCAGGGAGTCTCAAAACATGTATTTCCGGTGAAATCTCGGTATCGAATTTTTGGGTGGAATACAATACTTCTCCTACTTACTGTACGTAGTAGAGAAAGTAAAAAGAACAAACATATTACTTTGAATGTTTTTTAATAGTCTGTAACACTACATTGGTCAACCACAAGCAACATACAACTTGCGCTAGTTGAGGTATTCATGTAATGCTCCACTTAAAGATAGACGAAAATAATAATAATATGGTTCGCATTATTCATACATTCATAAAGTGTAACAAACTGGCAAAACTGTGCCTGAAGAAACGGAGTAAACAAAACAAAATCATTAGAATAGGGTACGACATCACATTTCTACAGTGCCACAAGATGAAGGTTTTTCAAAAAGCTGGCTGCCGCTACGGTTACCCAGTGCAAATGTCCAATATAAAGTATCCGTGTTTTACTCAGTGATTTTTTTTGTATCTGTCATTGTAACGTTTGTAACAGATGACGTTAAAATATATTTAAATGATCCTAAATACGTAAATATATAATAGGTTATTATTATTATTATTATTATTTTATTTGGTAAGTAATAGCTGCTTTAGAGATATCGTTTTTCTCCTCAGTATGTTTACTTTACAATGGAATTTCTTTAAAACAGATTACTTTTATTCCAGGTGACGTCTAGTGTGTAGATCTATCGCTGCCCTTTGGTGGTGTCTTCTAATAATGAGTTCAGTCATATGGTTTAGAGCGAACAGGTATGCAAAAACAATTTATTTGAATTTAAATTAACTTTCAACGTCACACATGAATGTCATTTTAAAATGTTTAAACAAAATGTTTTGAAATGTTATTTATTTACTGAAATGAAAATGATTATTATAATAGGAATAATAATCTGATGCACTGTAAATTTAAAAATGATTCGAACACATAACTGTACTTCGAAAATAAGAACTTAACCTCCTTTACGAGCAGCTATTTTAAGTGCTATGGTGAATATTTTGAAACAACTTTATTCATATATGTAGAGGTTTTAATTGTCATCTTTATTATTTTTTTATAGTTTTAATTACAAGCAGGAAATACATTTACATCTGTTGTCTGACTTATAACAATGACAGAGTTGCCAAATACTTGCTGAGAAACAAACTATCAAATATCAGGCCTGAATAACAATAATTGTTTATGAATAGTCTTGCTACACACTCACGCTAATTACATTCAAAGCATTTAAGAAGCTTTTGCGTTACTTAAGAGTTGACAGATAACAGAATTCAAAGCTAATGTAAACTTTTCCTATGCCTACACGCTGTTCTCTATGACAGTTGGACTCAAAGACTGTGGCGAAAGTAGACCCTAATAAAAGTGCTAATAACAAGACAGCTTTATATTCCCAACTACAAACCTCACCAAAATGAACACAAGACACAAACTAACAAGCATAACAACTTGTGTCCTTGTCAACTGAATAGGGTGTAAGTGTCCTAATCGTTCACGAAATGGGATCATTGTGTGAAAAACTTAAGAAGGGAGAGCTACAATAAACCTGAAAGCAATGAGACCGCCTGTCGCCGAGAAAGTATATCAGCAACAAAACATCTCATCCACATTGGCCAAGAATAGGATTAAAATCGCTTTCCCTGTTGGCATTAGCAAGCCATATACTAAGGTCAGTACAACAGAACCTCATGAACCTCTATCTAAGTAGTAGGGTTGTATCTCCTCCAAACTTATTCACAGAAAGTCAGTAGCACTTATATAAATATTCACTAGAGATAGAATGCTTATTACCAATTTAAGCACGAAAAGTAATACATTATAAAACGCATATAAACACTGGCAATTTATAGTTTAAATAGTGAAATCCAAAATCGAAGGTTAGACAGTACACTCCAAAGGAGTGAATTTTCATTATGAGGATAATGTTGGAAGGATGCATCCGTCGTTGCTGATAAGATTTTCAAAGAAGTTCGTATGGCAGGACTTTGCAAAAGCTGAAGGAGAAGACTCCTATAGGGTGGGTAACAAATAAGTATATAATTGAAATAACAGAGCTAGCAGTTGCCAGACGGAGGGACCTCCAGTACCTGGAGCACAGCACCGCACAAAGGCCATAATCGGCCCTTTGTGGTCCCCTTTAATGAAGGGATGAAGGGGAGACCCGAAGGATCTGGACCACATCTGGACGACGATGCGCGCTAGGAAGGACGGGGTCTTTAATGCTTCCAACATGCACCAGTCCTAACGTCAGATAGCGATGCCTTAGCCACCCGTAACCTGGGGGTCCCGGGTGTATACGAGACACTTCCAGGAAGGAAGGGGGTTCCAACAATCCCGCCAAGCGCCAGGGAGAAATTTTTCCACATAGCAAATTCCACCGTCCTGCCGCAATACACCAGCGTCCTGGTCCTGAAACAGATGAGGTGGAGCATAAGAAAGGAAATGACGGAGAAGACATTCTTGGTTGAAGGGGAACCACACGAGCATTCACCTATGACCCGAGGAAACCACGAAAAAATCCATGGAAATCCAGAATAGACGAATCGACGGGAATCGACCTCCCGAGTCTCACATGCTGTTGCGGAACCATTTCACTCAATTGAAATAACATAAGTTAAGCAATCTTCAGTATCTGGATCGGATATTTATCTAATTTTCAGATGCTTTTCTGATTGGAATCTAACAGAATGCACATCTTTTTAAAACTATATTGTGACGCAGCGGATTTGGCACAAGGTTATCGGGAGGTCGGCGCCAGGCAGTCGGAGATAAACAAAGATAAGTCGCGCTCTCTCCCGTCGTAAACACCAGAAGTGATATCGGAAGATAACCGGAATCTTTTGGAAGTTTCTTTCCCCCCTCTAGAATGTGTGTCCAGATGGTTTTAGAATGTTCTGTAAAAGATTCCATTGGCTATATAAGCGAGCGTTCTCACGAGAATGAGTCGGTCAGTGAGTGAGTAAGCGAGTTGCTGAGCACATTTCTGCTGCGACATCAAGTGCGTTTCTCCGAGTGAGTTGGTGACGACTGCTGTGCAGCGAGTGCTACTGCGGAGCGAGAGATTGTAGAAGTTTTGTGTTCGACTCCCCAGAGAGTGAACAGTCCGGAAGAAGAGGTTACGTCACGAAGAAAGTGAAGTGACTGGGAAATTGAACTGGTTCACATTAGTGAAGTGATAGTATGAACTAAGTGAAGTCCAGTTAAAGTTGAACCAGATCATAATAGTCACAGTTAGAACTGAGAGAAGGGACAGTTGAAAAACTGGACAAAGTCACAATATTAATTGTTCTTTGACTTCGATTTGGTTTCTGCAGTTGCAGCTTCTCTCTAATGCCTATGCTAATGGGATTTTAAGGTAATAGCGTATGAATTTCATGCGCCTTGATAAGAGCTGTACACTTTAGATTTCTTAGGCACATTTTAGAAATTAAACTTAGAACCAAAAAGCTTGTTTTACAGACGCCAAAATCATATGCATTTTTTTATTTCCATATATGCTATTTATATAATACCTCATACTTCTGTTCAGATTACGTTAACAACTATATACATCTGCCTAGAATTGTTTTCTAATTAGGTTATATGGGTTATGCTATACGCAAAATACAGGGAGAAAACTTGTTTTTATCACAGTCGATAATAGTTTGTAATGCGCAAAAATACTGATTACGAACTCCTGAGAAAAATATCTAAAGTAATATTCGTACTTACACGACTTTTCCTAACCATTAAAAATCTCATTAATGCCTTTTCACTATAAGAATGACTGTTCCGTTCAGATTACGTAATTTATAGCAATATGTTTTGTTTAAAAACTATTTCAAATTAATCAATAAGCGCTTAGGAAGCAACCTAGGGAAACAACATTGAAATGTTTTATCAAAAGCCTGGAGAAATAAGTCCAAAAGTCCTAGCAACTAGTTCTTGCGAAGGTAAAGAAAAAAAGAGAAATTGCCAGTTTCGTCATATGATATATCTAATTAAATATGGGAAAATATAATGTATGGAATATTTCGAAAACGGGTAATACTTGAGAGTGCGCGCGCGTGTGTACGTGCACGAGTAAGCACTTGGCTGTGCCCAGTATAACTCAGAAATGAAGTCGGATGAACACTAAGCTTAATGTATAAGTCCATCATCTTTTTACGATACACTGCAAAGATTTTCAGGAAATTGTACCCATCTCAAACTGCCCTACGAATGGAAACGTTTTCGTTATATAGTTCCTAAAAACATTCTGTTTGAAGTATCAAGCATTTGAGGTATTGGCATAAAGAATAAAATGTTATCGTGAATTTTCTGTAGATATCCTTGAAGTCTTCTCCATTCTGATTGAATTGTATATAATTTTGTGTTGCTGGTAAACCATAAGAGATAGCAACTTAAATACAAGGAAAGATGTGTAGCTCATTAACACACAATCTGCCAAATAACTTTCTTCGCAGCTGTTTTCGAAATATTTAATATTGTATGTTTACACTACTCTAATATTAAATGCGGAACGTCTGAAAGTATGTTCTTTTTACTTTCTCTACTACGTATAGTAAGTAGGGGAAGTATTGTATTCCACCCAAAAATTCGATAGCGAGATTTCACCGAAAATATATGTTTTGAGACCCCTTGAACAAAAAAAAAAAGCATTTTTGGAAACATGTCCGTGTGTGTGTGTGTCTGTGAACAGCATAACTCAGAATCCAACAGTCGGATAAACACCAAACTTGGTATTTAGGTTCAGTATCTTCCAGAGATGCGACACGAAGGTTTTTAAGAAAATCCCCCACCCCAGATTATTCTTTACATGGAACATTTTTCGAAAATTTTAATTTTCTCAAAAATAGCTCTAACGATTTTGATTAATATATCATATGTTAAAGGCATTTTCATGACAAATAAAATGATATCTTGAATTTTCTGGGAATGTCTCAAAAAGTATTCTTCATTGTGAACGACTTTTGCATAACTGGTAAACCATAAGAGATGGACAAATTTTTCTACACAAAAATGTAGATCGCGTTAAAATACACAATTTATGTTATATACATTTTTGTTGTTGAGTGAACCATTTTCGAGATATTGCTTGTTATTCCCTTAAATTTTTCGATACTTATTTTCTCAAATGAGAATTCGTTATTCATTTATTTGTTTTGGATATGCAAAGAGTATTAATCTGTGGCAAAGAGAATGGTGCTGCACCTAGCAACCAACTATTAAGAAATATGTCGATGCTTAAAGGCTACTGTATTTCTATATTGCCTTTGTAAATATAAAACAAGGGGAATATAGTACGCCTTAAGCGATAGTCAAATACTTTTATAACTGGTCGCTATGTGTAAAATGTAATTCTCTTTGCTGTCAAAAGATCGTTTCTGCAAAGGTTTATCTCGATTAATATGAAATAGATGGAGAATAAGAGTTTGTAAAATAGTTTGTACAAGAGTAGAGAAAGTCATGTGAGTGTAACACATCAGAATTTTTGTTTTCCTTTGCAATAGCTCTTTACGACGACTTAAAGTATAAAAAAATTAAACGATGTTTCCGATATTGTATGTAACTAAATCCGTATCGCTTAGTCAAGTCAAGCATTTGTCGTCTATTTGTCGTGGATAGAAGAATCATTTTATTTGAATAATATAATATTTATTTATTTCTCATTACTCACAATTACACAATTAAATGACATACATTTTATACTATAATAAATATTTGAAAACATTAGGTTATTTATGCTATAAATTCACCTCTTGGTTGATTACCTATGCTAATTTACGGTCTCTATACACACAACTTCTGGTTTTGCGTGTACGGATGATCCACTGTCTGCTTATTTACATTATTTGTCTAGTTCATCTGACTTTAGCCCCATCTTCTTTGTAGTCATTCTTAACCATTTCTCTTTGACTTTACCCAAATAATTTCCCATAGCGTTTATATTTTTATCTCCTTTTACAGTCAGAATCTTCCCCGTCCATATTCTCTCCATGTCTTTGTTTGATTACAATATAATATACAGTGGAATTCCGTGTTCACTTCACCTCACATTAGGCCATTTTTCTATATCCTCGTCATGCCTGCCTTTCAAGTTTATAACACCTGTTCTCGCCCATGCAAATCCTTCTCGCCCTGATTTATTGCATACCTCTATGTACAGAGCGGCCCCTCAGCCATTTAGCTGTAGTAGTCGCGATGCGTGTTCCGCGCGCTATATTCAGTGTCTGTTTATTATTCTCATTATTGATACTGATGCCATAGTATTACTGATTTTATGCTGATTATTACGATATATTGATTACCTATTGAACAAACATAATTACTTTTTATTTTATCAGTACTAACCTTGTACACAGTCGGTGTTGAAAGTGGTGTGCTTCGGCAGATAAACATTCTTGGCACCTTCTGATGAAATTGCCATTCACACGCATAAGTTCTTGTTGCGCAATTTCCTTAATTTCTGTTCTTATTTGTTTTTAAGATCGTCTATGGTGCGAGAATTGTTCCTATAGACTCTATTTTTGAGAGTTGTACTGGGTTTATGTACTGAGGTTTTTGAAACACTGACTCGTGCTACACGCCGTAAAGATTTATTCGGTACCGTTTAAATGCTTCGCCAATTTCAACAAGTTTTTCTTCCGTTAGAATCCTTCGTTTCTTTTTACAACTTACAACATTAAATTATCCTATTCTCTTGACTTTATTAACTAGATATCTGTTTCTCTACTCGGAACTGGAACACTGGAAATTGATCGTGAAATTGCCTACATACCTGCCTACATGAGTCGGTTTTCACATACGTGTAATACATAAAAAGTCTTTGCTCAAGTGAAAATTTGAATACCATTTCTAGGTTGTAATAATCCGCTAATTCAATCGCACACAAATACACACGCGTCTCGCGTCTATACAGAAGAAGCAATAACAGCTGACTGAAGCCCGCTGCCACATGTCCGATAAGTGGAAGAGCCCGTGGCCTTGAATTCATTCAGACGTGTCGCACAAGACTGCCGTGCAATTCCCGGCCAGAGCGCTGAGGGACCGCTCTGTACTTTCGCTTTTCCCTTACTGTTTTTATGAGACATAATATATAAGGGCTAGCTATATGAGAATTTGTCAATGTTGGAAGAAGTCATTGGGTGTTGCACCTATATAAGATGTTTTTATTAAAGCAGCTGTAAACTTGTGTTTCTGTTGAATCTGGGTATTCAGTTTTTGAATGCAATGCAGTACTTCCCCTACTTAGGTAAGGACAAAGAAAGCAACAATACAAATAATAATAATCAAAATGTTGCTGTTGTGCCAAAATGTTGCCTGTAGCTACTCTGGAACATCGAGGACATGCTCAGTACGTTTGACCTATAATATTACCCCACTAATATAGAGCGATGTTTACACAATGGTATATAGTGACCACAGTTAAAAAAATAAAGCACATATTGCATTGCATGCCTGCTGTTGCAGGGCAACCTTTGTCTCCAGGGAGGTGCTGAAGGGCCAGCTGATAAAAAAGTGTAATCCTACGCTGCAGTTTTACGGGGCGTGGGTTTTGGTTTGATTATATACGGCCACTTCATTAATTTTTGATGTCCAAATAGATACGTGACACCGGGAGATGTCTGTAACAGGATCCGTAGGGTTTTTTTCGGAGGGGGAGGGAGGTATCCCAGGATCGCTCTACTGGTACAAGAGTTACATAATTAGTCCTAAAGCAATATGCCAATGAGAACTGTGGCCGACGTGTTGGCTCCAGCGATGAGTCAACGTTGTCAGTGACGTTCTACATTAAAAGGATTCTTATAGGTACTGTCTGTCCACTAACGCAAAGTCTCTGGTGGGGATGCAGTCATTCGGCAGTAATGTTGCCAACTCTTGGTGATGAAAAGCAGCTAAAAAGGACTGTAAAAAGGCCAAGTATGGAGCCCCTTATAAATAGTCATATGTGTGCAAATCAGATTTCACGTTAATGATTGAAACGACAGCCATTTCCTAACTTTTCAAAATAATTTTATGGCTTGCAAACCAATTTCTTTCATTCAGGAATAATTTTATACCTTTTCATCACAAAAGTCTCATGAATGATATGGTGATGCTAAGGGAGAGAAAAAAGAATAGTTGAGGACGAAAGAAACTTGGGGATTCAGCACTCAGTGGTCATACAAATTTCATGTGACATGCCACATTCACACAAATTTAAACTTGTAGCTCGCAAATGTCTGTAGGCTGCAACTGAATAGAAATTCTTTATTTCAGAACCACCTGTCCCCACTCCCCTGAGCAAACATCACAGTGAGGACATTTGGAAGTGAGAGATTATGATTTCCTTTTTATATGTTCGATCAAGTTTTCATTAAATTGTATATAATCAACCGCACTTTGGTATTTTAGTGATGCTAATTTAAAAATTAGACATTGAAATCTGAATATAGCTGGAAATGTTTGAATATTTTGAAAAAAGAAATGCCTAAAATCGGCTCGATCATTATGTAAAATGGCTGAAAATGCCCTTAGCGGTCTTTGCTCAAACTAGAGGTTAACAGTCTCTTCAAAAAGACTAGATTTAGGCACAAAAGGGCTAACTTGGCATCGCTACCCGGCGGCAGTTAAGTAAACAATTCCAGCTACACCGTGATGTTGTGTGACGCCGGACTCGCTTACGGCACCTAGTTACTTTGGAGTGTGCATTCTCGCTAAATTAAAGCGAAGTAGTTGCTAATAGATCGCGAAATTTAAAGCTAAAAGTTTTTAATTTTGGCTTACTATATTTAGCTTCTCGTAAATAGCACGCATTCATCTTAAGCGAAATTTCTTTGAAACTATTTGTTTTCTTTAGAGGAGGAAGAATCGCTGCTGTCATCTCCCAGCAGAACCACATTTCTATGGATGACTTATTACTTTCTCTACCACATACCTAGTAGGTAGAGGAAGTATTGGATTCCACCCAAAAATTCCGTGTGGAGATTTCACCGAAAATACATGTTTTGAGGCCTCCTGAATAAAAAAAATTCTTATCAAGGTCTCTGCGTGTCTGTACGTTTGTGAACAGCATAAGTCTAAAGCGAAAACTTGGCATTTAAGTTCAGTATCTTCCAAAGATATGACACGAAGATTTTCAAGAACAACCCCCACTCCAAACTATCCTTTACATGGAAAATTTTTCGAAATGTTTGCTTTCCTCAAAATTTACTACAAAGATTTTCACCAAAATACCATAAAGTCAAAATATTTATACGAAAAATAAATATATCTTGTATATCTCGATTTTTCTGGGAATAATCTGTGAAGTCTCTTCATTCGAAATTCAATTTTCTATAATTTTCAATAACATGTAAACGTTGAGCAACAGACAGAAGCTACTAGACAAAATATATAGATCCCTTTAAAACATGCAATTTATTTCAAGTAACTTTTTTGTGGTACCAGCCATTTTCGAGATATCCGTTATTATTGGTTTGAATTTTTGAATACTTCGTCATTTTTTAAATTGCTGTCGCTATTCAGTAGTTTCTCGCGATATCATGAAAGGAGTATGGAATTTAAGGCCAGTTTATAGCGATACGCTTTTAAACATCTGACTATCGATTCAGTTTCTTCTATCCTCATGTATCTATAAAGAAACGTGATATGTATAGGTTATGCAACGGAAGGGGACACTTCGCGCACTGCGCCTACATAGATCTATTGTGGCTATCACCCCCCAGGATAAAGGAATGAAATGAAGGAACCACAGGAGGCTACAGGCCGCAGTCAGACAGGTCAAAGAGACGTGCGGAAATCCCTAATACTACCAAGCTCAAAGACCCGTCCTACTACTGGAGCTACCTGGAGAGGGCGATAAACGACCCGTCGATCATGCAGCCCTCTGGTGTCCATGGGGTATACTCTTTACATTGAGAAAGCATCCGTGCCTTCTTTCCAGCACCGCTACAATCCACAAAACCTAGAATAACATTTTAAAGATGAGAAGGAAACGGAATGAAAGGGATGATAGATGAAAACCTCCTGCCGACCAGGGAAAACCACTCAAAACTCACGGTCAGAGTGGGCGGTCTACGAGAATCGAACCCGGGACCTTCTGAATGCAAGCCTCACACGTTACTGCGGAGCCATCTCTATCGGTCAGCGAAACATATAATGAAAGTATTTCTGCAAAGGTTTATCTCGATTAACATGAAGCACATAGAAAAATAAACTTTCGTAAGAATAGTTTGCAGAAGCTATGTAGAAATAAACGATAGTGAGTAGGGCAAGTAATTTGAATACAACACATCACATTTTTCATAGTATAGCAATCCTTTTCCCAGTAATCAAATTTCTACCTTCTTTACATGTTTGTAAAAATCCTGCCGGTTTTTTCGGGTCACAAGCGACATATCCTCAAGGTTATTTTGCACAATTTCTGCAGGGGTAAATCGCATATTACTTTTCTTTTCGTCGTCTTTCGTGGTGTACTGGTTGCTATCCTAGCCTCTAGTTCCCGAGATCGCGGGTTCAAACCCGGCGGAGGGCGATGGATTTTTTTTCGGGCGTAAAAATCCTTAGCATGGCTTCCTTCGATAGAAAATAAAGCCGGTGGTCCCGTGTCGTAGATTTACGGCACGTAAAAGAACCTCAAGCTTGATAAAGAGGCCTCTGAGCAAAATGTTCTATCTTTCACGCCCAATATAGAATGGGAAGCTAATGACCAGAGCAGTTAAAGAGGATCCATAAATAAAACTCAATTTGAATTTGAACTTTTCTTTTCTTAATCAATTGTTTCGGCTTGGTCTAAGCTGGTTCAGATGACAGGCACCCCCTTAAGAAACTATTCGTCTGAACGTTAAAAAGTTCTAGCAACCAAATCAATGAAGGGAAAAATCTAATGTTTTGGGCATAAAGATTTGGGTAATGAAATGTACGTGTTTTTGCGGCTTTTCAGATAGTTCATTTTATTAGTTTTGTAAATTTTTGAAAAATATGCTAAAATTGCAGCTTTATTGTACGTGGTATTTTCAAAATTATCTTTCATGCATTGAGTAGAGCATTTCGTTTGTGCATGCATCCACACACTTGATAAAATATCTGTGGAGTGGGGATAGCGTGTCTGCCTCAGATTTAAGAGATCCCGAATTCAAAGCAAGTTACCTAAGGTTTTCCCTTATCCTGAGAAGACAGATGTCGGGTAACTTTAAGCTCTATGGACCCCGGGCTCATATGAACATAATTTCATTAATTTAATTCATTCATCGACCGATATGACCTGCTACGTTAAAGGATGTTAAAATTCAAGCAAAAACAAAAGTGGGAAATTGAGTTTAAAATTCTATGGTCTTTTCTTACTAACTTTGCCATGTATACTATTTCCCACTCATACAGTGTTACAGGCACAAAATACATTAACATGTTCAAAAATAAAAATTCTGATGTGATACACTCACATGACTTTATCTACCTCTGTAGTGGTCGTCCTCCGTGGTGTGGTGGTTACCATGCTGTTCTCGAGGTCGCTGGTTCAAACCCGGCGGAGGGCGATGGCTTTTTTTCGGGAGTAAAAATCCTTAGCATGGCTTCCTTCGGAAGGGAAGTAAAGCCGTTGGTTCCGTGTCGTAGATTTACGGCACGTTAAAGAACCTCAGTCCTGATAAAGGGCCTCTGAGCAAAATTTTCTATCTTTCACGCCGAATATAGAATGGGACGAAGGACCACAGTAGTTAAAGAGCGTGCATAAATAAAAGTAAATTTAATTTAATTTTTCTACCTCTATCGTTATTACTGGGTATACAAACTTTTCTTACTAAAACTTATTTTTCTATCTGCTATATTTTAATCCAAATAAACCTTTACAAAAATAGCTACATTACACAATTCGTTGTAGATACAAAGAGAACAGCGATAGTCAAATTTTAAGAGCTGGACGCTGTATGCCGGCCTTAAATTCCTTATTCTTTCCATGCAATCACGTGAAACAACCTAAAATCGACGAAAGTTTAAAAGCATGACAAGTATTGAACAATTCGAACCTTTAATAATGGATATCTCAGAAATGGATTATGCCAATGAAAAACTTATTTTAAATAAATTGTGTGTTTTAAAGAGATCTACATTTTTTGTACGGTATGCTTTTGTCTATCGCTTAACGTTTACCAGTTATACAAGATTATACAAAATTCCTTCCGAATAGGGGACTTCACAGGTCATTCCCAGAAAATTCATGATATACATTATTTGTCATGTAAATATCTTTAATATATGATGTTTTAATCAAAATCGTTAGAACCATTTTTTAAAAGAAATTGAAATTTTCGAAAAATGTTCGATGTAAAGGGTAGTGGGTGGGGGATTTTATTGAAAATCTACGTGTCGCATCTTTGGAATGTACTGAACCCAATACCAAGTGTGGTATTTATCCGAACTTTCGGTTTTGAGTTATGCTGTTCACAGACACACACGCGAACATTTTCCTAAAAATGCTTTATTTGGATTCAGAGGTCCTCAAAACATGTATTTCCGTTGAAGTCTCGGTATCA